>CM056576.1:4577500-5220000 GCA_029721435.1 Gymnothorax reevesii
GATCAAGAAGCAGTTAATGATTACCAATAAATCATACCAGGTTTTTTTTTTTTTTTTACACAAAAGCGCAATGACTCACAAGACAAAAGTCACTAATACACAGGATATAAGGTTTCATCAAACAAACACACAAAATGGCCTTTTCTTGTACGCAAAATTGGATTTAAACCGCAGGCAAAAGTAAAAAATGCAACATCAGTAAAGAATCTTGTTTACCAGTCATTACTGGCAACAAATACTGAATGTATGAGAAAAGGAAGCAGTTAAGAGCTCAGACACATTCATTTGCTGCTAAAGGATATGCAAACAGGGTCCATCTTTAATGTTTGGCTTCGGCAACTAGAGGCTATTAATTCAACTATCTAAACACTGACAAAGCTTGTTGGAAGAACACTTTCCTTGATAAACTTGTGACATTAAGTGTAACAAACCCAAGGCCAGTGTGCTGTCCTACACCGCATATTGCATGTGAAAGTGGTTTACAGAAAACAGGTTGTGTTCACAGCCCGATAGCACTCTGAGGAGGATGCGGTCCACAGGCCAAAAAAAAGAGAAATAAAAACAGGATACAGCAAACCGCTATCAGCCAAAATAAACAGAGGAGGTGGGAAGTTGATCAAGCTAGGACAGAGCAAATAAAGACACCTGATAACTGAGCGATAAACTTCCATTCTGTATTCTGTAAACAAGAAAACGCACACGCGCGCGCGCGCGCACACACGCACACACGCACACACGCACACACACACACAAAGTTTTGGTTCAGTCCTTGACTAGATCCGCTTGGCGACTCGCTGATACAGTCCAAACCCTGTTCATTGGCCAAAAACAATGAAGGAGGGCTGAAAAGGCAGAGTCCCATCCCAGAGATCGGGGTTCCCCAGGGGCCGCCCCTGGGGGAAGGGAAAGTTCGGACGGGGACCGGAGGTCTTGTTGGACGCTCACCTGAGCTCTTCTGCGAGCTTGTCGATGGTGGCGTCGCGCTCCTCCACCGTGAGCTGTGTGTTCTGCAGCACGCCACGAAGCTCCTGCAGGTGGTCGAGCGTTCCCGCCAGCTCGCCGCGCACCGCTTTCAGCTGGCTTTCCAGCAGCTCCGCCCGCTGCAGCGAGTTTCGACGGTCCATTTCGCTGCGATGCAGCTGCTCCTCCAGGTCCACCACTGCGAGGGGAGCAGAGGGTTCGTGAAAACGATCACAATATCGGTCAGAATTCATGAATTAAAGACCATCACGGAGAGGCTAGTTTCAGTCCACAAGCACGCTGTAGTCTGGACGTGACCCAACCAGGCTCATCGGTGGGGCAGATAAATGAAACAGATCAGCAGCCCTACATCGATCCCATGTTTAGTAACATATGCTGAAGGACCGTGATGGTTGTATGATAGTGAGCTACACAGTGAAGAACAACTGTGAGATAAGAACAGTCTCCCAAAGGAAAATAAAGGTCAAAAGAGTGACCTTCACAGTCCTTCAACATCCATTATTAAAGCACAGAATACTGTTTCACATCCAGACCAACAAACTAGCAAGATGACGCGACAAGCAAATTTTGGACAGCAGCACTCAAACACGTGCAGAAGAAATGCTCGTCTTTGGAATTTGTAAATGGAATTAATTTTTCCTTGAAAAATAACACTTCCTGCTTAACAAGCTACCTGTCCCAACCCTGTTCCTGGAAGTCTACCATCCAGTAGATTTTCACTCCAACCCAACTAAAGCTCAGCTCTCACAAGAGCAAAAGAGCCTCTTCAGCAGCTAATTAGTTGGCTGAGATGAGCTGAACTGGGACTAAATGAAAATTGACAAGATGCTCGATCTCTAGGAACGTCTGGCCACCCAACTCGAGCAGCTGACTGCACTGTAGTTTTGCTGAAAGTCACTCACAGTTGATTACACTAAGACGGGTCAATCGCCCAAACAGGAATGTGAGGTTATGGGCCAAACAGGCTATAACAGGATGTTATATTGCCTACTCTGGGACAACTAGTGTTCCTAGACAGAGTTGCAACCTGAATGTCCCAGAAAATCAGGTCATGGAGCCTCTTTGATTCCATCGCATTATAAGGTACTGTCTCAAAGTAAAGGTATTTTCATTTCCATTTTCTTTGACTACTGGTTTACTCCTCCAGCACAACTCAATATGAGAAGAACGAAATGCCACGATTTCCATCATCCACAATGTTCAGTTTCGCTTGACGGTAACAAAATGGCTCCTATTCTAGAACCGCCATGGCTCTCTCTATCCAGGGACTTTATTTGAAACCATCAACCTTCCAAACCTTCGTTAAATGCGCTAACCGCCAGATTACAGGCTCCCCCCACCCCCCGAGTAAAGCTGTTGACTGCGGGGGCGGTCGGATATTCGTACCCAAGTCGGCCTTCCTCTCCAGCAGGCCCCGCGTCTCCTCCAGGCTCTGCTTCATCTGGCTGAGCTGAGAGGCCTTGCTACTGCTGTCACGCCTCAATTTCAGGAGCTCCGCCTCCATCTCCGTCAGCTCGCCGCGACACTCGTCCATCTCCGCCGTCAGCTGCCTGCAGGGGGGGGCGTCGCTTGAGTGCGCTCTCAGGTGTGCTCTCCCTCGTTCGGGAGTCACCACCTTGGTTTTGGTTTCGACACTAGTCTTAGCCTGTGCCAATTCCAGGTCTACACCGCTGCTAACAGCTGAACGAGGTAACGCTAAGCGCTGAACGAGCTTCACCGGGAGTGGAGTCTCTCAGAGTCCTGCAGTTTTCCAAATCTCCGCCAGCTCTCGAGCCGCTCAGGCTGGCTCACTTTTGGTCATCTCCTGACACTTGCACCTCAGGATAAACAATACAAGAGTGTCACAGGTACCTATGGCTTTCAGAAGACTGCTAACGCCCAACCGCTTCCCTCAGTTAGCAAAATACTATTTCTGCCACAAGCCCTGTCCTCTCTGAACTAAGGCAGAGGAAGACACAGCTTATATACACTCCCAAGAGTCTACCGCAGGCCAGAAATAATACAATGAATGTTCCAAGGACAGAGAGTTTCACTCAGAAGTCATGAGATCCACGCTAAATGCCCTACGGCTATCGAGCAAATATTTTACACTTCAACCCACTAAGACATCAGGACACCGAAGACTGAATTCCAGTCTCTGTTCCCTTGTGGTTTGCCGAATGAGAATCCAGACAGTTAAAAGCAACATAAGAAACAAACACTATTTGACACGCAGAACTACAGATTCTCTCTCCAGGTCCGTCGCTCCTGTTGAAGGGTTCAACAACAAATTTATAATTCTTGTCCAAAGCATCACCTATATGTACATTCACTTAGGATCTTAGAACATTTATGGCCACGCTTGAAACAGATTCTGGTTCAGATATAGCTATTATTCATGGGTCACCAAAGACCCTGCCAAAAACCAGTTGCCACGAGATGCTATATAGTGCATATCCCAGTGGACAAACAAATTCAACCCTGCCCTGGATCAAACCATGAGAGCGCAGAATCTGCTTGCTTCCCAAAGGAATTCTGTTACACAACCGGCTTCCTGGGAATTTTATCATCTTGGAGTCCAACTCCATTATACTCATGCAGCAAAGCATGGTGGGAGACTGACTGCAGTAGTAACAGTCCATTTAAATTTGAGAGGGAACTATCTTCATGGTCAGCAAATCTGGTTAATTTGACTTCTGTATTTTACACTCAGTTCCTCTTCCAACAACACAGCTGTAATGTACAACCCATTCAGCATACTACAGTAATACTTCCCTCAGTTCATAGGAACTGTAAATAACTGGCACATGTAAGCCGCCTTCAGCCAAAGGTCACTTTCACAGTACCACTGCCAGCCAATCAACCAGACAAGGAAAATCCTTATCTTGCCAAGAGTTTAGATTTACATTCAATTCATTTCCCATAAGTTGACAAGATTAGGACGTACAGATATAACTATTCCTGTGATGGTGCCGATTCAAATTAATCTTAACGATTGAAATGACGGTGTAGGCTGGTCCTGATAAAGCAACTCAGAATAGTGAATAGAAAGTCTGTATTTCCCAGACAGTACAAAGTTCTGTTGCAATGAAATGATAAATGAGAAACACATAGAAATCATACACATTCACAACAACAAGCAGATTATTAGGATTTCTGAACTACTATTTGCACTTCAGTTAACATATAATTATAGGTCTTTAAATTAACACTGGAATAAAATGCATATAATGTTCATTATATTATCAAATTATATTGTATGCTTCATCATTTTTGCTATATGCATACATTTTTGTATTATTTACGTACAGTGCTTAAATTTATTTGACCACGGACCAATGTAAGGTTTATGCCACCTGTTACCAGTCCTCCAGGTGCCTCGTGGCACATAGGGCCTTCACAGAACCTTTCCATTTCTCTCGGTCTGCTGCTGTAACTCGCACCTCCTCCCATGAGCCCCAGCCTCCATCTCTCCTCTCTTTCTCTACCATTCTCCTCCACGTCGTCTTTGGTCTTCCTCTTCGTTTTCTCCCCTCAGGCGTCCATGTCAAAGCAACATTACTATCGCTTCCTCTATTCTGCCTCAACACGTGCCCGATCATCTGCCATCTTCAGCTCTGGACTTCCTCGCTGAGAGGCTTCATTTCAGCTCTTTTAAGCAGATCCTCGGTCTTGATGTGGTCTCGCCATCGGACACGTAGGATTCTGCGCAGGCACTTGCTGTGAAACACATCAAATGCTTTGTTCTCACCTTTGTTCATCTTCCATGTTTCACAGCTATAGAGCAAGACAGGTAACACTAGAGTCTTGTAGAGTCCCAATTTGGTTCTTCTCGAGATGTTATTCGAGTTCCAAACCCTCCTGAGCCTGGCGTACGTGCCCCTTGCCTTTGAGAGCCTGTTCTGAAGGTCTTCCATTCCGCCTCCTTCTTCACTAACCTTTGACCCCAGATAGGTGAATTCTTCAACTTCCTCTATATCTTTCCCATCGATGTTAATCTTTGTCGGGTTCTTGGCATTTACTCTGAGGACCTTTGTCTTTTCCCGGTTTTTTCCAAGACCGACCCGCTTGGCTGCCTCATCCATCTTGGTGGTTTTATCTTGAATATGGTTTCTTGATGAGGATAGTAGTGCCACATCGTCGGCAAAAACTAGATCGTCAAGTTTTGATGTGAGCGTCCATCTTATGCCACCTTCTCCTTTACCAACTGTCTTCCTCGTGATCCAGTCAGGAATAAGAACCCAGACGTGTTGCAGCCCTGTTTAACCCCGGTCTTAATGTCAAGACCATATGCCACAGTTGCCCTAAATTAACAGTGTTGATAATTACCAAATTCATTTTTATGTTTCTGTAATATTTAATCCACCAGTATGCGCAAGCTATTAAACTGAATTGATATTTTTATTGCTAAAGTATAATTATTGTTCTTATCCATGAATTTTCAAATTTACGGTTTTACAAAAAAGCAGAAAAAAAAATAGCTCAGCACATTATTAACTTTTGATAAAGATGCCGAATAACAATTATTCTCTTGCATTCCTGAACATAAAAATGAGTTTTTGTGGTTGAATGCAAGAATGCAAGCCTTCATCAAGGCCAAAGGCCATACAAAATAGTTTTTTTTTGGCTCTTTGTGTGAGAATTTAGGACTATTTAGTGGTTTCAGTTCGCTATTTGCCAAAGAAATAACAAAATAATTATTTGTTTTACACAATTTTTGACAAATTACTCAAATATATTAGACAAATTACTCAAATATATAATATGTTTTCAAGTTTTTTTTATGACACGTGGTCTAATAAATTTGTTAATCACTGCACATTTGTATCTTTTGTACCAGGAAATTTCAAAATCTTCATCTGATTTTAAAAGAAAATACAAACTAAGCATCTCGTAGTAGAGGACACTTGTCGTGCACGAAAATATTTAAACGCAGGTCTTACGTGAGGGAGCAGGTGAGTTTGGCCACCTCTCTCCCCTTCGCCTGCGCCTCCTCCTGCGCCTCCTGCAGCCCCCGCTCTCCCTCCCGCTGCTGCTGCGCCGTCGCCTCGCGCTCCACCGCCAACTCTTTCTCCAGCTGGGCCACCTGAGGGGACAGGGGGTGGGGGGGGTAATCAAGGTGGAGCGAGAGATCATGTGCTCAATTACTGCAGTACTGTGCCAGTGTATATGCTGCTGTCCATCGGTGTGTAGCATGGCATTACATATGTTATTCTATGCTGTAGTATAAGTTATCACATAATATAACATAACATGCTCCATAACATAGCACGGCATATCACAGCATAACGTATAGCATAGCATAACATAAGATAACATATTGAGGGTTTGGAGCACAGTGGTTATATGAGGTTTTGAGAAAAATTTATTTTTCTATTAAAACAGGTATTTTATATATATATATATATATATATATATATATATATATATGACCGCATTAGGTATGTGTCATGGAAAAGGTTATAAGCAAGCTCGTCTGTCTGCCTCATAGCAGCAGTTACTTTTATTGCGCTTAAATTAATTGTGATTAATTAAAGCGACAGCCCTAATATTATGAATATATATATATATATATATATATATATATATATTATGGATATATATATATATATATATATATATATATATATATATATTATGGATATATATATATATATATATATATTATGGATATATATATATATATATATATTATGGATATATATACACTTTTTTTTTTTTTACCAGTCAGTATTTTACCACATGGTTCAGAAGTATATTGAACACCTAAGTTTTCATAAGAGTGTAACCGCAACATCATGGTCAAAATTGCCAAAATGGACGTCACCTCCGTACTCCAACAATTCTAGCACTTGATGTGACATCACACAATGGTGATGGATTGAAGTTAAGTTTGTTTGCAGTGGATGACAGATGATTCTGTAACACTATTCATGTTTATTCATCAAAATATCAAAGTTTAATTTATTTGAGATGATTTTGTTGGACATAACACAAAATGAAAATGTGAAATCCGATTAAAAATGAATGCAGATGGACATACGGTTATTGCGCTCCAAGGATTAGCTGATAGAAAGCTGTGACAGGAGGTAAAAACCTCAAAACCACAAAATTTGGACAGAGAACCATTGTGCTCCAAACCCTCGATATACCATAACATAGTACAGCATCACATATAGCACAGCGTAGCATAACATATAGCATAGCATAGTATAACATATAGCATAGCATAACATGACACGCAAGATCAGACCATTCAGGCCAACTAGACTCCGCATTTTCCTATCACCAAGGCAAACCTAAAATTTCAGATATTCAGGGACTTAATGGTAACCAGCACTGTATTAAGCCTGGACACGAAACCTCCCAGAGTTTCTGCCTCTGCGATACGGCCGGGCAAACTATCCCACACTGTGATCTCACTCAGCGTGAAAAATAATTCCCAATGCCAGTGCTAATTTTTCCCTTGGTCAACATAACTTGACATAGTCCGCAGTTAATTAAGCTCGTCTTGTACCACTACGTCACATGACCACCAGTATGTAGTGACGGTCTGGGTCTCCGTGTGTCATTTTCACTGACTGCAGCACTTCGTGGGTTACAGTGCACCACAAAAGCAGCTCTGGGCGCTGGCCGTGAAAAGCAAACTTTCGCAACTGTATGGGTGCAGCTTCCCCCCGCCCTCAACGCTCGCTTCTGATATCTTGAAAACTCTGACCTCCAGGGTGTTCAAAAGCCATACACAGAAACAGGCACATTTTCAGCATGATATTGAGCTTTACTTGGCCAATTCAGTTGCCATGGCAACCAAAATCGATTAGTGTCTCCACCTAACAATAACCTTTGCCCACACCAAATATCAAAGGAATTGGGTGAAATTTTTTTGTTGACTGTGGAGCGTCAACGAGAAATTCCCCACAAACGTGGCGGCGGAGACGACGACAATGAATCCTTCACCCTTCGAGTTCTGAATAAGAGTCCCTGTGGGAGCTCTTTTGAACAAGTTGCCATATGATAGGTTTCAACAGCGTCTTATTTTGATATCTTACATCATTGGGCAACTATAGATGTCTATGGCGTTGAAAGGGTTAATAGCCAACCGAGTTTGGCCGGGGCCACAACTAAAATCTAACCTTATAATGCTGTGTATCATGTCTGTGTACAATACAATCAACCGGACGTCACAGGCCCTAGATATCACAAGTACTCAAACATATAAATAATTAAGAATAGCCGGACACAAACAAAAGAAATCCCTCGTATGTTTACATGACTGTCCCTCAGTTGACAAGCAACTGATATATTTTTTTCCCATCCAGAAGCCCTTACATAGGTGAAGGACAGTGTAGCACAACTAAACAATTCATGTATTCACTAGATTTGACATTGGACATCATAAGCACTCCTGAAATGTACTGTAGCAAAAAAAAAAAAAAAAAAATGAAATAAAAGAAATTACGGTGATGATTGTGATTAGTTGAACTCCGCAGAAGGCGTCAAACGACCGCGATATTGCGGTCATGCGGTTACCATCACAGCCCTCGGGGCCACCATCATTAAGTATCTGTAATACAAGTTGGGGTAAAAAATAAGAGGTTTCCTGGTGATACCTCACGCTGGGAAACATGAGGACATCCACAGCTGACGTACTTCCCCAGAGCGCCTGACACATGTAGTGGTGACGCCACATCATTCGTTGGCTGGTGCCACATCAAGGCTACACTTACAGCAGCAGCGAATGTACTGCAGTTGTGCAAAAGAGGGATTGTACGGCATTTGTACAACAGATGACACTTTAGATGCAACATAAACATTTATTTATTTCTGTAAAAGGACTGTTTGTCATGTGGCTCACACAAGGCATGATATTTTCATACCACTCAGATCAGCTCGCTGTTGTGGACAGTGGCACAATGACTGCGGTATCGCAGGATAAGGTGCCCCAAACATGAGCTCCAGATACAATAAGAATAGTCTGCAGACCACAGGTGAGGAAACGTGCACAGGGACTATATGCGGTTCAATTTTTTTGAAGAGAAGAAAGCAAATCAAAGGCAGAACAAAAACAAAGACCGTATTATACACAAACACGTTTATTAGAGTCATGTGACACAAGCTCTGAGCTCCATTGATGCATTTATAGCAGCCAAAGATGGCAAACCTTTCAAAATATATCCAAAAAACTAAAAAAAAGCTGCCTGGTTTATTTACCACAGACAGTGCCAACGTTTGGTAAAGTGTTTATAGAATTCAAGGAGAAGCACAGAAGAATATTTGGGAGTTAAAAAAAAATCTTAAATTTCTCATCTTAACTCAACAGCTGGACCCAAGCGAACACAAGACATCCTCACAAAGTGACCACACTGATTAGTCAATGTACTAACGCTGTAACAACATACTGGGCAATGTTGTGAAAACAATAGCCAAGAGTTGGGTTACGTTACCTGTCTCTGCAGCTGGGCCTGGCTCTCCTCCAGCTCGGCGACTCGAGCGCTGCTCTCCTGTAACATCGCCCCCTGCTGCTGGAGGCTGAACTGCAGCTGGGACAGGTATTTTCCGGAGGCTTTCGCGGCCTGTGTGCTGTTGTTCAGTTCCGCCTGCAGCGACTGCACCTGTTAACGGATTTCAGTCAGATAGACAGGAGGCTTCGCTAAACAAAGAGTCTAAAATCTTGCAATTCATGCCGACTATAAGCAAACTGACTGGCAAACAAATTACTCTAATTCATTGTCTATGGAAAGTGGCTGATCCTTTATGCAAAGCATGCTAGGATACCTGGGGATGCGGTCCAAACAGGCGGCGTGAAGACAGTGTGTGACCGATAAACTAAAACAGACCCACAGGTGAACGGTGGGGCTGGGGGGATGTAAGTTTGAATAAATACTCAGCATATAAAGAGCAGCATGACATATTCAGAAAGCACTGGTGCGGGACATGGATTCCCCTCTAGTCTGAGAGAACGGTTCATGTAGCAAGATTACAGAAACTGGAAAAAGTGGTTTTGACTTTAGTCCAGAGTTTAAAGGCTGAGGGCGCTCCTACCTCAGTAATTCTGCTCCGTGATAAACTGGACCCTGCACCATAAAACCCGATTTTACGTCACATTATCTTGACTGAGGAATATGACACAGTTCCCGGGTTTGGCAACATCGCGCTTGGCCGAAACAAAACTCTTTACTCTAACTCTCCGCCGGCTGCAGTTTTTTTAACAATAGACTGAAGACTCAATTTATTTCAGTTGCTTTTATGAGATAATGCGAAGAGATTGACATCACAGAATATGAGTCAGCGCATCATGGCAGCTTTGATTTACAGCAGTCAGAACAGGCTGTTTACAACTAATGAATCCACCATTCACAGGTCCATCTGCTTCCAACTGTAGTCCCAAACTTCCCCAATCCCGAGTTCCGCATGGTTATGCTCTCTCAAAGAGCTTTCTGAAAAAAGATGTGACAAACTACAGAATTTACAGCATGGGACTGGTGCCTGAGCGTGAAATTTGTGTCATTAGCCAACGAAGTGCCCTCCGTGTGTTGGGAAAGAGAATTTCTCTCACTCACCTCTAACGATACAGAGCATAAACTCTGCTTCTAACCGCCTCATAACTTTTTATGTTTTTGTTAGTAAGCATGCAACACATAACCCGCCTGAGTTAAAATGAGTATTTCTTTTTACCTTCTTGTCAGTTTTCAGGGGCCGGTGCTGATGTAATCAAAGTATCATGAGCGCATTTCCTTTACCTCAGAGGATTTTAGCTCCAGCTGTTTCTCGAACAGAGTCCTGCTGTCCTCCATCTTGTCCACATAGGAGCTCAGTTCATCTCTGCAGGACAGCAGGGCCGTCTCCAAATCCCGCACCTGACAAAACGTGCAACAGGCCTTATTTAATCTGTGGATTCCTCGTCTACATTTGATGCAACACTTGTCCCCACAGCACAAATGTAGCAGAATCGCCAGTGTCGTATATGCGATTGCACGCGGATATCATTTTACAGCACGTTTTGCTACAAGCTCATTTACTAGCTTGGTGCCTGAATGGTACGTTGACGAAGTAAAATGGTCATCACAAGCTTTTAGCTGAGTTTCTTTTCCTGTTAAGTGGGTATGTTGCAGGAGTAATGCACGTTGCGATATTATAACATGGTGTAAAATGCTTCTACGGCGTTAACTTGTGACCATCACTGGCTTTGCTTATCTCCGTATGACCACATCAACACCGCGGCCGCTGAGGAAAAAGCTTTGGCCCAAAAGCAAAAACGCGATAAACTTTTGTTCCAAGATTAAACTGGTCCCACTTTTATTGGGTAATTAGGCTGTAGACATAATTAAACGAATATATAGTGGAAATGACTCTTCATCTTTCATCACATCTGTCAGGGGAAATATTGCAAAAATGAGTATATAAATAAAATGAATGTATTTTCTCCTCCCAGATATCATACATTTTCATTTTGGATGCTTAACAAATGTAATGAAGTTGCTTTGGTTTGGGGTGAGAATGAGCCCCTTTATATCCCATCAGGATTTAAATCCATTTTCAGGGATTTCATTCGCAATGGTCCAGAGGAGCAAGTAAGCTGAATTTTAACAAACAAAACAGGAGTAAATTTAGCAGCATCTGTTCAGGTGACATCCCTCCGTACAGCACTCGCCTGTCCTCTCTCAGACACTGTGCTCGAACGAACAGCTGACCCATGAGGAAACTCTTATTTTAGAGCAGTGACTGATATGATTTGCCAGAGAGTTCCTTGTTGTTCAGACTGTTTCTTAAAAAAAATGTGTGACGAGCAGATTTCACTATATTCCCAGGAGAAAAGTTGCTCGTCTCAAAAATGTGTGTCCCTGTGTTTCAGTTTCATAAAGCAACCTTTGTAACCCTGGGACCGCACAAGAAAGGTTTTTGTACTCGGAAACGCAGTACATGTGCAGAATTCTGTTCCAAATCAAAACAGAGGAGCAATAAAAACAGAATTTCTTTGTCTGAAAAGCGTGTTAGAACACATCATATGATTATTAAAACACGTCATATGATTAGTAATGGTACTTTTGGGCACATAAAAAAATAATTAAGGACTTGATTTCAAATCTAATTCCCCGATGTAGGCAAGAAATGAGTGAACAATCAAGGAAATAGTAAAAATTGATGATATATAACCCAAGTTAGCAGACCATAGAGGAGTCCTGGGAACATTTAAGCATTGAAAAACATTTTATAGATGCATAATTGGGAGTCTGGATAAAGTTCCTGCCAGATAATTCAGTCTGTTAAAACAAAACCCCAGCTTAAAATCTACAGTCCTCAAACAATGCTAATGCAGCGTCTCCTAATAATAATGATAATGCATCAATTTTATATAGCGCTTTTCTGGGCACTCAAAGACGCTTCACAAGGATACATTATTCATTCACTCACACATTCATGCTCTGATGGTGGTAAACTACGTTTTTGTAGCCACAGCTGCCCTGGGGCAGACTGACGGAAGCGTGGCTGCCAGTATGCGCCTACACACAGCCACACAATGTTCCTATATTGCATGTTTTGTGGGTGGGGGTAACCGGAGTACCCGGAGGAAACCCACGCGAACACGAGGAGAACATGCAAACTCCAGGCCGGATTCAAACCGGCAACCTTCTTGCTGTGAGGCAGTAGTGCTAACCACTGTGCCACCGTGCCGCCACTGTGACGACTCGCCTTTCCAACTCTAAAACCAAAGTACTGCCAGCATTACCCACAGCCCTGAGACAGTAAAAGCACAAAATGTTCTCACAATGTAACTGCTAACATTGCAGTTACAACAGGAGCAACATTGAGCTGTTTATGTAATCAGAGTCATTTGCCCTGCAGATCTTCAGATGAAAGCAAATATGAACTCTCTGTGAACCCAAACAGGTGTAAGATCGTCTGAAGTCTAAAGCAGGTAAAGCTGGAGGCGGAGTCAGCCGTCAGGTGCAGCGGGACTGACAGGTGTACGGTGTCTTTCAAACGCTCATAAATCCATCACAACAGTCGCCTGATGTTTCTACTCAACTGCCACTCCTTAAACGTCTGTACACTGTGGGCGGCAATTTTAAGGCACAGGCCAAGGTCATTAACGACGGAATAGTGACCAGGCCTGAGTGACAGGTGACTCGCTAACACACAACGAGGGTCATTAGGTGCACTTAAGGGGTGTGTGTGAATGTTGAGATACTTGGGGCGTTCGCACCTACGGGAAAAAGTGAGATTTACAAAAAAAATCGATTTTCCGAGCACAATTCAATTTTCGATTTTTTTCCTGTGTGCGGACACAAAAATCTCACTAATTTGCGCGATCCAGATCGCAATCAAATTCGCGGCAGCTCTTGCGATTTTTTCGGGAATCAGCGCGATTATTTGCCCATGCAGTGGGTGTGAACAGAACTGCGAATTGAAAATTGTTTTTTTTCTATCGCGCAGGCCACCATCCGGTGTTTCGCAATCGTCTGTTTACCAGCTCCCGCTCGTTTGTGTACGGACTGGCACGTGTGCACACGTAAGAAAGCAGTATACAGTACGGGCACTGAATTTGGAATTGACGTTGACAAACGACTACAGTTCTGCGTGATTGAGGTATTGCATAGTCGCTTGGCTGCACTTTAAGGAGCTCGGATGCGCGAATCTGTTTGTCGCAACACCGTCGGCAGCGATTTGTATGTTTGTATGTTTGCGCACAGGAAATCCCCATGCAGAGGTCATTCTTCGGTCGAGTTTGGGCCTGCCCGATCCGGACACTCCGAGCTTCGCAGGAGCGCGAGTGCGAATTTGCCTTGTGCGTGAGTGTGCGAACAATACTGTTGAAGTGAGGAGTCAGCCGACACCGCAGCCGTGTGAAGTGTAAATAAACTGGTGCCTGGGGAGGTGTGGGGTTGAAACGGACTCCCCTGGTCCCGAGCGCACTTCACACATTTCAGACACCCGCCGCAGGAATAAACCACCCTCTCCGCGAAAGAGAGGACAGCGCCCCTTGTGCCCTTTTCCCCTCACGGCGGGGACAAACGTACCGCGGACTCCGACTCTTCGGCCCTCAGGTTCAGCCTCCTCGCAGTCTCCTGGCTCTCGATGGCGCTCAGCTCTTTATCCTGCACATAATGACATCATCACTCGCCGACAATCAGAGAAAGAACACGGATGATATCAATACCTCTAGCCAAAGCGAAAAACTCTTCAAAAAGTCCTTCATCCCTCATGCCATTGGCATCCTAAATTCAACAGTGACCAATGACTAATCTGAACTACCTTACTTTCATCTTATTAATTGTTCTTGATTATTTATTGACTTTGATGCAGGTTACTGTATTTCCTTTTCATTCAGTTTGTCTTTTGTGTTAGTGAGCAAAAGACAACTTTACATCTTGGTGGACAATAGAGTTTCATTAATTTATTCATTCATTCATATCAATACTCAGCACTGTGATGCATGCATCTCATATTGCTTTGAATATCACATCCCTTTTGGACCAGGTGTGACATCTGCGCGCTCCTCTCGAAGAATGGATGTACCGTTTCCGCATTTTACAAGAAATAATTGCATTCAAGAAACGCCGCCGATGAAATATACAGCGATTCGCTGGAATACGCATGGGGAAGGCAAAATACAAAACTTACAGGATTGCTGCTTAAAAAAATATTTCCACGGCTGTGTTTCAGTCCGTGACGATGGGCTGGCCGAGGCTCAGCGAGTGAGATGTTTGAGGAGGATTTTAAAAAGTTTGCTGGATTTCACAATGACAAGGAAACGTGGAACTGTCCCACGCATTGTGAGGGCGAGAGTGCGGCCACAAGCCAGGGCTGAAGAATGATGATGCAGCGCAGTTACTGGTGTTTGTGGCTGCGACTTGTGAAAAAGACAAATTCAGACGCGGAACTGAGGGGGAACGAAACTCCAGCAGAAAGCCAACAGCGAAAGAAGTAAAAACCTAAAGACATATCAAGGGACAGATTTACAATTATCGGAAGCTGATAATAATAATAATAAATTATGACAATTATCATAATGTTGATTAAACGTGTCATATATGCTTTCATCATAAGCAAACTAGATAACTCGGTTGCCACAGGGACAGAGTCGTGTATCTCCCAAATGCCCATGAGAGATCACCTGCAAATTTTTACAGCCGCAATGTTACCGTTTTTACTCTTGCGATGACATTAATATGCATCCCTGTACATGTATATAAGTAAATTTGGCTGAAAATGACCATAAAGACCAAATAAGCAAAAAATTGAGAAAATGAACGCTGGCAGCCGTATTGGATGTGGGAAATTGCCGAGAATAGATCTTGAGCTTTGCCAAATAAACATCTTTGACTGTGCAAATTTAGAGAAAAATCCAATAAACCTAGAAGCCTCCAGAGGCGAGAACAGAAAATCTCTGCGGCGGCGGCAGAACTAAACCATCGTCTCTCCCGACTATCGTCGTCAGGGAGATACAACCTGTGTGAATACCCATGCACACTTTTCAATTTTCTTGTTAACGGATTTTAAAAAAATGTTTGTGAGCATCAGCGCAAAGGCAGTTATTTCCTATAAATGCTGCAGGTTCAGATCTCAAACTGACTTTATTTCATAACAACTGATGTGTTCTCTGTCACTTTGACTGTTAGCACTTGCACTTGTCTCCAAGGAGCTCTGCACTTCTGTATCGATCTTTTGCGCTTTTGTACGTCAGTCTGGACGAGAGCTTCTGCTCAGAAGCTGTAATGTAATGAAATATGTAATGTAATGTTTCTATCTGCCGTAGAGCATGATAAATATAGGTGTCGGTCTGTCAAGTTTTTCAGAACCCTCGAACCCTCAGGGTTTCAGAGCTTGTTTTCAAACAAAGCCTTCAATTTATTAAGCTTTTTTAGAGGGAGCCTCAGGACTTATGGGGTTAAACAGGCCAGGTGTTACATGCAAACAGAACACAGCCTCAGGCAAGTTATAACGGGAACAAAGTGAATATGAAAAGGTACACAATGTACAGACCTCATTCTATATGTGAACACATACTGCGGTCATTTCACATGCACTCGATCCAGAGCCCATGCACGACACGGATCAGTACAGAGCTCTTCACTGAGTACTGGATTCATCCAGCGCTCCATTCTTTCATCTGAGATTTCCCTCTTAGTTCCACCCAGAATATCGCCCAATTATTTAGGCCACTTCAGTGACCAGCTCTCTTTAACTCAGCAGGAAGATTCTGTGTGTGAGATCGCCGATCCCTCCACACACGCGCACACACACGCACGCACACACGCACACTGCCTGTGCCATCGGAGGATAACGGAGTCAGTGTTTCATGCGCTCGTACAGCTACAGACATGGCGGCTAGTGAGCACCGAGGCTGACAAATTTAACCAACTTAACCTCCACTATCCTGGCAAGGCTGAGCCAAAGGATGCCTCATCAGTGCGGACCTCCGGCCGTGAGCAAATGATGGGCGTGATGTAGGCGCTGAAGCAGGTACAAGTGAAGGTGGGATAAGTTACACTCAGAGCGAAGACGTATTGAGGCCTAATTCACCACGGTACAGACGGCCAGAATGAAGCACATAAGCAGGTACAGGTGAAGGTGCAGGTGTGTGTGTGACCTGTGTGAGCTCCGTCAGCGAAGCCTGCAGCTGTTCCGCTCTCCTGACGGCCCCCTTTCTCTCTCTCTGAGCGACACACACCTTCTTCTCCAGATCCATGATCTGCGCAGTCTTCTTCTCCACACACTGCTCCAGCTGAGAGACACACACACACAATCACATTTATAAGCACTTAAATACGCACAAACACTCATATAAACAAGCATACAAACACTCATTAATACACTCACACATTAACCCCTTTGTGCAGATGTAGACATTCGCGGACATAAAACTGCAAATTTAATCACTCAGTTATGCTACTCGATCACTAGATGGCACCCCCGGATCAATTATTGAATATTCACAAGCAAGTCGAGCTCGACCACTGTTTAAAATACGGACGAGTTCACTCCCATCCCCGTTTTTCAAGAGTTGCATGAATTAAACTCCTCAGCTAAGCCTGATGTGCAAACTGCTCAATATCCTTGCCCATAGTATCTATTCTGCAGTTAAAAAAAATGATCTCTTGCGACAGAAAAATTTGTTGTCCTCTGTCGCAACCACTTCAGCTACAGTATCCTAATGGTATTTCAATTAAGTAGTTTAAAAAAAAAATAAAAAATCAGTTTTCTGAAGTAAAAAATTTGCCATGGTATTGATATTGTTATGGCCCCAATTTGTTATGACATAAGACAGCAAGGGATGACAGACAAAATTTTAAAACTTAAACAGATTTAATAAAACAAAGACTAACAACTAACCTACAATTTATACTACTGACCAAGATTGACATATACAAGAAAAAAAATATTTTACAGTCCCTTGAGATGGGGTTGCTTGGTGATGTCCTGGGACAGGAAAATGCTACAACACAGGCAAAAATCCACAAAAAAACATCACAGGTCTTGAACAGAATGACAGGTCTGGTCGCATGTATCCTTCTCCCTGCAATTTCTCATACTACTTTACTCCCTCAATTTTTCTCCTTATATACTCTTTGGCAGCCCCCTCCCACCTTCCAGACTCTTTTCAATTCTTTGGGACTTTCCCCTCTCAGACATGCCCAGGACATGCCTAAACCTAGCTCCAGACTGGGCTTAACAAAAAAAAGGTCAATACTGCCATCTAGTGGCTTCTTTTTTTTCCATATTACAATTCCATGTCATTCTCAGATCAATTATGATCATCAGATATTAAAAACGCCTAATTTGCTGCCATGGATTTACGCATAGATTCGTCTATCAAAGAATTCAGCTGTCTTTTACTTCAATGGTTATTTCAATAATGTCTGCGTAACAGCAAAGCTGTAGTACACGCCCACATGAAACTCTCCCGGTAATTACCTAGTGATTGACACAATTTTTATCCAATTCCAGACAGTGTAAGCTTTCCTCAGTAATTGAAAGACATTGATTAGACCCTCAGAAACGTATTGAGCCACTTGCGTAAATAAAAGTTGGGCTGTATTCTCAACTTTGCGCAGCTGTGAATGATGCGACTGCATGGAAAAAAAAAAAAAAAAGACTTCCAGAAACAAGCTTGGAGTGTTGAGCTTATATTTAAGAGAAGGAAATGTGATTCTGAGAGAGAAAATGGTGGTTATACTGAATGGAACAGACTGAAGGAGCAATTGTGAGTAAACTTGTGTTTTTATGGTGAAGTTAAACTTTCTTATTTGTATGTACTTCTAGCCAGCTAGCTAACTCGCCAGGTAATTTCATTTTTTTAATGCATATGTTTTATTGAAGTTTTCACAGTGGAACATCAACGATGCATTCCAAAAAATGAGCGCTCTTTTCAGGATCAAACTCTGCTCTGCTGGAGGGAAACATGTCCATAATATCAGTCCAGAATTTCTCACATATAGCAGCTGATGGCATTTCTCAGTTTCACCAAGGGATGAACCCAAAGTACATGGGTTTAAAGATGCCATTTGTACATGTACACTTTCTGCTCAGCAGCACCACACCATATGTACCTGATCTCTGAACTATGCACACTGCACAGTGGATTAGTGCTGGTGTCAGCAGCTATTTCAAGAAGTGCAAAACTGTATGGTGTTGCAATGGGGACATAATGGCCTAATATCAGAATAATAATGGTAAAAGCCCTGCCAGGGTAGCAAATCTCATTCAGGACATTCTTTGCAGTCAACTGTGGTTGACAGGGGCTTGAAATGTGTGAAAAGTGCATAAAATGATAGATATTGCAAGTCTGATTTTTGAAAAAAAAAAAAAAAAAAACTCTATTTTCAACTTGCAATAAAATCTGAATGGGACAGACCACCATCCTAGAATTTTAATATGTTGTTTCGACACTTAAGATCTGTGTACAGGCCAAATTTGGTGATCCTAGGACCTGTCCCGCATCTTCATTTTTGCCCCCAAAATTGAGCAAAAATGGCAAAATTCGAAATTTGAAGGGTCAATAATAGACAAAGTATGATAGTTACTTGCTCCGTGAACTACAGAGTGGTAGTCAGGGTGTCCGACAATATATGGCAGCAATATGAACTATGTAGGTAAAATATAACAGGCCAAAAGAGACCAACAAAATCGTTCTCGGAAAAAGTAAAAATGGTTTGTATGTACCAGCTTACATAAAGACACAAAAACACTCAGATATCCGTCTAAACACATACGAACATGTAAATGTAGCACATGATGCAGTGTCGTCGTCGCACAGAGGGCAGGTGCAAAGTCATAAAAATGCAACAAAACATTGTGGCAAAGGTCAAAGGTGAATCCATAACTGGTGCACAAATCACATCCTCTGAAAATTAGGAGAACGAAACGGTGTGACGTCCTCTCGCCGCAGAAAAAACTGAAACCACGGACACTAATGAAAGAATCCCCTTACCAAAGTTACACAACTCTAGACATGAAGCGTCATTATTACAGTACAGGATAATTAACCCTTTGAGCGCCATAAGCAACTATAGTTGCCCAATGGTGTCAAATATCAAAACCGGGTGCTGTTGAAAACCTATCATGTGCCGACTTGTTTAAAAGAGCTCCCCTGCGGGAGCTCTTTTAAACAAGTCGGAACATGATAGGTTTTCAACAGCTCAGGACAATTACATTATTAATTCCTTGAAAATTTCTGCAGCGTTCAAAGGGCTAAGCAGGTAGATCTCCGCACCTGTGCAGCTTTATCCTGGAGCTGAACACACTTCTCAGCAGAGGCCTTCCTGGCCTTATCCAGGGCCTGCTGGATCTCCTTGTGTTTCCTGCTGTACAGGGACTCTGCGTGCTGGAGACTGCTGCTCTTATCCTGCGGACACACACAGGGGACAGGAGTCAGGGGTCAGGGCCAAAGGGCCTGCAGTGCGATTCTGCTCCCCATAAACCCAGGCAGCTGATTCCACCAATCAATCCAACACATCGGCTGAACAACTGCACTAACAAACCCAGGTGACTGGAGAAAATAGTTTGGAACGGGACCATTTTAAATCCTAGACTTCTTACCAGACGGAGATAGCATCTCTGGAAATATGCTTTAAAGTGCTTGTAATCAATTTTTCACATTTTTATTGGTTTTGCATGTCAGGGCTGATTAGAGTGGCTAAATTGCCCGTCCTGTCTGGGGTGGATTCCAGCCCCTGGCCCACTGCATGCTGGGATAGACCGTAGCTCTCTCTATGACCCTGACTAGGAATAAGTAGTTAGAGATGAACGGGCAGCAAGATGCACAGGGTTCGCTGCTTGACTCGAATCTCCCGGATCTGATAAACTCCAGTGTAAGCATTTGCCAGGGCCTGCACACCTGAGAGTGTGCATGCGTGGTTGCGTGTGTATCTGTTTGGGTGTGTGAGAGAGAAGGAGAGCGCCAGCGTTACCAGTAAGATCTGCTCCAGTTCGCAGTTCTTCACCGCAGCCGCTGAATAAGCCGCCGCTTTCTCCTGTACCTGCTTCTCGAGAGCCTCCACACGCGCGGTCTTCTTCCTTAGCTGCAGCGACACAAAGTAGCCATCAGGGGGAGGCAAACAGCCAAAAACACAAACAGGCACAAGCATTTCCAAGGATGAACAAAAACCCGGAGATAAAACTACTAATACAGATTATTACTGGTGACCAGTTAGCAAGTCAGGTACTAGTTAAAGATAATCCAAAGACTAAACCAGAAATAATGCAAATACCTGAAACAACGGTAGATGAAACTGTTAAATACACCAAGTGAGGTAACAGTCAAGTAAAAAGGAATATAACGGCCGTAAAATACCAGTTCAGTAAAATGTGGAATTAAACAGAATAAAGCCGCTTTCACACCGAACGCGAAACGAATTTTTCTTACGACAGATTACATTCAAAGTCAATGCAAAGACGCGAATACATACGTTTCGCGTGTATTCGCGTCTTTGCATTGACTTTGAATGTAATCGGTCCTGTGAAAAATTCGTTTCGCGTCCAGTGTGAAAGCAGCTTAAAAGGGCACGGAGGAGAAAGATGACGGGGGTTTCTAGGACCCAAAACAGTTCAGAAAGCAAGACTCGAGAGCGAGCAAATTCCTGGATAGTTTTTGAATATTTCACTTCAAAAACTGTAGAGGACAGAACTATCAGAATATCTAAAATGGACCACAAGAACCAAGGAACAGTAGACATCCATAACTTAATAAAAACTCTTAAAATAAAGCAGTTCCAGAGCCCAGTGACTCCAGGATCTAACCCCTCTTCCTCCCCACCTCTCGCTCCAGGCTCTCCGCCTCCCCGGCTCTCTCCTGCAGCTCGCGGTGGATGTGCTGGAAGTGGTTGGTCCTCTGCTCCATGCTGCTCTGCAGGGTCGAGAGCTCCTCTCTCGCGCGGCTAAGCTGCTCCTGCAACCCACAGACTAGGCTGGCCTGCCGCCCGCGCTCCTGATCCAGGGCCTGTAGCGCTGGGAGCAGCTGGGAGTATCGCTCACCTGGAGCAGGGAGAGAGACTCACCTACATCAGTGTCTCCCCCAGACTCCAACCTCAGCAGCTACAGTAGGGCTGCCCAACCCTGTTCCTGGAGATCAACCATCCTGTAAGTTCTCATGTTTCTGAACAGTGTGCTCAGCGATCGCTTACAGCGACGCCAAACCTCATGGCAGAACAGGGTTGAGAGCAGTTTTGTTCGTCATTAGTTATTTTACGACGATATTTCAGTTTTCCTCGTCCAGTTCAAGCAATTTAACGGTCGCAATGTTGCCTTATTCATTTCTACATTAATTCTAAAGCTGTAGAAACAGGGAGCTTCTTGTTAAATGTTGTCGGTACGGTGCACACACCTGGTTTGGCGTTGCGGAGGTCGCTGTACCCCGATGAAGGACCCTGGGGGAGAAGACAGGGCCGCACACAGAGACCCCCGCTGTCCTGAAAACACGGGACAGACGGTCACTCATGAAGCTCCTTCCAAACACTCATTTATCCTCTCGTTTCTGCCTTCCTCCTGACCTGAGCATCGCCATCTTTAACCAGATTACAATCTGCCCAATTAGGGAAGAGAGATTTTCCCAGGGTAGATTCTTTAAGGCACGTACAGACCAGTGGCGGCCGGTGAATTGGCGATACGGGAACCCATCCCTTAAAAATAATGATTGAAAATGGGTCATAACCAATCAATCATTCATTTAAATTACTATTACAGAAACTCTGAAAACTCTCAACATTATCAGGTGTGGCCAGTTTACATTAATAACGCAGGATATGGACAACTCTCTCGCATTAGGCGTGAGTTTTAGTGGCATAATTACGTTCCCTTGCTGTAGTCAGCAATTATTCAATAAATGCGCATGTGAGAGATTTAAGCGCAGAATTGAAGTCCTTGTGTACGGAGGTTTATCAGTTTCACCTGCGTTACGGCAGATTTCACTGCTATTAATTAGTGATCCCTTATAAATAATGATTGGTAATTCATAATTAGTGATTCTAGTCAACGAGAAACCGATGATGACTCTGGACTTCTCACGCTTTTCTTTATTCAGGGGTGGGAAGCGATGCATGTGTTTCATTATCGTTTAAATAAAATAAGACCATTGGAAGCGATTGAATTGCATGAAGACGTTTCAAATGATCTTATTTCATTTAAACGATAATGAAACACATGTGAAATGACCTCGCCATCAGTAATGACAGTATGAGTCAGTAACGGACGTCATACCGAAGTGACATTTAAAGGAGCAGGACGTCCCATTTCACCGATACACCCCTCCTTCTCCCTCCTCTCAAACTTCACTTCCTTTCCTACCCTGTCTCCCCTATGGCAGCAGCAGCTCAAGATAAGTTAAGGCAGGAGAGAAGGACGGCTGGAGAAATGAGCGTTTGATGAGCTCTCAGCTCATCCTGAAACTTCACTCAACAAACCTCATCTCAGTAAGACCCAGCGTCAGAGAGGAAAGCTCGCGCCTGATTGGCTGAAAGATTAATCACCCCAGCGAAGGGTTCTGACAGGATATTAGAGGTGGAGCAGTGAGGCTCTCAGGCAGGATAAAGACCTCGGTGAGACAAGTCGCTGCTGAGACCTGAGATACTCGGAACAGGAAGAGAAAAACCTGCCAGAGAATGTGAAGGAGGCGAGAGTTCCGACTGC
This sequence comes from Gymnothorax reevesii, assembly GCA_029721435.1. Lineage (NCBI taxonomy): Eukaryota > Metazoa > Chordata > Actinopteri > Anguilliformes > Muraenidae > Gymnothorax > Gymnothorax reevesii. The sequence continues at coordinate 4,600,586 of CM056576.1, forward strand.
GCAGGAGCCAATCAGGAGCAGAAATATAACAGATACTGAGCCGTGTCTGACATACAAACACACACACACACACACACAGACACCTGTCACAGGTGCAGCAGGTTGAGAATGGCGCACATACACAGACACACACACACACACACACACACACACACAGACACACACACCTCTCCCAGGTGCAGCAGGTTGAGAGTGGTACACACACACACACACACACCTGTCACAAGTTCAGCAGGTTGAGAGTGGCACACACACACACACACACACCTGTCACAAGTTCAGCAGGTTGAGAATGGTGCGCCCACACACGCGCACACACACACCTCTCGCAGGTGCAGGAGGTTGAGAATGGTGCACAGACACACGCGCGCGCTCTCTCTCTCTCTTTCTCTCTCTCTCTCTCACACACACACACACACACACACACACACACACCTCTCGCAGGTGCAGGAGGTTGAGAATGGTGCACAGACACACACACGCACGCACGCGTGCGCTCTCTCTCTCTCTCTCTCACACACACACACACACACACCTCTCGCAGGTGCAGGAGGTTGAGAATGGCCTCCAGGCTGCACAGTTCGGCGCGGGACTGTTCTCCCTCCTGCAGACAGAGGGCGATCCGCTGCTCCTGAGAGGAGGAGAGGGACCTCAGCTCTGTGTTCTCCCGCTGCAGTGCCTCCGCCGCTGCCCTGCTGTCCGCTAACTCCCTCTGCAGGCGTGACACGTCTGCCGCCGAGCTGTCCGCACGTGACCGCAGACCCGCCACCTCAGCGCTCAGGGTCTGCGCTGTAATGGAGTCCTCCCTTAGCTGCCTGCAGTCCGACAGAGAGTCACTCAGCCCCGCCTCTGCACCCCATTCAGCCAATGAGTGTCACTCAGCCCCGCCTCTGCACCCCATTCAGCCAATGAGGGTCACTCAGCCTCGCCTCTGTGCCACATTGGCCAATACGAGTCACTCCACGCCCCTCTATGTCCCATTGGACAACGAGTGTCACTCAGCCCCGCCTCTCAGCCCCATTGGGCCAATGAGTCACTCAGCCACACCTCCTCACCGAACTCAGCCAATGAGAGTCACTCCACCCCACCTCTGCATCCCATTCGGCCAATGAGTCACTCATCCCTGCCTGTGTGCCCAATTCAGCCAATGAGAGTCTCTCAGCCCTGCCTCTGTGCTCCATTAATTGGTACAGAGGCCATACAGCCAATCAGACATTTATAATGTTGTTAAAAACTCAGATCAATTCAGTTTTATTAGAATTGCACTTTTTACAGGAGGACTGTGATAAAGACGCTTTACAGAGCAGTGGAATGACAAATACCCACTCGAAGAAAATAGCAAAGACAGAAATAACAGTTTCTAAGCAACAAGATGTCTGATTATATATATATATATATATATATATATATATATATTTTTTTTTCCATTCAAGTGGACCATTTTTAGACCTCTCTGCATTTTATTCATTTAAATGGCAACTAAAACAAAAATGCATGCTACATTAATGATGTATTACCAGAGTCCAAAACTAAAGTGCCAAAGTGCTCCTAAAGGGAAAAAATCTTCGAGCAAAGTTTGCGGTTTTGTCATTAGAGGGGGCTGCCCGTGCAGTTCTGCCAGCGGTGCTTCACCTGAATGATGGGATCTATTCAGCAGTGAATAAAAAAAATCAGCAGTTTCTCAAACAGATTCAAAACAAAACAACAAGAAACTTAAAGAGTGTGAGCAGAGGGTATTCACTTCTTAAAATGTTAATTAAATAGTCAAATTGATAAATAATCAGACCAGTTTTACTTGAACAAATGTATTTCTAAGTTGCAAACAATTAAAACTCACTGCTCGTGTTCTCTAAAGTTCAGTAAACCAACTGGAACGCAGAACTGAACACAGACAAAAAAATGTGTATTCCATTTTCAAAAAGCCCAACACAGCCTTCGGTCCAGCGAGCCGCAGTGCTTTTACAAGTATTCGCTCAAATCATGCACAGTATAACCACACTTCACATCATCATCTGGGCATTAAACTCATTACAGTCTTCCAGTCACAAACTGCATAATGTGAGCGAACACCTGCAGACGCAGCGACTTCTATAACCTGTTCGGGCTCCAGAAAAGCCGTGAGAAAAATAATCACCGTGTGGTCATCTGGTCCAGAAGGGCCAGAGCGTCCACTGATTTTGCGTTTCCATCCCAGCGATTCGAGTCAGTCACTGACTGGCTAATGAATCCGGACACACGGCTCTCAGTAATTGCCTGCTGATTGGACGGGCGAGCACAACGGCCGGTAAACACTGTGGCCCTCCGGGACTGTGCCGTCCTGCGGGAGAGGAGCGGAGAGCGCCTTACCGGATCACGTGACTCATCTCGCCCCGCTCCCGCTCCAGCTCAGCGCATCGACCCTCCAGCTCCTCTCGCTCTCGGGCGCACTTGATCAGGCTCCGTTTCAGCGTAGCCTCCTTCTCCTGGACCTGAGAAACAGCAAAAAAAAATAAATAAATCTCCTGTCCAACCATTTATGATCCCAACCCGGCTCCTGCAGATCTACAGTCTCACAAGCTTTTACACCATTTTCACAATGCAGTAAACCGACACCTCAGGCCACTAACTACGACAGCCCAGTGTACCACACAAAGAGTATGAGGACAGTATACTGGCCGACCCAAGATAACGGCCAAGCTGTAACCAAAGAACCTTTTTCAAAGAACCAGCAACACACAATTGAAAACTCATTTGTTTCATCTCTGGGTTTGTTACAGGCCGTGCAATTCTTTGAGTTTGAAGTCGATACATTTGCACCAGAACCAAAGTGTTGAGGTGTGAATTTTTGCGGCAATGTGGCATGTTTTTGATTTTGTGTTGCTGGTTATTTGAATAAGGTAGACATCTGACAAACTTTTGTTACAGCTTGGCCGTTTTTTTTTTTTTGCAAGCCTGGTATAGGCAGGCATGACCCAACACCACCCCCTACTGTATATACTCTCCCTGGCTGCTCCTGTCTCAAAGTGCCATCTGAAATCAGAATAAGCAGATCCAACCACAAGAAAGGAAGTTGAATATTTCCAGTGTCGAGATTCAGACTAGATTTCCCAGCGCAGGTCAGCGGCCCACAGATTTAGTGGATAAAGTAACAGCTTAACAGGGGCGGATGAGTGTAGAGGGACCCGGAGGTCAGGGGCTGCAGTTGTGAACGGAGAGACAGGCTCTTACCACCGCCATTTTCTCGGAGACGTTCCCCTTGTATTCCCTGAAAGCAGCGGTCAGTCTCTCCGCACTCCTGAGGGCCTCGTTCCTCTGCAGCTCCATTCTGTCAGAGCGAGGACAACGGTTCGCTCATCACAGACACAAACTCCAGCTCCCTCACGGCGTACAGTAATGAGCCCCTCACCGCAAACCACTGACAGTACTGCGCAAAGGTCCAAATCATCCTCCATTTTTTTCAATAAAAATCTACATTTTTGGGGAAAAACTGGGTCAGGACGCTTTAAATGGTCTTGACAACAAATCATTGGTCAGGAAATGAAAGAGAATAAAACTGAGATAAAGTAGCTTTGCATGAGATGGCTTTTCACGAAGATCTTTGTAAGTCTGGTGTGTTAATTTGTAGACAGCGTCCCACAGAAAGAAGAGTCAATACAGTCCCACTCAAAGTCGAAGGCAAAGTTGAAGTAGCTTAAAATATTTTCCGGCTTGTTTGGGTTGAATGTGAGACCAAATATTCACTTAAAAGTTCTTTGTAAGACAGGGCTCAAAATTCACTTTTTTACTTGGTGGCGCTGCGCTCCCGAGTTCAAAAAGTTAGGAGTCAGAGTCAGAATTTTAGGAGCGCATACATCAGAATCGAAGAAGAACCAATATATATATTATTCTAATGTTTAAAAAACTACACTATAACACTCCACATTAACAATACAACTGTCTCCAGCAAATGAATGTTATGAAACAATATGAGAGTCTTGAGTTCATTGATTAACAAAGGTTTCCACAACATTGGCTTTATGTCATATCTGGAGGCCAGGATTTAAATTGGGTCTCCTGGCTCTCTGCCCTTCCATCCATAAATTTCTGACACAGACGTTCACATAGTTACAGGACTCTTCGTCCCAGAATTTTTCAACCCCATGGACTCTTCGTGCCCGAGGACAATTATAAGGGTGAGGGTCAGGGTCAGTGGTCAGGGATAGTGTGATCATGCACAAACAGGACAAAGCATTATTGCAGATGAGCCTCCAGGGACGAAAATTCCAGGGATAAAAAAGTCTGAGGAAAAAAAGAGTACTAGAGCCGTTCAAAAAAGAGGGAGCGAGACCTTTTCCCTTGACTGATTCGTTGCGCCAACTCCGCCTGGACGGTGTTGAGCTCCTGTTTCAGTTTGGCCACCATCCTGCTGCTCTGCTCTGCGCTCTTCTGACTGTCCTCCAGCCTCTGCTCCCACATCCTGAGGAAAAACCAGCAAAGAAGTCAGGCCAACCGTATCCTTCTCAGGCCAACTGTATCCTTCAAGATAAAGCACCAGAGCGGCCAAATTCCAAGAGCGGGCCACAGGGTAAAGCATTCATCTCCAAACCTGCTTCTATCCTGTAGGTATTGACTCCAAGCCTAATTCAGCTCACAATTCAGCTAATGAGCAGCTCATCAAGATTTCTGACTGGCAAATGAGGGGCTTTGCTTTGCTTTGGCTAAAGTGAAAATCTTCAGGACGATAGTCAGGCACAAGGTTAGAGGCCATTGGAACATAGAACAGGTTGTTCAAAACACAGTAAATTCAGAGATTGAAAACACTCCATGGTTTATAATAGTATGAAGTATGGGTTATTAAAAAAATAAATAGTAAACTAGACCACAAACTCTCTGTGGGTCACAGTATACAGTGTGGGTCATTCAAAATACGGTCAATTCTGAATAAAAACTTTCTAAGGGCCACAGAATGAAGTATGGGTCATTGAAAACACAGACATTCAGAGGGTAGGACTGGATAGTTAGTTTGACGCTGGAAAGTCTTTCACCTCAGCGCTGTAGCATGAGCTTCCACCTCGGCCTCCAAACCCTGAATGTGTTCCCTCACAGACCGGCTGGGGGATCTCAAACCGGCGGCGGTTCCCTTGACCTGAACCCCAAAACACAGTGGGGAAAAAAAAATAATCCTTCTTGGAAAAAACATATGCAAGAGCCAGTCTCAGTATGAACTAATCAAATGTCCAATTCGCATGGGTTATCAACAATGGACATTTTGTCTCTCTGCCATATTACAAGGCAGACTACAGTACAATTGATGTCATTTCCTGTCATCATGCAGAGAATTTTATGAGACAAAGACAAAATTCCTCCTGTGTTTCAGTTCTCTTGACCATAACACTTGCTGGCAATTAAAAAGAAACTGAAAAAAAACAAAATTGGTCCAATGAGTGGAATTGTACCATTATATATGATTCAACACTGACTGATTTATGCTGTGACTGAAAATATTTCAGATAAGAAAGCGGCAGAAGCAGTGGTGACCAGATTAATGCGTACCTTAGCATGGGAGCCGGCGAGCTCCCGCTGCACTGCCTCTAGTTCATGAACCAGCCTCTGATTCTCCTGGACCAGACTGGAGTTTTCCTCTCTGACACTCCCAAGAGTCTTTCTGAGCTGAGAATTCTCCATCTCTGAGCGTGATGGCGGCTGGTGGGACGGCACAAGAACGACACCATTCCCCCGTTAGAATTAATACTATTCACATTAACCCCTTAAAACCTACAGACCCTTATATGGGTCCTTAGAATGCAGCTGCTGAATTCAACCCTGTAAAACTTCAGGCCCATTTTAAATTCAAGAATGATACCAAGGTTTCCAATGATCCCAAATCTATCCTGTTGAATTACAGGATAAAGTGTATGAAATGATTTGCGAGATTTAGGAATCTTGCATTTGACGTCATGCTGTGGCCTTAAAAAACGTGGCATCCTGAGTTCGAGTATTTCTCTCAGTTAAGTGTGATGCACCATCACTAAAGCGCTGCAAACGACAATTACAGAACGTGTGTGTGACACTGTCCAACAATATGAAAAAAAAACTTTTTTTTAATGCGGAATCTGCTAAAGGTGAAGCTTCAGGGAAAAGTCAGAGTCAAAGACGTTAATGACAAACGGCTCCTTTTCCTCGCCCTCGCAGTAAAATCTTGTCTTGAGTAGGAGCGGATGTTTCTGCGGAGGATGACTCCATACCCTGTGGTCAGAGTGGGGCACATTGCCGGGGGAAATCCTTAGAGAGCTTCCCGGGAGAATAGGGCTAACTGGTGGAGGCTCTGTGACATTGGGTCGACGCAGGTCATCGAGAGTCCATTCGCCTGGTTGCACACGCCCAGGGCTGTGGTCTGAGTTCTCACTGTTGCTGCCACTGGGAGAAACGCAACATTCAGAGAATAATAACTTGCATATTTATATATATATATACTTGATACTTTAACAGCGGTGACATCAATACACGAGCTTAAGGATGCTGAAAATTATATCAAGAGTGCGAAGATGAACAAAAATCGCCTAACTAATGAGCACGTTTAGAATTTATACAAACATAACGTTACCTTAGCTGATCTCCCAGACACTGCAAACTCAGCTCCGTTTGCCTCAACTGATCTCTTAAACTGACCACATCTTTCACCAGATCTTCTTCATCACTCCGGTGAAACATTGATGACGATCACGTTTGGTGACTTCAGTCCTATCGAGGGGAAATAATCGTCAAAATAATCAAGCTCCAGCGATCAGTTAAATATTTATTTCAATGTACAATATTTGAAATTGTGACAACTGTTCAGGGATTGGCAATAAACGGAGTACATGCCGTTCACTAGCAAGGTAGCGGTCTATGGAAGCAATGAACTCCCGTTGGATTTTGACATCTGAAGCAGGGGATCAAACACGTCGGACATACTTTTACTAACATTCCGCTCGTCCTAAATCTAGTCCACAAACAAGTTAGCTGGCGATTGTGCAGGTAAAGTCGCATCACCGACCAACACTAGTCCGTTTGCTCTTTGAAAATAAGTTTGAGATCCGTACAAATAAGGAAATCAAAGATGGAACAGCCCAGTGACTCGGTCAAACAAGTACGGTCAGTAAAACAAGTAACAAAGCCGCTTTTACACCGGACGCAAAACGAATTTTTCGCACGACAGATTACATTACATTCAGACTAGTCTTACATTACAAGACGCACTGACTTTGAATGTAATCTGTCGTGTGAAAAATTCGTTTCGCGTCCGGTGTGAAAGCAGCTTCACTCAGAGTTGTCTGCACACTAATTACCGAGCCTGAAGACAGTTTAATCCATTTCTTAATGTTCTGAAGTTCGCATCTGCCGCTGCGTCTCCGTTAATCCCTTCCTGTTGTGTTGAAATCCAAACAGAAGGCTGGCTTAGTGTCGCGCTTCGTGATTGGACGGGGAGAGAAAACGGTTTGGCAAATGATTGGTGTTCAAAAGGTCGTGACCTTCTACAGCCGCGAATGGTGGCGCTTTCTGGAAATCAATATTGTAAACAGCAGCAGTCAACAAGAGCCGACACCTGCGGCTGAGGGGTGCACCGCCTTTACACACGGAACAGGCTGAATTCACCAGGACGAGAAATCAACAATCTGACGAATCACTCCGAGATTTTACTTCATGCTGATAGGAGTGTCAGTATCTGCTGGTTTCTGGAGACTCACGCCGCATCCTGCACAACTGCAGCCCATAAGAGCTGAGCTCGACTTAGTTTTGGGGACTTAGGGCATGAGCCCAGACCAGATTTTTTACTTATTGGTAGTACCCAAGGTGGCAAATTCTATCTACGTTTTTTGAAATGGCATATATCTATGGACTATATTTTGCCATGATAGACATTCCAAAGTGGTAGCTTAGTCATAGAAATCTTCGAGTGAATACATTGCTCAAAAACGTCAACCGGAGGCCTTAAATCATGGCATGGATAGACAAACAACTCAAATACGAACACAAATTCAATCATTGGATGTCTATTAACTTATCTATTTATTGCAGGGTAGTAAAGTCCATCAGGAATTAAGTACACGTACCTTGGACGATTTCTTCGTCAATTAGTACATAAAATAACAACGAAAAACTAAAAAACAAACAAGCGCGTATGAGGTGTACCAATATAGCTTTAATCATCCAGCTTTTTACATTTAAAAAAAAATAGTCTAAATCTATCGATTATATTTTGCTGTGATGGACATTTCAGAGTGGCAGCTTTGTCATAGAAATCAGACACAATACATTGATCAAAAGTATCAAACAGAGGCACTAGAACATGGCATGGAACTCAAATACTAACACAAATTCAATTCATGGATGGCAATTAACTTGCTACCTGTGTATTACAGCTTGGCTGATATTTTAGCCAAATAATGTTATTTATTTATAAAATGGCATACACCAAATCTTGACCAAAGGAGTTGCAAAGTCTCTGTGCCGTCTGGGAAGGTTGAGTGCAGTCAGTAATGTGAGCAGGAACCTAGTAATTGACGTTGAAATGTCGACATCTTTCTCCTGTTCTGATATTTGAGGTGGCCATGTTTGGATGTCATCTTGCTTTTTGACATCATCTCGTATTCTCAGTGCTGCTTTACTGATAACATCCTCTCCCTTGGCTGACTTCATGACCCGCAATTCTGCCTGAAGAGATTGGTACAATTTGGCAAGCTCAGACAAGGAAAGATTGTCTGGATAAACAAGTAATTTTCCCTTGTCATTAGAGATGATATGCAGAGCCTCTCCAAATTTGCTTTCTAATTTGCGCCGGATATGTTTCTTTGTTGATGCTTTCACTTCTGTGACACCAAGTTCATGCGATACCAGACACCAACCTATTCTACAAATAGAATAACCTACAAATAATTCTCCTCTGATATATGAACATAGCTCACTGTATGACTGTTTCTCGGCAGCATCATACTCCATGTCAGCATCAGTTGTGTTATCGGTGGTCTCATCATCTGACACAGTGCTGGCGGCTACAGGTCCTACATCTTTGGTATATAGGCGGTAGCAAGATTTGTGGTAGTGTCCTTCAGCAGCCACCAAATCTCTGCTGACAATAGCAAGGATTCTGCTATCTAACTTCCTCGTTGCAGCTGCTCTCATTTTTTCATCTGCGCCGAGTTCACAACAGTGTGTTAGAGGCTCTCTTCTCCTTTGTCCTTTTACATACCTGGTGGCTTTTTCACAGAAGATGCATCTCACCTTGTATACCCTTGACTGGTGTGGCAAAGGTCTGGCTGATTTTCTTGGACCTTCTGCTGTAGGCTGATTGTCCTGCTTTTTTTGGAAATAATAGCATCCAGGTCCTTTTTCAACGTAAAAATGCTTCAACACTGCCTATGGTAGGCAACAGGTGGTATTATCATCTGGTAAGTCCTTTGCCAGGTCGAGGATTCGTGCATGCTGCCTGATTTCTGCAGCTCTTCGTAAAGTTTTCCAGGAACCAATGTCTTTTGGTGATACCAGTGCTGAGTCGTCATCTTGAGATGGGGAATGAATGAGCCATTCCAGGCGTGCCCGCTTTGGTGCTGTGCAGTCGCTGTTTTCTGAGCCATGGGCTGCATCCATGTTCAGTTGTTCCCTAGTTTATAATACCTGCAAATACACCAATGGTGAGGAGCTTAATGAGGATTGTATGTGTATGATTATTGTTAGGCATCTGATGGGAAATCTTAAGTAATGAGCAGTCTCTTCGTTGCAGATAGTAGCTTCATGACATTTTCTTTATTTTCCTGTTATTGCTCCAAGCCTCCAGCCTGTATTGTATGTTCAATAAAAAGAGAATGTTGAATCAGTTTGAAATCTGAACAAAATCTTAATTAAATCTTAACTAAACATTAATGTGTTTCCACATACCTGTACATGAATGCAATGGATACCATGTAAAATGGCAAGAACACGCAATTCCAGTTATACCTGGAAGATCTGTAAAACAATAAAAAAATCTTCCCCCCCAAAATCTGAAAAATTGATCCGAATGTATCGTAAGAAGCTTATCTAGGGGCGCTATTAGTCACCCAGATGGGTCTCATTACTATACCTGCACATATAGTAGCGAAATGTACCATGAAACATCAAACGCGGCAAAACACGTGATTTGATAGATAATGAGGGAGCACGTAACACTGATAAGCTACTCATTTGGAAAGTCTATCATGAGTTAATGTGCTCATATGTACCCTACAAACAAAATGGTACCACAAAAGTTTTGCCATCTCGGATGGTACCAATATCTGGTCTGGCCCATGGACTAACTTCGCAGGCTGCAAGAGAGAACTGAATCGCCGTTACCGTACATTCATCGAACTAGCTTCATGGTTTGCCACATAATCCATTATTCAGCAGGACACATCCATTTGAAAATAGGCCAGAATGCTGCCAGACAGTTGAACATGGTCAGCAAAGAAAACCTTCTCCACACCGGTCACTCGGACAACACATCCATGTCTAATGTCAGGGTAAACAACCATCTACTATCCCAGTCTAGACCCTCTCAGTTGGACTATATAATTTGCTTTAATTTCTGCGGCTGCAGTCTTTGTGACGGGCACAGGCTACATAGAGACAGAATGCAGCGTCACATCCAATTCCCTTGCCATTTAAAATTAAATTCAGAGAATCTAATAGACCTCCATTGAGAGGTAAGCATTCTGCACAGCAAGTAGTTTTTCCCCCTTCGGAAATTCGTCGTTGCTGATGGGGTAGTATTGTCATCCCGTTAGCGTTCCGTCTGTTCTTCTGTACCCGTCTTGCCATTGATTGGGACCGCTGCTGATGCTGAACCGTTGTAAGGACAGCCCTCAACTTTAACCAGGTTATTCATATTGGGTGTCTCTATTGGCCCATTTTGTGTCAAGGTCATAGCTCCCATTTTGACCTAATTCTTTGGGAGGTCAGGCACGCCTGCCGGTTAGGCACACTAAGGGGGTATATAGCGGCAAGTGCAGTCTAGTTAAGGTTTACAGGAAAAGGTTAAGGCTTAGAGCCAAGTCTTCCAGGTTCTGAAATGTTACTTTTCATGCTTTCGAATGACCCATTTCTAAGTGCTTGGCAATGGTGACCAAACCTTGTCCTTGAGGTCAGCCATCTTGAAATTCTTCTCCATTTTAATGCCAATTTTCCACACCCATTGACTAAAACCCAGCTCCACAAAGTCCCTGGAATGAGGCACCTTGTTCATGATGGGAGTACTACCTGACATTCTCCAGAACCAGGAGATTACTACAGGAGTCAGGCCAGTCATCACACCCAGTGACAGTCCTCCACACACAAACACAAAAAAATTAAAGGCACAGGATACAAAAGTACTTTCAAAAGATTTATTCTTTGGCCGAAGGAGCCTGTTCAAAGGCGGTAGAAAAGAAAGCTTTAGTCTAACACTGGTACACCAACAGACAGGGGAGAAAGTCTCTTAACATACTTTTGTTTATATATAATATTTATATTTATATTTATACAAGTTATTTTAATTTAAGAGGTATCAATGTCAAGTTTCAACACTGCTCCCTCAAATGGAAACGTCCTCATCTTTAATACAGTGAATGACACATCTACACCCCAACGCATAGATACAAGAGAAGGAATTAACCATTAGCCGAAAAGATACTCTGGCAGGAAAAAAGAAAGAGCTTTACATTAATCTGGCTGAAAGTGGGCCAAGTTGACTTTACAATCACGAAGGAACCATAAAATGAGCAGAACATTAAATTCTTTCTTAAATCAAACTTCCAAGGAAGTACAAGTAATGCTGATGCAAAGCTCAAAGGTCACCAAAAGTAATGACGACACTGTAAATGTTTACACCCTTCGACAATGTTTTACATTCCACATCTAAACTAATACAACTGTCCTGGCCACATTTAAAAACAAAAAAATAAGAAAAGAAAAGAAATCTCATAGCTCAATGTCATCTGAAGCACATCTTTTACTGCGAATTTCGATGTGACGTCCTGAGAGATCTGCGGGAAGCCTGGCTACATCAGTACAGGTCTGAATGTAAGTGCGCGGGTTTTTGAAAGCGTTAGATAGCACCAGTAATTACAAAGCCTGAGGAGAAATGTAAAATATTGCAATAATGTTCCTGAAGCAAAGGTATGGCTAAACTGACAACCAAAAAAAAGTTAGTTCCTTGAAAATTGAGTTGCATAGGAAACCAAAAAAAACAAAAAAACAAAAAAACACACAACTACCACCAAAGGGTCTGAACCAGTGATTGAATTGAACTGAAGATTTTAATCCTTGAGGTCAAGTACAGTGTACATTTTGAATACATGTTCAAAACAACCCATTCCACAGAACTCCACAGAGGAGCATCAGAAGTGGCGTGAATGAATGTGCATTTAAGCAGAACCTGTCGATTGCATATGCTTTAGCCGTTTTGAAGTCAAACATGAAACTGATATTTCAAGAATGCCTCAGTGAATAAGTAAATATTGCAGTCATAACCATATGAAAAACAATGACTAAACAAAAGGAAAAAAGCTTTTCTTCAAAGCTTAAAATTTTAGCCATAAACACTTGTTCAAATGCTGGCCTGAAATGCAAGACTGGTCATGACTGGAAAGAGGTGGTAGTAATAATACTGCATTTATTCGCTGTCGCAACACTGCAGAACTCCAAGGAAAAATGCACAGGTTACTGCAAGGACTGAAGTTTAATGCAACAGTTATTTTTTCCCCCAGGAGGGTGGAATTGCGCTCAGCAGTCACAACTGAAAACCTCAGACAAACCGCCCGAGAACATGTGCGCAATCGAAAAAGGATAACCAAGCAAACTGTCAAGGCATATCGAGAAAAGTATAATAATGAAATTAGAACAGACTGCATTGCCAGGGAGCTTCTGCAACAGGGGCCCGTTTCGGCGCCTCGAGGTTCGCTTCCCCTCGAAGGCTCCTGATCACGTTCCAGCAGGTGACTCCCGGCCCAACCCTGATCTCCCCAGCTCCGTCTCAGAGGGGAAACCAGAGCTGCTCCTCATCTCAGTTCACATCGGCCTTTCCTGTCTGACCCCAGGGTGCTAATCCAAGACCTGGGAACTGCAAACACCACTGAAAAAACTGAAGATGTTTCTTGGCAGGACTGTTGAGCCCCAGGACCAAGGATCGCACAGATAGGACAATGTGAGAATCACAAACCCCAAAATGGGTGGAGCCAACAGCGCGCCAATCAGAGACTGACTAACCAATCGCATCAACTCTTTCGACTGGCTCGACAGAAGCCAGACTCGCTGGGGATGAGTTGGCTCCTCCTATTTTGGGGTTGGCACTGCCTCGTCCGCCAATGGCAGACCTCCATCTTATGAGGCGGTAACGCCCTCCCACTCCACCAGGTACTGGACCTTCCCGTCGAAGGTGACCCGGCGGGCGAGTACGCGGTACTTCTCCCCGCAGGCCATGCGGCCGGCTGCCCCGAAGTAGCTGGTGATGGAGCTCTTCAGGTGGCCCAGCTGGCTGACCTGGTCCAGGCTAATGTCCGAGTGGAGGGCCGGCAGGGGGCAGGGCTCAGCCTCCCGCTCCCGCCCGGGGATCTCGGGATTGGGCGGCTGCAGTGCCCGTCGAGGCCGGCCCCGCCTGCGGCCCCTCCTCAGGGCGGAGGGCTGAGAGATGGGCCACGTGCGGCCGGTTCGGGTCCTACTCGTGCTGCACAGGCTGGGGCAGGGGCACAAACAACACTCCTTCAAACCAAACCATCAATGCACACAATTAAAGGGCATCTAAAGTCGATTCCCACTGTTTTTGTTTATCGGCCAATCAGCGAGCCGCACCTGCGCAAACGAACCGAAACAGAAGGATTATCTACGCATGTACACAAAAAATTGGTTGATGAATGAAACTGGACACGTGACAATGCAAGATGTCAACAAAAGCAAGTGATTTGTTTGTAAACATTGGACGTTCAACGTGCCGTCTCAGAATCGAATTCAGATGCCGTTTAAGAACACTGCGTCCTCCCTCCTACTAAAACAGGGGTGTCAAACTGATCCGTAAAAGGGCCGAATAGCTGCAGGTTTCCATTCAAATCCAGCAGAACAACACCTGATACAACCAATCTAATCAACTGATCTCAGCCTGCACAGTGGATTTGCTCAGCTGGAATGAAAACCTGCCACCCCTCGGGGCTTTAAAGGACCAGTCTAATACGCCGGTGCCAAAATATAAGGACACGGTCATCACTTGCTGTACCTGGACTGTCGGGAGATGGTGGTTGAGGTAGTTTCCGTGGTGCTTGAGGCGCTGCTGGACTCCACGTCTGAGGTACTCGAAGATGGCGCAGATTTCTCACTCCTGCTGCAGCTGTGGGAAAAGGTACCGCGTGGGGCTCAGGTAAGAGGCTGGGCTTTAACCTTTTCCTGTCCGGACATGCCATCGGAGGGACTTTGGCATTGCTCTCACCTCCCCTTAAAGTGCATTACATCTCCAAACTTACATTATTGTGCATTGCAATAATTATCCAGAATTTATCTATCCACATTAATGGTAAAATAAAACGTCAATGTCTTACGCAGCTTTTTAATTCCTACAGCTAACAAAATGAGATTTATTTTTTTCGCGTCTGCGTCCGGTCAGCTTGATACGCCCCAGCAAACGTTCCTAAAAATGAGGTTTATTCAGTAAATAAATTTTGCGATTGTTAATCAAGTGGTCTTAAACAGGAGTAGCTTGAAAGCAATTATGCATTTAAAGGTCAGAGGCTCACGGAAAGTAAAATCCCGCAACACCGGCGTTACTGCCAGGGGGAAGTTGGGCACTAGGAAGACGAGACACGCAAGAGATCACACACACACACACACACACACACACTCAGACAGATATACATACATACATACATGCATGCATGCGCACAGACACAAGACTCACTTCTTAGAAGTCAGCAGGTCCAGTGGGTGGTTCTCCAATGCAGGCAGTTTCTCATCCTCCTGAACAGAGGGAGGAAAAACCAGGTCTGGACTTTTCTAGAACACGCATGGTCTTCATATCACCCAACTGCCAGTACACTGAAGTTAGCATGACAATGCGCCTCAGGCATGGAGAGGTTCCACCATGTAAAAATAAAGCCATAATTAGTAATATTTATATAGACTCATTGAGTTTGAATGTACTCAGCGCTGACCTGGTGGGGCAGTTCGCTGGATCTCCTCAGCTTGGCCAGAGTCTCCAAGTTATGGCCGCCAGTGTACTTCCGCTTTCCTTTCCTCACCGCGCCGTTACTCTTCTCACTGTGACAACACCGACAGCATTCACTGTCGCATCAAACACTGCATCACTGTCCCCACTGCTAAAACACCAGTACAACACTGAGAACATTCACTGCCACATCACCGCATTACTCACCTCGCAGCAAAAATGCCAGTGCAACAAAGAGCACTCACTCTCACCTCACTGCTCCCACTGCTAAAACACCAGTGCAACACCAAGACCTTTCACTGTTACATCAGACACTGCACACCAAGACTTGAAATACTGCAGATTTGGTCAATATAGCAACACTACACTCAACCAACAAAAATCCATCTATAAAAAATATAATATAAAATCCACTTTATCATTTATTTAGAAACATAAGCCCTTGCTACGCACAGAAAGTGAAATACAAGCTTAGTAGACATGGCATCATCACATAATTGCAGTACTTCTCCCCTAGCCCAGCTCATGACACATTTTTGATATTACTGTGGGGTAATATCACTTTGGCTAAAATCTCATTGGCTGAGAACATGGGGAAGGGGAGAGAAGAAAAATAAAAAATAAAAAAAAAATCACTTGCGTTACATCTCACTGTTCGTACTCAGCCAAACTGAATACTGACTAACGATGGTTAAATCGGTATGGCTCAGCCCTGTAGGAGGCTAATTACGTGCCCTCACATGACTAAGTTCACATTACTTAGCTAGGTAGCATGTGCGTAATATTTTTTTAACTGTTATGTAACATTAGTTTGTTAGCTAGCAAGCTCACGTTAGCTAGCAACTCAGTTGACTGAATTTACAAACCGTTGGTCTTTCAGCCGCAAATGCCTGACTCAGACTGACCAAGCAGAGCAGGGTAGTTAGTCCAGTGCTAACATATATTGGGCGCAAACGGAAATCACATTTGTTGTGTATTTCTTTAGTGGGTGGTTAAGTAGGTTTTAAAAATGTATGTATGTGGACTATCAATACAATAAAGGACGGCTCTGAGTCTGCAGGTGCCAACATGACGAAGTGTATTGGTAAAGCAGAACCTTGCCTCCTTTAGATTTAGTAGATATTTACTATTATCTGTACAGAAAGGGGGTCAGAAAATTAATATCTTTAATTCAGCGGCTAATCGGACACCCCGCAACTTCAACCAACAGGAAGCTATTTGCTGAAGGACTTTTGGGTGTACAAGGTGCACGAGACTGTAGAGCATGGCACCATCCATAGACCTCTGGTTTCCAATCAACCAATCACAGGCCTCAAAACGAAGGTGCGCCAACTATCTGGCCAATTGCCAGACAGAGGAATCCGCAGTGCTATGACAGTGGGGCAGTGGTGGCGTCTCACCTGGGCTCGGGGAAAGGTTTAGTGGACTTTCGGCCCTTGATCTTAATCTCGTGAGAGGCCTTCTCGGGCTCGCGGTCCGGTCGGTCGTCGGCGCTCTGAGGGGCCGGGGGGAAGCGGATTCTCAGTCCATACAGATGCTTCTTCTTCTTAATCTCCTTCCCTGACATGAACCTGGAACAGTCCCAGCGTGAGGGAACATTCCGGACAGACACCTTCACAACAATTCTGAGCTGCAGCCAAGCTCACATGGTGAGCAATGAAATTGTTAAACTCACATGGTTTGGTTACTATTCAGCGCTTCCAGAATGCTTCCGTAACGTTCGGCTTTGGGCGTCTCCCCAAGCTGTGTGGGGAAGAACAAACAATCCCATCAAGCATCTCGCTCGCAGTCTTCCGCTTCGACTGCATACATTGTGTAACAAGAGCCATCAGAAGATGGCATATCCCCCCGGCCCCCGCAAAATCAGGGAGGCCTCAGGTACCTTGTACTAATAAATATCTTCTCAAAGTTTCATGAAAATACTTTCAAGTTCTGCTACGGGAATGTGACTTTCCACACCTTTCTGAGCCTGTTCCATTTGTTTTCATGAAGCAGAAAATCCCAAATAGCAAAAGACACCCTTTTTAATTCACAGGTATGTTGAAAGTTTTGTTACCGAGTTATGCCTCAGAAATGAGCAACACCCAAACCAGAAACTGAGTGTAATTTGTGGCTATAGAAACACACAAAAAATCTAAATCTCAGCAATTCCTAAATAGGAAAAGGCGCATCTACAGGGTACATTAGATCAACATGACAATTTCATAGATAAACATTGAACAATTATCATGTATTGCTCTGGAACCAATGACACTCGCTTCAACTTTCTGCCATGAAAAAACAAGAGCCATCTGGCAATGGCGGATCCCCCCAGCAGTAGGTTGTGTAACCTACAGGTTGTGTGGACAGACGGACGGACCGAAACCCCCAAAAGGCACAACTAGACCATAAGGAGAAGCTCCATACCAAATTTGGTGTTTGTAAGTGGTATAGTTTTCGAGTTCTGGTCCGGAAACGATTTTATTACAGATGGACGGACGAACGGACACACTGATCGCTATATCCCCCCGCATTATATGCCGGGGGGATAAAAACCAAGAAAAATAAAGAATTCTTAAATTCTAAATACCAAAAGGCACATCTACATTGTATATCAAATGGACACACCAAATTTGGTGAAGAAATATTAAAAGGTTATTGAGTTACACTCCAGAAACGAGCCATACCCTCCCCAGAGACTAAGTCCAACTTGTTGCCATGGAAACACAAAAAATAAAAAAAATTCAGAAATTCCTAAATATCAAAAGGCACATCTACATGGTATATCAGGTCTACACACCAAATTTTGTGAAGTAGTATTATATGGTTATTGAGATATGCTCAGGAAACGAGCCATACCCTTCCCAGAGACTAAGTCCAACTTGTTGCCATGGAAACAAAAAATGAAAATTTTAGAAATTCCTAAATACCAAAAGGCACATCTACATGATATATCAGATCTACACATCAAATTTCTTGAAGAAATATGGAGCGGTTTTTGAGTTCTGCCCCGGAAACGAAATTATTACGGACGTACGGCCATGGCTATCGCTATATTCCCCTGCATTATATGCCGGGGGGATGATGATAATAATATTAATGATAATTATGATGATAACAACAACAACAACAACAATAACCACCATCTGGCAATGGCGTATCCCCCCGGCCCCCCACATTCATGGATTAACTGCTGAAGAAATTCCTAAATACCAAAAGGCACATCTACATGATATACAAGATCTACACATCAAATTTCGTGAAGAAATATTGAAAGGTTTTTGAGTTCTGCCCCAGAAACGAAATGATTACGGACGGACGGACGGACAGACAGGGCTATCGCATTATATGCTGGGGGGATAATAATAACGAGTCATCAGATGACGACATATCCCACCGGTTCCACGTAATTCGTGATCATTTCGCTGTTTTTGGTTAAAAATCCGAAATTTTGGGCAGAATGGAGCTGAAACCCCGTCAAGGCACAACTACACCGTGAGAGTAAGTTCCACACCAAATTTGAAGTTTGTAAGTGGTGTAGTTTTTGAGTTCTGCTCAGGAAATGGAAATGATTACGGACGGACAAACGGACGGATGGACAGGGCGATGACTATATCCCACGGTATTACATACCGGTGGGATAAAACTGCCTACATTTCCCAGTTTACATCTGGGACACCTGACTCGCATCCTATTAGTTGAAGTATTTTGTGAAGCACTCATTTGGTACGTCCAACCAATGCAATAAATTCACTGAGATTAAGATCATTAAAAACATTTTGTGAAACAAACATTTTTCTTGAAAAATTAAGAGGTTCTATTTGCCATTTTAGAGGCAAATATCACCTTATTTCATAGATTAATGACTAAAATCTTACCTCTCCGAGCTGCAGTCGATCCCAGTTGTCATTGATGTACGCCATTAACTCCAGCTCCGAGTCAAAGTATTTCTTCTTGTGAATGACGCTCAGATTGTACAGGCTCAGGTGCACAATATCTGTCCTGTGGGAGACCGGTGCAGCCAAACTCAATTTATACAATGAAAAACTCATTTTATTGCCTTCGAGACCCAGACAACAGCTGGTATATAGAACACCATCTATTAACTGAGCTCTCAACAAAAGCATTCAAGTTTGTTTTCCAATGAATTCTCGACAATCTTCAAGAAATGTCCGCCACTATCACATACATTATTCAAATAAGCGGAGCTTGAAGTTACTGGTCGTACAAATAAGGGGCAAAAACTTAATTTTTTACAGCATATTCCTCCGGGGATCAGGTAAGTATTTTGTAGAACAGAAAATACAGGATATTAAAAGCGAAACCCACCATCTCAAGGGCAGACGTTTGAGGTATTCCGGTCCAGAATTGCAAACTGAACAAATAAATACATAGAACCTGTCGAGACAAAAAAGGACAAGAACACGTTTATTTTTCCTCAAAAAGGCATTAATTTTCATTTCTTACTTTCTGAAAAGCGTCACTATGAAGTGGCCGTCGAGCACCTGTCTCCGAAGAGCATGGGCTTCTGAAAGCACTGGATGCAGGCCTCGTGAAACCACTGCTCGCACTGGCTGCACTGGAGCATCTTCAGGTACCAGCTGCAAGAAGAGCAGAGCTGTGTGACTGCGCTGCTGCAGTCCGTTTTGGTCGCACGCATGCACGAAGCTGCGCACGAGCTGCGACTCTAAAGGTTCATACAAACAACAATGCAACTGGCACCACTACGTTTACCGCAGGAATTGCTCAGTGCAAGTACAAGTGCTGGTCAACGAATTAGAATAATTTGAAATAGCGCAATTGTTAAATTTTCTTGATGCATTTTTTTGTGCAGAAAGCAAATCAGGTGTTCACCGCGCCTGTCCTACTTGTTAGAGTAATCACAGAACTCGCTACCTGTAAAAAATTTGCTCAGCTGAGCTTTCCAAAAGGCCCATTTAGGCCATTTAACTGTGACACTGTTGTTTTATTGAATTAGAATAATGGAGAAACCGTTTCACTGAATTAGAATAATTTTTATTATAATTAGAATCATCACTTTCTCAGTATTTTGTGGCTGCCCCCTTGGCTTGTATGACTGCCTGAAGTCTCCGCGGCATCGATTTGACCAGCTTGTCACAAGTTTCCGCACTCACAGCTTCCCAGACAGTGGCGATGTTCTGCTTCAGTTGGTCCGGCGTAGTCTGCTTTCTGTCACAAATATTTCGCTTGACGATGGCCCAAAGGTTTTCAATGACATTGAGGTCAGGCTAGTTGGCCGGCCATGCCAAAACTTCAAGCTGTTTTTCGGCGAACAGTTCCTCAACAATCGGAAACAGGAACGTTTCCAGAACATGTTGGTATAGGGCGGCATTGACAGTCTTCTTGAGGAAGCAAGGTTTCCCTACACCCCGAGCGGACATGCATCCCCAGACCATAACGCTCTGGGGAAACTTGACGGATCTTTTTACGCACTCGTGGTTGTAGGTTTCACCATCACAACGCCAGACACGAGGACCTTGGTTACCGAAGGAGATGCAAAAATGTAATTCGTCACTGAAGACCACTTTCTGTCAGTCTTCAGCAGTCCATTCGCCGTGTTCTTTGGCCCACTTCAGCAGTTTCTTGTTCAGCATCGGTTTTACTGCTGGAACGCGAGATTTGAAGCAGAGTTCGCGCAGACGACGGTAAGTGGTTGATCTCGAGACGTTAGCGCCGGTCTGCTCGTTCCACAAGTCGCTGAGCTCGGAAGTGGACTTGAACCGGTTGCTGACTGCGATCTTTCTCAGCTGCTTGTTGTCGAAAGCAGAAGTTTTTCGGACGCCGGAACAGTTGGTGCGCTTGCTCCAGTCTTTCTTGAGAGCTTTGCAGACGGAAGACTGGCTGATGCCGAGCTGCTCAGCAATTTTAGTTTGGGTCAAGCCTTGTAGGCGAAGGGTTGAATTTGAGCCACTTTTCCGGTTGAGAGGTCGCGCTGCTTACCCATGATTGATTTTACAACTTAGAAATTCTACTCAACCCTGACTTTATACTGCACAGTGAACACTCTTCACAGAAAACAAAAATTCAAGCACTTATTCTAATTCAATGAAATGACTTATGAATTATTCTAATTCAATGAAACAACAGTGTCACAGTTAAATGGCCTAAATGGGCCTTTTGGAAAGCTCAGCTGGGCAAATTTTTTACAGGTAATGAGTTCTGTGATTACTCTAACAAGTAGGACAAGCGCTGTGAACACCTGTTTTGCTTTCTGCACAAAAAATGCATCAAGAAAATTTAACGATTGTGCTATTTCAAATTATTCTAATTCGTTGACCAGCACTTGTATTGTGTGCGAGTGCAAGCATGAATGAGTGCAAATATATTTACTGTTCATTTTTAAAAGGGGTGGATGACGATACTAGGGATGGGCTCCATACTACGCCAAGTACAATTCCCTTTGACTGCAAGCATGTATCTGACCCTTATTTGAAATAAACAAATGCTAGAGCAGGCAGGTGCCGGACAGCGAGTGCACAAATCACTCACTCTCCTGGACTGAATGAGCACGAATCACTCACTCTCCTGGACTGAATGAGCACGAATCACTCACTCTCCTGGACTAAGTGTACATGAATCACTCATTCTCCTGAATTGCGTGAGCATGAATCAGTCACTCTCCTGGACTGTTTGCGAATGGATCACTCACTCTCCTGGCCCTCCACAGTAACAGTAGCATTGCTGTAGGTTGGTTTTGTGGCCCTGGTCCCACACCAGGTCCTCCAAGGAGTAGGGAAGCGACTGCTTCATCTCCTGCAGAGCTTTCGCGTTTGGACCCTTCTTCAGCGCACCACCCCGCTGCACACAGAACACACCAATCACAGGCTTTACACTGCAACCACACCTCCCGCTGCACACAGAACACACCAATCACAGGCTTTACACTGCAACCACACCTCCCGCTGCATGCAGAACACACCAATCACAGGCTTTACACTGCAACCACAACTCCCGCTGCATGCAGAACACACCAATCACAGGCTTTACACTGCAACCACACCACCAATCACAGGCTTTACACTGCAACCACACCTCCCGTTGCATGCAGAACACACCAATCACAGGCTTTACACTCCTGCCACACCTCCTTAAGCACCGAATGGGCTACAGCATGCCAACAGCACAAGGAGATGGGTACCGAAGACACAAAAACTCCACTGGTTTTCCAAATCGGGGCTCACACAGTGCTTGACACCATCTGATGCCAAGTGCAAGTTTTCCTTATGTTAGGTTTAAATTAGGCGGGAAATGTTGAGTTCAGTTGGCCAGATTGGCCTGCTGTTGTCACTCCTATTTAACATTAAATTTGCCAAAGTTGAAGAGCAGAGTGTGGCAAGATTTTTTTGGCAGAATGGCCACACTCTTCGGTTATGTTTAGAGATGCTAACGGCGTTGAAATGCAACGCACCTTTGTCGTCGTAGCAAACACACACTGTCGGCACAGCCACTTGTCATCGGAGGCGATCACACCGGAGTCGATGTTGGGGGCGTGGCAGAGCTGATGATAGCCTGCAAGATGGTCACAATCATCTCCAACACTGATTGGGGGACAGTCATCATGCCCCTCCTCCAGGAAGAACAACCTCTCCTGAGAATAACTACAACTGCTACTACCATTACTATAATCACTACTAGTAACTGCTACCATCACTACTGATAACTACTACTACGTAACACTACAACTACTAGTACTACTGCAAGGTCTGCCGACCACCTGTTTTCCACTGAGCTCATATGTAAACAAAGCAGATTTCAAAAAATAAATCTCACCATCTCCAATGGCCCACCATTATCAGTGGCCTTGCGCGGCTCCGGATCTGAGCGTTACCCAAACCAGCCACATATACAAGTGGTGCACTCAAACCTGACAGCAGCGTACCTTGACCACACTTGTCACAGATGACGATCTCGTTGGGAGGCTCGGAGCTTTCCTCCTGGCATATCGTGCAGACCATCTCCCCGCTCCCACCGCCCCCTGCAACAAACCACCACACACCATCGTCACCCCCCAACTTCGAGGGCTTCAGCTCTCTGGGTGATTAACACAGACAGTATTACTGGAGAAACCACACAGTCCTGGGGGGGGCTCACCGCAGACCACATTCACCAAGGTCATTAGCATGTGCAAAACCATTAGCACAAGCAAAAAGAAAAAAAAAAACCCCGATACATCCATCACTGATCAGCCATGGTGTATTCGTTTCCCACCAATCACAGGATGCATTTTTGATTCTGCAGGCAGGTGCAGGAAGGATGGGCACATAAGGGTCTTAGCCAATCAGGCACCAAGATTTGCAGAGCGTTACACAGAACAAATTCCAATCCTGGCAGTGTTCATCAGCCAGTATCAGTTCTGCCGCGGTCACAATGTCATCCTGTACCGCCCCACACAGATCACAACGTCCGAGAAAATATGCCAAATGGAGAATGTTTTCGTAAACGTAGATTGAAATACAACTGGTCTTCAGTGTCAAATACGTGCTCGAAAAATTAAACGACTCAAAACAGAGCTCTCAATCAGTGACCATTTTTGTCCACTCAACCATGTACGAAACTGTCCCAGGGTTGTTCAGTGGAGTCCATTTATTTTACTTATGACTGGGGGGGGGGGTTGGAACACTTTGAAAGAACCAGCCATCCTCAGAGAATTACTCCATAGTGACCCAAAAGGTTTTCAGGGACCCAGCAGTAAAACGAGTACTGAGATGAAACAGAGGATTCTCAAACATCATGTGACCCACAGAGCGAGGAAGTGAAAGTAAAGGGAACATACATGGACACTGAAACATGTTCAAATCATCTTCCCCAACCTCGTCCCCGGACCCCTGGATCAACTTGCAGTCGGAGTAAATCCAGATACCCTTTGGGCTCTCAACTGTCCGAGACAAATCAAGGAGGAACCAGCTAAAGTTGGAAATGTACAGAAACTTGGCCAAAACATATTTAAACTCAACTTTCACAATTCCTGACATTTAACCCTTGAAAACACTCCCCGTCCTTGGTCAGAGGATCACGAAATTAAGAATATGAAATGGGAGAATAAAGGAGAATTATTTCTGCTTTTATTCCGCTCATCGTATTCCCGGGGGGTCAGGTTACATACACTTTGTACTAGGTTGCAATGCCTTTAAATTATTTAACTTGGGTCAACTAATTCAGGACGCCTTCCAGAAGCTTCTCTCAGTGAATTTTGGCCCATAGTGTTCTGGTTTCCTCCAGCATCTTCAAAAGGTCCTTTGCTGCTGTGATGAGATTGATTTGGTCTTTTTTGCACAAAGCGAAGTTCATCTTAGAGAGACGGAACAAGACTCCTTCCTGAGCAGGATGACTGCTACGGGTTCCAATGATGTTTACCCTTTACACTTGTGAACTTTTGTTAGCAGCGGACGAACAAGGTACCTTCATGCGTTTGAAAATTGCTCCAAAGAACAAGTGTAGAAGCGAGCAGAGCTCACATACCCCTACTTTATGTTTGAACGAATCCGGACGCACAGACACACTGACAGATGGACGGACGCGCGGAGCGCTATATACCCCCGACTACGTCGTAGCGGGGGTTTAATGAACCAGACTTGAGGAGCTCCACATTTTTTTTTTTAAATGCTTAATTTCCCTTATTTTTCCCAAGATGCCAAACCAAGAGGTCAGGAGTACAAATGCAGGCCTTTAAATACATTTACAGATTCACCTCTACTTGGCTCAAATGATGTCAATTAGTCTATCAGAAGCCTCCAAAGATGTAACTAAATTTCTTGGGATTTTCCAGGCTGTTTATGCAGTAAAGTTAGACTCCGTAAATGTCTGACCCACAGGATTTTTGACAAACCGAATTATCAGTGAAATAATCTGTCTGTAAATTATAGTCAGAAAAATTACGTATCATGATGTCCCAACTGACTGGCTAAAGCTATAGTTTGTTCACGAGATCTGTGGAATGGACAAAACTAATTTTAAATGACTTCAACCCAAGTGTGTAAAAACTTCCAACTTCGACTCTTAGCTGAAAAGCAAGCATCAATGATGGAGAAGATTGTGCCTTACAAGTAAGAGCCAAGCTCATAAAACAGCAAAGCATGAAATTAAAGCAGCAAAAGGTTGTTGATCAATCTGTGATATAAAATGCCCGTGGAGAAAATAGAAAGGCTTAATGCTACATGTGCAATGAAATGGATACATGTTAAGAAAAACTCAAAGGCTTTTACTCTGATTACACCAGCTCAACGTCTCCAAGGGTTGAAAGACAAATAATTGATTCATGCCAACGGCTGCAATACACACTGCCAGGTTCTGCATTTTAAAAAAACATTAAAACACAACAGAGGATCTCTGTGAATCGGACATGTAGTGAAAAGTACTTGCCCGTCTGAATGTCCTTCCAAAGAACCCAGGATTTTGAACGATCTTCAAAAACAACAAAGCAGCTCAGATTTTGTCTGTTTATCTGCAAAGACAAAGATGACGCAGCACGGCACGTTATATTCACCACTGCAATGCAGTAAATTCGTTTCTGAAAACCATGAATTCAGGGAGTCTCTGAACGCATCTGAAAAGTCCCCCATCACGTCACCAGGGTGCATGGTCATTACAAGCAATCCCAAAATCTGTTTCTTTGTGACATCATATGGGGACCAATGAACTTCAGGCAACCCATAATCAGTCCCTTCATGATTCTGGGTGATTCTTCCCTCCTGTAATGTCACTGAAGACAGATCTGAAATGTCTTGTACGGCTAATTGGCTGTGCATCTGGTAACATGATTGGGGACTTTCAAATAATTTACCTTCGTGATAGTTCCCAGGTAAAACAAGCCATCCGACCAGCGAGCTAGGACATCTTGTCCCTCTTCAAACTTGTCCGCGAGTTTGGTAGATCTCCTTTTGCCATCCTTGAGAGAGGGTTTGGCAGGAGACACAGGAGTCTTATGTCGATGGGAATGCGTTTTTTGGTGATCAGACAAGTTCGCTGCTCCCGTTGCGTCTCTGTCATGAAAAAACGCAAATGAGAATCACAGCGAACAGTTCAATTTTGCCCCATTAAAAAAAAAAAATCAATCACTAAATCGATTAATTTACCAGTTTTCATGGCGCAAACTAAAGCAATTAGGATGTTAGGATTTTTATCCGTGCGATACACAGGTCGCATTACATTCTGCGACGCTCCACGGACGTGTCAAATTAAGGCAGCCTAGCCAGCAGATACGATCTGAAGCATGTTCACTGATATAAACATTAACATAACTCACCCCAAATGACTCACAAATACCGTAAATATATCTGCACACAAGCCATTCCACCATAGGGATATTCAGTCACGTTTTCTCACGTTATTGCAGCGACGCTCGTCTTTGTTGACGACCGGCCGCAAACGGAGGCCAGTGGCGTTAACATTAAATATGACTGATGTCAGACAAGTCAAACGCGCTTCAATTTCTGTGCGACACGGGTGTGACCCTCGCCTCGAAATGTTCGCCATACGGGCAAGATGAGAGTAAAGACGCTTACATACTGGACGCGGAACGAATTTTTCGCACGACACCATTACATTCAAAGTCGATGCAAAGACGCGCATGCACGCGTTACTCGTCTTTACACTGACTTTGAATGTAATCTGTCGTGCGGAAAAATCGTTTCGCGTCCGGTGTGAAAGCAGCTTAACGTTTAAGGCCACAATAGTTTCCAACCCGATGGGTTCGTTTTGCGCGCAGTTCACGAAACGTTTCCCCTTCCCTGGAACAGTCATCTTTTGTTAGCAGCCTGACCAGTTAGCTGACAAGTGGGACAATGAAATGCTCATCCCCCGACTTCACGTTAGCTACACCGAACACAGCCAATCCTGGGCGTTGCGTTTGTTGTATGCATCCGAAACAAGTAACAAACGTGACGCCTCTTTCACACCGGACGCGAATCGAATTTTTCGCACTACAGGTTACATTCAAAGTCAATGCAGAGACGAGTAACGTGTGTATTTGCGTCTTTGCATCGACTTTGAATGTATTCTGTCGCGCGAAAAATTCGTTTCGCGTCCGGTGTGAAAGCGGCTTTATAGTCAAGTAAATCAAAAACGTTATCCGGGCCGTATGAATTGCGCATGCGGCAGCACACGCGTTAGTTTTCCCTCTGCAAAGTATTTGAACACCCAAGCCAGCGAGACAGATCAATGCCTCTGTCGGGAAAAACACAGCAGTTTTACCTCATTCGGTCACTTCAGGGGATCAAAATGTTTCGTATATTCAACAAATCGGCCTGAACCGATAATCGAGGTCCTCTCCTCAACACGCAGACTGGTGCTGCCGTAAAAAAAACCCGAGTATGCTTCGCCTTCGGTTTTCCAAGCGCGAATTTTTTTGTCTTTTAGAAAATTACAGACGGGTCGTTCTCACCCAGCGCATTCGCCATTTTGGTTTCCCGCTGAGATTCGGTTGCATTGTGGGAAGAACCCAACCTGCAAACGGCACACTCACTTAGCAACGAGCTAGCTATTTTTGAAAAGGAGGGCAGGATTCCGGATTATTTTTCATAACCAAGTTACGGAAAAAAAAAATTCCAGTTAGGTGCAACCTGATTGGCTTTCAATTCCAGTCAGGTGTAATCTGATTGGCTGATGTATGGCTCAGTGCGGAAGCGGTTCTACAATTTGGTGAGGAAAAATAATCCGACCGGTGTAGGGAAAAAGAAAATGGTCAGATGCAGAAAATATGAGCGGGAAAGGAGGGATATGATGGAGGGAATGACGAGAAATGGAGTAACATGAACAAATGTAGAGTATGATTGAGCGTGGTGAAAGTGGAAGTGGGAGAAAGTTACTAGTTAACTTTCTAACAAGGACTGGACTGGTTAAAAGAATATGAAGGACGGGACATTGTAAGGGTTGAATAAGCCCGCAAGATGGCGGTAATGTAACTCTAATGAAAATAATTGAACGTCAAAAAAGAAGAAGAAGAAACATGACAATCCGACGGCCAAGATATTGCAAGCATGGGGGCAAATTCGAAATTCAGTTTGGTAGCGCAAGTGACAGGCGATGAAGGGAGACTTTGCAAGCTAGTGTATGAGACCTGATAAAAAGGTGTGTATGTTCAGTATGATTAGTTGGCTGCTTTAGTATTAGCTAGATAACGTTAACTCGCCTTTTTAAAGTTATCTAGCTAGCGTAACGTTAACTTGCTTTGCTGCAGATGATTAAAACAAAGTAGTTAAACCCGCAGAGCGTAATACTTTTGAGACATCCGTTAGCTGCTCGCCTTACTTGCATACCAACTGAAAAACTTATCACTTTTTCCCCCAAAATTACTTTGGATGTTGCTACAATTTGGTTTTTCGTCGTATTGTATTCCACCTGGCTTTGTTTTGCAGAATTTGAATTAACTCGTGTAAATCTAACGTCAAATCTAAGATGAGAATAATTGCATTGTTTTGCATTCACTCTTTTTATTGTCATTTGAAATTTGCTCATCAGCAAAGGGTTGAGCTAACGCTGACTGGAAGGGCCATTGTTTTTTTTGTGACTTTATTTTTCAGGTAACCTGACATTTTACGAATGCATGAGGTTGAACCAAAGAGCTACTAACTTGGCTAGCGAGCTTGCTCGTTTCTGATTGTTCATAGCAAAATATCAGCGTGCTGCTTGCTCCACTAACACCATCTTTACTGGCCACTTGATGGCACTGGATGACCGTCTGAGTGGCCATGGTCAATGAACACGAGTGACTGCTGAGAGGTTTTTTTTTTTGGTCATGAAACAAAATAGAAGCATCAATTGGCCAAGAAAATATCCTGGGGTACGTTCCAAAAAGGCAGAGTTCGGCCACATGCAGTCAATGGTTCCAACTATGTAAATTAGCGTGTGTGGTTTTGGAGAACGTTCCCTTTATCAGAAAGAGCCTGATTCCAAATGCCTGTCGTCAGTGTTGTCCATTTTCGTAGCGAATGCTGACAGCCCTGCATCGCTGCAGGACTTTGCTGTAAAATTAATGGGCTTGTTGTTTGAGTTGCGTTGATGCACATTCTCAGTCCGGTGATCTCTTGTGGGTAAGCACTGGTACAAGTTATTGGCCTGTCATCTGTTTGGGGTATTGCAGGAGTGTCCAATCTTATCCGCAAAGGGCCAGTGTGCGTGCTTGTTTCCCTGACAGCCCAACGCTAATACACCTGATTTTACTTGTCAAGGTCTTGATTGACCCCCATGATTAGTTAGTTTGATTCAGGTGTTATGGCACTAGGCTAGAATAAAAACCTGCATCCACATACACCCCTTGGGTATTGTCAATATGATAGCGTATGTACGTCTGTCTGTCTCGCCCACATTTTCTGCTGGCCAGAACGCAGTAGCTACTAATATTTCACACTTCATATGTCTTGCTTGTAAGAACTGGGATGTAGTTGTGCAATGACCTACCTTTATTAGACCTTTGACCTAGCTGCCGTGACCTTGACCTCGGAAATTTTGACGGGCTGTTTCTCTTCAATTAGTAATATCAGCAGTGTGAAACTGGGTGCATATAAAATGCATTCCTCATTTGACCTCTGACATTTACACTATGACCTTCAATACTTCTTCATTGTCATGCAGAAAAAACAAATCTCAGAATTGTTCAATTTCAGAGCAATGGCATGATTGCATGCAGGTGATAATTATGCAAAAAAATTGTTTTGTTCAATATAGGTCACTGAGTCCTATTTATGATAATTATGCAAAAGTATTTTTTGTTCAAATTAGGACCCTATGACATGCAGGCTTTATATCAGGGGCATGTTCAAGATCAGAGGGTCGCGCAAGCAGAGACTTTGAAGTTTTGAATGACTGCTGAGTTCTTGTGTGTTTTCTAACCTGGCTGCCAACCAAGGTTTGCATCAAATTCGATTGAACGACGTATGACTACTGGAAAAGCCGTCTTGAAAAGCAGGGCGAAACTGTTCACAGATGTTCTCACTTGTCTTTGCAAGTACAAACATGGTTTAATAGTTCAAGAGACAAGAGCTTGCGGGCTCTCGCTTGACCCTGCGATCTTGAACATGCCCATGATATTTTATGCACTTGCTTGATGATTCCAATTTGTTTGATATTATGACGAGGCCAAGGGGTCTTAAGTGCTTTACTCGCTATGTTTCAGTGCTGTAAAGGATTTGCAAAGGAAGCTATTTTTCTTTTATCACATAATAAGAGGAATTTATTTATTTATAGAGCATGTTACTGGCAGCGAGTATAATGCGTTTAACAAATTATGCCATCACTCAAAAGCCACAAAAAAAACAATGCCTAATAGTAAGACTGTAATTATGTAGAATGCTAGTTTTAAGTATAACTTTCAAAAGAAATCTGATATGGCCAAAGAAATTTACATGGATTGCATTTTTAGTGCTATCAGTTTAGGTACCTTATTACTGAGGAACACTTGTGCAGTCACATGATCACTGTGGGGTCAAACCTGCAGCCTATGATGTAAGCCCATCAATACCCCTACCATTATACCACGTCATGTCTAAACAATTCAGAATATTTATGAAGATAATGTGCCAAAAAGTGTGGAAGAATTGCTCTTTGGTATATTTTTTTGCATCCTTGGACATGTTTTGTGTTACTGAAATTCATGCTTGAGCTTGTTACCGAATGCCTTTGAAATGAAGAGATTAACATGCCAAAGCGTGCATGAAGAGTTTCGTGTTGGTTTGTAGCTCACTGTTTTTACCCAAATCGAAGCTGTCCCATTGATGCTTTCCGTGGCGTTGTTCATTGTAGTACTTCAGTTAACATTATTTCCTGTGCACTGGCATGTGATTCAGAGCAACAAGTGCCCTCTGTCAGTTGATGGCAGTCTTCATCCCTTGCGCTGGCGTCTAAAATAAATAGGGCTGAGAACAGCATTTACTTACCTTTTGAAAGATGCAGCCTTTTGCTTGACGCATTTTTGGGGGGTTCTTGGACTTGCTGCCTGGTATGTGGGAGTCGATGATGAGGACACTTAGGATGGGCATTGATCGCATGAGGTCGTCTTTGCCTACATGCCGACTTTTTCCTCTTTTTTTGTCGGCATAACCGTGTGCGCCTGCGCCTTTATGGGCTTCGTTTGACTGAAGTATCCAGCGGTGGTCGACTAACAGCTGCAGTGCAAAGACTACTGCACTGACCGAGGTGGTGGATTTTGGGGCACCCGGGGGAATTATTTCGAGTACCTGCAAAGGAAAACAGGAATTTCTTGGTAACGGAGGGCTGATTGTTCATTTTGGCTGCTCATGGAATAGCGAAATACGAAGAGAACACGTTTAATCGGGCTGTCGTTTTTGCAGGTCGATGTGGTGAGATGTGCCATTTTTACCATGGCAAAGGGTCTGATTCCATGGGCCTGGCTGAAAAAGCCGTATTATATTCAGGTAGGTGATATTTTTGTCCTTATTTTTTATATCTTTTTCTGAAGCGCGGTGACGTGAGTCGCAGAACGGCGTGAGCACTCCATTTGAATGGCACTGCGAGCAGCGAAATGCTCTAGCTGTATGGACTAAGCTCGCCTCGTCTTGCGTTCCTACTTCTTCAAACTAAGTTGTGCTGATATAGGAGTCGTTTATCAACGCTACAGTGATTAAAATCTGCGCCCAGAAACAAAAAAATAAACTAAACTTGGCTATAGGTTGGCGTGGGAACCCAGTTGGCTGCAGGCTGTAAGTTGTCTTCTATAGTGGTTTTCATTTTACGAGCTTTTCTTCTACGTGTTCAGAAGCTACGTCATATGTGTCAACATGTATGTACCAAAACTGCTTCTTTATGTTTTCTCCTGTTAAGCCGCTTTCACACTGGACGCGAAACGAATTTTTCGCACGACAGAATACATTCAAAGTCAATGCAAAGAAGCGAATACACGCGAAAAACGCGTGTATTCGCGTCTTTGCATTGACTTTGAATGTAATCTGTAGTGCGAAAAATTCGTTTCGCGTCCGGTGTGAAGCAGCTTTACAATCGATTTCATTTGCCGGGGTGTGTAGACAAAATGACTGTCGTGGCACATGTCAGATGTGAATAGGGCGCAGTAGAATTCCGCCCTGCCAATGTTCCACTGATGATGTTGCTGTAGCAACAGCGCTGCTGTTACTGGCTTTGCAAAGTACGACAAATGACGAGCATCTCTTCGAGCGTGAACGGAGCAAAACTGTCTGAAGTTGGCTGCGGTCGTTGCCATACATGGCACTGCTGAAACTGTGTAAATGTGTAAATAATGTGTGCTTTACGTCCTGTTTAGAGGCTACATTCTACAACCGGTTTACATGTCTGTTCAGTTGACTTTCCCTTGCGGGGGAATTTTCATGTTCTGTTTTTGCTAAAACACAGTCTGCATCGGATCATGGATTATTTCGTGACTATCGTGATAGTGTTAGGAGTGTGAGATGCTTTCCTCGTGTCGCCTTTCACAGCTTTCAGTCAAAGCGTGTGTTTGAATAGCCATTCGATTCCAAAATGTTGGCTGTTATGCGATCATGGAGTTCAGGCAGTGCATTGTTATTATGTTTGCATGATGTATTCGCGCCAAAATGAAATTTCTGACAATGAGTTATTTTAGACGGCATGACTGGATGTGGCTGACTGCAGAATTTCCTCAATTCCGACCAAAATTAAGTTGGAATATGGGAGTAAAAGAGAATAGACTAAGTGAAGACCACAGTAGTGTGGAACGGGGTTAGGGCCCCGATATGGGTTTCTCTCGTTGAGGGCTTTCTGACAGTCAGGTACTCAAGTGTCATCCTCTGGAAGTCCTTCTCCAGAAAGTCAGGCCGAGTTCTTCCTGTTTCTAGTTGTCAGAATTGTGAAGCGTGAAGAATGAGGTATGTAAGGGTTTACTGTGAGATCGCTGTGTTGGACGCCACAGGGCAACGACTTCGGTGCAGGTTGAAACACCTCTGCTGTCCCTGCGTCTTGGTCGGGTATTTGCTTGCATTTGAAGCATGATCATCATGGAGTGGAAAATGCATTGGAACTCTTAATTTACCAAAATCAGCCGTTTATTTATATCCAGCATGCTTGTGGAAGTAAACTTGAATGATTACTGCTTGGGGTTTGCTGTCGCTTATTGTGTGCGTGTGTGTGTGTGTGTGTACTAAATAATTGTGGAAAGGATGCCTGGAGGGTTTGGATTATCTGTGATGAGTGTGATTTTTTTTGGGCTATCAACATCCATTTAGTTCTGCTGAATGGCTGGCTTTGTGTTGCTTTCTTTGTGTGTGTGTGTGTGTGTGTGTGCGCGCGCGCGTGCGCGTGCGTGCAAGTGTGGTCATGGGTGTGTGTGTATGCGCCCCACCCAAACCAAATTGAAGTTGCTCTTGAATCCAGACTCTAGCTGACGGTATTTTCAGACCCCGTGCTGCTGGCCTGGGGCTTTAGCTGAGAGACGCTGTGCACTGAATGATCCGCGCGCGAATCTGGGTGCACCTTTGCCTTTTCCCCCCGCTGTAAATATGTGGCTGACTGAGGCAGCTGTACCGGTGGTCGGAGCGGTGGAGCTCTCCCGCAGTGCTGCTCTCATCCCTCCCCGTTCCGCGCTCCCGGAGGCTCGCTCCTGAGCCGACGCGATGGGAACAGCGGTCATGGGCGGACTGCCGAACTTTTATGGGCCACGTTCCCTCCCGACAATGGCGCGTTATAATGGGAGCGGTGAGAGGGACGGTCCGCTGGTTTCCCCTGGCTCTCACGACCCACCGGCGGGCCGCGCTTGAGTGTTTACCGTTCCGATCACGTCTCCAGCGCCGCGAGGCTGCTTTACTGATGCGGGCCAACTTTATTGCTCACTTTTACAGGGATGATTCTCCTCTGTGAGTGGATCAATTATTCATTTATTTATTAGAGATCTCCTCTCCCCCTCTGAAATAATTTTTTCCTTGAAATGGTCATTACTTTTATTACTTGTGCTTCTTTTTTTAATTGATGTAAAATCGCAAAAGGAAAAGATACAAGCATTTCCCAGAGTATAGATACACCCCATTGTCCTTGGTTGTCCTCCTTCTCTCTGTTTTTTAAGTCTGATTTGCAACAAAGGCTGTATAATATAGAGTTACATACCCTCGGTAGATTCCTCAGCGAATAAATCTTTTTTTTTTTTTTTTTTTTTTTAACCCATCTGTTGCAAACAGACTTCAGCCCAACAGAGCATGGAAATATATCCTGTATTCATTCACCCAGCTGGGTCGTCTTGTAGCTGTCCAAGCAGAATCCAATCTGTATGGAACTAGTCTTTTCTGGCAGAAGTGATGATTTAAATTGGCATCATTTCCTCTTTTGAAATGTTCAGGTGTTCTGTATATTAGGTATAACACTAACAGCACAGTTAGCCTGGTTGAGAGTGTGGTCTGTGTGGTGCTGTAAACTACAGTAGGTTACTGTTATTTAGTTGATGCTTTTATCTAAGTAGTTACCGTTGATGAGACTAAATGGAGACCAATCCATCCTGGATTAATGTGGAGTTACGGGTCAAATGGCTATAGTGATCCTATCCTGGCAAAACCGGGACTAGAACCACCAACATTCTGGACCCCCCCAGTAAAGACACCTGAACTACTTGGCTAAAGTATTAACTCTTTTGTGCCCATGTACAGAAATTTCTGTAGTATGCAAATTCACTTCTCTGCCCAAATACAGATTTTTTTCCATGTTTTTCAATTGTCTAGGGGTCCTCAGTATTATTCGGAAAGGTCAGGTGTGGCTTCAGGATTTCATTCCAACTAAGGAGTTACACACTGGATTCTACTAATCAAGGTCTTCAGCGAAGATTCAAATTCAAACTGATCATGTATCTCTGAATATTTGCTCTCAATGTGTAAAATCTGCTACATTTTGCTGCAAATAAATGCATCCAACTTTTATAAGCAACATTACAGTACGTCATACCATTAAATGCTTTGGTTAACCCAGAATTTAATGAAAACTTTGAGCTTGTCTGATATCTGGTCTTAATTAACTTTGGCAGAGCAGTACTGTTTGGGTTTTGTAAAAGCTGGGTATCAAAAGGTCAATTAAGCTGCAGGCTGTGATGCGCTAGGCTAACGTGGCACTGGCAGTAACGTTAGAACCTGACTCCGGTGCCGAGCTTCCGCTCTCTCTGAGTTCTTGGACGTTAGCAGCCCGGCTAGGCTCCCGGTTAGTGTCGTGTGTGTATCTGCCTGCAGAGGAACAGTCGGACGTGCTGTGTTTGGCGATTTTGCGCGTCCTTGTGCGTGTCCAGCTCTTTTGTGTTTGAGAGGGAACTCCTCTCTGGAGAGAAATGCGGGCGATTTCATTTCCTTCGTTGCTTTGAACCCGTGGAGGCGATCGGGAGGTCAGGTATGAATGATCGGCTGGCGCTATTAAGAACAGTTTGGAGTTTGTGTTCTCAAAATTGTAATTTTTTTGGTCCTGTCTGGAAATGCAGGCTGAAAGTAGAACCGTAAAATCAAGCATTGACATCTATCGTCTAACTTGTCTATTGATGGTCACGCTGAGGTATGAAACGCATTATGGACGAGAGACCGAAAAGTACAGCGGTTAATTTTTTTGGCCCATCTTATTCCGCTGGCATTTTAACGGACTTTCTTTTTTTATGTGCTGAATCCGTCAAAGGTCTTATTCGGCCTGCTGTAGCAGGTTAATGGAATAGCTGTCTTGCATTTACAATGGGAACGGTGCTGCAGTGCGGCCTTTTAGCACCGAAATCTGCCAGCCTTTAATGGCAGAGATGAGCATTTTTACGCTGAATGAAAATTTCATTACTTTTAAGGTTTAAATGAAAAATTGGTTGCCTTTCTCGTCTGACTGATGGCCTTTGAGCGAGTTTCACAGACACAGATGATTGCTGGACAATTTGGCCAGAATTAATATCAGGATTTATATCTTCATTTCGGTCGATACGATGTAATTCCGATATCGATATGAACAATGCAAAAGCCACATAAAAACTGCCAAGAATGCCCACAATGGATGTCTGTACCTAAAAACTTACGGAAAACGAATTTGCCAAGTCTATGAAAACTCCTCCTATAAAACTAGATAATATTTTAGCAATAACAACAATACCATTAAGTCAATGTTAACCCTTTATTTGTATTCAGCCTACATAGACAAATGCGAGACACGACATCACTGTCAAATGAATATTAACATCTGGGCTCTGTCGATATCCGTGTCTTTAAACTAACTTTAAACTACAACCCAGGCTGTTTGTCTTATTCTGATGTAAACAGATAAAAAAAAATCCTGGATAAAATCACTTAGAGTGAATGAAGTCACTTAAACAAAACTATGGGCCAAGTAAGTACTAATGCTGCGTTCCATTTGTACTCGGAAGTCGGAAGTTTCAACTGGAACGCCCCCCGAGGTCAGATTTCTGACTCGGAAAGTCGGTGAATCTTCGCTACCCCCGAATTAACTTTTAAAGATGGCTGCCCCAGGTGTAAATGGTAATTAGAAGCTCCTGCAATATTCCGTTTATTACTTCTGACTCGTGTTTTTCGCACTAAATCAGCCATATACATTGTCAGATGTGTGTGTGTGTGTGTGTGTGTGTGTGTATGTATATATATATATATATATATATATATATATATGGAAATCCACCGTGTTTGAAGGTTGCAGAAGGGCTGCATATTTGTCCAGAAGTTGCTTATATTCGGACAAGGCAAACGCGAGAACAGCTTTCGTAGGCGTGACCATCTTGTTTTACTACTCTTCTTCTCGGTTTATGGCGGTTGGCAACTTTGCAACTGGAACACTGATAACTCGGCTGTGACGTCATTCCCAGCTCTGACTTCCGACTTTCGAGGTAAATTGAACGCGTCATAAGTAACATCTCGTATCGGGGTATGGGGGGGGAGCTTTATGCTGAGTAGCGAGCAGGCTAAAGGGTGCAGCACAGGGCTCCGTGTGACCTGTCATCACTCCCTTGCGGGAGCTCTGTTAAACAAGTTGCCTCTTGATAAGTTTTCGACAGCTCAAGATAAAAACTACATTTTTCATTCTTTATAGTATTCGGCACTCAAAGGGTTAATTTTGCCCTGTAGGCAGTGAGTGCTCACTGGACAGGGAATTTCAGCCTGGATCCACCGCCAGCATTTCCATTTGGCCCAAGGCGCTCCGAACACGTTTCCAAACTGCTAAGTCCCGGCTCTCAGCGCAGTGGGTTAGTGCAGAGAGGTGCTCCGTCACCGAGCTCCAATCAAACGTCAGCGTTTGCTTGCCGAAGAAAGGGGCCGTACATGGCCGCCATGCATGGCCCTGGTCCTCATGTCATTTTCAAATGATGTGAAATTTGCACAGAAATGCATTAAACCGGAAATCTTTTAATAAATTTTATGGGCCACATTTACAGTGTCGTTGATCAGCAGGAAAACTAAACAAGAAAAATTACTGAAACTTTTTTTTTTTTTTTTTGATCATCGAATTGATTTTTCCATGGATGTTAACCTTGTGGTTTTATACACATTACATCAACGGCGAGTTTCCGCTATCGTACAGAAATGTGCTCGCGGTTAGCTCCTCTGCTCTGCGCTGTATTTGGCTGCATCTGCCACAATATACCAGTGGGATGGACTTGAGAGGTTTATTATTCATTAATCATATGGTTGCTTAATGCTGCTATCTTGGCCAGCGATATGAATTTTTAAACACAAACCAGGCGCGCTCAGACAGGCATGACTCAGTGCTGCCTGACACACACAGCACATCAAGGTCCACGACGAGTGTCTGAATCCACATAAACTACGACGCAGATCTATATTTTCTGTCATAGCAGGAGTCATTTTTGAATTCGGAACATGTTGACGGGTAATTGAAGGAACGCTGCATTGTGCAAAATTCCATACTGTATGCAAGTACTTTTTATAATTCAGTTGTATCATTAAACAGTCATTGAAACCTATAAAACCTGATTGTGATTCAACAGTTTTTCAGTAACACGAATCTGTTTACAAGTTCCGTCTGTTATGACCGGGCTTTGACCGTACTTGCGTGGCTGCCCTGTAAAGTTCTGTAAATGATTTTTTTGTGGCATAATGTGTATTGCTCCCTGAGCCAATTCTGGACTCTAGTGGAAGGGGTTTCCCCCTTGGAATGGAAAAAGTTGACCGCTTTTTATCCCGCACACTGTTCAAAACTGTCAATTTTCTTTCAGTATCTCATGCAGCCTTACATATGACATTTTATATACACTTGGCATCAATGAAGACTTTACACTTTTTTTTGTTGTTGTTTTTTATAAATACTTATTTGAGCAATCATTTCTGGCTGAGTTCATTGTAACAGCTCAAGGCATGTTGATGACCACTGAATTGTGACCATTTTTGACCTCCTTGGTATGCTGCCATGTGATTGGCTGAAAAATGGATCAGGTGATTTTTCTCAGTGGTCAGTCCCAATCCTCCTGGGTCTGATATTGTCTGTCAACTGCCCCCAGAAGTGAAGAATAACCAGACCTCAGGAACGACGCCTGCCAAGATTATCTGAGAATCAGCGTCGCCGTACCTGGGGTCTGCTGGAGGGGGTCTCTGCTGGTGATAAGGCCAGAAGAGTGGGCTGTTCTGCACCCGCGATCAGCAACCTGAGAAGACTGCATCAACAGACAGGCACTGTGACTGATCGTCCACGTCCAGGACGAGAACGAGTGACAACCCCTGCGGACGATCGTCAGATTGTGTTGCAGCATTTGCGTGACAAATCTCGTACAGACTGCTGCAGAAACACCTGGCAGGAACCAGCCACGCATTAGTGCCAGTACAACCCGCCGTCAGCTCCATGCAAGCAGCCTGAGATCCAGAAGACCAGCAGTTATGACTGTTCTGACGCCAGTTCATTGTGAAAATTGACTTCAGGGGGCCCAACGTCACTCTAACTGGGCCCAGGCACGCTGGAGGGAGGTGTCGTTCACTGAAGAGTCCCGGTTTTGCCTCTACCGGAATGATGGACGTCACAGAGTGTGGCGCCAACCTGGTGAGAGGCATGCAGAATGTGGTGTACACCAGCATGACCAATGGGGAGGAACTGGTGTGGGCTGGAATCTCTGCTGGTCATAGAACACCTTCGGTGATCATTGACGGCACTCTGACGGCCAGATGCTACATCAACGAGGTGCTGGAGACTACCTACCTGCCCTTCCACAATGATCACCCAGAAATCTGGATCCTGCAGCAGGATAATACACGTCCCCACGCTGCTCGGGTCACTACAGCCTTCCTGGAGAAAAACAACATTCACGTTCTGCCGTGGCCGCCTTCTCGCCCGATCTATCACCCACTGAGCATCTCTGGGATCAGTTAGGGCGACGTGTATCCAGACGCACTCCTAGTGCGGCCAGGAGTTGGTGACAACCTTGCAGCAGGAGTGGCAGAACATCCCCAGGACAGTATCAGACGTCTGGTGCGCTCGAGAAGGCGGCGTACAGCCTGTGTCCAGGCAGATGATGGTCAGACCAGATATTGACGGCTGTGATTTTCAGTTTTGTATCGTTTTCTTTTCACCAAATTTATTGGCCTTGATTATGCACTAAATCACAGCATTCATTAAATTTCATGTTTAGAATTGTACAGCAGATAAATCAAATCAGAGTTGTTTAGAAAAAATATAATTATTAGGCTCCCATAATTAAAAAATCAAGTGTAAAGTTTGTATTGATGCGGAGTGAATATATAACCTGTACAACCTTCCTCAAAGGCAGCTCATAAATGTGTGGAACCATTTGGATTTAGCGCTTGATATTAAGATCCAAGTTGAAAAATGCATTTGCTTTTACAAAAATGCCAGAAACCATTTGATAGAATTTGGTTCCAGAAGATGTTCCGTTTAAAACGCTGAAAAGTGAAAATGCGAAAAATTCACCGCCACCATGATCTGCATCTCAAGTTTAACTTCATCTGTCCCCAAAGGGCAATGGGTTTTGCAGCATAAATTGCTACAAAAAACAAACATGAAATCGCTTAGTAAGAGTAACACGGACCCAACCGAACAAGATCAATGAACAAGCGTCGTCAGAGGAACAGCAATAATAACTAAGAAATGTGTCTCTGCTGGGAATGACTGGTATTACTATTACCAACATGGCACTACAACGCAAGGTTCAGGATTAAGATGATGCCATTTTAAATCAATCAATGCTGGAATCCGATTTACTGGATTTTTTGGCTGCACTTGTATTCATCCCTTTGCATAATGATGATTTTTATTCATCCAAATGTCTAATGCTCTCACTCCACAACTGGAACTCCTCAGTCCAGCTGTGTAAATTATGCCTGACGTTGGTAACTAAGGAGTGCAGCCTGATAGTGCTGCTCGATGAATGGACTCGAGCTTCAGTCACCTCTCTCTGGGGCCTTTTCTCAAAGCGTGGGCTGCAGCTGAGGTAGGCTGCATTTCTGGGCTGATGCGTCAACGCAGCCTGTTCCATTGTGAAGGCACCTTTGCATACAGCCGAGAAATGCAGCCTTCAACTTCATCGTACCTTTAGTTCCTCTACGGTTGTGCTGATGACTCTCTCCCGGTGACACACTCCCCCCCCCTCGTGCTGATTCAACTCATTGCGATTATTTATTAACGAGCAGTGTGCCAATTATTAGTTTGGGGAATCGCAGCTCAAGCGCTCAACGCCCGGGGACGTGGCGGGAAGGTTGCAGCGTCCGTAAATGAAATTAAGGGGTTGAGGCGGTAAATTACGGACATAAATCACTCCTTGGCCCCGCGATTCGGGCGTGCTCGTACTTTCTCCTTACCTTTGGGTAAAAAGAGCAGAGCCGCCCCATTCAGAGCTGCCGAGTGGCCCACCCTGCTCTGGCACCTGCGGCCGGGAGACGCGCCTCTTTAGAACGCACCAAACGAGCAGCAAACGAGCAGCAAACGAGTAGCAAACGAGCAATAAATCACGATCTTACTGAGTAGTTCAGTAAATACCAAATTTAAAGGAACTGCTTGAAAAGTGATAGAATTTGACTTTGGAAATGCTGTAGAAACCCTGTTTGAGTTAGATATGTTGCAGTTAACTCTGATTACAGCGCTGTGAAAAAGTATTTGCCCCCTTCCTGAATTCTTCTATTTTTGCTTGTTTCATGCTTAAATGTTTCATATCATTAAATGAATTTTAATATATGACAAAGACAATGCAAGTAAACACAAAATGCATCTTTTAAATGATCATTTCACTTCTTGAAGGTAAGGCATTATTCCAAACGCTTATATCCCCCATGTGAAAAAGTAATTGCCCCCATACCTCATAACAGGTTGGCTGTCCATGGCAACAACTGCAGTTTGTCATAAGTTGCTGTGAGTCTTTTTACATTGCTGTGGTGGCCCATTCTTGTTTTTTGCATCATTGTTTTTATTCAGCCATCTTTTGAATGTTTTTGAGTAGGAACTGCCTGTTTAAGGTCACGCCACTGCATCTCGATCAGATTCTAGACAGGACTTTGGCTAGGCCACTTCAGAAACGTCATTTTGACTCTCTAGAGCCGTTCAGAAGTGGACTTGCTTAAGTGCTTAAGATCATTGTCCAGCTGTAAAACCCAACTTCACTTAAGCTTCAGACCAGAAACTGATGGCCAGACTGTCTCCTTCAGGATTTTCTGGTGGAGAGCATTATCCATGGTTCCATCAATTATGGCAAGTCGCTCAGGTCCTGAAGCAGCAAAGCAGCCCCAGACCATCACGTTACCACCACTCGGTTTGACTGGTTTGTTGTCTTGGTCGTGGAATGCTGTGGTAGTTTTACGCCTGATTTAACAGACCCGTGTCTTTCAATAAGTTTTAATTTTAACTCCCCAGTCTGCAGAATATTATCCCATTAACTTGAGGGTCGTCAAGATGTTTTTTGGCAAATGTGAGACAAGCCTTTGTGTTCTTTTTGGTTAGAAGTAGTTTTTGCCTCGCATCCCTCCTCGGGCTGCTATTTATACCTCTTTCTTATTGCGGGACCATGAACTCTGACCTTAACCAAGGTAAGTTCTTTCAACGTTAGGCCGGGCGACCTTCTGGATGAGTCGGCGATTCGCTCTTTGAGGAATTTTGGTCGCTGGCCACTCCTGGGAAGGTTTCCTACTGTTCAAAGTTGTTTCCGTTTGTGGACGATTGCTTGCAATGTGGTTTGCTGGAGTTCCAGAGTGTTAGAAATGGCTTTTTAACCCTTTCCAGACTGATTGAAGTCAATGACTGTTTCTCATCTGTTCTTGAATTTCTTTAAATCGCAGCATCATGTGCTGCTTTTTACCCACATCATGTTGCCTGATAGCATCTATTTAATTGATGTCTAAATTCATTAAGGTTAGCAGTAATCATGCCTGGGTGTCTTGGGTAATCGAACCCAATTGTCAATTAAATTTGCTTAATTGGTTGATTGAGTTACTGAGGGAGTAATTACTTTTTCACATAGGGTCATGTAGGGTTGGATAGCTTTCTCCTTCAATAAATTAAATTCTCAATTAAAAACTAGCCGTGTCCGTCTGTCTGTATGTCCGTACGTCCGTTACCATTTCATTTCCGGGGCAGAACTCAAAACCTTTCAATATTTCTTCACGAAATTTGATGTGTAGATCTGATATATCATTTAGATGTGCCTTCTGGTATTTATGAATTTCGTGAGCAGTTAATCCATGAATGTGGGGGGCCGGGGGGATACGCCATTGCCAGATGGCTCTTGTTTAATTTCTTTAACATTTAAGTATGGCAAATATGCAAAAACAGAAGAAATCTGGTAGGGAGTGATGTTTTTTTTCGGAGCTCTTGTTTTTAAGTTTCCTCTCATTTCTGCTGGCTGGACACAGAAGAGTGAGCGAGAGAATGCAAAGTAGGGAGATTTGTTATCGACCCTCCCCCTTCCCCTGTCCCAACCCCCACCCGGAACATTCTCTAATTTCAGCAGGCAAATTTTGGGGCTGGCAGCCCATTTTCTGGGTTTCTGCTGTGCATCAAAACCAGGCCCGTTTCCCTGACAGGTGTGTAGCAGTTCAGTGATTGATTGCTCCTGTTACTGATTGTGCCCTGTAAACCACTGCGAGACGCATGGCTGTACATTCCAATAACGATCTGGAGTTTGCAGCACCTTCTTCTAAGCAGACTCCAGGGTGCACAAAACATGCAAAGGAGGGAGATTGATTTTCTGCCCCCTCCTGTGGAAGTGAGTGAGGGGGATTC
Source organism: Gymnothorax reevesii (assembly GCA_029721435.1). Lineage (NCBI taxonomy): Eukaryota > Metazoa > Chordata > Actinopteri > Anguilliformes > Muraenidae > Gymnothorax > Gymnothorax reevesii. The sequence goes on from CM056576.1 coordinate 4,643,838, forward strand.
CCAAAATTGTCTGTTTTCTGCATTGCATCAAAACGATGCCCAATTTCTTGAGAAGAACTGTTGGGATTTGGAGATTGATGTTTCCCCCAGTATTACCAGTATGAGACTGGTGACACACACCGCTGCCTTGCGGTTTAATACAAACGAGTCCACCGTTTCATTACCGTTGCTGTGCATTACATTCAGAGAATAGGCATGTTGTTACACGTCATATTTAGTCATTAACCTGACGCTTTTATCTAAAGCGACTTGGAGTTGATTAGACCAAGTCAGATCCAGCCCCCGTGGAGTAGTTTGAGTTGAAGGGCCTATTTCTGGAGCCCGACTCTGATCGCGGTTGTGGCTTGAAGCTCTAGCTTTCTGAAGTCCGGTTACAGGCATGAATAGGCCACACCCGACCGTCTCTGCTCAAACACTGAAAATGGCTTCCACTGCCTATTTGTACAGTGCTGGTGCACCTGTTTGATGACTGGCTTTTATGTTATTTTTGAACCAGACTGTACTTCCTACAGCTCGGCGCGCTGAAATGTCGAGCACTCGATTGCCTGCTCCGTTTCCTGTTGCAGCCGCACATTGCCCCTTCGCTTTGGTGACCTGCGTTACGCGGCCTTATCTAGAATAACAGCTGTGTCCTTCAGAGACCAGTGAGCCGAGCTGAGATGCTGCTGACTGCCACAATATTTGCACTTGAAGGCGTCTTTACCATCTGAGAGGGTGCTGTACTGGGCTGATGGAGTTTGTTTTGGCTTTCAGTTCAGTTATCAGCAATTACCTACCACATGTGGGGGGGGGGGGGGGGTATTTGTCTGTCGGCAGTGTAGCACAAAACCTGTCTAAATAAATAAAAGTTACGTGAAATTTTCTGGTGGGCAGTGGTCCTAGGATCAGGATTCTCATCCTCATTGTCATGATGCGCCATAATGTGTCAGAGCCTTGGTGACCTCTGTCTGCCATCTGTCCATTTATTTATGTTCTTCGTGCACAGTATTTTCTCTCTGCTTCCGTTCGCTCTTCTAGTGTAGAGCGCTTGAGAAAGGTGTTTTTTTTTTTTTTTTTCTCCCCCCTCCTTCTCTTTTTTCTCCTGGAAATATGACCAGAATGGCGTAGCTTCCTTTGCATGATAACTGGACTAAATTTTGGTTCTAATTGGGTCGAGGTCAAGGTCCAGGTCACCGAAAAACCTAGCAGAGGATTTTTTCTTGGCGCCGCTTATTTTAGTTTTCGATTAATCGATGGATTTTTTTTCCCTTACCATAAAATGTCACCTCGGGTTAGCGTGCATGTTGTGAAAGGGTATGTGGTTAGGCTGTGGACTGCATCGTTTACAGAAGAGCCACACTGTTACTGGCAGCCAGAACTTTCTAGCACGTTTAATCTCTGAGGGAGAAACAAAATGGAGGAATCGGGCTGATCACTTTCGAAGTGGGAGGCTGTATAAAACAAAAAAAAAAAAAAAAACGCCTAAAACATGTTGGTTTGACTCCGCACTTTAGCTGCTTGCCTGAGCAAATTGATGTGCGTAGTTCTGAGAGCGAAACAAGTTTTCTGATTCTGACCTTCTGGTGGGATTTCCCCCGGGACTATGGGCTCTCGCTGCTGCTCTGAGGTTTTTTTCTTTGCAGCTAAAGCCCGTGTCTCGTTAGCGAGCTGTTGTGTTCAGTCATGGCTTTTTTAGCGTGCGGGTAGAACTCTTCAGCTGGGACAAAATGCTCTGTGGGTACTTTTTCCCTCCGAGTCGTGCACCTGGGATTTGGGCCATCAGGACAGCTCGTCTTCATACCCTCTCCATATCGATTGGTTCTCCTTCCCTGAATTAGTCATGAGGCCTCGCCCTGCGCCGTGTTTACTGGTGAGTAAAGGAGCGTCTCCTGGTATTAAGGGGAAAGTCAACAAATATACGACAAATATACGGTCTTTGTGTCATCGCCGGGATCCTGCCTCCGCTCGAAAGAAGTTGGAGAACTTCTGCAAAACTGTTTAAAACTGCAAACTGGTTGCTAGAGGAGGGATGATTAATTGTTTTTTAATTGTATCCCTGGACAACGGGGAGACTACGGGCCCCCAATCGTTTCGCCGCGTCCGTAGAGATTTCTTGTGAGCCCTTTACAGGTCACAGTTCTTTATGGATTCATTTCATCTTTGGCATGGACCTTGTGTATGAGAAGCTCATGAAGCTTATCGATTTTGGGAATGATTACTTCAGGGCATCCAGAAATGCTTGCTGACCTCTGGGCGACTGATTGTCTAGTTTTAAAATACTTTTTTTAAAGCTCCAGTTCCTTCCTTTTTGCAGTTTACACATCCTCAGTTGGATATGTAGGACCCTCACAAATCCTGCCGTATGCTGTTTGCTGTAGTGATGGTAGACGAGTTTGTGGCGGTACGTCTGGCATAGCCTGGATTTGCAATGGAGCATGCAAGCAAGCATGTTAGCACGTTAGCTTTAGAGATCAAGGGACTCTCAGATGTTATATTGAGCTTCTGTTATCCCTGATCCTTGTCTTGAAGTTAAAATGAGAGCGTGAAGTTGCTCTCGCCTTACGGTTAGGATTCTTCAGGCTTGATGCGACAGGTCACCAAACCAATGCCACACACTTTCATTTCAACGCACAGGGCTGCTGTCGTGATGTGGCTGTTTTCTCTGGGACCTTGAAGTGCAAAATTACCTTGCCACATTTTCGAATTGTGTTAGACTTGCCCTCCAAGTACATTTCCTCTTCAGTTGTGAAAGTGATTGCTTTTTGGATGGCGGATTACTTGTCAGATGCACAGTGTTTTTTTTTTTTTTTTTTTTTTTTGTGAGGAATGATCTTTCCCAGAAGTTTCAAAACAAAAGTGCCTTTGGACATACGCAGTCATCAAATGCTTTGATGTCGGCAAGTATTGTCACTCGTTGACAGACTTATAAGATTCTGGCATTTATTTAGCTCGTTGAAAACTTGGTTTAATTTACTAGCGCTCATGACTGTATTTCAGAGGTTGACCATTAATTTACATAAGGCTGTTTTAACCAACACTTTTACCCAGAACGACTTGTGGTTGACCAGACTAACTGGGGGGGAACCCCCTCAGAGTCCCTGTCAAGCACATTGGCTGGTAAGTTGAAGGCCTCACCCTCGATTTGATGGGAAATGAAACGTGAAACTGGCGTGTTGACGTGTTTGTCAACTCATCTGCCATAATTTAATCGCTCTTGAGTCTTGACAAGTGATTTAAATAAAGAAATATTGCAGTTGAACTTCTCTCTTGTTACTAAAGTCACAAAATAATCCATCAACTTAAAGTTCATCTGTATAACGCTTGTGCTCCGTAATGCCCACTCCATGTAAATGCTCAAATGGCCTCCAAATAATGGTTGCTCCATGTTATGCTTGTTCCATTTAATGCTCATTGGACTTAAAGATAATGCTGACTCCAGCTAGAGGCGCTCGTGACTAAGCTACTTTCTTGGTTGGACTGGGATGAAATCGGATTTGGGAGATTTAGAATGACAAGTTTGTTTTTTTTTATTTTTTTTTAAATAGTGAGGTCCCGTTCGAGAGGCCCTCCATCTTCAGATAAACATTTAGGGCTTGCCTCATCACTCCGCAAAAAATAATTGAAATGATCAATCAAGTGGTGGTCTCAGCTTATATTGGCTCGTGGTGCATTTCATACCCAATTCTCCTGTTTACCGATAACTGTGGACACGGACTCCAGACCTTCCACCGCAAAGGAGAAAATCGAACGAGGCGTTTTCTGTTTTGTGTTTGACAAACATGCGGTTATTGGCAGCGTGACGGTGGAGATCCTGATTCTGTCATCTTTTCAGTGGCAGCGATGCCCGACTGGTTAAAGGATATAAATGCAGTAACAGTCAGTATGTTGGCATTTCCTTTGTATTTTAATAGGGAGGAAAATAAGGCTTATGTTACAGGCGTTTGCCTCGTGGCAGAACATTCTGGAAGGGCTTTGGAGAGCGGCTTTGCAAAAAAGCTGAGGGAACCCCCCCCGCACACACACACCCACACACACACACACACACAGCACCCCCGCCCAGAGGAATGTGGTGCATGTTGCACACATGAATAGAAGTATGTGGACACTCCTCGGTCTGTGCCTGTTTTTCATGGTTTGACTTGGCCTCTTGGTTCCGCCGGATGAAGATCTCGTTGCTGTGGAATTAAGCTACGAACGCCAGCGATTGTGGTAACCCCAAAGGTATCTGAAGCCCTTGAGTGCATCATTACCCCTGCACATAGAGCAAGGTTAATGCTTGAGTGGTCGAGACGGGTCGGGGAGAACTTCACTGGCTTTCACGGAGACCTGACCCTTTTCCGCACATACATGGTTTGGGATCGACCTAGCGACTGTGCTGTACCTCGCTCGTGCTTTCCTGGCTGGAACAGCAGCAGATCCCTGCAGCAATGTTCTAACATCTCATAGAAGACCATCCTGAGGGAGAGGAGACTGTTTTAGCAGCAAAGGGGGAATCGACTCCATATAAAGGCTCATAGTTGTGGAATCATACGTTATATCTGCATGTATTTAATTACATTTTTCCCCATAAAGAGCAATGCTCCCTCACACTTCCTCCTTGACAGGGACTAGGGTGTGTCCCAATACTTGCACTACAAAAAAAAATCTTATCAAACATTTTGATCTTGATTCAAGTCTGAAAAAGCTTGTCTGTATTACCTTTTTTCTCAAAAAAAAAAACATTCTGCCACTGATGTGAGATGATTCTGACTCATTTCTAGATTAGTCCTAGGGATAAGTGAAATTATCTTACCCCAATGATCCAATCTAGAAGTGAGTCAAAATGATCACACATCCGGCAGGATTTTTTTTTTCTTCCCCTGAGAAAAAAGGAACTAGAAACCTAGAAACGAGTGTTTTTAGACTAAATATAAGATTAGTTTGGTAAGATGTTAGTTTTTTGCTGTGTAAGGAATGTTTAATCCCTCTCTTAGCCTGTGTCCTCCCTCAGTACCTCCCGAGAGGAGACGGGGGACGGGGGGATGTACAGTACTGTGCTGAAGTCTTGGGGCCCCTACATTTTTTTACAGTTTGAATCTGGCTTTAGATGGTTACTTTTTATCCCCCGCCAACACGAAGTGGGAGGGGGATATAGGTTTGACCTCCGTCCGTCCGTCCCTCCGTGCGTCCGTCCCTCCGTGTGTGCGTCCGTCCGTCCGTCCGAGATAAAGGGGACAGCTTTACTCAGAAACTACTACAGATACAGTAACCAAATTTGGTGTGTAGCTTCAGACCATAAAGGCCTTGATTGAGTTCGAAAATGAGAAGCGCACGATTGGCGGGGGATGTTGTAGACCATGTCGACTTGTTGTTTCTACTTTGATGTTGCTGATGATAAAAAGTATAAATAAAATTCCAAATGCTAATTAAAAATTGTTTGATGAATAAATATTTGTTTCTAATTAAAAATAGCTGATAGAGAGAATGCAGCCTTGACGGAACCCTGTTGTCAACATCATCACGGCTCTCTGCAGTTCCTCGGAGGGACAGACATGGATGAGACGGTCAGTCTGCAGAACAATGGTGGCAAGTTCTCCTCTCTGCTTGGAACAAGCAAAACCCAGTCATCTTCTAAAACTATAGCCCAACAGGACGGTGTCCCTAATATTTAGACAAAGTTAAGTCACACCAAATATTGGTTTGATTTAGTTTTTAAAGAGGTTATGGGAATTAATTTTAAAATCTCTGAAGCCAAGTTCAGTTCGATTAATGCACCGTCATAAAACATTCTACGTTGAAATTTTTCCAAAATATCACCTAATTACTGAGTTATGGCCATAGCAACGCACTTAGCAACCAAAAAGCTTCGGCCTTCTTTGGGAATTTCTGGTAGTGATGTCAATTCAAGAATAGCCTGTTTGCTTATTGTGCGGCATTGTGTATGTAGCGTGCATGGAGTGTAATCAGAAATGACACTCACCCTCGACTCCCCATGTAGTGAATACGATTGAAATGTAACTGGAATGTGAGGGAGAGATCGACCTACCACTAACCAAGGGAGCGGTCCCACTCCTCGCCAGGTGATATTCACAAACGCCACGCCACGAGCATAACTAACAGTAGTGGGCACTGGGTACCACAGGCGGTGCGTTGGCTGCTGCAAAGGGACGCTCAATCCTCACCCTTCAGTGCTGAATGACCTAAACCTGTCGCAGTTTACTTTTGCTGATTAGAAAGTTTCGCAGACTAATTGGTGAAACGACAATGAAATGTATTTTAATAACGTTATTAAACATTGCTTCACAAAATTGAGGCGTTTCTTTCGCACATAAATGAAGACGTAAATATCAGCATGTCTTCATAAATTCTGTGGTCGAGTGGCTCGCGAAAGGCGCTCACAAAGCAACCAGCTGTGATACGTGCCGGACATTTCCTTCTACATTCAGCAGTTAAAAATCTAGAAAAGAATTGATTCTGGTGACTTACAGCTACATGAGCCTCGCAGTCCAATCCACACGCCCCACGAGCCGCTGAGCGCAGAATTTTCCAACCCATGAGTAAAGAAAAGCGCGAGAAATCCGAATCGTGAGAGTTGACAGATACGCGTCATTAATGAAAACTGGCCACACCTGATAATGATGAGAGTTTTCGGAGTTTCTGCAACGGTAATTAAATTAAATTACACTCCATCTCGGATTGTATGTTGTGTTCTTGAAATGACGTCCCACTTCCCTATTAGTCAATTTCTCGGGAAATTTGAATGATCTTCGGAATTGTACGAATAAATGTCAAAAAATGTGTTCAGAACACATTTTTCTCGCATTTATTTCTCATGATATCTTTTATTTATCTGGTCAGAACATAAATAACAGGATTCCAGCAATTTCATATAGGACTTCCCATAACCTCTTTAACAGTTTACGGCTCTGTAGAATACATTTCACAGTTATTAGAAACTTATAACTTCTCTATTTTTGCAAGCAGATTTCTCCAGTGAAACTGCTTTAAATCTGCTGAAGACTTTTGCCAGGTTCTGCATTTCTCTGAGTATTTTGGTTCTCCCCTGATGAGCAGGACTGTGTCACAGCCCTCCTTCCTCTTTTCAGCTCCTCCCCCCACACCCCTCTCTCCTGTCTCTCCTTCTCTGGTGTACAGGAGCCTTGCATGATCTCTCCTGTCGACATCGAACACCCAGAACAGCTCAACACGCTACAGATGAGATTAGAGCCGTCGCCAGTCACTCCGTGTCCTCGCACTCTGAGAACGGGCTTGATACGCACATGATTTCGGGCCCGAGGACTGAGCGTGCCAGGCTAGGCTTCAGCGGAGGAGGGTTTTAATAATAAATGAGTCAGTCTCTCGCCGTCTGTAGCGCCAGCGATAATGGCAGGTCTCTCTTCAGCGTAAAAAAAAAAAAAAAGATGAATAAAAGATGGTGACTGTCAGGGTCACGGCGAGTAATCCGCTCTAGAAGGGATTCTGGAGTCGATTATTAATCCGCCCGTGTAATTTTCACCCGGTGTGGGAGCAGGACTGTCGGTGGGGTGAATGCTGGGTTTTGGACGAAGGCAGGGAGATGTAGGGAGGGATCGCGGCCGCTAGTTCTGTGTTCAGGGAAACGCCGACTGCAGAGGGAGGGCGGATGAGCTGCTTTACCCCGGACCCATTGTCCCAGTCGCTTTCAAATTACACTGGTGAGCAGGAAGCCTCGTTTCCACGCCAACGTCAACCTCGTCTGGCCCAGAGCAAATGCTGATTATCAGGGTGAAATATTTTTGTTAGGATGTACAATCAATGGTCAGGAGGTGGATTTTTCCCTTTGGATAATAATACTGGCTTTTGTTAAGGAGGGAAACAAATGCATCTTTTGCTGTGGAAGAGTTTTTTTTTTTTTTTTTTGCTGGTTTGGGAGGATGAGCTCCACTGCTTCGGGAGTCTGATGAGCTGCAGAAAAGTTTTGTTTTATTTATTTTAGATGCTGGAAAATCTCACTGTATTTATCAAGAATGACAAAACCATGACAAGTAATCTTTGTTTGTCCTGCTTTGTAATGTTTAAAGTATGATTTTGGCAGGACTGCTTCGGTCGTTCCTCAGAGAGATGCATGGCGTGCGTCAGGCCTCTGGCCAATGGGGTCTTGGTTGCTGGCCAGAGGGTGACTGGTGGGGAATGAAATGGTGGCTTGTGTGTGTGTCAGTGTGTGCGTGTGTGTGTTTGTGTGTGTATGCGAGAGTCTGGGTCTGGCCGCATGTTTGCGTCACGCTCCGCAGCAAAAGCAGGGCCCGACGCCTGCAGCCAATTTTAGAAGCGGAGTCCCATCGATCTGCCGGCTGTCTGTGTCCTTCCACTGCCCTGACCGGCCCCCGCACGGCTCCGTCTGACCCCCGACAGCGGAGAGAAACCCTGAATCCGCCACAGGACGTGTCCTCGTCTGTCCTGACATATCCTAACTGTTGACAACAGCGCAGCGGCAGCTAATTATCCTCTCTGCATATGGCGAAGGGCGATACAAAGCGCATTTCTGTACCGACCCTGTTTATGCTGACGGACTGACTGTCGAGAATTAGAGTCTCTTTTCGGCCGCCGAGTCCTCCATCCGTAACTCAAATGCGCTTATTCTGGGCGTAATCCTCCCAAAGAACAGCGACGCCCGAGCCAGTTAAACTCAGGAGGGGTGGTGTTGAGGTTTGGGCTGGAAAAGCCAAGCGAGAATGACTGGGATTCTGGCGAGATGTGCGCTTGGATCTGAGCGAGGAGTGAGTTTTCTGCGATTGGCCGTGTAAGCTGTCGAGCTGTTTTTGGTTTCTAACACTTTGGGTGTTTGGAGTCACCTCCGTTCATCTATAAATCACTGCAGAGCCAAACCAACGTCAGAGAGAGAAGTACACTAAGCTTAGCATACTTAGTATAAACCTCAGTCATAAGTGCTGTATTACCTCTGCAAAGGAGGTTATGTTTTCACCCTGTTTGTATGTTTGTCTGCCTGTAATTTTTTGAGTTATTCTGTTAACGAACGGATTGGCTAGAACTTTGGTAGGATGGTAGTCCAAGGATGAGATGGTTCAATGTCGGAAGTGATCCGGAACATATTTTGGATTCTAGATCTGGAAGAACCTACAATTCTGACATATGGCGTGGCAGAGATGTGCGCTCTATCGAGTGCCCTTCCAGTTGGCTGTTCCTCTGATTTTTGGTACTGTATCATATATTCACGTTGAATCTGTGTTTTGAGTTTGTAGGGTGCTACTTGGGTACAGCCCTTTGTTGAAGAACAGAGATGTAATTGAATCCCTGTCTTTACACTAGAACAATGGCTGCCGCATCGCTATAGCGAGTCATCAAATCCGCCAACTGGCAGGCTGCTGGAGTTGCTGCGCTCGTAAACTGTGGCTCGCGCAGATTTCGATGAGGACAGCCGTTTTCAGTCCAGCCGTTCGAGGCACCATTCAGTCGGAGACGATGCAGAGCGTCCCCTGAGCCTCGCAGTCGACTCCCTGATGGGATGGGGGGGGCCTAAAAAGTGCTGTGTTCTCCGCTTTCTCGCTCTCCTCGTCCCGCCGAGTCGCTCCCAACTGGAGTCTGAAACGCTTCAAAGAGCTGCCATCTGCTCCACTCTGTGTATGCATCTCTTTTTTCACATTTGATTATCCTCCTGTGTCAGAGTTCGATGATTAATGTTCTCGTCTCTCGAAGCACATTTTTGAATTATTTTAATGCGCAACACAAGTTGTCCATTACAGCCTCCCCTCCATCTCCCTGTGTCCCATCGCCACGTCCCCCCCAGCCCCTCCCCAGGCAGGGCAGAGAGTCCCATTGGGAATTAAACTCTGTGGAATTGCACCATGCATCATAAATAATGGATGAACCTTCGCATGTCTGCAGAACAAGTGTTGGAGTTGAGATTCGCTCGCGATAATTCGTGTTTTTTGTGCTTCCTACGTTTTTTGGAAAGATTTAAACGAGAGGCACCTGGTGAAGTACGGCTTTTCTCTCCGAGTTTAAGCGAGCCGATTACCAACTCTATCGTGGCTCTGTGAGACCCCCTGCTCATGCGCTTCCAGAAAGGAACTCGAAATCACGGTAGACTGCAAGGCCGGGAAAATATTATCCCTCTCGGCAGTTTGCAGGATGCACCTCGATCGAAGCGTCGGTTTTTCCCTCGCCCGGGAGAGGAAAAATCGAGATTGGGCTGCCGAGAACGAGCCTTTTGTCGTTCCCCTCCTCCTCTGTCAGCCTCCAGATTGATCAGTCGTTCTCTCTAGCCGTAAATTACTCCTCTGATTTGATGGAGTGCTGCAGCGGGCGAGCCGCGACTCCCGAGGGGCCCTCGGCTCTCAGGAACAGCCAGTCCATCTCCTAATTTGTCATTTGAAATGTGTATTGAAGGCACCGACTGGACGAGCCCCCTGTTCCTCAGAGACGGTCAGAGCCTTTAATGCTGATCTGGATCTCAAAGTGGGTCTGTAATCATCGATGAGCTGCTCGGAATTGTACTTTGTGGAGTCCTGGGACGCTCATGAATACCAGACCTTCTAATCATACCTCCCACTTGGGGGATGTTTTCGCTGGTGCCTGTTTGTTCCTCCGTTCATCAGTTGGCAGGATTGCTCAAAAAATAATGGATGGTTGTCAATTAAATTTCTTGTGATGATGAATACTGTGCTCAGGAGGAAGTGAGTAAATTTTGTTGAAGATCCGTCTCATATGCTTGATCCACAAGCTGAAGGAATTTCTGTGCACGTTGACGGCGGTGTCCAGACTTGTTTAACCCTTACATTCAATGGTAATTCCTCTACTGATAAATTGCAGCTTGGTGGAGGTGCAGCACTTTCCGCACTGACACGCTCCGACCGAACCGTCTCCCCAGTAAACAGCTCTTGGCTCAGCGGACATAGCAGCAGTTTTTGAACTGGGCTGGTTTGGATTAGTGCACTGTACGAGGGCCGAGGTTTTGTCTTTCGCTGACTGGCCTGGACTTTGTTTGCCATATTGAGCCCGGGCCAGAGTGTGAGTGAGTTCACGGCACTGGATTCAGTTCATTGGGGTCAGACTCAAATGAGCCTGGATCTCCTGCCCTCGCTGTAGTTTTCCTTGGATTCGTCAGCATTTGCGGTCGGATTCTTGGAACCGATGAGCCGAGAGAGTCTGTCTAGTGGAAGCAGCCAGCAGACATCTGGATGGCTGCTGTAAGCCCTGACACTGGCTGCTGCAGCCTGCACGCCCTTCAGCCTGTCTGCAGTCACACGCCCGACGCCTCCTGCACGCCCTTCAGCCTGTCTGCAGTCGCACGCCCGACACCTCCTGCGCGCCCTTCAGCCTGTCTGCAGTCGCACGCCCGACGCCTCCTGCACGCCCTTCAGCCTGTCTGCAGTCACACGCCCGACGCCTCCTGCACACCCTTCAGCCTGTCTGCAGTCGCACGCCCGACGCCTCCTGCACGCCCTTCAGCCTGTCTGCAGTCGCACGCCCGACGCCTCCTGCGCGCCCTTCAGCCTGTCTGCAGTCCCACGCCCGACGCCTCCTGCGCGCCCTTCAGCCTGTCTGCAGTCGCACGCCCGACGCCTCCTGCGCGCCCTTCAGCCTGTCTGCAGTTGTACGCCCGACGCCTCCTGCACGCCCATCAGCCTGTCTGCAGTCGCACGCGCGACGCCTCCTGCACGCCCATCAGCCTGTCTGCAGTCGCACGCGCGACGCCTCCTGCACGCCCATCAGCCTGTCTGCAGTCACACGCCCGACGCCTCCTGCACGCCCTTCAGCCTGTCTGCAGTCACACACCCGACGCCTCGTGCACACCCTTCAGCCTGTCTGCAGTCGCACGCGCGACGCCTCCTGCACGCCCTTCAGCCTGTCTGCAGTCGCACGCGTGACGCCTCCTGCACGCCCATCAGCCTGTCTGCAGTCGCACGCCCAACGCCTCCTGCACGCCCTTCAGCCTGTCTGCAGTCACACGCCCGACGCCTCCTGCACGCCCATCAGCCTGTCTGCAGTCGCACGCGCGACGCCTCCTGCGCGCCCTTCAGCTTGTCTGCAGTCGCACGCCCGACGCCTCCTGCACGCCCCTCAGCCTGTCTGCAGTCACACGCCCGACGCCTCCTGCACGCCCATCAGCCTGTCTGCAGTCACACGCCCGACGCCTCCTGCACGCCCTTCAGCCTGTCTGCAGTCACACGCCCGACGCCTCCTGCGCGCCCTTCAGCCTGTCTGCAGTCGCACGCGCGACGCCTCCTGCACGCCCTTCAGCCTGTCTGCAGTCACACGCCCGACGCCTCCTGCACGCCCCTCAGCCTGTCTGCAGTCGCACGCGTGACGCCTCCTGCACGCCCTTCAGCCTGTCTGCAGTCGCACGCGTGACGCCTCCTGCACGCCCCTCAGCCTGTCTGCAGTCGCACGCGTGACGCCTCCTGCACGCCCTTCAGCCTGTCTGCAGTCGCACGCGTGACGCCTCCTGCACGCCCTTCAGCCTGTCTGCAGTCGCACGCGTGACGCCTCCTGCACGCCCATCAGCCTGTCTGCAGTCGCACGCCCAACGCCTCCTGCACGCCCTTCAGCCTGTCTGCAGTCGCACGCCCGACGCCTCCTGCGCGCCCTTCAGCCTGTCTGCAGTCGCACGCCCGACGCCTCCTGCGCGCCCTTCAGCCTGTCTGCAGTCGCCCGCGCGACGCCTCCTGCACGCCCATCAGCCTGTCTGCAGTCGCACGCGCGACGCCTCCTGCACCCCCATCAGCCTGTCTGCAGTCACACGCCCGACGCCTCCTGCACGCCCTTCAGCCTGTCTGCAGTCACACGCCCGACGCCTCCTGCGCGCCCTTCAGCCTGTCTGCAGTCGCACGCGCGACGCCTCCTGCGCGCCCTTCAGCTTGTCTGCAGTCGCACGCCCGACGCCTCCTGCACGCCCCTCAGCCTGTCTGCAGTCACACGCCCGACGCCTCCTGCGCGCCCTTCAGCCTGTCTGCAGTCGCACGCCCGACGCCTCCTGCGCGCCCTTCAGCCTGTCTGCAGTCGCACGCCCGACGCCTCCTGCGCGCCCTTCAGCCTCTCTGCAGTCGCACGCCCGACGCCTCCTGCGCGCCCTTCAGCCTGTCTGCAGTCGCACGCCCGACGCCTCCTGCGCGCCCTTCAGCCTGTCTGCAGTCGCACGCCCGACGCCTCCTGCGCGCCCTTCAGCCTGTCTGCAGTCGCACGCCCAACGCCTCCTGCACACCCTTCAGCCTGTCTGCAGTCGCACGCGTGACGCCTCCTGCACGCCCATCAGCCTGTCTGCAGTCGCACGCCCAACGCCTCCTGCACGCCCTTCAGCCTGTCTGCAGTCACACGCCCGACGCCTCCTGCACACTCTTCAGCCTGTCTGCAGTCGCACGCGTGACGCCTCCTGCACGCCCTTCAGCCTGTCTGCAGTCGCACGCGTGACGCCTCCTGCACGCCCTTCAGCCTGTCTGCAGTCGCACGCGTGACGCCTCCTGCACGCCCATCAGCCTGTCTGCAGTCGCACGCCCGACGCCTCCTGCACGCCCATCAGCCTGTCTGCAGTGGCACGCCCGACGCCTCCTGCACACCCTTCAGCCTGTCTGCAGTCGCACGCCCGACGCCTCCTGCACGCCCATCAGCCTGTCTGCAGTCGCACGCCCGACGCCTCCTGCACGCCCATCAGCCTGTCTGCAGTCGCACGCCCGACGCCTCCTCCACGCCCATCAGCCTGTCTGCAGTCGCACGCCCGACGCCTCCTGCACGCCCATCAGCCTGTCTGCAGTCGCACGCCCGACGCCTCCTGCACGCCCTTCAGCCTGTCTGCAGTCACACGCCCAACGCCTCCTGCACACTCTTCAGCCTGTCTGCAGTCGCACGCGTGACGCCTCCTGCACGCCCATCAGCCTGTCTGCAGTCACACGCCCGACGCCTCCTGCACACTCTTCAGCCTGTCTGCAGTGGCACGCGTGACACCTCTTTTGAACTCTGGCTGCTGGGAGCTGCCTGCACTGAACTCAAATCCTCATGCACGGACACAGCCAGCTGGACGACTACGAGTCAAAACGCTCTTTCCTGTTCGGTTATTATCCCAGGATATATCTACTGAGATATAGCTGTGTTAAGCCAGCTGTCTGCGCCATACTGGCCATTTCCTGTCTACTGTCCCATCTGTCTGTCCCCTGTCTGTTCAGGAAACGTCTCCACTCGCCCTCTTCTAAAAGACTTATGAAAATAAATAACCGCACTATTGTAGGAATTCGCCCCACAGTTTATTTTTATCTGATTGCGTCTATGCTTAGTTGCTCAGGGGTGCAGAGAATTCCGTCTGACCGGATCTCGTTGTCTCTGGCAGGTCCAAGGAACTGTTCAATATGATTAATCTGTTGGTCACTTGTAAATGCTGCAGGTGCGATTCCATTCATTTGTTGCTCTTTTGTGAATGAAATCAGCCCCTGGTTTGGCTTTGGCACCTGAAAGCTCTGCCACAATCTATTTTAATCTCATCTGGGTTTCTTTGCACTGTGTAGTTTCCCTGTAGCAGAGTGCACATAGTTCCTGTGATTGTTTTTTCATGTCAAATCTCAAATGATGAACTGGTCAGGATGTAATCTTGGTTATGACCTGAGCTGTGCCCCCAAGTTTTGTTTTGTTTTTTTTTTTTGTTTTTTTTTTTCATGGTTTGATTGTGCACTTGTTCTGGAGACTGTGATTACATCATCGCCCAGAGACACACAGGCGTTTGTCATCACTGACTACAGTCGCAGTACATTCTGCTGAAGCTTATGGAGGTGGGAACTTGCACACGGCCGTAATTACTGCTCTTCCCCCAAACCTACAACCATATGAGTTTTGAAACTTCGGAAGAGAGGAGAAATGATATGGTTGGCACAGTGGCAACTAATGGTAATTAGACTGAAGTAATTTTAAAAAGGAATCCCCTTTGAATATTGAAATTCGTAGTTGTTTTATTGCGCTTCACATTGGGGTTAAAGTTTTTCTTGCAGAAAGGAGTTAAAACAATGCTGGGTGGGGAAAAATAAATAAATTTCAACAAACCGCCAGACCGGCTCGCGCTGTACCGTTCCCCCAGTCCTGGACCGCTGCGGAAGTCCTGGCGATTGAGCGGCGGCCTCATTGATATTTTAGCCTCGTAGTATCGACGCTTGTGAAGCTGGTCGCGTATTAGTTTCCTTTTCTGAGAGTTGCCGCTTAATTGCTTGGCAGCGGGATGCGATTCACGTCAAGCCAACCCGCCCTTTCAGCCAAACTCGCAAATCAATTCGGACGGTTTCCTCGTAAAGACCGCCGCTTTTTTTCTTTCCTTTTAACCGTGATCGCTGTTTCAGCAGTGGAGGGGTTAATGACTTTGCGAGCTGTTGTCATTGCCTCTAGCGCAGAGGACCCAGCCGGCCGTCCCGCTTACGTTAAAACGGCACAGATACGCTGCATATTCTGCATTTTCCCACATGGTGAAAAGGTCTCAGTGACATTTAAAGGCGCCCCTCATGTTTAAACATGAATGGGTGGAAAGGTGGATTTGTGTGGGGATGAGCCCTGCATCTGTGGGGCGGATTGACAGTCCTGACCTGCGCTAAGAAGCCCTTCTCTTCCCTGCTGAGCTCGGAGTTATCTGTGGAAGTGTGAGCTCTCTTTAGGAGCCTCTGTGATCCGTGTGAAGCGATATGACTAGGGAACACCGTGTACCGCGCAGGCTGAGGGTAAATCTCACGGTTCTTCTCCTGGTGCCAGAAATGCAGCTTTCACCTCACAAACCCTCGTGATCTCCTAGGCTCTCGAAGCTGTGATGACCAGTCCTGTTTCCAGATGATCCCACGGTATATCCTGTAGATATTCAGTTTTACACTAGCTCTGAACCCCTGACCCAGGTTGTTAATTGACCGCTAACATTGATGGCCTGTCTCCTCATGGGAATGGAAATTGACTTGATCTTGAGCCTTCAGGAACAGGATTGAGCAGCCCTGCTCTGGCTGTTTAATGAGATGAGCTCTGTGAAGGCTGGAATTGAGACCTACAGGATTGTAGGTGTGCAGAAACCAGGTTGTTTGGCCCTTGTTTTTGGATGAGATGCTCTTTTTTTAGGGTTTGAGTGAAAACCTGCAGGATGGTAGATTTTCAGGATCAGGGTTTGGCAGCCCTGCTCTGGCTGTTGAATGAGGTGCACATAGCTAGGGTTGGTGTGTGAACATAAGGGACTGTGGATCTCCAGGAATAATGTTACCCTCCATTGCTATTCTCCAGCCAGCTATTCCTGTGCAGGGTGAATTCCAGTTAGCGGCAGGGGCATTAGCAATGCTGGTCACGGTGTGGCTCCAGAGGCTAATGCTGTGGGAAGGGTAATGGAGAGCTTGGACCTGGCAGTCATACTGCGCGCGCTCAGAGGCCTCCGCAGCGGTGTTGCCCTGGAGTGGAGTGGAGTGGGGGGGGGGGGGGGGGTCACTCATTGAGTCAAAACTGGCTGTGCGGTCCGTGTACCTTTCGGCCATTCGTTTTTCGTTTTGATTAAGGTAACGAAAAAACGGAGAATGTACTTATTTCAGTTATTTGTTTTGATGTGGGCAAATGAAAAATGAGCCGTCAACCGATTTCGTTTGGAAATTGGAAATCGAAAAATGGAAAACGAGTCGTTAACGGATTTTCTATTAAATGATTACTAAATGGTAGTCGGGAAATGAAATACAGCTAATATTCTTTTAATAGAGCTTGCCTTGAGCCGGAAGCGAAATATTTTTCCCCAGTCTGCTAGTAATGAAGGAATCACTTGAGTAATCAGAGAGTAGTGACGTCAATATAAATAAGTGCACGTGGAAGCAGCGTTGATGTCAACAAGCATTATGTTCTTAGCTAGCATCGTGCTGCCTCATAAAATGATGTGCAAAATCCGTAGCTCGCGGATATGTTTTTTATTGTACAATATTGTCATTTGTAATCATATGTTCTCGCCAGCAATGGCCAGAAACAATGATATATGTCTCGGGCAATTTAGGATATCGCCAATATGCAAAAAATGCCCGGATGTAGCATTATAGGCAAAATATCTTGCTACTTCCGGAACCCACTTACTTCCGGTGCATTACTGAGATCACGGCTGTCATTTAGCGTCAGCTAGCTGTGGCTCGGCTGTGCGCGCACGCGTACTTAAATCAAGCCGAGGGAAATGTAAACATTCACTAGTTTCAAGTTGGTACCCGATGCTGTTGGCGGAACCCCCCCCACACCCCCACCCCCCCAACCCCTGGGGCCACGAAAGAGACCAGAAGCGACTGGGTTACCGAACTATCCCATAATGCATCTGAAAATGGGCACAAATGCAACATCCAGGCATTTTTTGCATATTGGCGATACCCTCTATTGCCGGTCATTACCCCTATGCTGCAAAAAAAATCCTGGTAAGAACGCTGCTGTTTATTTACGTAATACTTTTAACAGAAAGTCGTTGTCTGAATACATTATACAGCCACTGAAGGGCAGACTTTAATGGGGAAAAAACACTATGCAGGTGGAAACCAGTGGACCTGTTTTCTGGCATTCTTCGTGCAGGAATGGGTGTGTTGCAAACACCATTCGGGTCAGGGGCAGTCTCACTTTTCATTTAGGGCTGGGCAATATTGAGAAAAACAAATATCACAACTTCTTTGACTGTAAATATTCAGAAAATATTTACATATTGTCATTTTTGATGAACAGGCTTCAGTAACGTGGATATGATGACCGACCAGGCGCAGGCAGCTGCTAGAACAGGCTAATAAGTACTGAGAACTACATCCATTTACTGTAATGCAGCCTGTAAAACCTGAAGGGACAATTCTAATGCCAACTTGCGACATTACCGTATCTAAAATCCCAGACAATTTCTAATCTAACATGATATTGATATAACACTGATATATTGCACAGCCCTACGTGCACTGTTTTTTTTAGAGTTAAGCTGCGGAGACGAGTCGATGGGTTCGGAGGTGGTTTTGTGTTACCCTCGTTCTCGCCTCAGCGGATGCCTGACTTTCACACAATACCTGCAGCTTCCTGACCGTGTCAAGCCCTGAGGAGGAGAGAGAGGCGGGTAACGGCTGGAACCCTTCAGTTCATCCCAGGATAAAAGCAGGGGGCGGGCGGGGGGGAGGTGGGGGCTGTACTGTACAGGCGAGACGCTGTGTAAAGTTACAGGCCATTAGCGCTATGCTGGGCGGCGTTTCACCCTGAGAAACCTTATGAGAGCCGTGAGCACAGCTGCGCTTTCCTGCGTTTGCAGAGTGAGCGTGTGTCTCATCTCCAACGCTGATCCGCAGGGAGGAGTCGGCATGCGCACACTTGCAGTCACCGCATGGAGAGACAGATGGATGCATATTCACACTCTCCCTCTCTCTCGCACGCAAACAAACACCCATGGAGAGATGGACAGACACACTCATGCTTCCTCTTTCACATGTGCACACTGCGCGCGCCAACACACACACACACGTTCACACACACAATCCTCACTCGGCACAATATGTAATACAAGTCTCTGCGTGTTTGTGGCCTGATTTATTTTAATGGAAAGTCGGTCTTGAATGTTTATTTTTTTGTGAGCTACAGTACTTTGTCAGTAGAAAAGAGCAAATTTGAGATCTCCAAATGTGCACTATCCAAAAAATGAAATGTTGCAGAGAAATGACTGTATTTTATAGAAGGAAGTTAACAGATGGTGAGGCCTGCAGTGAGCTGTAATCCCAACATCATCAGGGCTCTGTGAGGTTCTGTCGACAGACTGAAGTCAGGGAGCCTAACAGCATAACTGTTGCACATCTCCCTGTATGCAGCAGAAGCCTGCCATTTCATTTCCGCATAAATCTGTGGGATATTGTTGTCCAGAGAGCTGAAGCCATTTCAGCAGTGATGGGTGGTGGTCAATCCGAATATGATTTGAATCGGTCTTTTAACTGCTAGCTGTACTGGACAACTCCTTTTTTTTTTATATACTTGGAAGCTTAGTTATTTTGAAAACTCATTTGCTTCTTGACTTTATTTTTATGTATTAGGCTTTAAGGATACAACAATAAATTTAAACATCACAAAGTACACAATTAAAAACATGGAAACAAAAATCGACACAATATGAAATAGGTTCAGGTTCAATATAGACAGTTGTATCCAAGGGGTAACCTCAAAGGATAAAACCTGTATCAGTGGCTCCAGAAATCATGAAATCATAATGCATAAA
The DNA here is from genome assembly GCA_029721435.1 of Gymnothorax reevesii. NCBI lineage: Eukaryota > Metazoa > Chordata > Actinopteri > Anguilliformes > Muraenidae > Gymnothorax > Gymnothorax reevesii. Next base: position 4,662,979 of record CM056576.1, read on the forward strand.
ATCCTGAAAAAAGTCACATTCAGGCAGGCCTACATCTTGAGCAACGACAATAAGTAACCAAGTTAAAAGAATGGGACAGATCAACAGAATCAACTCTTAATTAGTATATTTCAAATACCTCATTTTTAGAAGGCTTCATGGAGAAGATGACCCTAACAGGCAATGGAATACCATTCCATAGCCTACAAGCCCTATTAAAATAACTGGCACCATACTGCTGCGTACGAGAAAACGGACCTTTTAAATTTGAGTGGATCATCTCCTCGGCCATTTCTCAGACAGGGTTGCAAGGTCTTGAGGGGACGCCTGCAGTGGGGCTCAAATCGCCTCTGCAAAGCTTGCTGAGTCCAGAAACAGGTGGTGCCGGAATTTTCCCCAAAAATACCCATGCGTTGCCTCTCTGGCATTCTTTGTGTGCGGTACTGTACTCACAAACTTCATAACAAAGTAATTGGTCTTTGAATCAGCGACTAATCATCAAGCAAATGTGAATTGAGATGTCGTTATTTGGCTCTATAAAGGCTGGAATGATTTCAAGATTCACCAGTCATCAATAACTGCAAGCTCACCTCCGGAAAACATCTGTTTGTCGCCCGCAGCCCTCTGGCTGAAAACGCGTCATTTTGATGGGCAGCTAATGGGCTCCTCTGTCCTTCGGATCTGGTGCTGATGTTGGACCTCATCTAAAGTCACTCCTGCCTTGTGGGCGGAGACTGGTGTGACTCCATGATCAGTACTGCTGGATGGGCAGTGCCTTTAGTGACATCACAACTAGTCCTTTCATGTACATGGAGTCTGGAGTGACATAATGCTTTGTCTTGTCCTATAGGTGGAGCCTTTCGTGACTTGGAGTCCCTGATGGAGTTGTGGCATGAAAGTTCTGGAAAATCTGTTCATGGAGCCATTTTGTTTCCATCACATAATCAGGCACCGTATCTCAGTGAATGAGTTCTTTTTTATTAAGTGATTTTATCTTCACTTGGGTCTGAACATTTTCCCCTCCTATGCTTGATGACACTATTGCTTGTTAATTTTTTTTTTTTTTTTACCCCAAAATTAACACATTTCCCTTCTAAGAATCCAACAATCTCCATTGTGCTCAATGGCTCAGTTTCACTCAATGGAAACAAAATGGCTCCTGATCTGGAGTTATCGTGACTCTATCTGGGGACTGTGGACATAATCCTTAGCACTGGAGCCTGGTTTTTCTGACTCTGTAGTGTGTAGGCCTACTCTGATCGCTGTCGTCTGGTCCCAGGGCGACAGGGAGATCGGATCATATCTGCACAGGACAGGCGGCATAAAACAAGATTGCAATAAGCAATTTACTTTAATAGGCTACATTTATGAGACTGTCCTCAGTTCCTCTGTGTTTTTACTGTGTTTACCCCGGAGCTGACGAGTGCAGAAGCCTTTTAAACGAATGCCATCTGTACAGTTAACCCTTTCTGCTCCACCAAGCTCCAGGCCGTTCATTATTTTGCACATAAGAGGGGTCAGACTCTCCTCGTGGCCCTGTAATGCACCGCAGAGTCTTACGGGCCGTCAGAGGAGCTGGTTAAATGTTCTCCAACACCCCCTCCCCCCACCTCCCCTTCCTCCCACCCCAGTTTGCCGGTAATGAGGATACTGGTCTCACAGCCACGGCTTAATTAGGGCAATTCAGCCGATACCTAATTAGCATCGCAGCAGTTTTAAAACTCCCTGTACTTCTAACCCCTCGGTACTGACCCACCGTATGTGAGAAATGAAGCCGTCAGGAGTTCATCCGAGGAAAAAATAAAGGATTCTGGGGATGTAACTGACGCACACCAAGCTGTGGCGGACCGGATGTAGCCCTCGGACGAAGTCGGGCAACTACCGTGGATTCATGCTCGTCTTCTCCGCAGCTACTGCCGCGGCTGGCGCGTCTGCGTCCGTACACACCTCCTTGTGGACCCTGTATAGGCTGTTATTTTTTGACCGATTACTTTCATCTTAGGTATGGACATGTGTTATACTTAAGTGATGACACCTATCAATTTTCGTTTCCACGGCGACAGTATTTGCCAAATAATGTGCAAATTTGTGCTAAAACATTGAGATTTCCTTGTGGACGCAGTACAGGCTGGAGAAGCAGGCAACCGGACTGTCTGGTTTTAATGTGCCATTTTGGAGGTTTGAAAAGTGCTTGGATCAGTGTTTGAAACTGTCTGAAATCCTAATGACAATTGCATTACTTTCATGATAAATCGCTCTTTGAGACTTTGATATATATATGTGATTGACCACGACTGCAAGGTGCTGGAAAACATTGAAAATGTACCTTGACTTTGCTTGTAAAGTGCTTGATTATGACTTGGCAGAAGGTGTAGAAATCCTTTATTGATTTATTTATTTTTTGTATAAATGCTGTTCAGGGGTGTTCAGCCTGTTACTAGCTAATGTCCTTTGGGAACTTCATTCATGGCGTATATGATGCAGATTATGGAAAATGCTTTTTTCCTGGTCTGTGTACAACCACGGTGGTCCCGCTGTATCCATCAGCCCAGAAAAGGTTTTCTCAAAATGGCTTGTTCTTTAGCAGGGAGAATGACAGGCTGGGTTTTTGGCGAAGTGTAAATCTCCCATATGGGCATCCAACTATTTAATAACTTAACTATTCAGACAACTACTTAAAAACTTGGACAATGTCTGACCTGTAAATCCTGATATCAATGATCAATTTTTTATCCCCAATTTTGGTTTTCTTTGCGATCCATCAGGAATGATTTGTCTGTGCTTGTGTGGAGAATCCTGAGGCATGACTCAGTATTTATCCACCTCACACAGCTGTTTGCACGTGATCCACTTTTGGCACTGAGTGTTTCTGCAACAGAAGACCGTTCCGTATTTCACCTGTGGTCTTGCGATGCTGTGCTTGGGCCACTGAACCCAGTTACACCATTACCTAATTAGTCTGCCCTTCGCGACCCATCTCTAACCGCAAAATCTCTGGTATGGTGCTGTAAATAATCTGAGAAACTTCTTTCTTTGATCTTTGGGTTTGTCTGTAAAAATAAACCCGCAGTGACATCCTCTCTTGACCCACTTCCTGCCACATCAGTGACTGCACTGTTCCGGCCAGTTTGATCGTTGTTATTTCTGCACTGTTCTCTACTGTGCTCTATTTCTACAAAACCCAAAACCAGTGAAGTTGGCACATTGTGTCAATCGTAAATAAAAACAGAATACAATGATTTGCAAATCCTTTTCAACCTATAGTCAATTGAATACACTGCAAAGACAAGTTACTTAATGTTCGAACAGGTAAACTATGTAATTTTTTTTGCAAATATTAAGTCATTTTGAATTTGATGCCTGCAACATGTTTCAAAAAAGCTGGCACAAGTTGCAAAAAAGACAGAGAGTTGAGGAATGCTCATCAAACACTTATTTGGAACATCCCACAGGTGAACGGGCTAATTGGGAACAGGTGGGTGCCATGATTGGGTATAAAAGCAGCTTCCCTGAAATGCTCAGTCATTCACAAACAATGATGGGGCGAGGGTCACCACTTAGTGAACAAATGCGTGAGCTGATTGTTGAACAGCTTAAAAACAACATTCCTCAACGAGCTATTGCAAGAAATTTAGGGATTTCATCATCTACGGTCCGTAATATCGTCAAAAGGTTCAGAGAATCTGGAGAAATCACTGCACTTAAGCGACAAGGCCGAAAACCAACATTGAATGCCAGTGACCTTTGATCCCTCAGGTGATACAGCATCAAAAACCGACATCAGTGTGTAAAGGACATCACCACATGGGCTCAGGAACACTTCAGAAAACCACTGTCAGTAACCACAGTTCGTCGTTACATCTGCAAGTGCAAGTTAAAACTGTACAATGCAAAGCAAAAGCCATTTATCAACAGCACCCAGAAACGCCGCCGGCTTCTCTGGGCCCAAGCTCATCTAAGATGGACTGATGCAAAGTGGAAAAGTGTTCTGTGGTCTGACGAGTCCAAATTTCAAATTGTTTTTGGAAACTGTGGACGTCGTGTCCTCCGGACCAAAGAGGAAAAGAACCATCCGGATTGTTATAGGCGCAAAGTTCAAAAGCCAGCATCTGTGATGGTATGGGGGTGTATTAGTGCCCAAGGCATGGGCAACTTACACATATGTGAAGGCACCATTAATGCCGAAAGGTACATACAGGTTTTGGAGCAACATATGTTGCCATCCAAGCAACGTCTTTTTCATGGACGCCCCTGCTTATTTCAGCAAGACAATGCCAAGCTACATTCTGCACGTGTTACAACAGCATGGCTCCGTAGTAAAAGAGTGCGGGTACTAGACTGGCCTGCCTGTAGTCCAGACCTGTCTCCCAATGAAAATGTGTGGCGCATTATGAAGCGTAAAATACGACAACGGAGACTCCGGACTGTTGAACCACTTGCGCTGTACATCAAGCAAGAATGGGAAAGAGTTCCACCTGAAAAGCTTCAAAAATTGGTCTCCTCAGTTCCTAAATGTTTACTGAGTGTCGTTAAAAGGAAAGGCGATGTAACTCAGTGGTGAAAAGGCCCCTGTGCCAACTTATTTTATGTGTTGCTGCCTTTAAATTCTAAGTTAATGATTATTTGCAAAAAAAAAAAAAAAGTTTCTCAGTTTGAACATTAAGCATCTTGTCTGTGCAGTGTATTCAATTGAATATAAGTTGAAAAGGATTTGCAAATCATTGTATTCTGTTTTTATCTACGATTTACATAACGTGCCAACTTCACTGGTTTTGGGTGTTGTATATTTGATCACTTATTTATGCAATAATGTCTTGGACAGAGAAGATGACAAACTGTTGGATGGAGCCCCAGTGCAGGCTGGGACTCTGAGTTGTATCTGAGGAGATGAAGTCATTCTTGGGCCCTCGAGCAAGGCCCTTAACCACAAAACCCCTCCAAAGTCATTACCCCTGTGTAATGAGAATAGAGGCCACTAGATGGCAGTATTTACCTTTTTTTTGTTAAGGCAAGACTGGAGTTATGTTGAGACATGTCCTGGGCATGTCTGAAACAAGTCCCAGAGAAAATAAAAAAAAGAGGTCTAAATGTGGGTGGGGTCTGCAAGAGAATATATAAAGGGGAGAATTGAGACAGTGGGGTAGTAGGAGAAATTGCAAGAAGAAGGATACATGTGACCAGACCTGTCATTTCTGTTCAAGACCTGTGAAATTTCTTTTGTGGATTTTTACGTGTTAGAGCATTTTCCCTCATCCAGGACATCACCAAGCCACCCCACGAAAAGGGACAGTAAATATTTCCGTTTTTTTTTATAGATTCAATCTTGGTCTTAGCTGTTAGTTAGTTGTTATTATCTTTGTCTGTTTAATTAAATGTGTTTGAGTTTTAAAACTGTGTCTGTCATCCCTTGCTGTTGCTGTGTGTTGTAAATGTAATAACAAATTGGGGCCATAACAAATTGGGGGCTCAAGGTCCGGGATAGACCATTTTGTGAGTCATTTATTACAAATCTAACATTTCAGATTGTAAAATTGTTTTTGTGAATTTTCCTATATAAATATATTGACAACAGCAATGGATGATTTCTTGGCATCACCAACCGTAGGGGTTTTGAAGTCTTTTGAAAAGACAGAACTGCTAGAAATTTGCAGACATTTAGAGCTGACAGAGGTGAAACCAGCCATGCGAAAAGCAAGACTGGCTCGAGAGATAGTTGAATATTACATTGATGAAAATGTGTTTGCACCCGGAGATCTGGAACAGTTTCCAGTGGAAAATCCAAATATAGAAATGGAACTTAAATTAAAACTGCTAGAGATTGAAAGGGAGGAAAGAGAAAAAGAAAGGGAGGAAAAAGAAAAGCAAAGAGAATTTGAGAGGGAAGAAAGAGAGAAAGAAAGAGAAGAAAAAGAAAAACAAAGGCCGTTTGAGGTAGAAAAATTAGGAAGAGAAGAGAAAATAGAAAGGGAAGAAAAAGAAAAACAAAGAGAATTTGAGTGAGAAAAATTTGCAAGACAGAGAGATTTTGAATTAGAGAAATTCGATAGAGAAGAAAGACTTCAAATGGAGCAACTAAAAATTAAAATTGAAACTAAAAATAAATATTGTGCCAGTCAGGAGGTAAAACTGGTGCCTCCATTTTCGGAAAAGGATGTTGACAACTATTTCCAGTGTTTTGAAAAGGTAGCAAAGAGTTGCTAGTGGCCAAAGGAACACTGGCCTCTGATGTTGCAAACTGTCCTCAAGGGTAAAGCTCAACAAGCCTATTCGGCTTTGTCTGCAGATGATTCCTCTGATTATGAGGTTGTCAAAAAGGTTATTTTGAGAGCTTATGAGTTGGTTCCAGAGGCTTACCGACAGAAATTCAGAGGTCTGAAGAAATCTGAAAATCAGACTTATGTTGAATTTGCTAATGAAAAGCAGGTTTGCTTTGAGCGCTGGTGTACTTCTATGGAGGTCAAGGATGATTTCAACTCACTAAAAGAGATGGTGTTAGTTGAAGAATTCAAGAACTGTGTTAAGGATGATATTAAGACCTACCTTAATGAGAAGCAAGCACTGAATTTGCAATCAGCTGCCAAATTTGCAGATGAATATGTTCTCACACGTAAGTCCAAATTTCAGTCTAGCAGTAACAATAGATGGTCCCAATTTCAGAAAAAGGGTTATGGTGATACCCAAGATTCCTCACCCAAAGACAAAGACAAATCTGGTGATGGTGCTCAGAAATCCAGTAACAGGTCTGATCAAAGTGTGAAAGCTGACAGTGACAAAAGTGGTCTAGTTTGCAGTTATTGCAAGAAATCTGGTCATGTTACAACAAACTGTTGGTTCCTTAAAGCTAAGAAAGAAAAAGAAAAGGATACCAAACCAAATGCCTTTGTGAAAACAAGGTTAGAAACCCCTGTAGTAGATAACCGATCTGCTAAATTGCCTGCTTCTTGTGGGGCTAAAAAGCCTGATACAGCTGACTTCGTGAGGGAGGAATTTCTTCCATTTGTGTCAGAGGGATTTGTGGCTCTGAATGAGCATACTACTCCTGTCCCCATATATATCCTAAGGGATACCGGAGCTTCTCAGTCACTTTTGTTGATGAACTCCTTGGAGTTACTTGATGAGACCGCTTCTGGGGATTTCATACTTGTACAAGGTATTGAAGGGATGACTGTATCTGTACCCCTGCGCTCTATATTCTTGAAGTCAGATTTAGTTACAGGACAGGTAAAGGTGGGACTTATGTCAAGTCTACCTATAAAGGGTGTTTCTCTGTTGCTAGGCAATGACCTGGCTGGGGGCAAAGTAGTTCCCCCCTGTACATCTTACTTCACAGCCGAGCACTGAAGATGGGGATGAGGACCCATCTCTGTATCCTTCTTGCGCAGTGACTCGTGCTATGGCCAAGAAGGCTAAAGATGAAGATTATGTGGTGCCGTCCAGTACATTGAATAGTCAGGACTCAGGTGGTTCGCCTCATGACTCTGATTGGCCTGCTATGGTTTCTCCGTTTGAGAACTTATCAGACACTTTTATCAGTTCATTGTTCAGCCAGCCAGATAGGTTTGGTGATTCTGATGTGTCTGGAGACTTGTCTCTGTCCAGAAAGCGGTTGATTGAGGAGCAAACTAATGATCCTGAAATTTGTGCACTAAGGAGGAGAGCCCTTCCTGATAAAGAAATAGACGCAGTTCCAGTTGGGTATTATCTCAAGGATGGTGTGTTGATGCGGAAGTGGCGCCCTCCTGATATCCCTGCCAATGCAGATTGGGCAGTGGTCAGGCAAATTGTTGTTCCGAAGGTCTATAGGAATGAGATCTTAACAATGGCTCATAGTTTACCTTTAGGAGGTCATCTTGGTGTTAACAAGACTGTTGATAAGATCATGAAACACTTCTTTTGGCCTGGGTTTCGGAAAGACGTTTCCAACTTTTGCAAAACCTGTCACACTTGTCAGGTAGTTGGAAAACACCAGTTAGACCCACCTGTAGCTCCATTGCAGCCTATCCCAGCATTTGGGGAGCCATTCTCTGGGGTCATTGTTGATTGCGTTGGTCCATTACCCAAGACTAGATCTGGAAATCAGTACTTGTTGACAATCATGTGTGCATCTACCAGATTCCCCGAAGCCATACCTCTATGTAACATCAAGGCAACTGCAATCTCGAAGGCTTTGATAAAGTTCTTCACGTTGTTTGGCCTTCCCAGGGAAATTCAGTCAGACCAGGGTAGCAATTTCACTTCAGGATTGTTTCAGCAGGTTGTGTATGAACTAGGTGCAAAGCAGATTCTTTCTCGTGCCTATCATCCAGAAAGTCAGGGTGCCTTAGAGCGGTTTCATTCCACTCTCAAGACAATGATGAGGACTTATTGTTATGACCATGAGAAAGACTGGGATGAAGGGGTTCATTTGCTGTTGTTTGCAGCTAGAGAAGCAGTGCAGGAGTCTACTGGATTCAGTCCATTTGAGCTAGTGTTTGGTCATGAAGTGAGAGGACCTTTGCTATTATTGAGTGAACAATGGCAAGAGAGAGCCGCATATCAGTCTGTTAGACTATGGTAGCAAGTTCAAGGAAAGATTGCGTGCAGCTTGTGACCTTGCCAAAGAGAACTTGAAATCAAGTCAGGGAAAAATGAAAACTTGGTATGATCATAAGGCTAGAAGCCGTGAGTTTAAACCAGGAGAAAAGGTCCTTGTGTTGTTTCCCTTGCAGTCCAATCCATTGCAGGCTAGATTTCATGGTCTTATGAAATTCTGACAAAACTCAATGATCTCAATTACATTGTGAAGACTCCAGATAGGAGAAAACCAAAACAATTGTGTCATATTAACATGCTAAAGCCTTATCATGACAGAAATGCTAGGGTTGCAGCTGTCACTTCAGATTCTCCAATGGTCGAAACGTGTGAAGATGAGGGGGAGTTTCAAGATGATGAACCAAGAATTAAAGCTGAAGTTCTTTCATGTAAATTGTCAAACACTGAAGTGTTGCAAAATCTTGATGTAAAACTCCAGCACTTAGAACCCTCACAGAGAGATCAGTTTGAAAGGTTGATCAAGAAATATGAGGATTTGTTTCCTGATGTTCCAAAGAGAGTTACTATAGCCTCTCATGATGTAGATGTTGGTGATGCCAAACCAATAAAACAGCATCCATACCGGATGAATCCTGAAAAGAGAAAGATTGCTGAGAAAGAGGTTGAGTACGTGTTAAAACATGATATTATCAGACCCTCCAACTCCGATTGGAGTTCACCCTGTGTGCTAGTTCCAAAACCTGATGGAAGTACTAGATTCTGTACAGATTATCGCAAAGTCAATGCTGTAACTAGAACTGATGTGTTTCCAATACCTAGGATTGATGATTGTATTGATAGTGTAGGGCAAGCAAAGTTTCTGACCAAGATTGATTTATTGAAGGGTTATTGGTGTGTGCCTTTAACTGAGAGGGCCAAGAGCATCTCTACTTTTGCCACACCATCTGGATTGTACCAGTATGAAGTCCTACCCTTTGGCATGAAAAATGCCCCAGCCACGTTCCAAAGGATGATACAGTCTACAATCGCCGGATTGCCACACACGGGTGCGTACATCGATGACCTGATCACATGGAGTGACTCCTGGGAAGAACATCTAAAAGATGTAGAGACGTTGTTCCAGCGCCTGACCCAGGCTAACCTGACTGTTAACCTGAGCAAGAGTGACTTTGGTTGTGCTACTGTCACCTATCTTGGCTACGTCATAGGCCAGGGTAAGGTGGCACCCATAAATGCTAAAGTCCAAGCCATCATGGACTTTCCAGTTCCTCACAACAAAAAAGCTTTGCGCCGCTTCCTTGGAATGATCGGGTACTACCACAAGTTCTGCAAGAACTTTGCTGAGATTGCTCTGTCTAACTAACCAACTGAAGAAAGGCGTAAAGTTCACTTGGGATGATGCATGCCAGAGAGCCTTCGATCGCCTGAAGTCTCTGCTGTGTCACTTCCCCGTGCTCAAATCTCCTGACTTCAACAAACCGTTTTCCATCGCGGTCGATGTTAGCGACCAAGCTTGTGGATCTGTGCTCCTACAGAGAAGTGACTCTGATGACATTGAGCATCCCGTGGCATACTTCTCTAGGAAGTTCAATCGCCACCAAAGGAACTATTCCACAATAGAGAAGGAACTGTTGGCTCTGGTCCTTTCTTTACAACACTTTGAGGTTTATGTTTGTACGGGACAAAAGCCAATGATTGTGTACACTGACCACAATCCGTTAATGTTTTTGAGTAAGATGAAAAACAAGAATCGGAGTTTGTTGAATTGGAGATTGATTTTACAGGAGTTTGACTTGGAAATTAAGCATGTAAAGGGTACTGACAATGTAATTGCTGATTGCTTATCGCGTGTTTGAATATGTATAAATATATCATGTGTTTACTTGAATATTGTATGATATGTATATATAGACAAGTGTCCACTTAACCATTTTGTATTGAAAAGAAAAATTTTGCCTTTATGAGTCAAAATTTTTCCCTTTTGGAATGGAGGTGTAATGAGAATAGAGGCCACTAGATGGCAGTATTTACCTTTTTTTGTAAAGGCAAGACTGGAGTTATGTTGAGACATGTCCTGGGCATGTCTGAAACAAGTCCCAGAGAAAATAAAAAAAAGAGGTCTAAATGTGGGTGGGGTCTGCAAAAGAATATATAAAGGGGAGAATTGAGACAGTGAAGTAGTAGGAGAAATTGCAAGAAGAAGGATACATGTGACCAGACCTTTCATTCTGTTCAAGACCTGTGAAATTTCTTTTGTGGATTTTTACGTGTTAGAGCATTTTCCCTCATCCAGGACATCACCAAGCCACCCCACGAAAAGGGACAGTAAATATTTCCGTTTTTTTTTATAGATTCAATCTTGGTCTTAGCTGTTAGTTAGTTGTTATTGTCTTTGTCTGTTTAATTAAATGTGTTTGAGTTTTAAAACTGTGTCTGTCATCCCTTGCTGTTGCTGTGTGTTGTAAATGTAATAACAAATTGGGGCCATAACACCTGTCTGCCATTTCTCCTGAGGGAGGTCTTGGTGGAAGAGTCAAGAGAAATATGTTCACAGTGGAACCCTCTTTGGTAAATAAAGGGATTAAAAATAAATTGAGATGAATACTTTTCTTGGTAAATAAAAGGGGTAAATGAATTAAGTTGCTTTTTTCCGATGGTGGATGGCAATGCTGTGTACAGCTGATCCATTTTCAGTGGGAAATTTTTTCATTTTTCTTTCAGACGACTGACATCAGTCCGGCCCAGCGCGTTATGTGAGGAAGCCGTTACAAGGAAGTTCGAGCATAACTAACAAGATGTGAGAAAATGTTTATGTGAGGAAAACTGATCTTTTGAAAGAATTTTCAATGGGCGAGGTGTTTTGATTGGATTGACTTTGAATGCGTTGAACTGGGACAGGCGTAAAAGGACTCTGATTGGAGGTGAAAGGATAATTATATCCCCGAACGACGTTTCGGGGAAATTCTATTTTTGGTCCGACTGCTGCTCCCACTGCCGTCCTATGTGTTAACGCCATAACTTCAGTAATATTTCAATCAGAAATGTAATGTTTTGCATATAAGTAAGTATTATAAAGAGGAAGAACTGATTCGATTTTGGACAATTTACAATTTCTAGATTGGCCACCAGGGGCAAAAAACTGAAAAATCACTGTTTTTATCATGTCTCTGGAAATATTTGTCTGATTCACCTCAAATCAAGTGCAAATGAAAGGTCATGACCTGAGGATGTGTCCCATGATTACATTATACCTGTTTGGTTCAAAATTTTGACACAAGGCGGAGCTTTGTCACATAAAATTCACCATTTTTGCTATATCTTTGGAACCATTTGTCCAATTGACATGAAACTATGTGCAACTGCAAGGTCATGACCTCACAACGTGTCACATGATGACATCATACCTGTATGGTTCAATATTTTGCCACCAGGTGGAGCTTTGTGATGGAAAATTACCATTTTGGCCATATCTTCAGAACCATTTGTCCGATTGACCTGAAATTAAGTTCAAATGACAGGTCATGACCTGAGGGGCTTTATATTGTATTGGGTCTATTCAAGGATTGGGGAATTGGAGGATTGGGGGCGTTCGGGGATATACCCCAAGCCGTCGCCTCTGACGGCATAAGCCTAGTTGTCAGATGTATTGAATCAAAAACCCACTGGTACCTGATCACATCGTATTAAAAGTAAAGGAAGGAAACTGCCTTCGGTGTGAAAATACAACCCCAATTCCGAAATAGTTGGGATATAGTGTAAATTGTGAATAAATTCAAAATGCAATGACTTTCAGATCACATGAGCCAATATGTAATTTACCATGGAACACAGAAAACATTTCAAATGTTGCAACTGAGAAATTTCACATTTTTATCCACAAAATGAGCTTATTTTAAATTTCTGGCTGCAACATGTCTCAGAAAAGTTTGGACACAGGCAAAAAAGGGCTGAAAAAGCAATGTATATATAACAGAATCACCTTGAAAGAACATTTAGCAAGTAATTAGGTTAACTGGCATCAGGTATGTAACACGATTTGCTATAAAAGGGATGTCTTAGAGAGGCTGAGTCTCTCAGAAGTAAAGATGGCCAGAGACTCTCCAGCCTGTGAAAATTGTGGAATACTTAAAAAACAATGTTCCTCAACATCAAATTGCAAAGGTTTTGAAGGTCTCATCATCGACAGTGCGTAACATCAAAAGATTCAGAGAAACTGGAAAAATCCCTGTGCATAAGGGACAAGGCTGAAGACCTTTACTGGATGCCCATGATCTTCAGGCCATCAGACGCCACTGCATCACTCACCAGCATGATTCTGTCATTGACATTACTAAATGGGCCCAGGAAAACTTCAAGAAACCACTGTCTATAAACACAGTTCGCCGTGCCATCCACAGATGCCACCTAAAACTCTATCATGCAAAAGTGTGACATTCTTGTTGGAAATCATGGGCGCCATGTCCTCCGGGCCAAAGAGGAGAAAGACCACCCCTCCTGTGATCAGCGTTCAGTTCAAAAACCAGCATCTCTGATGGTATGGGGATGCATTAGTGAAAATCGTGTGGGACACTTGCATGTTTTAAAAAGCACTATGAATGCTGAAAGGTATATAAAGGTTTTAGAGCAACATATGCTCCCCTCCAGATGACATCTATTCCAGGGAAGGCCTTGTGTATTTCAGCAGGACAATGCAAAACCACATACTGCAGCTATTACAAGAGTATGGTTTCGTATTAGAATAGTCCGTGTGCTGAACTGGCCTGCCTGCAGTCCTGATGTTTGAGAGTCCTGATGTTTGAGAGCATTTGGCGCATAATTAAACGAAAAGTCCGTCAAAAAAGACCCAAAACTCTCCAGCAGCTGGAAGGCTGCATTAAACAAGAGTGGGATCAAATTCCAATGGCTAAACCCAAGAAACTTGTCTCCTCAATGCCCAGTCACCTCCACTCTGCGTTAAAAAGAAGAGGGGGATTCACAACAGTTTCTGTACTCAAAAAAGAGATAACTTACTGAAATAAGCATGTGCAGGGTTTTTACTGAATACATACTGCTGTAGATAACTTTTCATGTCGACATGATTTATTTCTGCTCGTTTGTTGGCCAGCAGTGTTGACTGTTCACAACAGTAATGTCTAGCCTCGGCAACTTGGTCGCATGCATTACAGCTCGCGTGCCTCCGCATGCACGGCAGCCTTATGGGGGTGGGTCTTAGGAGTGCATTGGAGAGGGGAGGGGGAGGGATCTGAATGTTGCATTTTTTTCAAATTTTTTGAAAAGTACTCTCTCTCCTCGAAGTGACCAACTGCAGTTTTAAGTGAAGAAGACTCCGGTAGACGCTGGTCTGCGGATTGTATTTTGTACTTTGTGTTCATAACACTGAGCTCATCTCAATATGGCAGCACCAGGACGCTCGTTGATTTAATTCACCGTTTATGATTATCATGCAGGAGAGTGTTGGCGCTACAGATCGCTTGTCACTCGCTGAGAAATTGTGCGGCGCTGCATTGATGGATCTCAAACTCCATAGATTCAGAGTCGGCTCACACTGCGGCCTTTCTGGCCTGACGGCTCCTAACAGGAAGGAAGGAGACAGATTCTCAGAGCATGCTTCACCTAGCCGGACGGACACTCGCGCAAACTGATAAACATTCTGTTTTTTTTGTGCAGAAACGCGCACGTACGGATGCACGCCAGGATGTGTTTCGTCTGTCACATCCTGATCCAGCAGCATCTGTGCACACGCCCACACATTCACAGGCACACACACACAAACATCCGCACGCACGCACATGCCCACACACACACACACACACACACTTACATTCTCACACTCATAAGCTCATTGCCACACATTCACACACGGATAAGCGCAGACACACACAGAAACATATATACACACACACACAGACACGCATACCCACATAGACAAATGCCCGCACATTAAAATGTGTGCGCACGCACACAAAAACACTGACATACATTCACATGCATGCACACACACTCAAACACACATGCACAGGCACACTCTCACAAACTCATACTCACACATTATCATGTGCAAATGCTTACAGTCTTGTACACACACTGAGGCTGCTGTAGCTCTCTGGAAGGGCAGCAGGGAGAATGTTTAGTGAGGCGAATGATTCTGAGAGGAATCTCTCTCTCGCTCTCCCTCTCTCTTCCCTCATCTCTCTCCCTCTCTTTCTCTGCCTTTCTCTCTTCCCTCTCTCTTTCTCGCTCAGTTGTCAGATCCGCAGGCCTTTCAGTACGACTGTCTGCTCCGACACCCCCTTCCCCCTCCCCCGTTTCCCATGTTATCTTCAGCTGCAGTGTATACACGCTGTCTGCTGCCACGGTAAATCCAGACTATTGTTGAACTGAACCGCGGCCGCGAAACCCCGCCGCTGAAACTGCCCTCCCCAATCCCTGCGCTTTCACGCGTCTCCGGGATCCTTATCGGTGTCGGCGCGCACAATGGACTATGAGCAAGGGAAATGCAACTCCGCTGTTAACACTAGAGAGCCCCTCCACATCATTCTGAACCGCTCCCTCCTTTTTCTGCTCCGGACTAACAAAAGAGCGGCCCGTAAAACTCGCGGTCTTGGATTTCTGATCAGAAATGTCAGGCCTCTAAGGGCTGGGCGCGAGACCTCCTCAGTTTCAGGGGCTGTCACTCAGCTCGCGCTGCCCCACTTTTTTTCTTACCGTCGGGCTCGCAGATTCGCGGCTCGCATTGTGAGCGCGAGCTGCACGGCACTGACTGCCCGCACGCGGCTAATGCAGATGTCACACCGATCTCGCGCTGTTCAGCGGAAGCGCACTTCCTCTCGCGCTTTTTGCTCAGAGGAACAAGGCAGTCGTGCTAAAATGGGATTTTAAAAAGCCGAGTATAATTACCACTTCTAATAATGTTCCCCACAGAACCAGCAGTTTGCTGTTTTTACTGTAATGTGACTTTAATAGCTTTTATAGCTGCTGTTTGGGAAACAAATGGATTCGCCTCAATGACAGATTATGATCTGAAGAACAAAAAGCTGTAATTTGTCATGTAGCTTCCGTGTCATGCTGGTGGAAACGGCTGAGGAAAGGCCCACAGCTGAGACGATGCCTTGGTTTGGGGGTGGGACTCGCCTGTGTTCGGAGATCTTAGACGTCTCTCAGCCTTTGTTTCTTGCATAATTGTGTTTAAATGTGTGCGATTCATTAATCACCAGACAGTTTTTTTTATACAGTCTAGCCATTTCAGAGGACAAAATGAGATGACCCAAGTTCCCTGGCCCTAATGATAGTGGGGTGAGAGACACCATGTTTTCACAGGACAGTTGGGATTGTAAAATGCCAGGATAAGAACCTTTTACACTGAAGTATTCCCTCCCTCTGTACAGGTGAAGTGCAGTGACCAAAAGTCAGAATTATTCCTCAGTTCCTGCATGTATAGCATTTGCTTTCATCATCTGACTCCGTCAGTTTCCTATGCAGGAGATACCTGCATTTACTGATCAAAGCGGCCGTCTGACGGTGTCCCCATATGACCACAGGTACTGGTTTTTACTCCGGCTAACCTGCTACAAGCTTCAATCCCGCACCACTCGCGAGCTGCATTATTCATGCTCCGCAAACTGCTGCATATTTTATAAGGCCTCTTGTTAGCCCCAGCTCGGTATTATATCTATTTATAAACAGACCTACATTAAGTTGCAGAAATTGCAGTCAAGTCTGTATTTAAGAGGCGTAACGCACAGCGTGTACAATAGTGTTCGTCCTGGATTCCTCAGCTTCATCGTTTAAACCGCTGCAAAAGTCCCTGTCAAACTGCAGAATTTGCTGAGGACAACGCTTGTTATGCCGTGATTGCGAGCTGCATACAAACGCAGGACTTGGGTTGATCTTTTCGCGTATATTTTTAAAGCAAGTTTCTGATTTCTAGTCTTTGCCCATTTGGATTACTGGATTTGAGCGTTGAACACGAGGGCTCTTTAAACACAGAGTCCCTGGTTTTGAACAACAAGTCAGCCATGAGGGGCAGGTGGTGAAAAAGTGCTGATTCCTCGAAGCCTGAAGCTTCTGTTAATGCTGATGACCTAGAATGCAGCCCGGCCTGGGAATACTGGACTCACAGCATTATTGAGAACCATCTTTAGTACATGAACCCAGCTATGACCTCAGGTCTGCGTTAATGTGAGCACTCAGTTATCAGGGGGTCACTGGAGCTGAACCGTGCCAAGATTCTGCGGACCTACATCGCTGCTGCCGCTTTCGGAAAGTAGGGCAGCCAGTCATTACAGAGTACCGGTTGCATGGTGATCGAGTGAAGACTGGGTGATGTGATTCAGTGGCCTGAAATGTTGACCGTTCATGGAGCGTGACTCATGCTCTTTATTTATGCATGAAGAATATGAAAATGGAGGGACCAGGTTTTTATTATACCGCTGACCTTTGAGAATCTTACTGAAATGGGAGGAGTCCTTGTGTGTGTGTCTGTCTGTCTGTATGCATGTATGAGTGAATGTCCCCCCATTTTCTCCACAACCGTTCTTTTGATCGAGACTTCGGCTGCATTACTGACGACCCCAGGACATGGAGTGTTGAGTTTGAAGTTTTTTGGCTGGGTTTTTCTCAAGAAAGCTGCAAGCAGCAGAGGTCAAGCCTTTGGCCGCCTTTGAAACGGGCACATTTTGAAGGGGCACAACACCAGTCTTTTAGAATACACGCTGCGGCCAAGGAGATGTTGGGTGAAGTTGTGATGACAGGTGATGTGTAGGTGGCAGGAGTTTTGCACTGGGAATTGACTGTGGCTTTCGAGAAATGATGTTTTGCGCAGATGATATTGATGGAGGGTGGCATGATTGTGCGGTGGGCAGCTCTGTCACGTCTCAGCTGAGAAGCACCGCTGTAAGCCTGGCCTTCATTGTGTGGAGTTTACATGTTCTGCCCCGGATCACGTGGGATTCCTCCGAGCAAACCGCACCGTCCAAAGACACGCCCATCTGTTAAATTGGTGACTCTGAGGTACTCCGAAATGTGTTCCTGCTGCTGTCTGCGCTTTGCATGCTGGGATAGCCTGCTAACCCTTGTGACCCAGCATAAATAATTGGGAATAATCGGGTTTGATAATTGATGGATGGATAATTGAGATGAATTTTAACTGGACTAAAAATGAAAAGTTATTCTTCATTTCCTTATTTGCCTGAAGATGAGTGTCCTGTGCAATTTCAGGTTTTTTTTTTTTCTGCTTGTTGAAAGATGAATAGCCTTCGACTAATTTGAAAAATCAGTCCTTCTGTTCCGGAGTGTTAATTTTGTCCATGTAGTCGAGAAAAGGATTGATTAGGTACGTTTGATGTTATATGTTGCCCTTGATGACATTGAAATACAGACAATTAACCTGAATTCTGGCTGTATTGTTTAAGTTGAGGTAAGCCACAGAAGTCCAGCAGCGAGTACAAATTATTCGCTTTACAAACAATCATCTGCTTTAAGATGGGATTCTGTTGCATGGCACTCACTAACCCACGGTTTAATTGCTCTGTAAAATGGTTTCCAACTAATAAAACTTGTGGTGAGTTTAACATCTACCTGGAGAGAATATTTAAATGCTTAGAAGGTCTTGGTGTTGGAATGTCCATGTTCTTTAGTAAATTCATATTTCAGATATTGGGTGCACATTATCCTCGGTCAATTTGATGAGGTAATCATTCGTAGCCAGCGGTGTTTTGCATGAGTAACTGCAATCACAAGCTGATTAGGCCAGCATCATCTAACTGAGCATCACGTACCGTACGCCATTAGCCTTTTGTCGCAGCAGTGTTATTCTTACAGGGGAAAACATTTAACCATTTGTCGTCGCAGCAGTCTGACCACAAGTTTACCAAGGAAAAAAGTTAACTTAAAACTGAAAGTAATTTTCTCTTTTGTTTTTCTCACCATGGTGTGTGTATTTGCAGTTCTGATGCGCGTACAGTTCGCCGAGGTGAATTTGATGCTGGAGCGTAAACGTGCAGTGAATCGAGCAGTGACTGGGCGTTCGCTCCTCCAGCTTCGGTAGGTCTGCAGACTCTTTAAACCCCGCTCATTAAATCCTCCATCACTGCTGTCGGAGAGAGGGGCGTCTCTCTCATCGGCGAGAATCGTGCGGCTCTCCTGATGCGAACATTGAGTTTGTATTCATTAACATTTGGAATCTGGGATGAAGGCCTAGGCGGCTCTGCAGACCATTAATTTTCGTGTCCTTCTCCAGACCGTTGAAGGGATCAATAACACATTTATAACTCGACCCCTGTCACCTGCAGACGGGATTCCATTTCCCTCCCTTTAAAGACTTCATTAAATCAGTTCATTATGAGCCTCCCCCTGCTCATCTGTCCCCATTCCAGGCGCTGTCGGAGCTGATTTTAGTCAGCGCTACGAATGCTGCTGAATTTGTCACTACATTGGCCCGGCTGCTCGTTCTGTTTCCACATATGTGCGGTTACCGTATTCATCTTCCAAAAGGACCTGCCGCGGCAGATTATGAATTCGAAGAAGTCACAGACATCTTGTTGTTGTTGTTTTTTTTCTTAACGGCTCATTCTGAAGCTCAGCAAAAGTAGGCTACTAATGCTCGTAGAGGCTGGCCGAAGATTAACAGGCCTGAGCTTCGGCCATGGATTGTGCGCGCTGCCCGAATGGCTTGGGGTCATTTCACTACATGGATCAAAGCGAGACTCGCCCTGCATCCAAGACGATCGTACCCATGCTGCATTTTGTCATGTGCGTTGAACTCCCCCGTCTCCCGCGACAGCCGCTTGGCCGCTCTCACACGATCCATCCTAACAGCCAGCATCGTATTCAATTGCTTTAGAAAAAGGAAACATTCAAACTGCATTTATTGCGTGTGAATTAAAAGCGAGCTGGAAACTTTGACACAAAAGCATTGTACTTTGATTGAATTATTTTACTGTTGTGGCCTCTTCAACCCGAACGCCCCCGGATTTTCTGTGGCATGCCTTTAGAGGCGGGCTATAGAAGTCTCGCATCTTTTAATGCATCATTACTCTCAAGCTGTTCCTGTTTAAGATCACCTGATTAACAATCCAACAGTATACTGAACGATCAAGACTGATACTTAAGAAATTAATAATTTTAAAAAAATGGCAACAAGATCACTGATTGGCTGAGTTGGCGATGTAAACTCAGTGCATGTGATATTGTAAGAATGGCAATGATACACAAAATTAAGTAATTAAGTCAAAACTTACTCAGAATTCCATTACTCGTATTTGCATTTTTGCCGCAGTATAAGTGGTTTTAACCTATTCAAAATGTTTTCAGTTCTAAAAAGAACGTATTTCAAAAGGACAGCATTTTCCTCAGCGTATTAAATCATGAACATTGGGGCAAGATGGCAAATTGTACAAGTCTGGCTAATATATTTGCCATTTTACGAGCTACAGGAATGTGGAATCTTTGAAAGTCGTATGTTTAATTCTGTAATGTGGATAAGAAAATACCTGATAACTGATGCAATGAACAATAATGCCAGCTGTAAACAGATTGGCTGGCCGTTCTACTGATCAGTCTTCGCAAATGAGCGATTAATGTTTGGTTGCTGATTAGTTATGAAGAGGGGTAGTTGCTCGCTGCTAACCACGATGCGGTAATACTTCATTCACAGGACTACCAACATTTCACCCTAAGTTGTCTTCAGGGCATTTAGGGATGATTCGGGACCCTGAAAAAGACTTGTGCGGACACTGCAGGTAATTTAATAAATTAATCACTGTGGCATTATGGCTACGAGTCTGTGACTGTCCTTCACGTCTGTATTTTCTGAGGTCAGTACCTCTCCAACACTGCCGTTTGTTCCTTTTCTCTCAAGGTTGTTAGATGTGAAAAGTAAATCAGGGCGAGTCTGGAGTCATCGTGTACTTTAAGGTGAAGCTACTGAAGAGCTTTTAGACCTCAGGCGTCACAGCTCTGAAAATCCTGGGTTGTAGAGGTTTTAAGGTTTGAGTGAACACTTCTGTTTCTGTTCCTTATTTGCTGTGCAGACACTGCCTGGGAACAGGGGGTCAGTATTTGAATAAGTGCACCTGGGAACTACAGAGTATTGAGATAATGATTTGAATAAAATCGCTCATATCCCTAATTAAATTTCAGGTGAAGTCAGGTGAATTGAATCATTGTGTAAGAGGGGATAGAGAAGGTTGGAGGGCTTCAGCGCTTTATAATTTGAGAATTAATCCCTGCCAATTATTTGTTAACTGTTGCCTCATTAGTTTTTGACTTATTAGCTGCTTTTCATTGGCCAGGGATTGCTAAAATGGGCTGGGCAACAGGCTACCCTATACTGGTGGAAAAAAAAAAAACCTGCAAGTTCAAACAAAGAACACTTTGAGGCAGTGTTACTTGAATGTTTTACTTGCCTCCATAGGAATAATGTTCTTTTTTTTTTTTTTTTAAAG
The DNA here is from genome assembly GCA_029721435.1 of Gymnothorax reevesii. Lineage (NCBI taxonomy): Eukaryota > Metazoa > Chordata > Actinopteri > Anguilliformes > Muraenidae > Gymnothorax > Gymnothorax reevesii. The sequence continues at coordinate 4,683,933 of CM056576.1, forward strand.
AAACAGATTATAGTTTTAATTACATGCATTTCCATTGGGGATCAACTGGAGCATATTGCATTCCATAAAGATGGGCCTGACATGAGGCCACCTCCTACTTTGACTCTCAGCTGATATTTTGGCAATTTTGCCAAACACCTTTGCCAAACAAATTAAATTCTTATTCTCATATTATTGAACATGTCTGAAGTCCAGGCCTGGATATTCATTTATATTGTAAAAAGCTGCTCCAGTAAGTGTGAGCCGCTCGCCCACATGCACCTGTATATCTAATCTCTTGTGCATACGCCACATGCACCCATGCAGATGTACTGTCCCACACGCACAGTTGTGCATGCACACTGACCCATATACAGCACACCAATGCCTGAACACTCAGTCTCGCACATACTCTTGGTGCAGGCTTGTGACATGAATGGACCGTTTTGTTTGGGACAGGAGTGATTGATGGATGGCTGTGGGCCTAAGGGGCGGGAGGGCCAAAATGTTGGGGAGGGGTACTGGGGTTTTCGGTCTTGTGAGGCCCTCGTACTCCTCGCTCCAGGTAAGATTGCGAACAAAGAATAGATGGCGTTTATGTGACCTGGATATCAGTGCGTGTCGTGCTCATAAAAGGCTGCTCTGAAGAAGAATAGTGACTGTAAGCCCAGAAGCCTGTGACTGCGGACTGAACTCTATTTAAACCGTAAGCTGAGCACCCGGAGCGTCGCTCCCAAACCCTGTTTATCCCCACGGGGAGCTGCAGGGGAGCTACTGCTGACCCCCCGACCTCCTTTCTTTGGCATTCAATACCGCTCAAGGACACCTCATCCTCGAACTTTTCGTCCACAGACTTTTGTCCCTGGATGGTTCATGTATGCGTATCAGTCAATCAAATGATCAAATCAATTAATCAATCACTTTGCCTCTCCCCCCACAGGCTCGGACCTCCCAGCTGAGGGTGAAGTACTTGTTCTTCACCTGGCTGGCGGTGCTGGTGAGCAGCTGGGTGGTGTATGTCCAGTACTCGTCCTACACAGAGCTGTGCCGCGGCCATCAGTGCAGGGGCGCCATCGTGAGTAACCTTCCCAGCGTTGCGTGGGTCAGTGCGCATGCATGGCTGTGTGAGTGCGGAAAAACGACCTCTGACTCTGACACAATGTTCGAACGCAAGGTCATCTCTGAATTTTTGCTCGGAATTTCAGGTTTCACTTCAGAGGGCCTGTTGATGTCCTCGTCCACTAAGTGAGGATTCAGGAATGAGTGCTGTCCATCTGTCTGTGTAACCGTCTGTCACGCTTTCTTTTCACGCTAGAACTCTTATACTGTTCAATATTTCTAAACAAAATCTTACATATGGATACATCTTATCGTTTAGATGTGCCTTTTCGCACTTCTGTCCGTCCTCCTGTCAGTCTGTCTGCCCCTTCACTGGGTTTTGTTTCCAGGCCAGATTTAAGCCACGCTGTGGTGGGGGATTTGAGTACTTCTTGCTTGTTTTAGTTGACATTATTCAGCAGGAATCATGGCGACCTTTGTCGTTACGGGTAAGACCGTTGCATTAAAAAACGTTTATTGTCTGTTAAAACATCATTTGGCGTCCTGTGAGATTGTCAACATTCATTCTTCAAATAATGACGGGCGATACTGGATATTATTAGCCTAACGACTATGTTTAACAAATATTACAGCCAAGAGGCTTTGTGTGTATGAGCTGAGAGGCAACAACCGCATGTAAATACTCCTGCGGGACCCGCAGTGCAGGTATCCGGGTGATTTTTTTTCTTCAAATTTGACGCGTTAATGATGTGGAGGCAATTGGAATCGGACGTCGGAGGTTCCTTGTCGAGATTTTCCGACTTAATTGTCTTGGAGCCAGTATGAGACCGCTGCGGCAATCAACCAATGACTACGCGGAAGGAGAATCAAAGCGCAAATTCTGAATGTGCTCGGACACGACAGCAGCAGGCTCCCACTAGGGCAGGAATACTCACTCTTTTCCAGAATGAGCCACAGTGGGTGCGAGCTTTCACTCTATCCAACCTGTCGCACACCTGATTCTACTAATCAACCCTTAAAGCTTTTGCCATAGTCCCTTGATAAGTAGAATCAGGTGTGTAACTGCATGGTTAGTATGAAAGCCTGCACCCACTGCGGCTCATTTTGGATAAGAGTGAGTATCCCTGCACTGGGGAGACATCACTGTATAATAGACCCCAGTGCTGCATCGTTGGCAAAATTCACGACTACATCGCCAGCTCTTGCCAGCACTCTCCCTAACCAATCACCAGCCTGCATCTGAGCTGACTCACGGACAGCGACAGGAAAGTGCGGAGTCCTGGGTGATGAGACTAGTCAGTAGCAGACCGGGGCGTCCTCGTAAATTGGGTGGGCAAATAAACAACACCGCGAAGTCACCGCGTGGTATCGTCGTGGCAGTTGCAAAGTTTTTGTTCAGTTTTGTCGCTGATAAACAGAAGCTTCTGCCTCGAGGATCGGCCTTCTCCCTTGCGCCGCGGTCTCTACCATAACTGCATGGTTATCGTCTCCCGATAGCTTTGGGTTTGGTTGCGGCCCTCTCCGGCGCCACACCCCAGCAACAGATCTGGCAGTTCTGGATTGATGCATATGCCGGCGTTCGCCATCGTTAATTTCCCTCCGTCCGTCAAAGCGGAGAAGTGTCTGTTGAAGCCAGTGGATGCATGACTTGGGCCATAAGAAAGTACAAAGGGCAAGCAATTCCATTTTTTTTTTGTTTGCGGATCATTAGAGCCCCCCTCTGGTGAGATGATGCAGAGCACCATTTCCATCGGTCTCGAGACCGTCTGATGTGCGGGGTTTGTTCATTTCTCAAACTCTCCTTTGAAGATATTTAAAGAAAAAAAACGTTGCGGCATTTCCCTCACTGATTCATATTCAGGCGTTTTTAAATGAAACCAGAGACTATCTTGGATAGCACCATCCGCAACAGCGATGCTGGTACTGTTCTCTGAATGGCATTCTGCCCTTCAACGTGATCAGTCTTTGTAAACTCAGACCAAGTCGGCCCTCATTTTTATCCTGAATACTCACCCATATAAAATTTCATGATTATATCTTAATAGGTTATGATGGTATCGTGTTCACAAGAATTGTTCACAGACAGACATACAAACAACTCCAAAAATACTGGATGCCTCTTTCATTGCAGTTGGTTTCAAACTAGTTCTCCAGTTAAAGTTTTCCTTGATGACGCCTACTCAGACCAACTGAATACAGTATCAGCATCGCTGTGGCAGCTGGTAAATGTATATGGGTTATTCCATGAAAAAGGGAGCCAGTGGCGTATTATAAGTTTGGGGTTGACAGCATAGAGGAGATGCCCTTTAGATTTAATCTTTGTTACCAGCATCCATTGTTTTAGCCATGTCTGACTACTCAAACAATATATAGCCCCCAAAATCAGTAATATCTGAAAAATGTTGCTGTCCAACTGTAAATTAAGCCTTGATACAGGGGCAAAATGTGACATCTAAGATCAACATTTTTCAAGACACAATTATTCGCCGAGGGGAGCAATTGATTAGCATTTCTGCTGTTGTTTTATGAAGAAAGTTAGTTGTGATTTAATACACTGCTATGCTTTGTAGGGTTGTATGCTATGAAATTTAGAACAGTAACCCAAAAGTGTGTGTTGTGACTGCGACAGTCTGTGTCCTCAGATGTTACATTCAAACAACTGACTGCCAAATGACTGGTGTCAGAAAACATATTCACTGATCCCAAATCATGTACAGGTTGATTAATTCAAACACATTACAGTCCTAAATATCAACAGTGAAGTCTTAAAAAAACAGATGAAAATTTATCACAAATTTCTTTTGTGTCCATTCCTACATTCGCAACGTAGCAAATTTTGAATTTGCATAAAATCCAAGGATTAGATGAAAAATTATTCTTAATATTATTCAAAGAAGAGGTGCCTTAAATTTTATGTGAATTATTATTGACACAGGTAAAAATTACTGCAGTTGCCATTTTATTGAAGTTTCGAGTCCAACTTGCTACATTCAGACTACTGATCCACATGTTATTCATAAATGGTTGCAAGCAACAAAACCAACTGTTGCCATAAATTCACAAATGCTGGCATCTGTCTGCCTGTCATTAGGACTTTGTTTTCAAGCAACAAATAATTCAATTTCGGAAGTGCCAGAAATGGCCGTTCATGTCCTTGTTACGTACAACACACAGTGAAAGTAGGGCTTCCTATTGAATCGGCTATACTGTAGACATATTGTTCGTGGTGCAGATACCTATGGAGAAATAAAGTACTGAAATAATTGCAATGCATGGATCACCTGTACCTAAAATGTTTACAGGTCTTTTTGCATATAAAGGTGTCCTCTCTTACAAAAAACTTGTTTGAATCCTAATCCCATCGGTCGAGGAGTCTGCCCAGAATCACTTTCATTGTGCCTCATGACCAGAATAGAACTTATGAAATGAAAATTATTTAATTTTTCTGCAGCATTTTACTCTATTTTGCCACCAATCCACAGATTTAGTGTCCTTGTTACACTTGCAACGACCTTTATCAGCCTGTTCTGCGCATTTTTAAGATGAGATGTTATCTTCTGACAATGAAAATGTTGTATTTCAGGTTTGACCAATCACTTGTCTTAACAATTTGATGGAAATTCTTGGTTTTAAAAAAATCAGACCAAATGTCACACTTTGGCTCCCTTTTTCATGGAATGACGTGTGTGTGTGCGTGCGTGCGTGCGTGCGTGCTGGAATGTGTGCATGGTGGGTATGTATATGTGTATCAGTGTTTGGTAGCTTGTGTGGATTATTGGGTGTCTTGATGGAATGAGATCCCTAACTCTTACCCGCCGTCATAGTGCGATAAATACAGGAAGGGCGTGATTGATGGCTCGGCCTGCAGCAGCCTGTGTGACAAGGACACGCTGTACCTGGGGAAGTGTCTCTCCACCAAACCCAACAACCAGGTCAGGGGCCCCCGTCTCTCACCGCCGATTCTCCCACCCAATCCTCCTGCCCGCACTGACCTCCCCTCCCCCCGCAGGTGTACACAGGCAGCTGGGGCAGCCAGGAGGGCGTGGTGAAGTGCCAGATGGGGGACGTGCTGCACTATGAGCTGGGGGCCGAGATGGAGCCCCGCAAGGAGGCCGCACTCTTCGACAAGCCCACCAAGGGCACCTCGGTGGAGAAGTTTAAGGAGATGGTGTTCGGCCTGCTGAAGGTGAGGCGCCGTCATGCTCCTGTTCAGGCGCAGGAAAAAAGGAGCTTTAACTGTGTTCAGGTCTGTAGCCCGTCTACCTGCCGTTTCAACTTTCCATACTAGACACGTTACAGCCGATGGCGTTTTCACCTACCTTGTGTTTGTCGTGCGTGAGCCAGTGGTTGCTTCTCGGATACGTTCATGTTCCTTGAAATCTCTCAAATTTGCAAGGAAAGACATTCCCCTTTGGAGAAAAGTTCCCAAAACTCCCCAGTGGGACGAAATGTCTCGAAGGAATATGGCTACATTGGGGGAGCCCCTTCTCCTCTGGGCAGTGACTGTAATCATGGGTGGATGTGGTGTTCTGGTGAGGATCTATGTCGTTCCATCTGTTGTTCTTGGATAATATATGCTAGCGGTCTGGTTCTATCTCTGTTCCGATGAAGGGAACATGTCACAGCATTACTGGCAGCTGCTCGAGACGTGCGTTACAGATCTGTTTTATACTAAGTGTTGTAAATGAAGTGTAGAATGGCTCTGGCGTTTTCCAGCTTGGACTGTGTCTAGTGCTCGCCTAACTGTTTCTCTCTTTTCCTCTCTCTCTCTTGTTATCCTCCGTCGCATTTTTAGAGCGAAGCGGGTGATATAGTATTAGGCTCCGTTCGTCCGTCCATACGTACGAATTGGAATATTTTAAGAACCGTTGCCTGGATTCTCTTCATATTTCACATTTTTGTTGATTACAGTAAGAGAAAGATGCCAGTCATGTTTGGTGACCTTGACCTTCATTTCAAGGTCACAAGGTGACTTAAACTTTTTTTTGACATTTTACCATTGTCCGTGAGATATCTCAAGAAAGATTCACTCCGTTTTCTTCATCTGTGGAAGGCACAGGGCCCAGTCGATTTTGGTGACCTTGGCAGAATTTGCAAGGTTACGGCGATACATTGAATATTTCACAAGGTGACTCTAACGGTGTTTTGACATTTTACCCTTGTCAGCGAGATGTCTCAAGAAAGTTTCACTGGATTTTCTTCATATTTGACACCAAGCTTCATCTGAATTCTGTTGGATGTTTATTGACAACCAGTTTCTTTATTATTTTTACTATTCATACACTGTGACATTTATGTCAAGGTCACAGTGAGTCTTGAAAATATTTTTGCGTTTCAACAACCACAGTGCAAAATATCAGCGGATGTTGACCGGATCATGCTTCTGTTGACATTTAGCTTCATCTTAACCAATCACCGTCACTTCATACCTCTTTAATTTTGAATTGAAAATTTGCGGCGGGGGATGATGTCACCTTGGAGACGACACTCGTTCTCTCTCTCTCATTCTTTCTTTCGCCCTCCCTCTCTCTCTCCCTCTCCAGGCAAAGGTGGGTGAGCAGGCCAACCTGCTGGACTTGGCCTCCCTGGTTCTGTCGGTTGCCGACGGCAACAAGGACGGGCAGATCTCTCTGGCGGAGGCGAAGTCGGCCTGGGCCCTGCTGCAGCTGAACGAGGTTCTGCTGATGATCGTCCTGCAGGACAAGGAGCACACGCCCCGGCTGCTGGGCTTCTGCGGGGACCTGTACGTGATGGAGCGCGTGCAGTACACCTCGCTGTACGGCCTGGGCCTGCCCTGGCTGATGGAGCTGTGGATCCCGGCGGGCGTTCGCCGAGGCATGGACCAGTGGTTCACGCCCTCATGGCCCCGCAAGGCCAAGATCTCCATCGGCCTGCTGGAGTTCGTGGAGGACGTCTTCCACGGAACCTACGGCAACTTCCTCATGTGCGACGTGCGCGCCGCCAACTTCGGTTACAACGACCGGCACGACCTGAAGATGGTGGACATGCGGCGCATCGTGCCCGAGGCCAGCCTGCGAGAGGTCATGCGGGAGCGCCGCTGCGGCGAGGACGCCGACTGCGTCTACGGCGTGGACTGCCGCACCTCCTGTGACCTCACCAAGCGCCGCTGCACCCCAGAGGTGCTGCAGCCCAACCTGGCCAAGGCCTGCCTGGCGCTGAGAGACTACCTCCTGCGGGGGGCGCCCTCGGACATCCGGGAGGAGCTGGAGAAGCAGCTGTACGCCTGCATGGCCCTGAAGGGCACCAGCGACCAGATGGAGATGGAGCATTCGCTCATCCTCAACAACCTGAAGACTCTGCTCTGGAAGAAGATCTCCTTCACCAAGGACTCCTAATGGGGGGAGGGGGGCTTCTGGACAAGAATAGTCACCACCCCCCCCTTCCCTCACTCCTCCTTTGAGCCTTTTTGGGAATTGACTGCAGGGGGGCGGGAACTTGGGGGGGCAGGGGGAAAGCCGACATACTGGTGAAAAAAAACTGCAATCATGTACAAAAAATGCTTTGGCATTATTTTCATCTCTGTTCGTTTGTGTACCGTGTACATTTTTCATGAAGGATATTTTAGTTTTGCCATCTTGTTTTTGTTTGTTTTTTTGGTGTGTGTGTGTCATTTAAAAAGAAAAAACCATCTGGCACCGAGCGGGTGTGATTTGGCGGGTGAATGCGGGCTGCAGTCCAGACTGCGCCGAAATATTGTACTGCATCCCATTCGCCTTTAAGAGAACGAACGCGGGTTTTTTTCCCCCACTTCTGGAGGAAGTACGTCGGCTCATCGCAGCATTTTAGCGCTGCCACTTCATTTGTTAGCGTCTTCGTTAATGCGAGTACAATGTTTTTGTATCGTCTTTGATTTTTATTTTTTTTTTAAAGTCGGGGAACCACTATGTAGTGTGCGAGGCCATTGCTGCTCTATGAGAATGAATTGTAACGATCCAGAAACTTATGTTTACCTTGGAATTTTGAAGTAGCATGATGAATTTGCACATTAAATGATGTACAACACTGTGCGTCTCCCATTAGAACTTCAGATGTTTTCGTCATGGGAAAATGGTGACCTGTCCAGCTGTTCTTGCACGCTTGGGTAATGAAACAGAAGTAAAAAATCCAGATATGATCATATAAAGATTCCCTCAATGTCATAGACTCGAATCCTTTCAGTACTAATGAGACACACGTCCCTCAATTTTTTCAAGTGTCCTATTGGGACATTCGAGTCTCAGAAACCCCAGCATTTGGGCCAATTCTGTATTAAACTCACAGAAGTGACACACACATCCAACAGCAAACTGATTTGTTTTACTGTATTCAGTACTGAATGAGTTAAGAAATAATACACTTTATTGAAAACAATCTAGCCGAATGAAACTTGGGTTTAGCTTCCTCAGATCCTTAATCAGAGTTTAAGACTTCTGATGGACTAAAGCCGGAGTCCGTCTCGGTACCATCTGTCACTGCAGGATCATTACGGCCACATTTTTCATGGCCTTCCTTCTGTGCCAAGGTCCTGCCTCAGCTCCCCAGGATTGTGGATTTTAATCGATATAAGGGTCAGGCAGAAAGAAGGAACAAGAGGAGGGCACATTTATCGGGTTGGATTGAGCCTTAAGGGTCCCCTATTATGCCACCAGGGGCACAGCTAATTTGCCATTCTGAGCCAGTTCAAAATCTCCCCTTTCTGACATCATAAGGGGGACTGACCACCCAGAATAATGAAATCTGATTGACTGCTCGGCTGAAGGTGATCAGTTCTTCTTGCCTCTGAGGGTTACTTCCCCATGAGATGTCAAGAGGGCAAAGATTTTGAAATGGCTTGTAATAACTAATTGACTATGCACCTGGTGAAATAATAGGGGACCTTTTTGTCTTAACGCTGCAGTCCCACCACTGAACAGGCCCCATCCTGGAGGTACCCATATAAATTGGAAGCAGTGGTGCACGATGGGATTGAAGACACTCCCACCATGAGAAACCTGTGCAATGCGGTCAGTTCTGCATCTCTCTGTGGGATACGGTCACACAATAGGGCTCATGGCTCCAGTATGTAATAACGCAAACGCTTCAGTACTGTAACTAACACTGCAACTGACATTTCCATCTGACTCACGGACAGCTGGGTCCTCACAAGCCATTTCATTTCAGACCGATCCTCTCACTTCAACACCAATAATTATTTTCCCATTTACTGGCCTGTCCATATTTGTACAGCCAATGATTCAATCCATGCTCAGCCGCTTTATCGGTCCCGTGACATTTTCTGTGTTTGCCCGTCGTCTTGGGCGGTTATAATTAGTGTCCATCGACCGTTCAATGCGCCTGAGCTCCTGATCTGAAGTGGATTCATAAAGTGGCGAATTGTCTGTCGGCTCAGCACTAATGGAAGGAGGGACACCAGCTTTGCAGATGGAAACGTTTTAAGGGGAGAGCGTGCACGTGTGTGTGTGCGCGCGCAGCCCTGAGATCACTGCCCAACAGCTATATTCTTCCTCCATTTATCTGACATTTTCAGTCGTGAAATGGATAAGCCTTCAACGTGTGAAGCGCCATTGACCCATTAAGACGTTTTTAATGCATCGCATTCTTGATCTCGGGGGATTTTATTGAAAAAATGTCAGTGGATTGAATCTTCAGCTCAACAAATATGGACACTGGTACTGTACATGGGGAAAAATAATCAACAGATTGTAAAAACACCAAGGACAGATTTTAAACTGTCAGTTTTGCAATAAAGTGTTGGACTGGGCTTACGGGAAAACGTTTTTAGACCTAATAACGACCGAAGGAAATTCAAAATTTGAAATATTGACTTTGACAATAAAATGACATTTCTTAGGGGCAGAAAGTAGTTGGGTGGGTATGTTAAATTAGAAAAAAGAAAAAGCCACTGCTTTCAGTTTTAATTTTATCTTGACCTGTATCACACCCAGAAAAATTCAATAGTGCATAATTCACTTCATGAATTTTATTGGTTTTTCAAAAGGAACACATTTCAATGGCTTCTTGCAACAAACTTCAACAAAGTTGGGACTATTAAATATTAACCACTTCGTCGTACCATTCTTTTTCACAACACTTGATCAACTCTTTGGGACGGGGATATAGCGTTTCAAGTAAGTTTGTCCTATTTCTCCTGCAGACCAGCCTTCAGGTGCGCAAACAGCACGGAGTCGTCGTCGCATTTTGTTTTTCACAATGTGCCTTCAGTTGTGGGGCAGGACTGCAGACAGGCCAGTTCGGCATCTGCACTCAAAGTCCCTGCTTTTTTAATGCATGCAGAAAGTGATTTTGCGTTATTACTGAAACATGTTGCCTGGTCAAAGAAAAATAATCCCATACAAATACATCGTTGGACCACCTTTAGTCTCGATTATGGCTTGCATTTGTTGTGGCATCCTTTCGATAAGCTCTTGCAAGGTCACATTTATTTCTGTCCAGAGTTGCATTAATTTTTTTTTTTGCCAAGATCTTGTATTGATGACGTGAGAGTCGAACCGCTGTGTAAAGTTTTATCCAGCACATCCCAACGATGCTTCAAAGGGTTAAGGTCTGGACTCTGTGGCAGCCGAACCATGTGTGGAAGTGATGCCTAATATTCCCTGAACTATTATGATCTGAGCCCGATGAATCCTGGCATTGTCTTCTTGCAATATGCCTGCATCATCAGGAAAGAAAATATTCACTGATGGAAAAAGCTGGTCATTCAATATATTAAGGTAAGCAGCTCACCTCATTTTTTGGCACAAATCATTGATGAACCTTGACCTGACCAACTGAAGCAGCCCCAGATCGTAACACTGCCCCCCACAGGCTGGTACAGTAGGCACTCGGCATGATGGGAGCATCACTTCATCCGCCTCTCCTCTTACCCTGATGACTCATCAGATCACATGACCTTTCTCCAGTGTCCCATCTTTATCCTCCCCAGCAGATTGAAGCCTTTTTCCTCCCAATTAGCCTCACTGAGGCTACGCAGCTATTTAGTCCCAATCCTTTGAGTTCTTTTCACTTTGTAGATGCAGAAATGCTCCGTCACCATTAAACAATCATGAGTTCTGCTGATTTTTTTACGATTTGATTTCATCCATTGCTGAAGAGATCCTTGATCATGACCATTTAGGATTTCTTCCCGACCTCATTTCTTCATTCAAGACGGTGGTTCACCTTGATCCTTCCAGGATTTAATGATGCGTTGGACAGTTCTACACCCAGTTTCAGTAGTTTGTGATCCGCTTTGTTGTTTTGTTTCATGCAGGCCCCTCTGAAATAACATCTTTTCCCACAACCAAAGAATAAGTCTTCAGACACTGTTGTTCAAAAAATGAGAAGCTACTCACCGCATCACTTAGGGTTAAATAACTGATGGCAATCGAAACTCATTCATCGCTGCATTAATTCTAATTATCCAATGAAATATTCCTACAAATTTAGTTAAATCCAGGTTTTGGCCAGGCGCATTTCCTCCTGGGCTATCAATGAACAATGTCTCGAAGGCATTATATGTGGCACGGAAATCTGTGCACTTTTCAGTATTAATGTTACCCCCACGGAAGTGCAAGTTAACCTCGCTGAAGGCACCGACACGACCGCACGGTGCGACGGACCACAGCTTTGTACTTCTTCGGTGGTGCTTTTTTGGTCCAGAGCACAGGTGTCCATTTCTGTCCGATCAGACCTGACATTCATCTGACCCCAATACAGGCTTCCCCTGTGAGACGGTCCATCACAGACGCCAACACAGCCGATGACGCTTCTGGACTCCAACATAAAGCGTCCTCTTTGAATAGTGAAATTAGAACTGGAATGTAGCAATACATTGTAGTGCTTGACAAAGGTTTGTCTTGGTTTACAACATCAGAAGATAATTTTTTTTAAAAATAAATTTATTTCAAGCACTCTAAGGGTTTAACACATAAAGCTGACCAGAAAAACAATTTTTTTTTCTTTACAATGTCTGTAATGAAATGTCAAAGTAAATTTAGAACATGGCAGCTTTGTTTTTAAGGGCATTTTCCTCACCATCCCCACCCCCATTTTCTGAGCCAGGGATGAAAGTTCTGTAAGGAATTCCTTATCCCGCAGAGCACTGCAATGTATTAAAAAATATATAATTTCTTGTGCTGTTGAAAGCCCATCATGTGGCATCTTGTTTAAAAAGCTCTTTAAACCAAGCTGCCATGATAGATTCAACAGCTTTGATTCTGATATCTTACATCATTGAGCAACAACGGCTGCATTTAGGACTCCGGTTTTGGCCATTAACCCTTAATCAGTTGACAGATTTCCACACTCTAGACGAGCTAATGCTGCCCCACGGACAGACGTCACGTTAACAGATGATGAACATTATCTTCAGCCTTAAGTGAAATTGATGAGCACAGGCTGCATGTAGAAATGCAGCACTGGAACCAAACTTCAGAAATCATTGCCACAGCCTTTACTACAAACTCAAACTTGGGTTCTCGTTAAGAAGCGTTACTTGTTCAGTACATAAAGATCTTTATTCTATGGCCATAGCTCAGAGCTTTTGTAACCCTTTTTGGAGTCTAATTCCACTGGCGCAGTCTGGCAAAGCCTATGGCTGAGTGAACTCCACTGAAGTTCGGATGAGAGGCCTCGGGATCTGATGGTAGCATTGGCAGGATTACTTGCCTCCATCATTGAAGTTGAATCAGTCTCACGGCTTGGGAGCTAGCTCTGCGCCATCTTAACATTGGGTACAAATGCCAGCGCGCAATACGGACTGTGTCCAAACAATGCAAGTAGACTACCTTCAGATGTGGACCGGCAAATCAGATCACATTTCAATGAGGACGCATTGTTACCACACGAACATGAGATTTATCCTGAACTGAATAACATGTCTGAATACAAACGGCATTTCAATACCAGTTGTGGACTCCGCCCAAGTTCCATTTTCTTTGACATGAGAAGCTTCACAGACAGGACCTGCTTAGGCCATCTTTCACCAACCCAAACAGAACCACAGAAATGGGCAACATCACACAGAAAGCCCATAATAAACTGCACACCTCAGATTTAATTACAGAGCAGGATTTATTAGAACAAAGCATTTCATCTGTGCAGAGAGGTGATGAAGGTGGGGGGGCGTTTAGCTGTCGGCCTCTTTTTCCTGAGCGCGGAGGAAGCTGGCTTTCTTCTGAGCGACGCGGTCTTTCCTCTGGGCGAGGGACAGCTTGGCCCGGTTCCACCTGCAGACACAGCGGCGATCCCGTTAGCGGTTTATAAACGGTAACCACACAGCTGGTATTTCACCGCCGTCTGTCACGTGACCCGAGAGTCAAGCCAGGGCTACCAGTTCTACATCTTTCACCGACTGCATTTATCAGACTAACGGTCACGTACCAGACTTATACCTCAGAGACTAACAGAAAGTTTTTAATTCTGAAAAAAAAACATGAGAATATAAAATAATCAATAACAAGCATATGTTCCAGAATTAAATTTCGCCATGAACTCTTTGCTTTACAAATAAGATTTCCACCGAATTCCCGGGTATGCGTTACTCATTCATGACTTGAAATATTTAAATGTCCCATTCAGCGCCTAAATCAGTGATCTCTCCCAACTCCAGCGTCTAAAGGCTTTAGATTCCGTCCTGCACTTCTGAGTCACTGATTGGCTGAGGAGTCTGTCAACCTTATCTGAGGCCCAAATCATCAAACTGCATCAAAGTACAGAAAAGAGAACAAACAGCGAGCACTGCAGCCCTCCAGGAGAGGGGATCGAGACCCCTGGGCTTCCTACTTCCTGTGCACCATGTGACCATGAGGCAAAAGATCCATCCACTACCAGATACACAGTCTGGGACTCATTTGTACTGAATTTCCTCCTAAACCTCTAAAAAAAATAAATAAATAAATAAATAAATAAAAGAGTGAAGAAACATTCGCTATGAACAGCAGCAATTTCTGCAGAGCAGTATGGCGCCACCAGAGCGGGGAGATGCCTCATCTGCTCTCAGGCGGACCCCAATGCAGCACCCTTGGGTAAAGAACTGGAGTCTGACTACATTTCGGCATTTGTTACGCCTCCTGGGGCCGATCTGGGTACAGTCACCTGAGGAGACCGAGGGTCGGTGACTGGACACGCTGGAGGGACTACATCTCCCAGCAGGCCTGGGATCACAGATCTCTGGGATGAGCTACCAGATGTTTTAGGGGCGTTGGATTCTGCTCTACCCTGGACTGGACTGGAGCGAATTCCCCTAAAGCGTAGATGCTGACTAAGTTCGCAACTAACATACTTCGTCCACTCACAGTCTGTGGTTCCGCATATGTAAGTTTGCATCTGTGCTTGCGGGAAATGACCCCCAGTAGTGACAGGAGGGCTCCCCAAATACGGACCCCCAATCAATATCCAGCCCTCGTTCTCTCCTGCCAGGTAACTAAACACTTGCGGGGTTTCGCCGATGCTTATTTTTGCTGTGTGGAGTCAAACCAAACTGTGTTGATTTGCAATTCCAACACCCCTTCAAACACCACGTTGTGCGGAGCTGCACCCAGGATAGACAATCTCCACAACAGGGCCAGATCGGACCGGCCTCAGGCAAGCTGCGCTAACAGAGGGCTTCGATCAGCCCTAGGACAGCTGATAGCGGACGGCGTGTGTCATCACAGACACCTTCCAGCAGGTCATCCTCTTGTGACAGAAACAGATGTGCCGAGTCGAAACCGGCTCACCGACACCCAGGTAAAGGGGATGGAAAACAGCAGTTCTCGTCCCTCCAGGACTGGAGTTTGGGGAGCCCTGCGTTGGAAAACTGATTGATGGCTTTCAGTAGCACGTCCTTCTGAATATAAACCACGCCGATTCAGAAAAAAAAAAGCTTCTGCTCAAAGCGAAAGTGTAATCGGATGTTAGTCTAGAGGAGAACCTGCTCTTCAAGCAGATTAAAGTACCGAAATCGCCGTCCTGAAATGAGGCTTTGTCAGTGTTTATGTGCACCCAGCACGCCAATTACTATAAACCACCACCGCAACAGAAGCTCACACTGCGTGATACTGGCCTCTTAGCGTTCATAATACCGCCAGAACCGGGAAACCAATCACCTCCGCAGCGGTTCTCAAACATTGTCATGTCGAACTGCAGTGTCTGACCCCAGAAAGCCATCTAGCTGTTGATCTGACTTAGTTACATGTCTTATTTAGGGGGGCTACTTCCCCTCCAAATCCTCATGAGAGAAACTGCTTTACCTGCCAAAAAGAGTAAAACCCCTCTGCCTGTACGGTGTTTATATTGCTGCATTAGAAGCAACTGTACAACGTCTAGCAAATGCGCAGATCAAAGTGACAACTGAGCAGTAATGAGAACCAATCGGTTGTTGCAAAGAAGTGTAACATCTTCAGTTTCTCTCCAAACAGCATTCGCGCAGGACAAGCCCGTTATTTTATTGCCTTAGAACTCACCTAATAAATCATTAGTTGTGGGTGACTGAGTCCATAATTACACCAATTAAAAGCTTGAAAGGTCCTCCATCATGTCACCAGGTGCACAGTCAAAGTCATTATGATGTCACAAAGGACAGAAATGGCTTGTCGTGGCCAATTAGCTGTGTACCTAGTCACATGACAGGTGGCCTTTCAGCAAGTACTGATTGACCAAATTTTTATTTCATTTCCCTTCTTACAAAGTGGTTTCCAAAATTGCACAATAGGAATTGGGAACTTCAGTTCCTAGCATGCAGAGTCAATTCTGACCAGATGGCATTTGTGTAGGAAAAAGCAGCGTACAGTCTGTTCCCCGAGGACCGAGTCTGAGCACCGCTGAGCTACAGCAGAGGTTTCAACATTTTGAAGGGAACAATTTCAGCAAACTAACTCCAGTAAGAAAAGGCAAAAAAACCAAGATCTCCTGCTCATGGTGAACGGAGGCAGCCTGCCAGCAAACCTCGGCATTTTTATTCTTCGTTTGCATTTTTTCCACAAAGAAAGGCCTTGTGAAGGTAAACATCAGCAGAGCTTTTCATTTTCTGTACAAACACCACAGAGCTGCATCAGCAGAGGGTCAGTGAAGCCAAACTCCAGCAGAACAGACTCCCTCTGTGCCGGCGGTGATAATGCAGCGGCAGCCAGGGTTTCAGCTCCGATTTTTGGCCCTTCTAAACGGGAATGTCGCTGTCTGAGTTACTGCGTAAGTGACCAAGTTCAAAGATTGGCTGGCCCACGGGGGAGTTGTTCAGCGATTGGTCAGTCAGCAGGGAAGAGGCGGCCCAGCCATACACTAGGTGCGCTGAGTTTTGTTTAGTTCAACAAAAATCCCACACCGATGGGAAATTTACTCTCTCTAATTAACCTGACATGCATGTCTTTGGACTAAGAGGAAACTGGAGGACCCAGGGAAACCCCACACACACACACACACACACACACACACACACACACACACACACACACACACACACACACACACACACACACACACACACACGCACACACACACACACACACACACACACACACACACAACCTCACTGGACTGAAAGCTATCCTCTCAAAAAATAAGCTGATGGTCAAAGATCTGAACTTTTTAGCTGTACACGCTTGATTCCTGGTGCTGGACGCCTTTGTTGGACTGAAGGTCTTTGTTCGCATTAAAACAGTCGATTCACACCCGGTCAGCCGGGGGAGGTGAGCAAACTGGGTACAAGAAATGGACAAATCTGTCCCCACAGGGGCCAAGTCCCGCATCTTTCCAATCCGCAAATTTCGGACAAACGTCAAACGTCCAAATTGCCAAAAAGTGGTCCTGAGCATTGTCAAACAAATCTTTGCCTGTGCAAAACTAGAAAAAAAATTCCTGTAATAATTGTGGCTTCCAGAGCCCGGAACAGATAATCACTGCAGGAGCAGCGACAGCCCCGGAACTAAACCATAGAATCTCCTGACTATCGTCGTTGGGAAGATACAATTAGCAAGTCAGTAACGAAACTGTTACCACAGCAGCATGTCAGGGCCACACAGGAATCCATTATACAACAGGCAAAGGCTCAGCACTGCACTGGGTTTGGCAGGAGTAATGCCCTCTACTGGACAGAGTAAACACTGCACTGGGTTTGGCAGGAGTAATGCCCTCTACAGGACAGAGTAAACACGGCTCTGGGTTTGACAGGAGTAATGCCCTCTACAGGACAGAGTAAACACTGCACTGGGTTTGACAGGAGTAATGCCCTCTACAGGACAGAATAAACACTGCTCTGGGTCTGACAGGAGTAATGTCCTCTACAGGACAGAGTAAACGCTGCACTGGGTTTGGCAGGAGTAATGCCCTCTACAGGACAGAGTAAACACTGCACTGGGTTTGACAGGAGTAATGCCCTCTACAGGACAGAGTAAACGCTGCACTGGGTTTGACAGGAGTAATGCCCTCTACAGGACAGAGTAAACGCTGCACTGGGTTTGACAGGAGTAATGCCCTCTGCAGGACAGAGTAAACACTGCTCTGGGTTTGACAGGAGTAATGCCCTCTTAAGACTGACTCACCTCTTTTTCTTCACCTCTCTCTTGGGCTTCCTTTCGTGGACGGGGTTCTCCCGGATAGCAGCGTGGGCTTTTTTGTACATTTCCTCCATCTGCAGGCAGACAAAGTATACAAATGGCTCACACATCCTTGTATTTCTATCTTTGTGAGGACATTACATTGGCTTCCATCCATTCTTGGTGTGCCTCTACAGCCTTTCCCAAATCTTAACGAATGCCTAACCCAAAGCCTTACCCTAACCTTAGTCTAGTCTTTATTCTAACTTTAACCCAAACCCTTACCGTTACCTTGAAGGAAAAGAAAACCTTTTTTTTCAGCTTCTACCCAATAAAAGTTCACTCCCTCGACTGTTCAAATGTGTTCATGGGCATTTTTTGAAAAATGTTTAACGACTAAATCAGCTCGAGAAGATCAATTTTATACGTTGTGTGCGGCGCTCCATGTTTGTTGGAATCGGGATTGCTTGCTGCGTCGCCTAAACACCTGAGCTTGAGCGCGCAAAGGTCATAAACAAGAGGCCTGTCGGCCTAGTGAGCTCCGTTGAGGATGACCGAAATGTCTGTCATGACTTAATTTCAGAAAACTATTGCAATATTAATACATGACATTAATGAAAAACTGAAACAATGAGCAAAAACACTGATTCTCAGTACAAAATGCTGGATTTCACAAAAACCGGGATGTAGAATTCTTTCATTTTCGCAAGGGATATTCAGAACATAAGAAAGGCTCACAACAAATTAGACAAAAAGTTATCAGACAGTTTGAGGTATTAATGAAAGACTAAAAAATCCAGCATTTTGGACTTTAAAAAAAAAAAAAAAAAATCAGTGTTTTTGCTAATTTTTTCATGAACCGGGACGTAGAATTTTCTAATTTTCACAGTTAATATTCAGAATATCATAAAGGCGGCTCAGACCAAATTAAATTATCGATATTTCCTCTTTGGTTGACAAGCTAGCGAGTTTGCCAATTCCGTCAGATTAAACCAGAGTTTCTGTAATAACATTTTTTCTCTGGTTAGTACTCAAAGTTGAAATTCGTCGATGAATGTATAACCACGTGATAAGTTTAGCTAAAAGTGGTGATCTATGTGACGTTGTTAATACTCATTTTGTAATGCGGAGCCAAGATGCTTGTCAAATACCTTGTTGCAGCTAGCACTAATGGTGTGAATTTATTGTCTGGCAATGGTAGTCATTGTTGTTACCGGGCGTTTATCACAACGAGCTGTACACGGCCATTTACCCAGTTGAGTGAGCCACTCTTAAGCTGCTTTCACACCAGACGCGAAACTAATTTTTCGCCCGGCGGATTACTTTCAAAGTCAATGCAAAGACGCGAATGTAAGCGTTTCGCGTGTCTACGCATCTTTGCATTGACTTTGAATGTAATCTGTAATTTCAATTTAAGGTTACCGCTAACCTTAAGTCACAATTTGTAGTTGTGAGGACTGGCAGAAATGTCTTCACTTCCCAAAAATAAAGGGGGTGAGAAAAAAAAAAAAATTTCACTTCTCATTTTGTAGCAAATGAACACGCACGCCCAACGACAGACAGCTGTTTTTAGTAATGACTGCACTCCACACAAAATAGTCATACCACACACCAATCTACATTTAAAACAGTCAGTAACGTCAGGAACTGAAAACTAAGAACTGACTGGAGTGTTTACCTTGTTTTGCAACAAGCACTCCGCGCATCGCCCATGCTAGCAACGGACATATGGCCATAACTGTGGCATGTTTGTCAGGACGACCAGGTGACATCAAATCTCTCTCTGTTCCACAGCTCTTATCTGACCATGAAGACCCACAGCATTAGCAAGGAGGCCTCCAGCAGAGGGCGCCGCTCCCAATTTAGTGCCAACAGCTGCTCTGCTCTCAGCCCCGTCTTGAAACAAGGTTACATCAGGCGAGCAGACTGAGGACCAACGACAGTCTGCTCAGTTACAGAGCGGTCATCATCGAGCAGCACCATCAGTGTAAAAATGTGCTTCGCGAGGGCGAAGGCAACACCCATCAGCTCCAACACACAGCATCACAGCTGAAGGTGTTTGAGCCAGAGTGAAAGGTCACTGTGATACAAACCCTGGATGAGGCACGGCTGCCCACCGAGGCATGTCCACATATACAAAATCAAGTTCCTAACCCAAGCAGTCTGAGCAAAAGAGCCCAGACAAAGGCTGTTTTCAGAATCTCATACTACACTAGCAGTACATACTGATTTGACCAAAATGTAGTACGTCGTATGTAGTACGACAAAAGCAAAATCTGCAATATGGCAAATATACCCAGATGTATACTGATTCGGGGAGAATCTGGCAGCATGCAGCCGACCAGTCTCCCTCGCATACGATATCCCATCATGCAAAGCGCTGGGATGCACATTAAGAGACATCCGAGGAGTGGCGGCGAGAAAGTTGAATGAGACAGTGTTTTTCGTAAATTTCCTACATTATTTCTTCATTATATTTGCTTTTGATATTTTTTGTGGGGAAAAATCAACGGTGTCGATGTCAAAAATCGGCAGTTTCATGAAGATAGGTGGCAAATTTAAAATTTGCCTCTTAGGTTTCGGTGTAGAGAAGCTCCTTAAATGGTACAGCTAGCAGGCAGTAGCACCTGAGGCGGTAACGTTAGCTGACAGCAAGAATTTGATAAAGACGTATTGATAATTTACGTTGTCATTTGTGTGTGAAAGAAAACCCCTCATAATTGCGTGGTGCCATGTACAACAATGCTATCGAAAATAAATTTGACTTCTACCAATTCGTCTGAGCGACTGCTGATCAAGAAAAGTAAACAGTGACAGGTTTAAGTCATTAAGTTTTGAAGGGCGACTGAATGACACGCAGATGAAGTGAGATCATTTCAGACGTCATTTATGATGCACGTATTGCAGAGATGCCAAGTCTCACGCATTTGGCGTAGGTCTCAAGCATTTTTTATTAGGCTTATTCACTGTAGTCTGCAATTATTCACTGAACGCTTATTAATGATTCTCACGCAGAATTAAAATCCTTGTGCATTGAAGTTTCAGTTTCACTTGCGTGAAGGTGGACCTCACCATGGAAAGCGATCATGACTCCGGACTTCTCGTGCTTCTCCTGACACAGGGATTGGAAACAATGCATGATTTTCACGATCGTTTAAATTGTTTAAATGTTTAAAGACCATTTGAAACGTCTTTATGCAATTCCATTGCTTTTAATCCCTCAGTAAAGACCAGCCTGAGAATTCCTGGGTCATAATCGATTTCCCTGTCATTAGTGGGATAATCCACCGTAATGCAAGTGAATCTGATTAACTTAATGCACAACGACTTAAATTCCGCGAGTGAATTTCTTCAGTGGGCGTGGAATTGCTGACTACGGCAAAGGAACGAGAATGCCACTAAGAGGCGAGAGACGGCCATCGGATAAATAACCACGAGTAAAGCAGCTCGGGCCGCACGGAAACAAAAATACCTTGCCAGTCGCACTTAACACCCCTCGGCTGCGAGCATATAGTAACCCAGGAAATTTTAGCGGGCTGTTTTATTTTGCAGATTTTGCGGGTGGTTGTGTGGCCAAATGGAGAATTGAAACGTGCCGATTTTCAATGGCAAAATTCTCACGGTGATGCCCCATCTGTACACCAAATTTGAAAGGTTTTCGCCCAATAATAAACGAGCTAGACAGTTAACGTTGGATGGAAAGACGGACGAACGGACAGACGCCACAGGGGACGACAGTAACCCGATGGCTGTTGTCGGCCTTGGGGTAAAAACGAATCGGCAAGTATAAGAAGTAAGCAGTTTGGATTGAGGGGCGGTTTAATCGTCCAAAAAACTAATTATACAATGAAACAAGCTCCAACACACTTTACATTTAACTTAAGTGAGGTAGTTCTATGCAGCCAAATCTGGTTTCTTTCAAATGTCAGACAGGCATTACACTTCCTCAAAATTATCATTGGAAAAATAATAAAAACCGACGTTTATAACTTTTTTTTATTATAGCAAAAGGCGCTGCTGTACGATGCAGTGCTTTGTCATTTGCCCTGCCCGTTTACTTCTGCCAGCTTTCATCTTCCATGGCGGCTGACATCCAGCAACTCCC
The DNA here is from genome assembly GCA_029721435.1 of Gymnothorax reevesii. Lineage (NCBI taxonomy): Eukaryota > Metazoa > Chordata > Actinopteri > Anguilliformes > Muraenidae > Gymnothorax > Gymnothorax reevesii. The sequence continues at coordinate 4,705,587 of CM056576.1, forward strand.
CGACCCATCATACTGCAAATTCAATCGATTCTCAGCGTTTCCCCCAGAATTTCTCTCAGCAGCGGTGATACTGTGTCAGTCTCCAAGAGGATGTGACGTCGACCCGTATTCATGTGCGTGAAAATAAGTTTCAAATTAAATTACCTTGGAATCCTTTTAGACAGGATTATAACATGTTCGCATTTTGTCTCAATTTACAGCTTTTGACATTTATCTGAAGAAAATAAAAATAATTAATGTCACAACACAGAAATTTACTCACACCTATTCATTCACAGACCAGAAGACTTATTTACACAGCATACATCCAGCTAGGGCTGGGCGATATATCAATATTATATTGATATCGTGATTCAAAGTAAAATATCGTCACGTATTTGACTATCGTAATATCGTGATATGAAATAAGTGTTGGCTTTCCTGGTTTTAAAAGCTGAATTACAGTAATGGGTTGCATTTTTCTGCACTTGCAAGACTGTTGAAGCTGTTGCCTGAACCCGTTTCATCGTTATGTCAACATTACTAATAAATGGTTATAAAAATATTATTGAGTAAATATTTTGCAAAAGCACCAACATTTGTCCTGTTAATATCGGCAAAATATCGATATTGAGGTATTCGGTCACAGATATCTGGATATTAGATTTTGTCCATATCGCCCAGCCCTACATCCAGCCTGTGAACAGTTTATTTTTCTGGGCTTTTTGTAAAAAAGCTCCAGCGCTCGTCTACAGTTGAACTCAGCAGTAGGGTGGTATTGATGCTCACACACATCATTGCTCTTGACAAGTTGCAATACTGCAACCTGATCTTAAACAGACTCAACGCAGGAGCAGCCAATAATTGGAATTATATGTTATCCTTCAGAAACACCAAAAACAGCACTCATCATTATGACTTCCAGCAGTTATGAAAACCAACCCCAGGCAACGTTGCCATAAAAACGATATTTATTGTCAGTGTATTTGTGACAAAACTACACATAGCTTTTGGCTTTTTAAGCATTACATTTAAGCATAAAAACATCAATTTCAATACCTGGTTATTACAAATCAGATCTCTCAAATGTAAGGCCTTGATTAGCAAAGGCTATATGCACTGGGATAAAATTAAACTTTATAACACTGAGTAAATCCACTTGCTTGTCTCGCAAACTTTTATAAGACATACTCTGTTTATTGACATAGAATGATTTAGGCAGTAAATTGAATTAATTTTCATCTCTCAAATGGAAGAATAGTGCAGTTAAAATAAGCTATGGTTAAAATGACATGGGTGAAAGTAAAAATATGAGCCAAAACTGAAACAGGGCAACGATGGATGCGAGCCGGGGGAGCTAAGGTAAGAACTTTTTGCAAAACTGGACAGCAATTGGTGCATTCTCATGGCCTTTCTTTTCATATATTGACATTTCTATACCACTATAAATAGACCCTATTCATTGCCATTTTTATAATATCAAATTTGTGCATGAACAAATTTTAAACACTGACCCTATTAATTCCATACAGCTTTGATTTCAAATACATGCAAATATTAAGATTATTAATATCAAGTAGTTAATTAAAATTGACAGTCAACTTAATTAGTATTACAAAATGTAGTTCCTGTCATAAAACATAAGCTTAAGCCTATTAAGAAAAAAATGTGGCAATTGAACTTGTAGTAACCAAACATCTGGGAGTTTCTAAAGTTTCACCTTTCTAAGTTCCAGCAATTTATACAAGTTCAAATGCATACATCAGCAATCTATGATGACAATTTATAAACAAAAACATGAGTAATTACTTAGAAAAAGAAATCATCTTCACCTCCGCCACTCTGTGGGCCACAGGACCGCGGCCCATAAACACTTCTGCACCTCGTATCGTTGTACTTTGCTCCCTTGATTTGGCAGCAGTCTTGTGTTTTGGATCACTCCCATGATTTCTGAGGTTCCGAACGCCATTAGCACCGTACATAAGGCACACACTGCATGCAATACAATAAACTTTGCCGGCTTCAGCTAGTTTTTTCATCCATGTTTTCAAGGCTTTGCCTTCATTGTTTTTAGCTGCCATCCATTCCCATCGCCAACAGTTTGCTATTGAAGCAGCTTTGTCAATGGCTCTGCAGTCCAAATCCCACGTTTCTGCAGTTACGAACCGCATGCTTTGTTCATTAGATCTAATAGATTCTAAATGAATCTGACAAGAGAATGACACGGAAAATTGTAGTCTATTATTAAAATCTTCACATACACGTGTACCGGTGTTTTGGTCGAGCTCACTCCTAATCAAGACTGGTATGCTTGCGAGTAGCCGCACACTAGCTGAAGTAACGACAGCGTGCCAGTCTCGGAGCTCGGAATGACTCGGCAATACTAGCATATATGCATGCATGCTGTAATCGATCACGGAAAAGACCGAGGGTTGAATAAACAAGATAGGCACTTTCCAAAAATACTTGTTAGGCCTACATGAACCGCGGCGCAATGTCGGGATTGAAGATCTCTCTCTCGTAACCCTGGACCTAGCGACCCCCCCCCCCCCCCCCCATTTCTTTCTTTGCATTAAAACACTTTTCACACAAATGGTCTGGTCTGAGTCCCTGAAAATTCCCGAGTCCCGGAATTCCGTTTTAAAACGGAAAACTTTCATCCATGAAATGAGCAAAAAACAGAAGGCTTCACTTCTTAATGACAGACACCTCTCACAGTTAACCTCCCCGATTAGAAACAGTTGCTCAGAGTGATTGGTGGAATCGACGAGAATCCAATTTATTTTTGAAAGCCTTGTGATACACTGCACTATGAAAATACACAGTGTTTACTTCCGCACATCAATGACTATGGAAAATAGCAATCGCCAACGTCTTTATAATTTCTGGATTTGCGTAAATTAGTTCGCGAGGTTCATTAAGCAATAAGCCATGAGAATTCGTTCGATAGTCTGGATATAGTGACAGCTAAAGTGCGTTGTTAGGTACGATGCACAGCTGAGTAATAATGAAAATAATTTCTGCGAGGTCAGTGAAAATTTTGGATTTTTTGCAGATTGTCATCCTTGCGGATTCACATCAATTATATCAACATAGCCAACAGGCAATCACTTTGTAATTAGCACTCCTTAATCATTGTGTGTCATGCATTGGTGGTGGTTGTTCAGTTTATAAACTGATTGATAATCAGGCAAACCTTATCGCAAACAGTTCAAGAACAACTATGCGGGATGTTAGCGAAGGCCTTCCTGACATCTGACGGCACGCCACTGCTAATATGGCATAAGACTGTTGGCTTGAGAAGCTGTTGCATTTATTAACTGACAAACTGTACATTTTCTGTCAACTTACTGCTAATCTTTCTGAATCGCTGCTGCTCCGTTCACCATCACCGTCACTTTCTCATCCCGCTAACTGCCCGGAGGAGCCACGCTGTTAAGTTCACGTTACGTTCCCTGCGCTACTCGCTATATAGACAGTGTATAAGCTTGAACGTTACCTTTTACGTTCATGTCCTAAGAGGGTCCGACAGGATTTGATGCGCTCCTTGATGACTCAAAACAAGTCCAAAATAACGTTGTGTGCTGTTGCGCTCACACAGTGTGAATAAACATCATAAGTAGCGCATTGATATTAATGATGTGAAATTTCAGCAGCGGTACAGCGCCACAGCTGCATTACGAGCGCCGACTGAATGTAGGGGAAACACGGTTTCAACCGTCATACTACATACTGAATTCCACAGCAGTATGTCGTATATATTGCATACTGGATCCGTTGGTGGTATGTAGTAGGCGGAACCGAAAACAGCCAAAGTTTAAGAAGTGACGGCGAGTGAGGCAAGGTCAAAGGTCATTCGGGTACGAAACCTCGACGAGGCACGGCTACCCACCAAGGCGAGTCCACATGCGCAAAATGAAGTTCCTAACCCAAGCAGTTAGAGAGAAATGGCCCGGACAATGGCTGGATGCCCAGATGCCTGTCCACCCGTCAGCAAAGGAGACGACAATACAGCTCCGCCTCTTAGCCGGGGGTGAGGAATAAAAACTGACCAATCAGGGCCCAAATACGAGGGGTCTAAACCTCAGTTTCCTGAGGCTCAACACCAAATTAGCCATTTAATTTAAAACAATTAAATGTAGTGTAGCTTCAAATAAAATATGACTCAGCTCACACAATCCTTTAACAGCATGCACACGCGCGCATGCGCACACACACACAAAGGTGTGTTTCTCTATCCCAGTGGGGACTAAAAAATTATTTTTGCTCCAAAATCCCCTTACCATCCCCCTAGACCTAAACCTAACCTGAAGCCTAACCCTATTCCTTACCCCTTCCCTACACTTTACCATAAAGCTAACCCTAATCCTAACCCCACAAAACAGCCAAACCTTTAACCTTAATTTATGGTCTTACCGTAATCTAGAGCCCAATTTTAATTGCCAACCATAAAACAAAAGACCTGAACAAAACCAGATTTCCAATAGCAACCCTGGACCTAAACCAAGCCCTGAGTCCTGAGCTGAGATTCGTACCCATGGGGACACAGAAAAGGTCCCCATGAGGCATGATTTCTCAGACTTTACCATCTTTGTGAGGTATTTGGTCCCCAACACGATATAAAAACCAAAGGACACACACACACACACACACACACACACACACACACACACACACACACACACACACACACACACACACACACACACACACACACACACACACACACACGGCGGTGTTCGGGAGAGCCGCTCACCATGTCGGGAGTGACGCCGTGTTTGATGAAGCGCGAGAACTGCCGTTTGTACGCCTCCTCGTCCTCCTCCATCAGGAGGCTCATGTACTCCGACACGTTCACCCCCATGATGTGCTTCCTGTGGACGTCTGCGTTAAACTCTTTGCTCTCAGGGTCGTATCCCGGGAACCGCTTAGTGCTGTGGAGGGAGGCAGGAAACAGGAGGATTATTCCAACAGTTATCACGCTGGGCAAGGAGACAAACAGGAGCGTTACACGCCGCTTTCACACCTAACGCAAAACGAATTTTTCGCACGACAGATTACAATCAAAGTCAATGCAAAAACGCGTCCGGTGTGAAAGTGGTTTTATTCTGACCGGTGGAGCTTTCCCACCCCAACCGCAGAATCCACTGGGGTGAATTTGAATACGCCCCATCACAGAAAACTCAACCTGCCAGACCATCACAGCTCCACCTGTACGCACATCAACACTGTTCATAAAGCTTACTCCAGTCACCTCTGTGAAAACATACAACATGCACAAAACGACCATGAAATTCAAAGCAACCAGCAAGTCAGTGAGATCCACAGAAATTAAAGGTGAGGTTAAACTTAACTGGTGGTTTGTCTCATTTACAAGAGGTCAAGCAGTTTCCTTTGGCCCCGTTTGGGGCTACCTGTTGAGCAAAGCGAGGCTAAACTCCAGCTTCGGCGGCAGTAACGGGGGGCTAAACTCCAGCTTCGGCGGCAGTAACGGGGGGCTAAACTCCAGCTTCGGCGGCAGTAACGGGGGGCTAAACTCCAGCTTCGGCGGCAGTAACGGGGGGCTAAACTCCAGCTTCGGCGGCAGTAACGGGGGGCTAAACTCCAGCTTCGGCGGCAGTAACGGGGGGGCTAAACTCCAGCTTCGGCGGCAGTAAACGGGGGGCTAAACTCCAGCTTCGGCGGCAGTAACGGGGGGCTAAACTCCAGCTTCGGCGGCAGTAACGGGGGGCTAAACTCCAGCTTCGGCGGCAGTAACGGGGGGCTAAACTCCAGCTTCGGCGGCAGTAACGGGGGGCTAAACTCCAGCTTCGGCGGGAGTAACAGGGGGCTAAACTCCAGCTTCGGCGGCAGTAACGGGGGGCTAAACTCCAGCTTCGGCGGCAGTAACGGGGGGCTAAACTCCAGCTTCGGCGGCAGTAACGGGGGGCTAAACTCCAGCTTCGGCGGCAGTAACGGGGGGCTAAACTCCAGCTTCTGCGGCAGTAACAGGGGGCTAAACTCCAGCTTCAGCGGCAGTAACAGATCATCATCTCACCTCCTGCATTCCTGCACACCTTCCAATACTAATCAGTGTAGCAAAGAGAAAACAGTTCCAGAGAACGCAGTAGTCACTCCAAACCCTTTCAACTACAAATACACACTACCCTCAGGCAGCTAAGCATGAAAAAGAAACCATGGCAACAGACTACAGGGTTTCCTCCGAGATTTTTTGAAACTGTGGCGGAGGCTTCAGCGAAACTCAGCATAATCAGGTGTGGCCAGTTCTCATTAATCGGCACGTAGGCGATGTAATAACTGAAGTCTATGAGCACGGAGGTTTATCAGTATCACATGCGTGTCGGTGGATGTCACATAACGTGAAAATCGATGACTACTCCGGAAATGAATTAAATAATCATGAATATACAATCAGGTCGAGCAGGATGTGCTCACAGTAAACAGAAGTTACGATCGTAGTTAATAGTTTTGCAAAGTGAACAAAATATTTTTTCTCTTATCGTTGCACACATTACGAAGAAAGCAGAGCTTTTACTGCCAATGGCTAATTTTTATTCATTGGAAAACGCGTTCATCAAGCAAAACAAGTCGACAAGGTCTACAACGTCCCCCGCCAATCGTGCGCTTCTTATTTTCGAACTCCATCAAGGCCTTTATGGTCTGAAGCTACACACCAAATTTGGTTACTGTATCTGTAGTAGTTTCTGAGTAAAGCTGTCCCCTTTATCTCGGACGGACGTCAAACCTATAGCCCCCTCCCACTTCGTGTTGGCGGGGGATAATAATTGACAACAGGTCAAGAATTATTAGTGCTCATTTTAATTTAATAAGGAGAACTGAGAGTTTCAGAGTTTATGTTAAGTCATTTTACATGGGCATGGCGGCTTTTATTTTGCCGCGGTGGTGCGCCACGATCAATTATATGTAGCGGAAATCCTGGACTATGCAAAATGGCCAGACCCATGCCTGACCAAAACACTTGAAAAACAACCCCTGTCACAATGCACGAAACGAACGCAGTCTTCACCCACCACGCTACCAGCAACAGCGCACGTCCGGAAATTTCCATGCCAAGGTCCCAGAAGCGTTACCTGTGAGGAATCGACAGGCCCCCGTCCACTGCTCCTTTCAAGGCACCGAACACTTTGTTTCCTGTGGTGGTCCTGGCGAGACCCGCATCCAGGTAGCAGGTGAAAGCCCCCGGCTGGTCGTCGACGCTCTCCACGTTAAACTCGTCTCCGGTCACCTCCAGCTGGCCCTCGTAGATCTTGTCCAAGCCAAACTTGTTCAAGAGCTGGAGGGAGATACAGGGCAGTCTTAATTTCCTACTTCCTGCCCAACAACCCATGACGAAGCACAGCACTCGTGCCGTTAACAGGTTATACCTTGGAGTAGGGCTGGGCGATAAATATATCGCGATAATTTTAGCGCAATAAAACTAACTTCCACTATGGCTCACCTGTCTGCCTCATAGTGGAAGTTAGTTTCATTGAGCTTAAAATTATCGCGATACATTTATCGCTCAGCCCCATCTAGGAGTAGTCCTGTTATTTTTATTATTTTTTTTTTTTTAGATAAGAGGTCTCCGCTTGAGGTACATACTTAAAGCTGCATCTCAGCACCTTTGGGGGCTGCACAACACTGCAAAAAGACTTCCGCGGGCGAAAACCATCGTTTTCACCGCAACAAATTTCCCCTTAAATCATGTAATCCCAGTCAAACATTCAGAGGCTGCCAAAACGCATTTGGAGAAAACCAACAATAAACAAACATTCATTGGGCGGGAAAAGAACGGCAGGCAACACAGACCTCGCAGCAAAAACTCAGGCACAAACATGACAGCTGTACAGCATTACTGCTGACTGGCCGCCTGGTAAACATTGAATCGAGTGAGGAATAAGGTTTCTGGACATTTTAGGACTGTTTCATTGTCTCCAGCAGAGCACAAACATCAAACACCAACTGCCTGCTGACCACACCCCCACCCAGTACATCTGCAAGAGTTTCAGTGCTGTTGCATCAGATGGAACACATTTCATGCAAAATCAAATCCACAGTCAACCATACACTGCTTTAATGGTCAGAAAAGGCCTGCAGTCCCTGCATCCCGATTCAATGCTAATGAAGAGCATAAGCAAAAAACACTCTGGACCCAATACCAGACCATGGGGTCCCCCACACAGTGTCACTCAGGCAGAAGGTTTAAGCAAAACTACTCTACTTTGCACAGAACAAAAACTGCATTCCATAAGCCATTCCCAGCAGAAATCCACTCAAATATAAAACAAGCCTCGGATAACAGTGCGGACCCAAGAATCATGAAACCTTCAGCACCTAAATACTGGGAAGCGGTCCTTTATAATTCTGCACACAGCAGATGACATGCACAGGCGTGACGCTTAAAATCGGCAGTCCATCATCAAAGTGTAACCGATCCACAGAGGGAATAAAGTTACAAGAAAACAAGAGGGCTTGTCATACCCCTCGCCACCTTGGGACCCCTTTTTCAAACCCAATAAAAGTCACGACTAGCAGCACAGACAACAAATTTCATTCATCTGGGACAGGTGTGTCCAGTCTGATCCATAAAGGGCCAGTGCGGTTGCAGGCTTTTTGCGACAGCCCAACACTAACACACCTGCTTCATCAATTCTTGACTGAACCCACTGATCACTTAATTAGCAGAACCAGGTGCAGTAGCCCTGGGCTAAAAGACAGACCTGCAGCAACACTGGCCCTTCATGGATAAGATCGAACACCCCTGATCTGTGCTACAGTAGTTTGAGAATTGTCCCCAATTTCCCGGACGGATGCACTCCATTGCAATAACCCTCACTCCACCTCTTATCGTAACAAGGGATTAAAAAGCAGCAATCCCATTGGATTGTCTAGACTATGTAGACAGCACAATAGGTCAGCGTGTCGGGGGGGTGAAGGAGACAGAGGTTCCAGGTTCCCTACCCTTCTCGCCAGCAGCAGCCCAGTGCAGTAGGCCGCGGCGTAGTTTGTCAGACCCACAGGGATGCCATATTTGGGAAGCTCATGGGAGTAGGCCGCGCAGACGATCACATCTCCTTCAATTTTGGCATAGGCAATCTGAAACACAAGAGCAAAGTTAACCAAACCTCACCACAGACGAGTAATGATCCACAGGTAGGGATTGTTTTCGTGTTAAAGCACTTGGCAAGCACTTCCATCATCGCTGACATAACTGCCCTGACACACAGTCCAAAACAAAAGCCAAATAAAAGATTATATTTAACTGTCGACAAGGGATATTAATTTTAATCGTTTGTTAGCCCAGTATAATCCTAGGGTAGCACCTTGCAGCTAAAATTTGTAACTGAAGATGAGGTTGTCATTTTTGGTCGTCAGATAACCACTTGATGACTACGCATAGCACAGCCAATTCTCAAAAGGAAAATACTCGTGACAGACAACCAACAGCCCAGAAACAGCTCCATGATTGCGGATGACACGCACCAATCCCAGCCTCATCCAAAAATAAACACCTTCAACTGCTTTTTGCAAAGATTCACGCATTTCTTCCGACAAACTGCCAATATTTCCCCTCAGGCAACATATCTGTCGAAATTGGGCATCAGCTTTCAACATGGCTAAAAATTCTACCGACAGATCAAAACATTCAACATCAGCATCATCAAAGGTGTGTTACTTTGTAGGCAGCAGAAGCTAACGCCAGAATTACGTTTTCTACAGCTTACACACAAAGATACGACCAGAAGCAGGCAAATCCGATGCTTTCTCACCTGGCAAATGATGTCCCGGTTGGAGAATCTGACGACCATCCGATACTTGGGAGTGTTGTATTTATTTTTGTCCTGGATGACAAGGCGCTTGCGGGCAAAGTAATCCGTTTTACCCTCTGAGGGAACACAGATATCAGCCGTTCGGGAAAGAACATCATCATAAGACTGGTCAGCAGTATTAGAGAGGACAGTGCAAATGAGTAAGACCCAAAACCAAATCGCTGGCTACAGCAGCACCCTGACGTGCTCTCAGGAAGAAACATACCTGATAGTAAGCCAAGCAAAATGCCAAAAATGATAACTTACCTCGTCTCCTCCTGAATTTCACCTGGTATCTCTTGAAGTACGCCTTATTCTTCACCACTTTCACGAAACCCTGCAGAAAAATATCAAAGTAAAGTACGGCAATGCAGCGAAATCAGCCAGCGAGTTGTTTTCAAGGCAAGTTTCACAAATCATGCATAAAATTCCGACGAGAAAGCACATCTGGGACTCACTTCCAGTGTCACAAGACCCAAATATGGCGATCATTTTAACAAACTACTTAGCCAGTGAGCCAACTCACGTTAGCCGTCATAGCAATTCATAACATCCTGCTTACAGACGTCAGTTGTCGAATAAGTTACAACAAAATCCCTGCAGTACTAAAAATCATCCAAAACACAACTCAGAACTGCAGCGAAACAACACATGACTTCCACAGCCATCCCATGCAATCACCACAGTTAAAGGACGCATTAGAAGGAAAACCAGAAAGTTGTGCCGCTTTCACACTGGACGCGAAACGAACTTTTCGCACGACAGATTACATTCAAAGTCGCGAATGCGCCTTTGCATTGACTTTGGATGTTATCTGTCGCGCAAAAAATTCGTTTCGCGTCTGGTGTAAAAGCTGCTTTAGGTTAGGCCACGCTGAAGACAGCCCGGCGTAAGTATTTCAATACGAAATCCAACATCATCCAGACATTTTACCGCCCACTTCGAAATCGGAAAACAAAAACAGCCATGATATGTCTCTAATTTATTGGTTTTGCCATCGATTGTCATGATTTACTAACCATTTTGTGTTTTTTTTCTGCCCCCGGTAGTCCGGAGACTGTGGCCAGCGGACAGTGCTACCTACAATACAGGGAAAAGAAATTGTGTACTGCGCATGCGCCATATATAGTCATTTCCGCCGGCAAATGCTACATGACTTGCGCCCCGTCTGCTTGGGAGGACTAGTTACTTTTGAGTAATCAAAGCCAGAGAGGAAACTAGTCCGACTATGTCGGCGGCCGACAGCAAGCGGTATATCCCCGAAAATCCTCGAAGCCCCATTTATTAGATTCCCCTTTACAAGACCCAGAATATGAGCAAATTTGAGGTCTTTGTAAGTAATTGTTCCAGAGATATGGTTAAAAAACTGATTTTTTTCATTATATAGCGCCACCTAGTGGCAAACCTAGGAGTTCATACTTGCCAAAAATTTAATCAGTTCATCCTCTCAACCATATCTACCCATACACTAAAAATGAGAAGCCAATGTAAAGTATTTTGTGAGTTATCGTGTTAACAGCTAAAATCTGTGGACGTGGCGGTGGGGGGTGGGGCGAAACCATGATATCCCTGAAACTCGTATTTCAGGGATATAATTACATTTCATGATTAAATTTCTGATTATAGGTCAGAATTTCAGCAAACATAGTCTCATATCTTTTAAAGAAAACAATTATATTGTTATGGTTCGGTCTCATGTGTGCTGTTTTGTATTTGTGCTTTTGCTTTTCTCCTGTACCTCACTCGCTTTTTTTATTTTTCAGCTTTCATTCCGCCATCTGACGATTGATTCTCTCTTGCCCAAACTCCTGTGATGTCGTGTGACAGCCTTCAGCATGCCTGCCTCTCGTTGTCCGATCACATTTCCTCTTTCTGAATTGGCTGCGGTATTTCATTCATTGCTTCCACCTGTGCATAATTCTTGGTCTCACTAAACTCTGAGTGAATGCATTCTCTGATAGGATCATTGCTAACCCATACTAACCAGCACTTATTTGAGGGTGATTGTATAAATTTTGTCACGTAGTATTAAACCCATTAACTCATTAGCGAGTGCAAGTGTTCCCAAGTGTAATTCCTTCCCAAGCTTTCCCTGATTAACTACGTTTAAAGCTGTGCTTTCCTTTGCTTCTCTACTGGTGCTTTATACTTGTCACGTTTAGATTACCTCAATCTAAACCGTCTAGCTTGATTGATTGTCGCAGTGTCTTGTCTTGAGTCATTATTGTTAACCCGGTCCTTGTGAATTTATTTATTAAACCCATGTGTTTCTGTTTCCTTTTGAGATTGCCTTCCGAGTCCCCACCTCCTCTTGTGGGTATTACCGTGGAAAAGAGAGAGGCTATCAGGCGGAACTTTGTATTTGCTTTGAGCTGCACTGTAAAATCTCAGCTCCTGTGCCTTCCCGAGTATTTCCTTGGCTTTTTTAACTGCTACGGCGCAATGGCTAGAGCCTGTGAGGGTTTGGTCAACAATCACTCCCAGATCTTTCTCGTGTGCAGCACATTCCAGTTTCAACCCTCCCATGAAGTAATCCCGTTTTTATTACCTACAAGTCCAACTTTACATTTTGCTAGATTAAATTTCATTTGCCACATTTCTGCCCAATTCTGGATTCTATCCAAATTATCCTGAATCACTTTAGTGGACCCTAAACTATTTCCCAAACCTCCCAATTTAGTATTATCTGCAAATTTAACCAATCTGCTTTCAATATTACAATCAAGGTCATTAATGTAGATGAGGAACAGCAGGGGCCCCAACACCGATCCCTGGGGGACGCCACTCCCCACCATACCTATAGCTCAGATGAGATACTACTGACCACCACTCTTTGTGTTCTGTCCTGTAACCAGTTTTGAATCCGCTCCAGAATACCTCCTGTAACTCCAATGGAGCTCATTTTAAAAATTAGTCTCTTATGCGGTACTGTATCGAATGCTTTCTGAAAATCCAAGTATATGATGTCATAAGCCCTGCTCTGGTCATAAGTCTTGGTGGCCTCTTCAAAAAATTCCAGAAGGTTTGTCAGGCATGACCTTCCCTTCCAAAAACCATGTTGGCTATCCCTCAAGATACTGTTACGTTCAAGAAATAAGTCCAGCTCATCTTTTATGATAGATTCCAATATTTTGCACGAAATGCAAGTTAAACTCACTGGCCTGTAGTTTCCTGGCTCGGTACGGTCCCCTTTCTTATATATTGGTATTATATTGCCCTGTTTCCAATCATTTGGTGTTTCTCCAGTTTCTATAGACCGGGAGGATAGTGGCTTAAAGATGATCTCACCAACTTCCCTGAGCACTCTTGGATATAAGCCATCAGGACCCGTGGCCTTATCTGCTTTTAATTTATGCAACTTGTCTAATGCTTCATTATCCCAAACCTCAATTTCACAGAAATAATCTTGTGCATTTAACATTCCCTCTGGCCAAATAAAGACCCCCTCTGAGGTAAAATTCTCAGCAAAGTAACTGTTTAAGGCATCCGCAATATGCTTGTTATCATATAGCAGCGATTCATTTTTATTCTTTATGCACTTAACCTGCTCTTTAACTTTCCTTTTTCTGCTACAGTACTGAAAAAAGCACTTAGGGTCAGTTTTTGCCCCCTCTGTAATTTGTCTTTTATACAGTCTTCTTGCATTCCTCAGCTCTTTTTGACCACAACCCGCATTTTACAGTATTCAGCCTTACTGTTCTCATTGTTATCCTTTATGTACATCTTATAAAGATTCTTCTTTTCCCTCAAAATCCTTCGAATACTTTTGGTCATCTACTGAGGATTCTGCTTTTTCAGCTTACTTTTGGACACCTTTGGAATGAATCTGCATTGTGATTCAAGTAAAACCCCCTTAAATCTTTCCCACATCTCATTTACGGACTCACAGTCCAGGAGTGTCTCCCATTTTATTTCACTTAGATATGAGCGCATCCTGTCAAAGTTTGCTTTTTTGAATACACCTTTTTAACTTCCCATGAAACATCAAAATTAACAGCAGAGTGATCACTTTTCCCAAGTGGCTCCAGTATCTCAACATTGCTAATTCTACCTGGGTCATTACAGAGCACGAAGTCAAAAATTGCCTTCTCTCTTATAGATTTATTTACATACTGCACCAAGAAATGATCATTTAACATCTAGAAATTCTTCCTCCCCCCTACCCTGTCCTTTCACCATTTCCCAATTGATACCAGAATAATTTAATTTACAGGTATGTCAGAGAAGCAAAACCAGAACCCGAAGGGCGCAATCCAAATCGTAACCAGGGCAGCAAACATAGATCTCGTGGTCGGGCAGAAAAGGTCAAAACACACATATGCAACAATAATCCAAAATCACAAGGGCAAAAATCGAGAAGTCGGGCGGTCCAGTCAGAAAGATATACACTGAGTAATCAAGGCGAGAGAAAACGTGGCACAAGAAGACTGAGGAAAAGATCTGACATAGAATAACTGTGAAGAGACACCTAATATACACTTCCAGGGAGATCACATGGTAAGAGACACCGGTGCAAACAGTCAGACTGATTACAAGGGAGCAGCACATGAGGAAGAACCTAATCACATGAAATTTAGCGGAAGCCAAAACGCGGACGGCGATCACGGGACAAACCTATATACAAACATACGGCTCCAGTCAAGGAGTACTAATGTGCTTAGATAATCAGAGAGGGACAGCGTGATCAGATGTGGAGATTCCACAGAAAATGCAAAGGAGATCAGGGAGAGACAAGAGGCGGAGACTAGAACAGGGCGAGTGCTGAGAGCTTGTAAATCAATTAGTAAGTGAAACTATACAATCCCTTGGTGCTTGTTAGTAAGTTAGTATTATATACAATGTTAGTTAGTGTTAGTAACTCCTAGCGAAAACAAGAAATTGTTAGCATGGTTAGTAAAATAGAAAAGTAAGGTGAAGTAAGCACACGAGATTGGAAGGAAGACTGAAATTCAGAATCCAATAAATCACCCGAAGAGTGACACGCAGGACTGGGGCTGTGTGCAATGACAAGACAAGAGACCAGACGGGGGAGACAAAGTACAAAGCATAATGGAAAACATGAACCGGAGTGAGACTACGGCGAAATGCAAAATATGGAAAAGTAAAAAACTAAGACAATACAATAACAAAACCAGGTAACCAAATCACAATACACATTCCAAAGAATAGTCAGACATAGCAAATATCAAAAAACACAAAAGGCAGCCAGAATAAACATGGCAAGGCATGAAACATGAGCAAGGCTAAAACAGAACATGAGCAGATGCCAGAATCACAACACTCCTGTAATAATAGTCCCTCCACCTATACAAGCTTGTGTAATCCTCCTAAAAAGCATTTCATTGATTGTACTGTCCAAAGCTGGTGGTCGATAGCATACTCCTATGTTTAAACCTGTCTCGTGTTTGCCAATGAGCCTGACCCAGATATCTTCACAGTACAAGGAATGTTCAATATCGGGAATTTCCTGTACATTTATGTTTTCATTCACATAGATTGCTACACCCCCTCCCCGCCTATTACATCTATCCTTCCTAAAGAGCTGATAACCTTCTATATTATATTCATCTCTATCCTCTTCACTTAGCCATGTCTCTGTAATCCCAACTATGTCATAGCCCTCACTGATCATAACAACAGTGTACAAATACTTACTGGAGCCACTGTATATTTCATACAGAATTGTTCATAAGTCCATCAAGTCAACTATAGACCATATATTCCTCTCATACCAATCTTCAAAAAATAAGGATTTACAGTGGCTCCAATAAGTATTTGTACTCTACTGTACTTCATGGAGCCGGGCACGGATGGCCTGGGCACAAACATGGCTTCCAGTTGCTTCCTCCACTTTGGTGGCAAGACTGGAGGCCGAGGACTGTCTCTCCCTCTGTACCAGCAGGGAGATGTACCGGTCAGTGCACTGGCTGGTCTTCCTGGGACGTCCTTTCCTGGCTGCATTGGCTATGCGTTCAGACTGTTTGTACTTCTTGATGATGTACTGCACGTGTGGCGTAACAATAGCCGAGTTCCAATTTTTCTGGTGCTTTAGCCTTCTTTATGTAGCTGAATGATTTGCTCCCACATTCGACGGGGTATCTCGCCTGTCTTAGCCATATATCACAGGAATACATTATGGGCATGGTCAGGCCATTTACATAGGCCAGTCTGTGTACAGAGGGAGTGTCCAGTATGGTCATGCTTGACCAAATCAGACCAAGTGAGTCAACCATGTCCTGTAAACATCTTGAGTCAATTTTAGGTGAGTATTATAAGTTTTGTGACTCATTAATGGAACTGTGCAGATACTTTTTGGTCAGATAATCGCCTTTCTGACCAAATATGCCATTTTGACATTAAATATTTGTTTGAAACATATTGATTATCAAACATTTTAATCACATTTAAACACAATAGCAAGCATTTAGCCGAATATACAAGAGCTGTTATGTAGTCGAATTTTCAAGTAGTGTACAAATACTTATTGGAGCCACTGTATGTAAAGTGATATTGCTTAAGTGAAATATTGAGTCTTCGTATTGGGCCCGCATGCGAATTGTGTTTTCCGGTGGGCTATATTGTAAACAATCATTAAGGGTCATTTAAGCTGATCAAATTCAGGCCGAGGCGAACCAATGGGCTCTGAGTTGATTACAGCATAGGTACATGGCAACAGAAAATGGGCTGTTTCTTTGAGGAAGAAGTCAAAACCCAAACTAAAATAAAGTCAAGCCTAAAGAGTAAAGAAGTCAACAAAACAAAGTTGAAAGATCTTAAACACAACAATTTAATGACAAGCCTACGGGCTCACCTCAGTACCGAATTAAGTAGAAAAAACAGTGTTTGCGTTCATTATCAGACCTTCATTCCACATGACATGAGACTTTTTTATTGTTATTTTATTTGCAACTGATGGTCGAATTTGGGATTGAATATAATATTATACTGCCAATAAATGATTAAACAATTACTTGGACATGATATGAACATACTTAAAAAAATACAAAACATTATGGAACGGAAGCACACAAAATAAAACAGATACAAATATTTTTAAAAAGAAAAAATATATATCATAAAAATACAATGAGAACACACATTTAGAATCATCTCGCCACTTACCAAGAACCCATTAGATTAAGTATTTTCTGTTGCTTTCAGTTCTTGCATGCACCACTGGATATTTATTACGAGCGTCTAATGGTTATGGCTTTTTGTGAAGGCTTTTTATATTTTAACATTTTTCTTACATAGGTCGTTTCTTCTTGTCCATAGTGCTAGAAGGTTAGACAATGTAAAATTTTAGTATATAGTTGGTTACTTTGGGGGTAAATTATTTTAAGTGGTCTTTTTGGACCTTTTTTATATTATTGGATAAGTAAAAGGTTAAGTTCCACACTGGGCATATTATACAAAGTGCATTCTCTCAGGTCAATGCCAGCTTGTTTCAGCTTGTAAAATGTGCATAAATGCAGTTAATAGCTTTTGTAACAATATTTTTTAACATAAACATTTCATGTGAAAACAGATTAAATTGTCACTCCCAAAACCTTCGCATTATCATCCCATAAAATAATAAAGTTATTGACTTTGATGTGTGATTCCTCCTGATTCTTATACTTTATAAAATCAATGATAAAATTGTTTGTTTTGCTACTGTTGACCTGCATATCATATCATAGTATGCTGCAGTATCAGACATGATGGTTAGCACTGCTGCCTCACAGCAAGAAGGTTGTGGGTTCAAATCTGACCTGGGGCCTTTCTGTGTGGAGTTTGTATGTTCTCCCCTGTGTTCGCGTAGGTTTCCCCCACCCACAAAAACATGCATTATAAGAACTCTCCTACTAGTACCCCTGACCATGGAACTGGCTTTAGAACTGGAGTTGGTCCCCGGGCGCTGCTCTGTGGCTGCCCACTGCTCCTAACTATAGGATGGGTCAAATGCAGAGGACAAATTACCCCACGGGGTTCAATAAAGTTTAAAAAAAAAAAAATATATATATATATATATATAATTGATGCATTATTATTATGTTCTTAAGACCGCAAAAAAATTCTGAAAATCGTAAAAACAATGCATTCAAAAAAATTGTAAAAAAGAAATGCAGTCATACCTGTCCTTGAAACAGAGACAGGCATTGGTTCTGCAGGATAGAATCACAGCTGACTGATGCATGCGCAGGACTGGCCAACCCTAGTCCTCGGTGGTTTATTACCTAGTCTTCTCTGCTTGAGCTGACTCATAAAATCTTAAACTTGCATCAGAGATACCGTGGGTTACCATGATAGGTTAACCCTATAAACTTAAACATTTCTCTTGAGTTTTTTTCCATTAAGTAAGTTAAAAAAAAATAAATTCATATTTTAGGATAATATCAGACATATTCTTTGTCAGCTGGTTGCAGCACTTCACTGAAGCTAGACTTCACTTATATTGACAGAAATATTCAAATCCAAGATGCCAAGTTTTTATGGTCACAGCACTACATCAAATGGAAAATATCTAGATATTGTGCATTTTATACACATTTCACTGTAATTCATTCGGACATATTTGAGATTGTTGGAAACTTTGGGACCTCCACTAGAATTTAAAACAGGCCAGTAGTTCCACAGATTTGAAAACAGCAGCTGCAGTTGTCGGACCCACACGAATTCATAAATTTCATGGGATTGAAGGACACTAAATCTG
This sequence comes from Gymnothorax reevesii, assembly GCA_029721435.1. Lineage (NCBI taxonomy): Eukaryota > Metazoa > Chordata > Actinopteri > Anguilliformes > Muraenidae > Gymnothorax > Gymnothorax reevesii. The sequence goes on from CM056576.1 coordinate 4,724,070, forward strand.
CAGGAGGGTGGGCCAGCTCGTGTAAAGTTAAGCTTTGAGTAGGCACCAGCAGAGGGTGCACTTCAATAATTATTGAAACCCAAATTTGCACTTTAATTTTCTCATAGCCCCATATTTGCAAGATTTGCGGTAACTGTCTATGTTGTCTTAATAACACCCATGAAGAAAACGCAATAAGATACAACTTGGGTTCAAACAGAAAGCAGCAATGTCTGGATACTTTACTTTCATCTCGTGACTAATTTGAACTATATAATAGCGACCCAATTAAAGGAAGATGCCTTTCGCATGTTTCAAAAATGTGTTATACATGACATATGATGGCCGCATATCAGGCGCCACGAAGAACACATGTTATAAATTGCGTTTGTTGCATAAATTTACTCAACTGACATTGATATAGCAATGCTCCAAAGTGAAAAACTGAAAGGTGAGTGTCACCTTAATACTATGCCAACGACGCAACATTTAGGGAAGTTTCACTGCTGTCAATAATAGGTATCTATTTTTGAGTCAAATTATGCATGCGTCACTTGACAAACCTCACGCAGTTGTGTCGTCTCTGATCCTGAGAGGTGTGGTCAAGGTGTGTCTGAAACTGATCAGTGTTGTTCTGCGGCAGTCGACAGCTCCTCTGTGATTTTGCGGATGGTTTGTTGAGACTCTAGTCTGACATACATTTATCGAAAATTGATATAAGTTTTATCCTTTTTTTTATTCGTTCACTGAACAAGAAACTGGATCTCTTGGCAGAAGTTACTTTAAATGGGGTGAGTACACTTTGTAATTTACACGATATGAAACTAGAACTAACTGCCATAATACTCGATGGGCAACTTGGGGACCGAGGGCTAATTTCACTTCGGATTGCGCCTTGTCCGGTATCCCTTTAACTGGAGCGCATGCCCCGTTCAGAGTCGGGCTGACGTCGACTCGGGCTGTTTGTGGGCACTGTCTGCAGTGTATACGGTAACGGCCAGTTTTATGGCTTCATGGTGTTGTCTAGGAGTGAATATCCGACGCGGCTGAAAAAGAAACCAGGAACGCGGGGCTTTGATGGGATAATAGTGGCATTCTGGCTACGGAGCCAATTCGGTCGCACTTTGTTCTGCTGAAAGTTAATGGTTACATGCGTGGATCGTGAAACGGTTCCAAGGTAAGCCGAGCTCAGACCAGGGACTGTGGACGTTTTTCTTTTGTGGGAAGGCTGGCGAAGAATGCTCATGCCTGTTCTCGTCGCCATGCACTCCTGATCCTTTTCCGTCATTGAATATGCTGCAACTATATTTAGCAAAGCAATAATGTCTTGCTGTGCTTGTCCTAAGTGAAATTTGCATGAAGTTGGCCCGCTGCGATACAAAATGGAAACATCAACATTGAAACAGTTTTTGCACGCTGGCTACTGTAATATCGCTGCTTGAGATGGCCGACACTGGGGGTTAGCTCACTCGCTAGCCAGCTAGTTCATGCTCAGACATTCGGGAGAAGCGCATGGATCCGTGTTCAGTTTCGGGGGCTGTTCAAAATTGTACTGGTAGGAGATTTTTGCATCATTTAAACATCAACACCCGGAACAAACATGCTGATCGTGTCATGCTGATTAATATAATGAGGTATGGAATTTATTGCCATCCAACCGTGTGGACTATTATTGGATTTCAGTGGATGAATAAAGCCTCGATCTCCAAGTGATGACGGCGTTTATTTGTGGAAATATTTCATTTTGGGCGGCATCATCGCCCATAATTGTTACTCTTTTGGTGATGTATACTGGAGGATGCAGTGAGTGGCCTACTTGACAGATTCTGAGTTTGCTAGTGGTTCACGGAGCAATGAAGTTTCGGGCGACTTTACGTTGCATTAACTGTATAGTGTGCAGAATTGTTGACTTGCCATTAATTCGGCTGCTCCTGGTGAACATCTGGATATATTTTGCCCCAGGAAGCGGGGACTGAATAGAATCTCCGCGTTTTGCTTTGTTTCTGAAAGGTCGCCTTCCACCTTGAAATTAATACGATGAGTGGGTCGCTATAGCTGCGTTTCCCTGAAGTGGCCAGTGTGTCCAGGGTCAGGCTGTGAATGGAGACTGTGGTTACCGGACGTGTTCATTGTGCGATTCTGTTCCCAAAGCGAGGGCACCGTCTTTAGGGATAGATCTATATTTGAGTGCGAAGACATTGCTTGCACTTTTTAATGCTGCCCGTAAAACTGGCTGCAGTTCTCTCTTATTTGAATAAGTATTCATTTTACATGACTCAGTCTCAGCTGTGCATGTTGAGATCAGACAAGATTTGCAGCCTTTTAGATTGATGAGCTGTCACATATTTGCATAATCATTGATTTACTGTTGTTGTTGTATTTCGACTTCGCAACTGGGGACCATTGAAGAATTTGAGGTCAGAATATTGGGAAATCTTGTCTCGTGCTCCTTGCTTTGGCCCTAATTACAAACTGCTCTGATTTCTTAAATGTCAATGTAATATTATTTTGAAATAAGAAAAAAAAGCCAAAACTGTCTAAATTTCTACTCATGTCAGTAAATATAAAAATTACCTGCTGCATGTGATAATAAGTCTTGAGCAAAAGCAATCACTGAAAATGCTTAATTTTTCACCCTCTAAGTCAGGAATAACTATGACTTACAGTTATACAAATTCCTCTCTTGCCCCCCAAAGATAATATGATAAATGTCAGTAGTATGCCTGTTTGTTCAGCTTGCTGCAAAGGTCGATGTGAGGCATGAACAACGGAGTTCGCTGGCAGTGGTGTCCGGGATCTAATCTTCGGAGCTCGTGTGTGTTGAGACCGGGCATGTTCAGACCGGTGCGCGCACAGCTGCTCTCCGACAGTAATCTCGGGCCCCTGACGCACCCCCTCATCAAACTGCGGGCCTCTTCGAAATTTTCACTCAGAAAAATGCGAATGGATCCGTTTTGGCGGTTCTTATATAAAGTATCTGTGGCCAAAAAATGTGCCAAATACATTTTATAAAATATGTGAATAGTCACACCTTGGGCAATCTGTTTTTTCATGGAGAATTTTTGGTTGCGGCATTAGATTAATCTTTCTCCGGACTATATTGGATACTATCCAGCCTTCTTCTACTTGCCTCTTGTTGGTAATCACCGAGACTAAAAGAGGCGTTAAAGTGTGACTTTTCGTCTCGGTCAGTAAGTGGGAGCAGGTAACGCGGCAGTTCAGTTCTTGACATTTGCGGCACCACAGCACATTAACATTTCCAGTGTTAAATTAACTCTCAAAGTGTACGTGGGAGGCCGATAGAGCCTGGCCTCGTTGTCCTGGAGACTGTTGTAAATATGAGCATTTGTTTTTGTGTTTGGGCATGTGTGGCTGGGTTGAGCTGCCGAGATTTCCTCTGCGCTAATCTGATTAGTTTCCTCTCTGCTGTGCGGCGATTAGCCGACCTGGATGGCAGGTTGATAAAAACACATTAGCCAGATGGACTAATGCACTTATAGCCCCTGGGTTCGACGCAGTGTCAGACTGCCTGTATTGTTCCTGTGCTTCTCTTTCAGAATCTCCGTGAGCTGCTGCCCGAGTACTCCATCTTGCTTCTCACTCTATGCTTGTGTTTCCATCTTTAGACGCTTTCACACTGGACGCAAAACAAATTGTTCGCACGACAGATTACATTCTAAGTCAACGCAAAGACGCGAATATCTTTGCATTGACTTTGAATGTAGTCTGTCGTGCGAAAAATTCGCTTCGCGTCCGGTGTGAAAGCTGCTTTAGACAGTTTGCCAATCCATCACAGGGCCTCTCTCCCATTGCATGCTGGGAAGGGCTCCAACCCCCCTTTAGCTTTTATGGGGCAAGCAGTGGGTTTGGTAATTGATGGACGGATGAACTTTCCTGTCCCAGGAAGGCAACCTAAGAGAGCTAAATTAGCACGTGTGTATTACAGTTATTTGGAAGGTCGATAGTCAGTTCCCCACAGAGCGATGTTGGGTTAATTCCAGGGCTTTGCTTAAGAGCCCTGAAGCCAGACTTTTCTTTTTGTGACTACAGTGATGCTTGAACGAGCAACCTCTTCTGCATTCAAATGTGCTTGCAGCTCAGCTGTCGGCCACTGTCTAGGCTGGATATTTGTGATGTTGTTATTGGTTTTGTGTATAATATCTGTGGTGTGTGTAGGCCTTGCTGTCCCTGTGTGTACCTGGTTAGTCAGTTGTTAAAGCGCAGTGAGGTGTGGTGAAATGGACGCCCTGTCGCAGACAACTGTGATAACACTCTGAAAAGCAAACTAGCCCGCAAATTAATGAAAGTTTGCCCTTAACACGGGGTTATTTCGCAGTTTACTTGCTCTTGACTGTTTCGCCTTTGATATCCTCGAGCGAGTGATTGAGTGACCAGCTGGTTGACCATGAATAATGGCTGTGAGACTGCAGGGGTATCAGCTGTGGCTGTGGGGCTTTGTGTGTGTCAGTGTCTGTCTGTCAGTCTGTCGCACCATCTCTCCATCGAACTCTGTGTTTGTGTGTGTTCTTGTGCTTGCTACAAAGTGAGAACCAAGAAATGTTTTTTTCCTACAGAGTGGGGATATTTTTGGGAAGTGAGGACATTTTGGCCGGTCCTCACAACTACAAAGGCACATTGTGACTTATTAGCTAAAGTATGGGGTAAGGTTAGAGTTAGGTTAAGGTTAGGGTAAGGGTTTGGGTTAGGCATACATTGCTTATTATTAAGATTAGGGAAAGGCTGTAGAGACAAAGAAAAATGAATGGAAGTCAATGTAATGTCCTCACAGAGATATACGTACAAGGGTGTGTGTGTGTGTGTGTGTGTGTGTGTGTGTGTGTGTGTGTGTGTGTACGCGCACACATGTGCCTGTGTGTCAGAATCTGGAGACGGGTGGTGTAAGGCACAGCGCGTGCTATTGTTTCACGTGTTGTTGAGCAGGTCAGGGATGATGTCAGCCAGCGTTGTTGGCGTAGGGATTTTGATGGCACACATGACCAGGAAATCTACTTCATAGCATCTCTCTGTATTGATTCATGTGGTGTTTGACTATTTGTTAATGAAATACCGTGTTTGTCAAAACAGAACCGGACCTGAAGAACAGCTGAACGGGCAGTGACTGTTCAGGAGAGTCAGCGTTTCATACTGGGGTCCTGTGTCATGCTTTTAAATGTGCTGCTGGTGTGTGTGTGTGTGTGTGTGTGTGTGTGTGTGGGGTTTACAACAGTATTGTGCACAGCTGTTTGTGTTGCTCCTGAGACTGACAATAATAAATATATTAGTGCTTGTTGAGATGTTGTGTGGCTGTAGAGGTTTGCTTGCCTGCTGTCTTGCATTGGGAAACACATCTTCAGTAATCGAGCTGCGGAAAGTGAGCCTCTGTTTGCAGTGAATTATTAATCCACCTGTTCTTGTCCTGTTTTTCCCTCAATGTCTTTGAAAATGACTGTCCTTCAATTTTTCCTCTACAACCACTCACCCAATCGACTCCACACTCGGTGGGAGTATTGCTGAGGACCCAAGGAAGTGCGGTGTCAAGTTTGAAGTCGTTTGACTGGGTAGTTCACGAGAACTGCAATCAGAAAAATCTAAGGCCATGCAAATCGGCCTGTTCCGATCAGGCATGATTTGAAGGGCACTGCTGTAGTTGGGTTGCATTACACATTCTGTGGAGATATCTGCAGGTGTGAGTTACCTGTGTTTCAGGTGAGATGGGACGGGTAAAGTTTTACCCCGAGGGGAGTCGGGGCAAGCTGTGACCAATCTCCCCGTTAGATCACAGTGTTCCCTCAAAATGCTCTCCAGCTGTGGTACTTATAAGTGCTTTGTGGACTCGCGTGCGCGTGCAAACACACACACAGGAGCGCTCTCTCTCTCTCTCTCTCTCTCTCCCCCCTATATATCCCTATATGTCCTCTCTCTCTCTCACACACACACGCACACACACACACCCTCTCCCCCCACACTCAGAGCTGAAAGAGTGCTCCTGTGTGTGAGGCCCTGTGATTTACGAGTTAGGAATGTGCACTGTGGAGGGTTACTCTGGGGTTTTTCCGCAGTGGGCGATCGGTCTGTGTGAGAGATGCACCATGCAGGCCGTGCTTTCACTCTCCAGTCCTCCGCTGCCCAGGGTCTGCCGCCGCATGGCCTGCACACAGGGGGTCTAACCTGTGCACTCACCCCTACATCCACAGCGTCTCTCTCCAGCATCACCACAAGACTGGCAATAGCCTGCAGTCTCCTAAATCCTTTTTGTCTTTTATCGTAATGTTCTTTCATGTGTAATTTCTGTTCTTCTCTTCCCATGACAGAAATAAAAGGGTGATTAAAAAACTTCGCCTCCAGACTGCAGATTTGAACAAGCTGAAAAACTCCTTTTTATAACTGGAGTCCGCTCTCTCTCTCTCTGTCACACGTTACAATGTGAGCCCCCGTCTGTCCTCTCGGCCGCTGCCCCTCTCCCCTGCTGCTCCCACATGTGGTGAAATAAAGGGGCTTTGGGACGGCAACTCTGCTCGCTCGATGCGCTTTGTAGCCGCTCCGCAGTGGTCTGAAGGGGAGCAGAGAAATTCACTCCACTTCAATTAAACTCTAAGAATCCCAGGCGAATGCAGGCTTTTCGAGCTTGTGTGTGTGTGTGTGTGTGTGTGTGTGTGTGCGCAGAGACATTTGGTATGTGGACTTCATTTTGCAGTAAATCTCTAGTCATTTTCTCTGTGTGACGGCCCATTCTGCAAGAGAGAGGGAGACGCAGATGGAGAGAGAGAAGGCGCCCCTGCTGTGCTCCAGGCTGCAGAAAGGGAACTGTAGGCCGATGATTTAGCTGGCGGTCTGACAGAGGCGACATCAGAGGAAAGGGCTCTCTCGCTATTTTAAGCCTCATCCCCTGATTTATCTCCCTGAAGACACCAGGATCTGGTCTCTGAGGGCATCGCTCGTCTGGGGTCTGATCTTTGCAGGGATCTCACCTGAGCAACAGCAGCTCTGTCCTCTACCTGCTCAATTTCGTATCTCAGTTTTTTCCTTAAAAGCATGAGTGAGTCATCTTCCTCGAGAGGCTTCATGTATAAGTGCTGATCTCTGATCAGCTTTCCCTGTTGCATAACCTGACCTCATCCTTTGTGATCCAAAAGGCAGGACTGATCCTGGATCAGTGCTCATATTCTAGTCCTGTTTCACTGCAGCTGTATCCTCTGTCAGAACTGAAATAATCAGGATTCACCGCCTAATCTAGGTGCACATGGCTGGTCCATTTCACCTCTGAAGGAAGAAATGCCCTATGAGGTCATTCGAGAGGGATTTCCTTTTAAAAACACCTTTTTTAAAAATTCTGAACATGTGACAGAAACGCGGCCCATGCTCTTGACAGTGCTACTGTATGAATGGCTGGTTGTGTACATCTCCTCTCTGGGCTAATGTGTGATAGGCGTTATGGAGGACCTGCTGGTATTTGCAGTGCCCTCATCAGGCTAGGCGGTGTTTTGTCTTTGCGCCCAGACCTTTCATTACTGAAACGGGCACTTTTCTGGGCAGCTGGGGAGGTCAGGGCGGAGGTCCTCACCCTCAGCACTAACAATCCCCCAAATCCTGGCAGCCGGTGCTGCGTTTCTCTGCTCTGGCCAACTTTGCTTCTAATTTTGGAGCTCACTGCACCTGCTCCCTCTTTGGTATAATGGCAGCCCCCCCCCGAGGTTGCCCTTGGCATGGTAGTTTGAGGAAGTACTGCGACCTGCTGCCTGAGTCCTGACTGCGCTCACTGGATCTACCAGACGACTGTTCTGGGGCAGCGCTTTGCGGGAATCTGTGATGAAAATATTCTTGGCTGATACAGCAGTCCCTGTGCTGGTGTTTGATAGCAGTGGGGTTCTAGGACATCGAGTTACAATTTTTTGAAAAATCTACCCAACATCGCTGCTCTTTGAAGGGTCAAACTGATCAGTGTTTGGTCATGTGATCAAACCTGTGGCTTGGCCTGGTTAGCAACAACGTGAATCCAGCGTGTCAGTGACTTCCTGCTTTTATTGTGTGTCGTTGTGTACTATAAGAGTGGTGGAAGTGACTGCGCTGTCAGATCCGGTTCTTTGGTGCTGACTCAGCGCGGGTTATCTGGGTTTACGCCGAATGCTGACCGGCCTGTTTTTGTCCTCCCTGTGACCGAAGCGGAAGTCTGGCTCAAGCCGCTTTCACACCTGACGTGAAACAAATTTTTTGCACGACAGATTTCATTCAAAGTCAACGCAATGACGCGAACAAGTTTGCATTGACTTTGAATGTAATCTGTCCTGCGAAAAATTGTCCTCGCGTCCGGTGTGAAAGCAGCTTCAAGCCTTCGAGCGCAAATCTCAGAAATGCTCTGTTCCTCTCACGCACCTCACTTCTCACGAAACAGTCAGTAACCCCCCAAAACACCTCACACCCCTCCTATAAAGAGGCCCCACACAACTTACAAAAGCTTTGGCTACTGTGTAAAAGTTGAAATGAAACCGTAAAACTCTGCTGCTCGATTGGAATTGATTTTTCTCAGGCTTTGAACTGCTGTTCGTGCCTTTAAAAGAGGTGAGTTTGGGGACATCTGGGACGCTTCATTACTCTGTATGATTCAGTTACTCGTGGTCTTGGCAGATGGGTTCTCCGGGGTGAATTTGGCTGTTGCAATTTATTGTTCAACTGGGTACAGGGACGGATTGTTAAAACACAGTATTGATGTTCCCTCCATTCCGTGACTTATTTTGTGGACTTTTAAATCGCCACAGGGACTTCCAGTTCTTTAAACTGAGCTCTGGTCAAACTCTCCTGGAGCAGTCTGGAGGTAAAGGTCTTTACTAATGGGCTGAGGAGATTTACTATTCTTGTTGTGGCAATAGTTGGTCTTCAACCACTAACCTTCCTAGTCAAACAGCAGAACATCGGTGCTGAAAGCCACCCCAATGCATATGTCATATGTCAGATGCTATGCCATTGAGAGCATAAGTCTGTGGTCAGGGGCTGATGCTTGACACAAGATAAACAAAAGATGATGCATGATGTGGGCAGAATAAATTTGATAACGTTACTAAGTCAAGTGTTTTTGGGGTAGCGAGGACTGTTCGGTGGAGAGAGGAAGGTTAATTATCGATGACGATATCACAGAAACAGAAACTAAAGATGTTTTGATCAGTCAGTCAGTGACGTTTATGGTCTGCATAGAGCATCATTTGTGGTGGCTTGATTATGTTGGGAAACAGGATTTTTTTGGGGTATTAGCAATATGAGGTGAGCCAGACTGTTTGATCAATAGGTATTGCCTGTGTATTAGCAGAGAAAGAGAAGCCGTTTGGTCCGACAGGACACAACACCTATTTTTTACTTGCAGCTGGGATCTCCATTGTCTTTAGTTCCGACAGGACATGATATGCACTAGCGCCTTTTAGTTGGAGGTTCCGTATGCCCACATATGGAGCTCACTTCCGAGGGTTGCTAGTCTGTTGAGCCAGTAAAGTTGAGAGGCTCAGGAGAGGCCCAATTGTAGAATAGTCCTTTCTATCAATGTGTAAACCCTAGGACCAATCAGCAACAACTTCTGATGACATTAAATAAGTCATAAGGAAATATCTGTACTTTTAACATGTAGAAAGTTTCTGAAGAAATTAAGGAATTTTGAACTCTGCATCACGCTGTTGTTCCCAGGGCCGGCTGTGTAATAAACTTTTACCTGCTTTTGCTACAAACATCGGAGTCTGTTTCTTCATCTGGACAACGTTCTTGGGTTTTTATTAATTTACCAACAATTAAAAACTGTGGGAAACTGTCACTCGTGCGAAAGACGTTAAGCTGTGAATTACAGTAAATTATTGTAACGCTGGAATATTATTTTTGAGGACTTTCTTATTGCAAAGGTGATCTTTCGCCTCAGAGAATGACCTATGGTTACGAGACTGGTTTTATAAACTGACAGCAATGCTTTCATCTGTGTTTGGACACGATCTGTTTGAACGACGGCATCACCAAAAACGGCTCTCACGTCTGCTTCTCAGAGCCGCTCTGGACTCTCAAACACCGCTCACAGCGTTTTTCCTCTGAAGCAGGAAGACGATTCACACCATGTTTGGGGAAGTGGATCAGAATCTGAGAACCAGTGAATATACTTTCGGATCCTGAATAGGTCACTTAATTTGTGCATCAAGGTAGCAGTTCCTCTTCGTTTGCTGTGGCTGGAGTTCTGGTGAAGGTGTTTCCTTTGAAAAAAAACGTGGTTATATATGCTCTGATTGGGTTTATTGACAGGCGATTGTATTGCAGCAGGGTATGATTCGTCATTGGCTGGTGTGCTTTGATTTAAAGTCATTTAATAGCACGGTCCATGCAACACTGACACCTTTCTACTCTAGAGCACTATATTACACATTTGCACTGATAAGCGCATTGCAATATGTTAACACATTTGCATGGACTAGCGTGTGTAGCACTTTATATTACATATTAGCAGTGGTTAGCATGTGGGCCAGGTCACCTGGTAACGGAGTTACAAAATTGATGTATTTTGTATCATGGCTCCAAAACAAGTAAGAGAGTTACGATTTAGCTTTGTGTAGGTCTTCCCTTGTACTTCAAAAAACAAAATAGCCTGTTCATTTGATTTATTTTGGGTGAAAACGGCAAAAAACTGGTCGGTAACGGAGTTACAATTTGTACAAAATAAATGTTAGCACTGCATTTGGCATTAGCACTGGATAGCACATTAGAGCCATGTTCCTCATTATTATGCATCAGAACAAGTTCCCAGCTGCTGCATACTCAAGTCACTGCAGTATAGAAAAAAAATTGAAAAAATGATGGCTTTAAATTAAGAGGTCCGCTTGCTGAGTGTTTCAAGGTAATGGCTAATATCCATCACCATTTTTCATTATGCATTCATCCCAAAGGCTGGAATTTAGCCACAGGAAATAATATCTAAAGTCACAAAGTCAGTTGCTTGAAAAGCGCTGCCTGCTACCATGAACTCTTTCCAGTAACTTATTTTTGCCTTATTGCTTCTTTTGAAGCTGAAATGTTATTTTACTTTCCAATCCACTATTTTCCTTTTGAAATGCTTTTGGATTTTAGCCTGTGGGGGTAGAATTTGCTCCGTAGGAAAAATGTGAATGTAAATATCTTCATGTGAGGTACTGAAGGGGCTGCTTTTCCCATTTCTCTTGAGGCTATGAACCATAGGTACAGGCTAGAGTTGTCCCACAGTAATGACAGGTGAGTCTTTGTTGTTTGTTGCTGCAAGGGGTTAATGTGGAATGATGGCGCATCTTGTACAGAAACATGTTTTGGAGGGTTTGGCGCTCAGAGTCAGCATTCCGAGGCCTTGCTTTCGCAGCCGTGACTGTGGCTTTAGGTAGAGATTTTTCCTGGGTTTCGATAAAAATTCACCTGAGGTGCACTATTCTACTGGTGTGAACATGTGGCAAGAGAATAGCATCTATCATAAAGGAGCCTTTACGTTATATCAGTCTTACAAAGCCTCATGGGGGCTGCCAAGCTGTCACGGAATTACAGTCCCACTACATTTTGGGATGTAACTCTACAACTAAATAAGATAAAATCAAGTATGATGTGTCATATTGAAGGTATTAACTTGTTCTTTAATATTATTTAGTGAAAATATTTTTTTTGAGAAATTTTCATAGAAGAAACAGGCAAAAACTACTCCGTTACGGAATTGCACAGAATTGACGTGGTTTTTTCAGTGTTGTTTTTAACTATTTAGAAAATGATGTTCCTGTCATAGTTAAGTTATGAAACTTCAATATGTTCATATTTAAGGTGTTTTTGTTAATACTGTAGGTTATAGAAACAAATATTGACTTTAACCCTGCTTTATGGGCAAGAAATTTCAAAAAGTTAATGTCACGGAATTACAAGAGGCAAATTGTCACGTAATGACAGCAATAGTATTAATTAGTTTCAATGTTCTTATTTCAATATGTTATATACATAATTATTTACATTTTTACAGTTAAGCAATGTATTACAATGAGTTTTCCACTTATAATGACCAATCATAACACATACTTAAATTTTTTTTTTTATTCTCCATGTCAACATTGGCTTGGCGGCCCCCTCATGATAAAGGAGTTGTTTCATTATATTAGTCTTACAAAGCCTCGTGATCAAGGAGCTGATACATTACATTACTCTTACAAAGGGCCTCATAAAGGAGCTGTTACATTATGTTAGTCTTACAAAGCCTCATGATAAAGCAGCTGTTACATTAGTCTTACAAAGTCCAGTGATAAAGGAGTTGTTACATTACATTAGTCTTACAAAGTCCAGTGATAAAGGAGCTGTTACATTATATTAGTCTTACAAAGCCTCGTGATAAAGCAGCTGTTACATTAGTCTTACAAAGCCGTGTAATAAATGAGCCGTTACATTACATTAGTCTTACAAAGGGCCTCATGAAGGAGCTGTTACATTATATTAGTCTTACAAAGCCTCATGATAAAGCAGCTGGTGCATTAGTTTTACAAAGCCTTGTGATAAAGGAGCTGTTGCATTATATTCGTCTTACAAAGCCTCGTGGTAAAAGGGCTGTTAAATTATATTAGTCTTACAAAGCCTTGTGATAAAGTAACTGGTGCATTAGTCTTGCAAAGCCTCGTGATAAAGGAGTTGTTAAATGATATTAGTCTTACAAAGCCTTGTGATAAAGCAGCTGTTACATTAGTCTTACAAAGCCTTGTGATAAAGCAGCTGTTACATTAGTCTAACAAAGCCTTGTTATAAAGGAGCTGTTGCATTACATTAGTCTTACAAAGCCTCATGACAAAGCAGCTGTTACATTAGTCTTACAAAGCCGTGTGATAAAGGAGCCGTTACATTACATTAGTCTTACAAAGGGCCTCAAAAAGGAGTTGTTACTTTAGTCTTACAATACCATGTGATAAAGGAGCCGTTACACTACATTAGTCTTACAAAGGGCCTCATAAAGGAGTTGTTACATTAGTCTTACAAAGCCTTGTGCTAAAGGAGCTGTTACATTACCTTAGTCTTACAAAGGGCCTCGTAAAGGAGCTGTTGCATTATATTAGTGTTACTAAGTGCCTCATAAAGGAAGTATTACATCACATTAGTGTTACAAAGCGCCTCAAACATATAAATGGATTGCAATCTGTTCCCCTATCCTTCCTATTCGTTCGTGCTCGTCAATCGACTTATCGTGACTCTCAAGATGGAGGCGACTGGAAACTACCTCAAGGTACGGTTTGCATAAGCTGCCTTTTTTAATAAACTACCTGTGCATTTTCAAAGTTCTCAGTGCCTCATTTTAAATGTCAGGGCCCTCGGTATTCTAGCGATGAAGTGTGGAGCTACTTTGAGCCTTGTTAATGATGAAAAAAATAGCGATTCTTTTGCATGGCAATGATATGCCCAATTCACTACCATTGTAAGCCTGTTGGAAGCTTCGGCTAAAAAGCTGTATATTTCGAAATGTTTTGTGCGTACGGAGATGGGGTATTCGACAAAGGTTAGTACTTGCTATGTTTCAATACACCCCAAGTCAGTTTCACACCGGAATTCATAAAGGAACTGTAATATAACAGTGTCACAAAGTGCCTCATAAAGGTCCTATTACAATAAATTAGTGTGACAAATCAGCTCTTAAAGGAACTGTTGCGTTAGTTTCAGGAAGTTCCTCATAAAGGAAATGTTCCATTACATTATTGTAACAAAGCGTCTCCCAAACATACAGTTACATTACTTCTGTGCCCAAAAGCTCGTCATTAAGGAACTATTATATTACATCATAAGAAAGCGTCTCATGAAGATTGTTTCATTACATTACTATACAACAAAGCCTGTCCTAAAGGTATTGTTACATTACAATTTAGTTTCACAAAGCGTAACCGTGCATGTTTGGATCCTGTGGCTGGCTGGTGTGGAAACAGTCGTCAGGAGGCTTGCAGCTAATGTCTGTCCCCTCTCAGCTGTGCAGACGTCTCACTAATGGAGCGTGATGCACAGTGTGGCTGAGAAGCAACTGCTGGCTGGTCACACAGAGGTCATTCTCCTGCAGAGATGGGAGCCTCTCCAAACACCTTAATCCTCTGGACGGCCCTCAATAAACCCAACTGCAGGGGATTGGTTCCGTGACTCTGCGGAGACTGTTTTTTGGTAGCTGTGATCAGATCAGTCCGGCTCAGTTAAATTATTTTAATTGTCGGTGCATATGAATCTGAAGTGGTTTTAAATATGAGGTTTTGGGTACTCGTTGGCATCAAAATGGGATTGTGTTCGTGCGTGTGGGTACAGAGGAAAAATATTTGTACTGAAATGGTTTTATTGGAACTTCTGCCGTCAGAGTGGAGGATGTTGTTCTTTGGGGAAAAACTCGGCGCCCTCAGCACTTTTATGACACCTACAATGTGGAATTGCTCCGATTCTCCTCGGCAAGAGAGCCATTTATATGCAAAGCAGCCAACTGGCCTTTTTGTCATTTGAGAGTGGGCGGATTCAAAACACTTCCACCGGGTGACATTAACCAAAACAGTGGTGGGTAATGTTATCCTTGATATACTCACGGGAAATGGTAATTAAAAAGTTTCGCTTAATTAGGGTCCCTCTGTTGATACCAGCTGATCAGTCTCACAGAAAGTGCGCTGGAATGAAGCCGATTCTCCGGCGATGCCTCGCTGTCCTGGTATCTGCATCGTGATGCTGAGGCTACTTATCCCAGAGCCTCCTGCTGTCGTCTGGCGCGACCCAACCCTCTTCCTGGAGATCTGCCACCCTGTAGGTTTCCATTTCAGTTTGGCAGGACCTCTCACTGTGAATGAGGGGGGCTGAGTCAGTTTCGGGGTGACTCTAGATTTCTTGGAATAGGATTGGTTGCCCATGCCATGGTCCATCACTGCAATGCAGGTAGCTGGGTCAGAGACAAACATCATCCACTCCAGGTACAAAAATATGTCTGGTTTTAATGCAGCCCAAGTGTTGAGAAGTAATGATTAGGTTTGCAAGTACATCTGAATTCCCACCAAATTTAATTGCATTTGCAAGTGGCTACTCAGGCAGGGTCTGGAGAATTAGCATCTAAAGGCCTCGCAAGGTTTGCATCCATCACTTATATGTAGGGTTGACAGATTATCATAGGAATTGCACTTGTTATGGCCAGTGTAGGTTATTCAAATGTTTGGATTTTACTCTCTGGTTCTCTGGCTTTGCAACTTCAGATGGGCGGAACAGGGGTGGAATCGCATGTGGTTCTGATTCGCAAACCCCGCAGATCTGCTGGAACTGGTAGACCTCGCGGCCTGTGATGTCATCCTCCGCGGAGATCCTGAGGCGTCCGTCAGCTGTGATTTAGAGTAATGAGTCACAGGAGGTGTGTCACGCCCCCCCCTCTTAAAGAACAGCTGTTTGCGTTTAGCGGAGATCCGGGCACCATCTGCAGCTGTTGCCGTGGAGACCTGTGCAGACTGCGGCCTGGTTTCATAAGCCTGGTTGACTTATTGTGGTGTGTGTGTGCGTGTGTGAGTGAGTGTGCGCCTGTGTGTGTGTGTGTGTGTGTGTGTGTGTGGGGGGGGGGGGGGGGGGGGGTGGTTCAGCTGTCTGTCTGCTCACATCATAACTCACTCTAGTCAGTTGCATCGGGTTGTGGGAAATTAAAAACCAACGGCTGTACGTTCTACTTTTGTTTCAATACTGTAAATATGAATTTTTCATGGCTTTAGGTGCTCTGCTCTTTTATTAAAGTTTCATGTTTAATTTAGGCTGGTCTGCGTAAGGCTCAGTGTATAATTATCTGTGGTGTTTAGGGACCGTCTCAGTGCTGGGAGAGTCGAGGCTGAGGAGACACTTACTTATGGCAGAGCGCTATCTCTCCCTCTCCTTTCCTCTCTCTCTCTCTCTCTCTCTCTCGCTGACTCTCTCCCTCCCTCTCTCTCTCTCTCTCGCTGACTCTCTCTCTCTGGCCTCTTTCTCTGTTTCTCTCCCTCATTCTCTGCAGAGACCTTTAGTGTGATATTGGTTGTATTTATCATGGAGAAATATTTTACTGTACTCCAGTGCTCCAATGTAGTTTAACTGTTACTCCAGTGCTCCAATGTAGTTTAACTGTTACTCCAGTGCTCCAATGTAGTTTAAGTGTTACTCCAGTGCTTTAGTGTAGTTTAACTGTTACTCCAGTGCTCCAGTGGAAGAATCATTGCCACTTATCTCATGTAGCGCCGGACCACACGGTACCCTGAAAGGGCTCTCTGAACTACTTAACGAGATCAACAGTTTTGTCTAAATACTCGACAGGGTTGCTTGTTGGGTAAGCGCTGGGTAGCTGATCATGTAGTCCAAGCGCCTCTCTGAAGGGCTGGGTCATGTACCGCCGCTAACCCACAGTTCACTGCACAGGTTAATCAGTCTGTGCACTGCAGGTCTGCCACTGAAGTGCAGTTCGCCTCACCCATGCTTGACCTGTGCTGCTGTATTTCTGGTTTGCAGAACCATCTCCCTTCATTTTACACATCGCTGGACCTTCTGAAGTCACGGTTTGTGGCCTGTTTGGCATTCGTCTGATGTTAACCGAGGCCAATTATTTAAAATGTCATGTATCACCATACAACAGTTGGTCTCTTTCTGGAACTACAGTGCAATTTTAGTTTTGCCTCTCGGGGAATTTCAGAAGATAAGACAAGACTGTTTGCTTTGTGGTCACCATCACCTTCTCTGCATCGACCAGAGGGGGAAGCCCATCTCCGTGTCATACAGAAACCGATCAAGAGTTGAGCTTTGTTATCTATGGATCTGCGGAGTCATTTAGTCCAGCTTTGATTCAGTCAGAAAGTCACTCCAGTTAAATGCAGGTTATGAAGGAAACTGACGGCATGATGAGGATGATGCGCCTTATGTTCTGTGTACTAATTTTTTATGAACACAAGACAAAACGGTTCGGTGCAGACGGACCTGGTCTTGAAAACCGATCGAGGGCAGTCAGAGCCTCTGTTATTTTCTAGATCTTTTTAAAGATTCATTTGAACAAATGAATCCCTTTTTTTCCCCGCAAGGGTCATTCCATGTCAATTCAACAAATTTCAGAAAATTTCCCCACCTGACCATCTCAGATTTATTTAAAAAAATTCTCACACCAAGGCCATGTACTCAATAGGATATGTGTAATGTTTCAGAAAATATCTCTTAGTTTTGACAAAAAATAATTGAAGGTGGCAACATTCCTTTCTGCAATGTCAAATAAAAGAGGATTTTTAGGAGGCAATATCTCTAGTTATATCCCCGAACGCCGAATGGCGTTCTGGGGGATATTATGTTTTTGGTCTGGCCGCTGCCACCGCCGCCGCACTACGTGTTACCGCGATAACTGCAGTAATATTTCAATTAGGAATTTCAAGTTTTGCATATTAGTAAGTATCATAAAGAGGAAGAACTGATTCGATTTTGGACAATTTACAATTTCTAGATTGGCCACCAGGGGCCAAAAACTGAAAAAAATCACTGTTCCGCGATAACTTCAGTAACATTTCAATTACAAATTCCAAGTTTTTTATATAAGTAAGTATCATAAAGAGGAAGAACTGATTCGATATTGGACAGCATACGATCTCTAGATTGGCCACCAGGGGCCAAAAACTGATTTACATGTTAACAGGATAACTGCAGTAATATTTCAATTAGAAATTACAAGTTTTGCATATAAGTAAGTATCATAAAGAGGAAGAACTGATTTGATTTTGGACAAGTTACAATTTCTATATTGGCCACCAGGGGCCAAAAATGGAAAAAATCACTGTTTTTATCATATCTCTGGAAATATTTGTCTGATTGACCTCAAGTCAAGTGCAAATAAAAGGTCATGACCTGAGAATGTGTCCCACGATGACATTATACCTGTTTGGTTCAAAATTTTGACACAAGATGGAGCTTTGTCACATAAAATTCACCATTTTTGCTATATCCTTGGAACTATTTCTCCAATTGACATGAAACTATGTGCAACTGCAAGGTCATGACCTCACAGCGTGTCTTCATGATGACATCATACCTGTATGGTTCAATATTTTGCCACCAGATGGCGCTTTGTGATGGAAAATTACCATTTTGGCCATATCTTCAGAACCATTTGACCAATTGACTTGTAATTAATTTCAAATGAAAGTCTATTCAAGGTCTATTCAAGGATTGGGGAATTTGATGATTGGGGGCGTTCGGGGATATACCCCCAGCCGTCGCCTCAGACGGCATTAGCCTAGTTATATCAATGCCATGGGCTCAAAAATTTCCACAGTGTAGCATCTATGCCCAGTATACTTGTGAAACACATTTTCAATGGCAAATATGTTTTACTTGGGACCTGTGGCTGTTTGAAATGAATAATTTATTTGACGAAGTTGTCAGTGACATCAACTTTGAAAGCCAATTATGACCAAAGTTATACAGGTAGAGAGCTGATTTTTTCTGGGCAAGCTCTCCTCATATAGTGCTATTGGTACAATAAACAGCAAGCATGTCATAGTTGTCCAGAAAATACGCAGCAAAATCCTAAAAATGCCAAAATTTCCTGAAATTTGACATTAAATTTCCGAGGTGTGACAAGCTGTAAATTCTTGAAGTCTTCACCATCTTAAAGCTTACATTCTTGGCTATCTTTGTTTCAATGGTGGTTGTGGTGCGACTCTTCATTAAATAGTAATGACATTTTTAATAACGCCTTGTACACGCTCATTTTTCATAGTTTCTATGTGATACCTTGCATATTGCATATTTTATTATCCCATGGGACACGAAATTGAGACACATTGTATCCAGTGTTCTACACTAGAAAAAGACCGAGAAACCCTAAAGGAACAGGGAACACCTTGGTGTGGACTTTCAGACACCAATGGTTGTTAGGATCAGATCTCAAATTTGTATTAACATTAAAAAATGGTTGAAAATGAGTGTTTATAAGGTGTTACTAAAAAAATGTATCACTCTTTAATAAAGAGTTGCACCACAACCACCATTGACCCAAAGATAACCAAGAATGAGAGCTTTAAGATGGTGCAGATTTCAAGAATTTACAGGTTGTCACACCTCTGCAGTTTGATGTCAAATTCCAAGAAATTTTGGCTTTTTTAGGATTTTGCTATGCATTTCTGGACAACCATGACATGCTTGCTGTTTATTGCACCAGTGGCACTATATGAAGAGAGCTTGCCCAGAAAAAAATCAGCTCTCTACCTGCATAACTTTGGTCATAAATGGCCTTCAAAGTTGGTGTCACAGACAACTTCGTCAAATAAATTAGCATTTTCAAACTGCCATAGCTCTCTAAGAGAAAGAGAGAAGCCATTGAAAGTCTGCTCGCCTAGTTTACTGGGCATAGATGCTACACTGAGGACGATTTTGAGGCAATGGCATAAGTATAACAGGAGATATTGCCTCCTAAAAACTCCCTTTTATTTGACGTTGCAAAAATTAGTGTGGAAATTCGCACAACACTACCATCTTTTTTTTTTTTTTTTCTGCCAAAACTAATAGACACATTTAACTGAAATTTGACCCACATACTATTAAGTATATTACCTTTCTGTGATAATTTTATAGACAAATCTGAGATGGTCAGGTGGGAGGCATTTGTTGAATTGACATGGAATGACCCGCAATATCATGAAGTCACCAGGCCCGAGCGGCCGAAGCAGAACCCCATTGCAGAATATCACCATGACCTGACGCTGTGGTTTGTGTGGTTGGACTTTAACTGCTGTAACCCAGTCAAAGGCCACTCAGATTCCACAGAGGTGTAGGAAGAATGGATGGCCTAGTTTAAGAAATAAAACCTCGAAAAGGATTGCTGCCGGGCAAACAGCTCATATTTCTTCAGTGTTGGTGGCCATTGTGAGTGGAGCATGCTCAACAGGAACTCTATTGTGGGCTTGACATAATTAGGTATTGCGTACGAAACCATAAAAATCTGTTCCAGGCCAGTCTGATGTGTTGTTGGGGCTGTGTTTGTTTTCGTTTGAGTCACGGGCGAGGAGACTGATGTTTCTCCTGGAAAGCTCCTCTGAATCATTTTATTTACTGTACGCCATTATTAAACAGCTGCAGACCTGCTGGGGTATTCAATAGCATGTCCAAGACCAGAGAAAACATCACAACCCTCTTCATTCCGCTGGTTTGATTTTCGGATTTCCAGAAATCCGTTGGCCGAGGGTTCGCTGGGTAATTTATTTTATACATTTATCTAATTTTATCTGAAGTTCTGCAACTCCTGAGTGGTGTTTCAATCGCGAATTGATACGAATGAGGAGGATATTCCCGGATGGATTTTGGCAGGGGAGGAGCTGTTTTTCTGGCACGGAGTGTGTGACCTCTCTGAGGGGCTGCCTGTGAGATTAATGGCCCCAGGCATGGGCCCCGGGCCCCTGTGGGACACACGTATTGAAGGGCAGCAGGGCTCTTTGAGAGGGGTATAGTCCCCTAAAGAGAGGCTTGTGTGTGTGTGTGTGTGTGTATGTGTGTGTGTGTGTGTGCATGCTTGTTTGGCGATTATGCATGACTGTAATGTTCACAAATAAAAAAATACTGTCAAGGTGCTTTTCATTTAATTTAGTTTAACGCACTGCTCTGAGTGTTCCATGTATTTTCTATGCATCACTCTGGGGCTTCACTCAGCGGGGTGGGGTTTTAGGGACCGCCAGGCCAAAGGTCACGGAGAGGCCGTGGAAAGAAGAACTCATGAAAAAGACCGAGCAAGGAAGAGGGCAAAGATTATTCCTGCCGCCCGGTCAATAAAGATCTGTTTCATTAAAAGATAGCGATCGACTTGATGTCATATCATCGAGCTCAAAAAAATCAAGGACAGTTGCCATCGAGTCGTGACTCCCTGAAGTCGCCGACATCTCCAGCGATTTTGACATTTAACATGCGACGTGGAATGCCCCCCCAAAAAACGGTTGTGACATGTTATTCTCTCAGGAAATTCAGCTCACTCAGCGCGTGTTTATGACAAACCGACTACTGTACAGATAAGAAACTGACCTATAAAACGAGAGAACAGAAACTTCCCCTCGAGCTCGGCAGTTTCACACTTCCTGCTCTCTCGTGGGTCGCCGGTGCTTTGGAATCTTCGGGGAAGAAAACGCGTTAGCTGTGCGGCGCGTGTGACGCTCGGGGCGGACGGGGTGTCTCGCGGGTACCCGCGCATGAAGGTGAAAAATCCGCTGTCGCTGGAACGGAACAGGATGGAGAGGCGCGTGTGTTCCCTCCTCAGGCCGTGGACTGTGTGCGCAGACAGTACTTTGACCCTCGACCGGCTGACAGCCGTGTGACAGGGCGGACTCGGCTCTGCTCTCGAAGACGCAAGTGGAGAAGAAACAGTTTCGCTCTGCCTCTGAGGATCAGCGCTTTCACTCCTTTTAAAGCGACTTGGTTTGGCTTCGGCTGTCGGTGCGATGACTGATGCGCCTTGGTAAGACTCGGGAGGCGTTTCGTGGTGCTATTTTGAGAATTGGCTCTGATTCTGTTACCCCCCAGAACGGACGCTGTTTGGGAGTGATTGCTTTGCATTTCATCGGTCTGTGGGAGGATAGGATGTTGAATGTCGGTGAATATACTGCTCTGTCTGTCCTTGGTCATGTTGAGGACGACTGTCTGTGTCCTTTATCTGTACAGAAGTTTCATTGATTGATAGGATACATTCATCTCCTGCTGAACAGATAATAGACTTATTAAATTTCATATGGTTGTCTGTCTCGTACCCTAAATCATGCTAAATTATTTTGTGCGATATTATAAAGTTAAAGATGATTAAACCATGTGCAACTGTGACAAAGTAGGTCTATAGGTAAGTATGTGTATCTGATCTGTGGAAGAAGCCGATTGGGTCCACGGCCGCACGTCTTTTGGCAACTTTCATTTGTTCTTGACAACGGCTGCCGGTATATGCTGTACTTCCGTTTCTGTAAATGTGTGGGGAACCGTACAATATGTAGAATTAAATTCACCTCCGTTTAAAAAAACAACCTGCTGCTGACTGCGATACGAAATGCTTATTCAGCTGTGCGTGAAGAGGCTTCTCCCCGAGGATACATGTTGAGCCGCTGCGTTTCCTGTCATCTGTGTCCGGTGCTGCATGAATAACGCTGATGCAGCTGCGTTTAAAGCCGCTTCTTGTTTCACAAATATTCGTGTCAGTGTTTTCACCGCGATTTCATCGGATTTTTTGGCTCTCAGTTCGGTCTTACCGGAGTGTGGTGTTTCGTGATGGGTGAGTGCCTAAACTAAGGGCCATGCTGTATTTTATTGGTCACGCAATAGTGGCTTGGCCCTGGAATGAATGAAAAGCGGTGCAGTAGACCTTGCTTTGGTGAGACTCCCGGAGTTGAACAAAGCGCCTCACTGTACTTGGGCGAACAATAGTCCTTCTTTGAAATGCCTGATTGTGTACTTTTCTTATCTGTCAAACTTGTGGCACACATCACCCAGTCCTGTTGTAAGACGTGACTTGTTAGAACAGCCTTGGTACGGCTCTTATGACTTTGACGTCGTGTAGGCCCACTGAGCTTGCGAAAGGATTTTTGTCCGTTGCTAAATTTTCCAGGTGAGCAAAACAAACGCGGGTGGCTTAAATGGATGCCTTCTTCCTGACGCAAAAGGCTTCTCTCATCCAGTTCATGTTAATATCACTTGCGTTTAACGGGAACAATCTGAGCATGACGGCACACTCAGGGTCTCCATCTGTTGATTGTTAACCATCGCTTTCCCTGAAAAGTCAACGCATAATGTGTTAATGTGTTCTTTAAATTGCGTTACTGTGACAATGCACTTTTGTACTTTTTGAAAACTTCTCCAGGTTACAATCATGTTTGCCCTTGAAGATTATACACAGAAGCTTTTATCCCGGCGAGTGTGTGTGTGTGTGTGTGTGCACACGTATGCTTATGTCTCAATACAGTGGCACCTTCAGTGACTGCTCTACTCAAAAACTTCCTCCCCTTTTGTTTTCTTCTAAGCTGGACTTTGTCACAGGCTTATCATTTAAATATTTGTTTCCTGGTTCTGGAATGAAACGCTAATGTTTCATAGGCAGATCAGATGAAAATCTCCATTCATCATCTTGCCATCAATACAAATAACCTGTGACTGAATCAGATGGAAGAGTTAGAGTGTGGCTATCTTAAGGGAGTGATGGGGTTCTGTCCGCTCCTGTCATGATGAAGAGTTCCTGTTCTCTGAAGAAGGGATTGATGGGATTAGTGATTCAGTTTCCTTCTGTATCACTTCACACCTGCAGTCTGATTTCACTGACGTATTGGCCTCATGTTTGGATGGGTTTGGATGACCCTGCTGTGGATGTGTCTTGCTCGTGGCATTGTAAGCTGTTACGGGAGGGCTAGCAGTGAACTGCTGTGCTTTAGTTTCTTAACCGAGTACCATGTTTTTGTTCGTTAGCAGAGTAATTATGTTTTGGCTTGTCGGTGATATAATTAACCATCCATTGGGTAGTTAGCAATGTAATAACCATTCTTTGGTGAGTTAGCTTTGCGCTGTGCTTCCAGCAGAGTACTAGGCTTGGGTTGGTTAGCCAGGTAATTACAATGCTATGCCTCATTAGCAGTGGACTGTGTTTGGATATCTAGCAGAGTACCAGGCTTGGGTCACGTGGCTGCATGCGATTCTTCGGTTAGTGGTTGATACTGAGCCTGTGAAGGAGGATCAACGTTTTTTGATCCAGTCATAACCGCAAACCCAGGGGGGCATCACCGTGATGATGACACCGTTTCGGCTCAGTCTATCATGACGTGTCGGTGACTGATAAGGCCTAGACTGGGGTGTTTAGAGTCCAGAATAGTGGGTTAGTTTCAGACGGATTGTTATGGGATTTGGTCTTCGCCTGCTGTGGCTTTCAGTGTCTGAAGTCATTTAGCAATATTTCATGATGTCATCTTGCCATAACATGTTGTTCTCTTGTTTTCATTTAGCCTTTATTGGATTTTACATATTCTCTTTTGATTGGCTTTGAGTTTGATACAACACCAGAAGTGTTATTGCACTTGAAATCCTTTATGAAGGTATCGGGTGGGATTGTTGTTAAGCCTGAGTCGCAGAGATGTCCTCCTAACTGCACTAGTGGTGACAATTTTTCTCTGGTCAGTTTCAAATTTTGTGGGGACCACACACTTATAGTGACAGGACAGAATGCACCAAAGTTCCATCATTATTAAAAATTCTAATAATACTATGAGGACAACCTTATTTTTGTAATCACTTGACAGATTGCAAATGTTGAGTGTCTTTTTAAAAATTTGGTCATAGCCCTGTCTGTCATGGATCAAAACTTGCAATTTTGGTTGTGATCATATTTACCTGTAACATGCACTCAAATATTTTGTTGAACTGATTAAATGTGTTGGAAAAAACGGAGGTGCGCAACCCTTGTCATTGAAGTCAGTGGGACCTATTACAGTCTGTTTCACAACATTCAGTCATCATTACAAGTAATTAATTATTTTTTATGGTTTCCTGGGGAAGTGACTGTGGGCCAATTTGAAAGTTCCTGGTTCTGGGCCATTAATGCTGTAGTGTGGCATTACTACTGCATGTGGATGAAACATAAGCCTGTCCTCAAAGATAGAAAGGCTCATGTTCGCTGCATATTATCATGATTATTGTTCACTGACGAGTGTCACAAAGTGAAATCTCTGATTTTTGAGAGAAATAGCTGCTGTTGTGGGAGACAAACCTATTATTATTATTATTATTAATATTACTACTATTTGTAGTAATCCTCGTAGTACTGGTAGTGTTGGTCCTTCTTGTTGTAGTATTGGTAGTAAAAATGATAACGAAAGTAGCTGTTGCTGTAATAATGGTGTCTCATTGTTTGTTATCATGGTGGAAGGTAACCTTCATGTTTTAATCACAGTTATCCTGCCCATTGTGTAGTTCTATACATCAGGAATCCTCTGGCTTGATGTGTTTTTTTGCTCCAATTGAGCTTTATGTGCGGTTTACCGGCAGAGTCCGAGAGTCGTCAGTCTACAGTCTGAGTAAACAGACATCAGAACAGCAGGAATTGGCAGAAATCCTGCCCCATCTGCTGTTAAATTTAATAATCTGGTTCTGTGAGGCTCGCTGTGTCCACCACTATAATCTCTGCTATCGGAGACGTGCTGAATGTAGCCTATTAATGAAATTTCAAATGTACGGCCTTCAAATCGGACTTCATCTTAGCACTTCTCTGATTTATTTAACCCAATAATGCAGCGGTATGTCTGCAGTGGCACTTAGATTCTGGGTTCCTATGGGCGCAGTGTTTGAAATGGACTTGTATTTGACTGGGGAAAAGGTGTTGGAGCCATGTGGATTTGCTTTTTGAATGTTTCACGTCCGGCTATGCTATTGCACAGTTTCGCCTACTGCTAATACCGCCGCTCTCACCAAACGCTCTGCCTACAGACTACACGCTCACTCGAACCACTCTTTACCGGAATGTTCAGTGACACCATCGTAGTAAATTATAGGCTAATGACTGTTTTCATGCTTGTTATCACACTTGATGGATGGGTTGCTGCGCTGTGTGTTATTGTAGTATTACACAGGATGGCTGTCTGTAATTTTGGGGAGTCTCTCTCGGACCTGAGGGCTGGTGAAAGTTGACGCCTCACTCCTTTTTCCTTTTTTCTTTTCCTTGTCTTTTGTACTCAGGTGGCGACTGACAGGGTTGCAGGAAAGCTGAGTTCGACTCTCTCATGGGTGAGGAACTCGGTATCTCAGACCGTCAGTCACATGGCTAGCCAGGTGGCTCCGCCCTCGTCACTGCACCCCCCGCCCACCTCCGCGTGCGGCAGCCTGACCACGCCCACGCCCGCCCTCTCGTCCTCATCTCTGTCGTCCCCCTCCTCCCCCTCCCAGCTCAGCCCCGACGAGGTGGAGCTGCTCGCCAGGCTGGAGGAGCAAAACAGGTAAGGGGGGAGGGGGAGGGTGAGGTTGTGCTTGCTTTTGATTGGCTGAGAAAGCTGTGACAGGAAGTACGGGGATTTGGAAATTGATTTACTAGGGCACCTTGGCGATTTAAATTAGCTCTCTGAAGGGGGAAGTGCAGTCCTGCTGTTGGACTTTGATTGGCTGAAAATCTGTGGCGGGAAATGGAAGGGTTTAAATTTGATGGCAGGTGCTGAAGTGTATGCCATATTCAAAATGGTGAAGCCACATCGACAGGAAAGTTCTGCTGTCTCTCTGGGAGAGGTACAGTCCTGCTGCAGCTGCCTCAGTGAGTCTGTACTTGCAAAATTTATGGAAGCGGTTGAAACTGGAATTGTGGGTAATGCAGTTTTTTTCTGACCTGTGGTATTTTGTATGTTGCTCGGCTCTGGTCCTGGGAGCGCTCATTTGTGCTTTCTCTTATGGTAGTGTGTTTTTATCTGACGCGCGCGCAGCTGAATAACTGCAGTCAGTTTAGCCCTTAGCTTGCGGAAAAAATACAGACCACATCAGTGACATCATCCATTGACTCTCCGCTGGCTTTGCGAAAACTGTTTTGGCAGGAGGAAGGACAGTCTCTGGACGCAGTTATTTTGGACAGTTCAGCCAGAGTCTCCGCAGCACTGCGGGCCAGTCTGAGTCGTCCAATGGTTGTGTCCGACACTGGGGAGTAACCTGATCCCAATATGTCTGCAAAATATCTCTATTTACTAATCCATTCGGCGCACTGGGAGATATCAGCCAAAGGGAAGAACGGCGCTCATTCATTTTCCCCTGGGAATATATTTCATGACTCGGCATTTTTGCTTTAGTGTTAAATTGACTCTGATGGAAAATGGGAAATGAATGAGCTGAGCTGTAGCTGTGCACAGTGGTGCTTGTGAGTGGTGTTCTTCCAGAAGACCAAGAAATGGCCGCCGAGAACGAGGCCCAGGTTTGGTTGCTTGGTGTTGCCTGGCAACAGGTGTGCTTGCTTCTCTGTCGCATGATGTCATAGATCTCACCCTCGGTTCTCTCGCCCCACCCAGTCACGGGCAGGAGATCCTGTCCCGCGTCACGCGCAAATCATCTGTGGAATGAGCCGGTGCGCAGAGTCCCAGGGGCTGCGCTCTGCGCCTGTGCTGGTCGTTTTACACTAAAGCTTGTCCCTCAGTTTTGATACTTGGATCATAGTGTGACACTGTGGGGTTGAGGGGGGGGGGATTAGAATTTATGTCACCAGAACTTACTCAGGAATCTGAACAGATTGCAATTAATAGTTAATGAATTCCACTGAGAATCACCTCATAAAAAATGTGGCTACGCAGCATCAGTTGAAGCCAGATGGTAATTATACTGCAATGTCATTCATAACACGAGCACAATTACCCAGGTCTGAATATGTAATGAATCCAGGGCAACACAAAAGAATGAGATGATGCAGTGTCCTGACTGGTGAGCAGGTTTAATGACGTTAGTCTGTCATTTTGGCTTCTCGACCTTGTAAAGGATGAGGTTTTCTCCCCTGTCCTCTGAGGTGGGGTGTAAATACTGAGGATGTGAGGTTAGGGGTTCATCTGAGGATATGAGGTTAAGGGTTCATCTGAGGATGTGAGGTTAGGGGTTCATCTGAGGATGTAAGGTTAGGGGTTCATCTCACGGGGGAGCCTCATGTAGCCCTGGTGTTGATGAGAGGAAGCGTTTATCTGTCCTCAGGTGGGACTACGAGTGCAGCTCTCGGCGTGATGTTGCGAAGTAGCGCTCTACTCGGGGGAAGAAGAAAAAGACGTCCATCTTGGATTTTACATGGGTTTTATTGAGTTGAATGAAAAAGACAGTTATTTCGGGGGGAACAGGTTTAGTTTTCGGTACAGTAAATGTGCATTACAACAGTATGAAGGCGTCTGAAATGTAGTGGACGAGTTCAACTTGCAGCCGTTGAGCTCACATTTTTCAAAATTCACCCGTTTCGTGACTTTTTGTCCCTAAAGGCTGAAATGGGTGCTTCACAAGCGTAGCGACACAGGACCAGGATACGCAGTGCATGTAGTCCTGACCTCAGAGTTAGGGTCACGTTCTTCTCCCTGCAGTGATGTTCCTCATGACCCCACGACATCGGACGCACAAAAGGCATCAAAAGACCAGGCGCCCAGTCTGTTCATTGGCCAACCCTCTGCCCTGTGACCTTTGACCCTCTCTCTCTGTCTTTGTGTCACTATTTAGGAGGACAGCTGTACCCTTTGACCTGACACCTGTCACTTCCCCTTTAAGGCCGTCGGTCGCACATCTCGCTGGCCTCGAGCATCACAGTGAGCCGCACTCTCCTCACTTGAAATAGCAGCATTACCTCTTTATAACTCTGCTACATTTCTGTGTGGAGAATTTAGCTGCCAGTGGCCATGATGGAGGTTGTGCTGAGAGGAGGACTTATGGTCGGCTTTTATATGATGACGATTTCGCTTCTGCCTGGAGCAGTTTCCTCCATTACCTTTCAAGTAATTCTGATTCTATTCCCCGAGCTGTAATCAGATGTCGCTGCTAGGCAACCTGGAGATTGGAAGAGAGGGTCGATGTGCGGAGTGATGTTATTTAGATTGATTTGGAGAGCTGCTGCATTTAGCTGGCAACTGAGTGGAGAAAAAACAAAGAAATATAAAGAGATTAAATTAAAATGTGGCCCCATGAGGAACTGGGAATGAGTTGATCTTTTTAGTTTTGCTTCAGGATTCTGGTACAGATGCAGACGTTTAGGTTTGCATTTTATAGTCTGTAATTTGTATCTATGAAAACGCATTTTCGGAAATCCTATAAGAAGAATGTTTGTGGACCTGCCGAAGTGATTGTTTAATTTGGGCCATTTCCTGTGAATGAATGAATAGATTGCATCGACATGATCATTTGATCCTCGCTCTCGTACGCGACCGTCTCTTTGAAGGACAGTGGACAATGAATTGTCTCCAAATTTTGAGATTTACCTCTAGACCTGTGTGGGAGCGCGGCTCGCGTGACCTGCGCTGTGGCTGTAAATGTTCCGGAACATTCCTCCAGCTGTAGCAGAATATTACAGGTCCCCAGGAAAGCGGGAGTTACGATCGAGGTTTATTATATTCGCTCTCTGCAGTGGATTTATATCCTATACCTTCACTTTCTTGGCAAATTACTGTATGGTTGTACAACTAAAAGAATGGGAGTAGTTGGCTCCTGCTTATCTGTGTGCTGAACTTCTGGAACGTTCCATCGGTGGAAACCCATTGGTTTGCCCGTTACATTACATTACAGGTTCTTAGCAGACGCTCTTATCCAGAGCAACGTACAAAAGTGCACAGGATCAGTACAAAAGTGCAGAGCTCCTCGGAGACAAGTGCTAACAGTAAGAGACAGAACACTTTCCATTTTTACAGATTGTTACAGGTCTAAATCAATAACAAAAGGGCATCAGTTGGTAATTGTATTCTGAATGTCCTTTGAGAGCAGTGCAGTTTAGTGGTGTGAGCTGCTTTGTTATATTAGCAGTCTTAAATGACACAAATTCGCTGTTGAGGATAATTCTGTTTCAACATTTTTTTTATGCAGCTCTGCTGGATCTACTGGTATGAAATTCAATGGATGTGAACATCTGCTATATAAAAAAAAAATAAAATAAAATAAAAATGTACAACCTAATGTGTGCTTGGCTTGTGAGTGAACAGGTGAATCTCATCCTCTTTAGACTGGTCAGTTGAAGCCACAGTCACGCTATAGGTGAGTGGAGAGGTTATTTCTGCATGATGATTATGAAATGGCTGGCCTGACCTTTGACCTACATGCTGAGGCACTGACACGTCTGCACTATGCCAGCTGCAGCCCGTCTGGAGCGCGAGTGAAGACGGCCATTTTAGCAGAGCTGATTAGAAGGACTGTCCGTCTGTGGGCTTCCCTGTGGTGGAGTCTGACTCGAACAGAGCGTGCTCAGAGCAGCCCGAGTTGGGGCGCAGCTGTGCAGTGTTTTTTCGACAGTCCTCACCTTTAGAGAAGGGCCAACCCTCAGAGGACTCGCGGGGGTCACCTGGGCTACTGCACACCTGCGAACCTGCTGTTTCTGTCAGTTTGCTTGTTTAAGATGTCCACTTCTGAGTCAAAGAAGTTAGCCTGTTATCTTGCTTTTTCTGCAGCATTCTGTTGCTTGAGATATATCATCCTGGAGATTTTCGCCACTATCTTGACTAAATGCACCTCATTTAACTAGAGTTCCACCACCTTCTTGGTCAGAGGTAGACCTCCCTGTTCTTGGAGTGCTGGTACTGTTCCTGGGTTTAGCTCAGTCCGAGCTTGACCTCCTGAAATTCACGGGTGATTTTGAGTAGCAGTATGAATCGCTGATTATTCTGAACGGAGAACCCCTGAGCTCTCATGGTCAGCTTCATTCATAAAAACCAAATAATGTAAAACAATTCCAGTCATGTTTGGATGGAACGAAAACCAAAAACGGCCTGGAGCAGGATTGCACTCCTCATACGACTGGAGATCTATTTACCTTCTGGAAGGTTTTCACTCCAAGTCAAACAAAGTCAGTCTTGGAATTTAAGCTATATATAGATCTCGCTTGACTGCTAAATCGTGGAATTAGGAGTGGCATAGTGAAAACCTGCCAGGCAAGTGACAGCCGGGAACAGGGTCAGGCAGTTTTGGTTTATCGTGATTCATGTGGCACGTTTCTGATTTCTGTTCAGGAAATGTAAGCATTTTAATTCTAGTCTTTTGTTCTGGTTTGTTTCCTGTTTTCTGCGGCCTGCGGCTTAGCTCTTGTAGATGCGTACAGTGATCATTGTCAGGATCGTTTTACGGGACATGTGAACTCTGGTCGTGGCAAAGGAGAATAGAGGTGGAGCGAAAGAAATGTCAGGTGTTTTCTGCAGGAAATAATTTATACTCTTTATTCGCTCCAGTTTCTCTGCAGAATGCAGAATTACGAGCTGAACCAATTGTGCATTTTATTTCAAACAAAACTGTGGCTCTGGCTGGCTAAAGTACAGGCGTGTTACCCGTGAAGTTAGCAATGCAAATTAGCACTTCACCATGTTAAGCAGTGTGTTAGTTTTAGCACATCAAGTGTTGGGAACAAAACAATGTTATTGATGTGAGTGTAGTGTCATGTCATTGTTTTCCTATTTTCTGCGAGACGGTCAACTTCAAGCCTACAGAACTGTGTGAGCGTGTTAACCATTAGCCACATGCTAATCTTTGCCAGTAGAAATGAATGCCCATGTAATGTAAGCTTACCAGGAACAGTGTTGGCCTATTAGGAACCTCAGTTACATGTATGTGGAGCGTATGGATGGCTACTTTAGGATCGCTGTTTAGGATGGGTAAATGTGATTGTTTGAAAGTGTTTACACACTCTGAATGCCTCCAGTTTGTCTGTGCTACCAGTGCTAATGACACCAATGTTCTGTAGAGGTTGATGGCAATTTGGCTGCCACAAGTTCAGCTGCAGTGGAGATATGGGCATACTGGGACCTTACCGGCATTACAACATACCATACAGCCGGTCTCTTAGCAACAGCCTCAATCCCTTTCATACCTGTGATTATAATCTCACAGCCACGCAGACTCACTTCTGTACAGCATTTAACTGACTTCCCATTGGCCCACTGACTTCCTGAGGACTTGGATCATCTGTAAGGGATGATGTACATCGAGCCGATCATTATTGTGATATGAACCCAGACAGGATAACGCTCGTTTCGGGGTTTTGAATAACCCTGAAGGGGTTTATTTTGCAATAATGACCGACTTCCTGTACATTGTCATGTTTATTACATGGTTACCTACTCAGTTAATCAATAATTCTGTACAATATATTGATTAAAAAATAATTTTATTGATTTTTAATAGATCTTTGTACTTCTGATTTAAAAAAAAAAAATAGTCCATTACAGTCTACAGATGGAACTGCGTCAAGCCCATGGTTCTTCCTAGCAGCGGCCTGCTCTTCAGAAATGACAAACCATAGAACGCTGTAAATTGACCTTTCAGAATCAAGTGGTCGACAATGCCGCTTTATTTAGCCACAAAATGGAGGCCTGGAAATTTGTTGCGCTCCGAAGTTTAAAATTAGTTTTAAATTTCCCGATGTACTCTGCTTAAAAACTGCTGCTAATGATGCAAGGTGATTTATTCAATTAACTATTCAGTCCTTGTTGTACTTTGACTACGAACTGCTTGTCAGTAGCCATTTCAAATACAACTGTGCCATTCCATTGTGGTGCACATTATATTGTGAATCTGGCATAATAAAAACGAGGTTCAAGATAGAAAATTAACCACTGTGCTTTCAATTGAGAAGTTAAACCTTCCTTTTCAATTTTGAAAGCACTTTTTATTTCACAAAGAATGCATTATAACTCTGCATTACATAACACTGCATTACCTTATGTCTAGACCTGCCTATTCAAGCCTGAACAAATGGATGCTCATGGCTTAATGGAGCGCTAATCAAAGACCGAGGACACTCGGTGCCTGTGTCTGACTCTGTTCGAGCTCCCGGTTCTTCCTACGCCTTGCCCTTAATGACAAGCGTTTTTGTTTTGTTTAATGGAGCACCTGGCAAACCCTCCTCGACAAGCATTGCAGAAACACCTGTTCACAAATTTCAGGCATGAAATGCGTTTTACTTCACGAATATTTGTATAAAAACCTGATTTTGAGCTGCAGTGTTCATAGGTTTTCCACAGATTAAGGAAAAAGACAGTTTCCTTGAGAATGATGTCAAAACAAATCGAGTTCTGCAGCTATCTTGTATTGAAAAAGACTCATTACGTAGCTAAAATGCTGACTCGTGTTATGATTGTTCTGCGGCTAACCTGCTCACATTATTGACACCGTCACACATCAAACGGGCAGCCAATGACATTGTGGTGTATGTATTTCTGGCAAATCGGTGTGCTTATCTGTGTACTTGGTCAGCCTTTGGTTTTATTTTCTGTCTTCTTTCCAAATGTACTTTCTTCTTGTTTGTGTATCGTCTGTCTGTCTTTCTGTCTTATTATTGCTATTCTTGAGTCTTTCAACATCATGTATTTTATTTGATTTTATGTTAGCTGTCAGAGTTGCAGTTTTTGCATGAATTGCTCTGTCTAGATGATGATTGGTTGGTTGATTTGATTTGATTGAGAGCTCACATGGTTACATTGTCGGGTTGAACAGGGCTGTAGTGATAGGATTTGCCTGGTTTCGCAGTCTGCGCCCATATCCGACACTGACGCGGTAGAATGTAAACAGATTCAGACTTCGGCTAACATTAGCGCTGTGGCGCAATAGTCTCGAGTGGCTCTCTGTCTGAACTTCTCGTCATTTCGCACCCTCTCCAGCGTCCCTGAGCTGAAACCATGGTTACGGCCCCGATACAGTGGCCTCAGTGTTCACAGTGAGAATAACACATCTGACATGCTAACACAGGCTATTGATGCATTAAACCGCTTACAAAGAGATGCCTTTGGACCTTAACAATGCTGCTGTCTTTGTTTTTGGATATTGTTGGCGAGGAAAAGGCAACTGTAGAATTATTTTTTAACTTTAGTGCTTAAAGCGAGAAATACTGGTGCCTCATTGATTGCATTGTGAGATGCAGGCCCTGGGGTATTAGCATTCTAGTGCTAACACCGCATCAAACTGTAGGATCCCCTTCTGTGGCTAATGCTAACAGTACCCATGCTAACCGCATTGGGTTTGTTTGGCCTCAGACCATCCCCGCCTGTCCTCCTCAGTATATCTGCTCCTGTTATTGTGTGTGTGTGTGTGTGTGTGTGTGTGTGTGTGTGTGTGTGCGTGTGTGCGTGTGTGTGTGTGTGTGTGTGTGTGCGTGTGTGCGTGCGTGTGTGCGCGTGTGGGTGTATATTTATGTGCTTGCATGTATTTGCCGTTACCCTGTTTTTTGGAGGGAATGTGTGTGTGTGTATGTATGTGTGTGTGTGTGTGTGTACGTGCGTGTGCGTGTGTGTGTGCGCGTGCGTGTGTATATTTATGTGCTTGCATGTATTTGCCGTTAACATGTTTTTTGGAGGGAATGTGTGTGTGTGTGTGTGTGTGTATGTATGTGTGTGTGTGTGTGTGTGTACGTGTGTGTGCGTGTGCGTGCGTGCGTGCGTGCGTGTGTGTGTGTGTGTTGTGAGCGAGCGAGCAAACATTAGTGTCTGCCTGCCTGTGAGCTGCTGGAGCTGTCACCCTTTCAGTCGAGGTCTTTTTCCCTGTGTGCTTTGACAGTTCTGAGTGATTAATTTCCCAACTGCTGTGTCCGCAGTGACACCAATCACCCCGAGCTCCCGCAGTGCTCTCCGCCACAAACACAAACCTCCAAATGCATCTTATGTCAGGTACTATAAGAGTAAAGTGCTGCTCTGCTGTGAAGCCTTTCTTTTTTAGAGCTGTGTTCCCTGCCATTACCCATAATTCTTAGTTATTTACTTGTATAATTTTACTGTGGAGCTTTAGTGGGGTTTACAATAATGCCATGTCAGAATTGGCATGACTCCTACAGGTGTTGGAAATCCTTGAAAAAACTTAATTTATAATGTGGCATTTTGAAGGTGTGAAAGTGCTTGGATTTTGAATGAACTGGTTGTAATGGCTTGAAATTCTAGGTTTTATAGCATTGCTTTCATAATAAATTGCCATCTGATGGAGTAGTTTGATAAATGTGTCATTCATTTCAGCTGTAAGGAGGACCTTGAAAGCTCAACTTGATGAAGGCTGAAAAGTGCTTGGATTTGATTTTGGAGACTGTGTCGGAACCCTGAATGAGGCGATGGAAATGGGGTCCAATCAGATAGACCAGGCGAGATACAGGACCCTTTCGAATCCGAGATGTTGGCTTGTCATAGTGAGAAAACGTATAGACATTTGCATTTAACTGAGCGGGTCATGATGAGGTCGCATGGAGAATATAAACATTTATATTGACGGCACTGCTTGAGAGCAAACAGCTATGGGATTATCGACGTTTAAATTTGTGTTTGCGCGGGCGTGTAGCAGCGGTGATCAATTATTGCACGTAGTGTCAATAGGATCATAGTCCTTTGAATCAATACATTGAGCAGGTGAATGTGGCATTAGAACTGATGGATTCAGATGTTGACAGGCCCTGAGCTGGGTACTACTGGCAGCTGCTGGCGGCCATTTTGTTTCTTGTTTTGCATTTGCAGTGGATTTATCGGCAGTGCCTGTCAGCGGCTGTGATCTGTGTGTGGAAAAGCGGCTCATAGAGCTTCACATCTCTCCTTCTAATCTTGTTTGATGATGGTTAGACAGAGGCTGCTGAATCTGCAGGTGGAGAGGACAAATTACCGCACAGCTGCTGAGAAAACGTCAACCGCTTCCTCAAAACTGGCGACCGGTGTTCCTGAATGGATTCGGATACGTGTCAACATTACAGGCAGCTGTTCAGTGTCGGGGTTTTGTTGAATATTAAAAGACATTTTCCGGAAACTTAGTGTCAGATTACACTGGGCTTACCAGTGTCTAGCATATTTTCATCTCTCTCTCCCTCTCTCCCTCTCTCTCTCTCCCTCTCTCTCTCTCTCTCTCTCTCTCTCCCCCTCCCTCTCCTGAGTATGGAATGCTTGGCTCAGCATAGAGGAAGATGGAAAAACAAAGAAGTGTTTAACCTGAGGACTCCTTGTCACGCTGCTTTGCGGTTGAATAGCTGACCTGATGTACTCTTTGTGCAGATTTGAGCTTTCGGAACACTGGAGCGTTTTCGTGATTGTGTTCGCCTGAACAGGAAAACAACAGGAAATGGAGCAGTCGGCTCGGAGCTGGAATGGTCCCATTGCAGTCGTACTGAACCCCCTTTAATTACAGATCACTAATAACGGGTTAATAACCGCAGGCTGCAGAAATCTGGCAGGGTTTTACTTGTTGGATATTTTGGATGTTGGAATGTGGTTTAGGTTTAAAGAGACATTTAGTGTCTCAGGGTTGGAGAGCGCACTTCTTTCTTCGCAGGAGGCATTAGTAACGTGTAGTGCTTGCTCAATAGGATGATTTCTGCAATAAAAGCACTTCCTGGTGACCAAAAGGGAGGGACAGGATGTAGTTGAGATCCTCCACATAATTCTGAAGGATGTTTTCAGGACTGTTTTGTACAGAGCGCTTTTTTCCCTGGTTCTATGATGCCCAACTCTGGCCCCAGGTGTAAAGGGTATTACTGACTCCTAGAGGTATAAAATTCAGGTTTTCCCAGTGGGTGGTTTTGGTGAGGTCCGCTGTCTGGCTTTGTGTTTGAGAAACACACGGCAGGGCTTTAAGTTCCTGACACCTGGACCCCACAGTGATGCTAGTCTTTAGGGGCAGTGGTGTCAGTTATCCTTGGCTGGTCAGCAGGGAGAGAGTCCCAGTGTTTGTGTTGTACTCGCTCAGAAGTACAAGCTCATCTGGGAACTCGGAGCGGACCAAACACTGACTGTTTACTGCTGGCTTCGCTGTTTACTTTGTGCAAAGTGTCAATAGTGTGTTGTATTGGATGATGCAGGCTAATGTATCCTGCATTCGTGGTGTTAGACTCACCTGCAGTAATACCAGAATCCTTTGTGTGTGTGTGTGTGTGTGTGTGTGTGTGTGTGTTTTGTTTGTGTGTGCATCTGCATGCATGTTGAGTCTGTGTTTGCATGCGTCTGTCTTTGTGTGTAAGACTAGACTTGACATGGTCTGAGATGCCCTCTAGTTGTTTTCAGTAGTATGAAAATGCTGAGTTCTATTGGACGGCATGGCTTGTTTTCGTCGATATGTAGTGTTATGTCATGCTAAGTGAAGTTATGTCATACTAAATAAGGCTATGTCATGCTATGTCATGCCAGGCTCCTGGAGACGGACAGTAAGTCCCTGAAGTCGGTGAACGGCTCGCGGCGGAACAGCGGCTCCTCGCTGGTGTCCAGTTCCTCGGCTTCGTCCAACCTGTCGCACCTGGAGGAGGACTCATGGATCCTGTGGGGCCGCATCGTCAACGACTGGGAGGAGGTGCGCAAGAAGAAGGAAAAACAGCTGAAGGTAACGACCCCTGACCCCCGACCCCTCTGAGTCGGGGCCAGTCGGTTCCGCTGAGAGGGGCCCCCTGTTCCATGTACTCTGCACTCTATTTATTTTATCCCCTGCCTGACGGTATCAAAGATGATATATAAGCGGTCATTCCGCATCTGCCGCGGAGATCTCCTCCTGACTGCTCTACCGGTCAGTGCTTCTCTGCTGGCTTTCATGTTCGGGGTGTTCTTTTCATATCATGGGTACACAATACCTCGCCAGTTTGGGGGGGAAAAATTAGATAATTATTACTACTTTTGATTAAAAATGTAGTAACTTATGAAAGGCTTTATATATTTGTGTACACCATTACACCTGTACAGTAAGATGTAGCGAATACTAAGTTTGCATGCTTGGAGTTCTGCTTGGTCAATGTAGCTGTTATACTGTGATAAAAATATTGTCCTGAACGGAGTTACGTCTGCAGTCGTGGGCAAGTGAACTTTCTAGTTTAGCTGATGTTTTGATCCAAAGCGACTTGCAGTCGACTAACCTCTGAGTGCCAGTAAAGTGTTGCTCACTCTGCCATCGGCTTCCTCCTCTAGCTTCACCTCGAAGGCCACAAGCTGGCTTCACGTGCTTGATTTGTTCCACCTGAAGCATAACTGATGTAACTCATCTGGCCCTTGAGTAAACTGCATGTGCTGGTGGTGGAACCTGTCGAACTCCTAAATCTGACCCGGGGGACTGAAGGAGAGTTTTGGGAAACGCGGTCCAATCGTTTCCGAGAGGCTGATCTATACCAAACGAGATTTTTGCTTAGTCTTGCGCCTTTGCGGCTGCCTATTCCCATACCTTTCGCATGGCAGATCAAAGGTTTGATCTCCAAGGTGCACTCTGAACCACGCACAGGAACGAGGTACTGCTATCCCATCTGCCCCGGCACATTCCATTCTCCCTCATGCTCTTCCCCCAGGGCAGATCTGAGAGGTCTCGGGTGCGTGTCGCAGCCGGGAAGTGCATTTCGAGTCACACTATGGAGCTAAATAGTGCCTCAAGGCTTGTTTTTGTACCAGGCCTTTTTTATGAGACCGTACGCATTAAGCACTTCATCTTCAGAAAGGTCTCTGCTGAGCAGAGCGAGTGCTGGCCCCACTGGTATTCATAGAGTCTATTCTGTATTTCCCTGTGGGTCCAAAGCTACATTCTTGTGTGTGACTAATGAAGTGTGTTAGTAGGTTTGTCAGCACTCTTTTGTGTGTGTGTGTGTGTGTGTGTGTGTGTGTGTGTGTGTGTGTGTGTGTGTGTGTGTGTATGTGTATGTGTGGTTACTTTTCTATGTTCACATGTGTTCGAGTGCAAGTTTACGCACCTATGTTTGTGTTTACGTGTGCATGCGTATGTGTCCCTGTCTTTGTGTTTGTTTTTGCGTGCATGTGTGTGTGTGTGTCTGTGCGCGCGTGTGTGTGTCTCCAGGCATATGAGAGTCTCTGCATCTGTTTGTGCGCATATATTTGTGTGTGTCTCAGTAGCTCTGTATGCGGATGTGTTTGTGTTTGTTTACGCGTGCATGCGTTTGTGTATCTGTGTGTGTGTGTGTGTATGCGCATGTGTGTGTGTTTGTGCGTATGTGTGTGTGCATTGGGATGGTAAATAAATGGGATGGACAGCTGGGTGTAGTGCTGTGTGAGTATCAGACTGAAGAAAATAAAGCAGCTAATTTTCTGGCCTTCGTTTTCACGAGTCTCAAAACCCTAATTAAGATTGGAAATGGCGATTTTATCACTTGGCAGCGGGGAGTGTTTTCCCTCAGTTACAGGCCAAAGCAGAACTCCTGACGCGCCCGGAGGTCGTTTGTGTGCTCCATAAGCACCTTTACAAATGCGCCGTTAGCCTGAGCTGTGTGATTTTGTTCAGTCTGTGGTCATCAGTGAGTACAAGAGATTACAGAGAAGGAATTGGCTTAAAGGGTTCAAGGACCTGGATTTATTATAACAATTACCTGTTGGTAATTGAGAACATTAAGTACACTGAAGGAGAGATAAAGTTTTCATGCCAGTGGTGTGAGTGTGATTAGCAGTTGCACTGTTGTTGGGCTAATCGTACTCCTGCTTTTATGACCTGCACACACAATTAACTTCTTGAAGAGTTGTTGTTTTTCATGGAATTTGTTTATTTAAAATTCTAAGTTGGTCTTCTGGAATTCTCTTGCTTCCATCTTCTGGTAGTGATTGGTAGCTACATTCTTTTTTGAATGTTCAGTTAGTAGCGTGCGAATCGCGCATTTGTTATCTCGCACTAGCGAGATGGGGTTGAAGTTGAGAGAGGTCATAGTTTTCAGCTTTGGCTAAGTTTGCACTGCTGTGAATATTCCTCAGCAGGAACTCCCTACATAAAGCATGTGGCTGCGCCGGTACCACGCTCATGTTAGCACTATCACATTAGTGCTGCGTTGCGTATAACCCTGAGCACTCGGATAACCGATGTTATGATCATCTGCTGGAAAATAATTCTGCGGCAAAAGTAACCTTTTTTTTTTTTTAGCAGGGTATTTATTTGTTGCCAGGCCTCATGATTCACCAAACATTTGTGCTGACGAATTTTTCTTAGTGGTTGGGAATGACGAAATGGAAATGGAAGATGTAATCATTGTTATCTGGGCTTAAGTAGTGCCCATAGTGATGTTTTCGATTGATTTCTATTCATTTTTTCCAGCCAATAAGTGGTTAACCCTGGCATCATAACCCACAATCCACTGCATGACCCTTATTAATGAATGGAAATTTGGTACAGGTCATTTCTGAGCGTTCAGGCTAATGCTAGCACCATGACAGTTCTCTAATATTAAAGCGTCTCTGATTTGGGTTTCCCCGTACAGGAACTGGTGAGGAAAGGGATCCCGCATCACTTCCGGGCGATAGTGTGGCAGCTGCTGTGTAACGCCCAGAACATGCCCATTAAAGACCAGTACTCCGAGCTGCTGAAGATGTCATCGCCCTGCGAGAAGCTGATTCGCCGCGACATCGCACGGACCTACCCCGAACACGAGCTGTTCAAGGAGAAGGACAGCCTGGGGCAGGAAGTGCTCTTTAATGTCATGAAGGTGAGGTGTGAGGGGACGTCCTAGCGCCCGGGGGGCCTCTCAGGGCTTTTTATCCCTTGTCCGTCCGTCTGTCTGTCCGTCCGTCTGTCATAGTTATTGAACTTTGAAGCCATTCAATACCTCTCAAGGAAATTTGATATATGGATACATCTCACTGCGTCGATGTGCCTTTTCATACCTCGGTTTGTCCCTCTGTCCGTCAGTCCGTCCCTCCCCCACGTTTTTTTCCCAGGTCAGATGTTGGCCATTATGCGGTGGGAGGATCTGAGCATTTCATGCTTGTTTTAATTTTTATTTGGCTGATACTTTCATGTGAAGCGACTTGCGGTCTGTTTGGCTGATTGGGGATCAGTGAGAGGTTTAGATCCCAGCTGCTGCACTGGGACTGTGAACCAACTTCCATCTGGTTCCCAGTGAAGCACGAGGGCTCTAGTTTTTTGGCTGCACCCATTGCTGATCGTCCTTATCATTATGTTTAACCCTCCTATTATGTTCCAGGTCAATTTGACCCGACTTAATGTTCAACGTATCTTAACACATGGTTAACATACTTTTTTCCCCCCTAACTCTACGGGTAGACTTTGAATTTCACTGAAAAAATGTTTCATATTCTGAACTCATTTTGTAAGCATCAGCGTTGTTTGAGTCATTTTGACCCCAGGATCAATTATTACATAAAACCATAATTTTGATCTTGTTTTTGTAGTGTTTCCTGAGACTGAGGGCGTGTTCAAATTAATTTCTCATTCATTTCACATTTGGTCCCATTCATTTTGCAATAATCATGTAAAATCGATGATTGATGTATAAGGGGAGGATGGGGGAGTCGTGTTTTATTTACTTGGCTGTTAAAATGGTCAGTAGAGGGGCATAAATGAGCCGAGAGGAGACTGGGTAAAACTTTCAGTTACAAACATCTTATGCAGTTTTTCATCGCGGGGATCAAACTGACCTCAAACCAAAAATGGCTTAGTAATCTGAACATAATAGAAGGGCTAAATTGAGGTGCTCCATTCTGAGTAAGTGCCATCTCGTTTTAACAATTCTTTTTGGAGCTGATAGCCAGGGGCTACAGCAGTGCGGCCTGTATCGCTGTGGCTAAAGGGGTTTGGTGGGTTTGGTGTTTCAGGACTGTGGTTCGGCCGTAATGAAATCAGTGCAGCACATTTACTGCGTTTGAGGAAGTGAATTTAAATTACGGCGTCCGGGCTCAGAACTCATTTGGTCAGGGCTTTGTTTGTCAGCATCAGATGCCATCAGCTGAAAGTAATGGATTAAATTCCATTTTTCCCTGGGTATAAAAATGGAGATGTGTTGGATGTTCCCGGAGTCTTATTCCTGGCTTGACTTCTTTTATTTTTCCCACCACTGAAGCATGCGAAGGGCTCTGTGTTTACCTGCAGACTAGATGGAGCCTGGCTCTATATCAAGCCTGGTCTGGAGACCTCCCAGAGATTACGCCTTAACTACAGCATGACCAGGGAGGCTACTATATACTACACTAATCCCACTGCGACAGAAGGCTCAAGTGGATGATCTGCAGAAATACTGCCATCAAAGAT
This sequence comes from Gymnothorax reevesii, assembly GCA_029721435.1. Taxonomy (NCBI): domain Eukaryota; kingdom Metazoa; phylum Chordata; class Actinopteri; order Anguilliformes; family Muraenidae; genus Gymnothorax; species Gymnothorax reevesii. Next base: position 4,765,629 of record CM056576.1, read on the forward strand.
GCTATTGACCGTGCGCGTCTTGGCGTCTGTTCGGAGTGGCTAACCCTTGTGTGTAAATGGATGGTGAGAGGATGAGGGGATTTGTTAAGTCTTCGGCGACCACCGCTCTGTTTGAGAGACCAGGCTGTCCGCTGGCCGCTTCATCTATTGCTTTGTGCTCGGCGGAGCCATTTGGAGCTTTTAGCTGCTCATTTGTTGATCGGTTATGACGCGCTCGACGGGATATTGGGCACTTGAGAGCCAGCTCTCCTGGAACATTTCCCGCACTCTTCGATACGCTCCGTGCTTGGCTAGCGTTCGTTAGCCCAACATTATGAAACTAGGGCCAGGGTACGGCGTGATCAATAAAGTTTGTAGGCTTTTGGAAAGCACGGCCAGCCTAGAGCTCGGTGCGACGGCTGTGCGGAGGAGCCAAATTCCTGTCAGCTGCTTGGCTCCTCTCGCCCTGCCTGCCAGAACACGTCGCCTCGGCTCAGCGGGGCCTGATATTTACAAATGGACTGAGCGGGGGGTTCGGGGGGGCGAGCCTTTGTGTGCTGGCTCTGCTCCCACTGCTAACGCAGAACACTCTCCCAGCGCTGCTGTGCGGTGCAGCCCCCACCCTATCAGGGGCCTTGCTGCAGAGCGTGTAACTGGATTCGCCGGCTCCTGCCCCGCCCGTTCTCTGAGCCTGTGCCAGGGGTCCTCTCTCTTATCCGGATCGGGCCTGTGTGGGCGCGGAGCTCGATTCCTGTCACGCAGTTCCACACCTGATACTGCTTATCAAGGGCATTCAGTGTTGCTGATGGGCGAGTATCCTGGCCTACGCCATCTTCACCAACCTCATGCGCTGGCGGCTCCAGTTTCTGTGTTGGATGGCGGCGGCTCCTGGAGAATGAGATGAAACGCATACCCCTCGAACTCCTCACCTCCCCAGCCCACCGGCAGCCCTGCAGGGCGCTCGTCTCTGGTGAAACTTTTTGTACAAATACAGACAACTGTTGATACTGTTCACAACATACTGTATATCGTGACATGTGGTCTTGCAAATCTTGCTACTTCTTTCAAGTAGGTAAAGTTTTTGCCTTTTTATTCGTCCCGGTACGTCAGTGAGTATGTCAGTAGACGTCCGTTTGTCTGTCAGTTTGTCAGTTACATTTTGTCATTTATCCTGCACCAATGTTAATGAAACTTGGAGACATGTTAGCATAGGTTACTCGGCACAGACCAATACTTTAAGTTACAATGTCAAAGTTCAAGGTCACACAAAAGGTTAAAAACACACTTGGGTTGATAACTTTGTTGCACTGGGTGGAATTTCAGCAAGTCATCGTTGTTTGAACGCTCTTTCGTTATGTCTGTCTGGCTGTCAGCAACTTTACTCAAGAAGATATGGACGGATTTCGGTGAAGTTTTTAAAAGTGATAGTTTATGACCCAAGGAACAATCTGCCTGATTTTGGTGGTGATGTGGTTCTCCGTCCGGACTCGGGTGTTTTTTAAAGGAGTCTTCACTCTCGCTGGACAGTTTGAGCTGCGGAGCTGGGCTGCCTCAGTGGAGGTTTGCCCTCTCTTTGAGCTGTGTTGTTTTGTGGTGTTACTTCCTTGTTGAGCTGCATCATTTACCTTTGACCTCCTGTTACTCTCGCTGTTGCAGGCGTACTCTTTGGTGGATCGAGAGGTGGGCTACTGTCAGGGCAGTGCCTTCATCGTGGGACTCTTACTCATGCAGGTAACGGGGCCTCCTACCCTCCTCAGGACTGTCTGTCTCGCCGTCTGTCAGTCCCTCTGTCTTTCTATCCATTTTTCTATCTGTATGTCTAATTGCATGTCTATCTACCCATCATCCTGTCTGTGCCACTGCCCATTTGTTTACCTGTCCGTCAGTCCCTCTTTCTCTCCATTTAGGGCTGTCCTTTCAAGTTGCGTTCTCCCTTAGCGTGTATGAAGTTTCAGTCATTAGTGTTTCCCGTCTGTAGAGTCTGGTTTAATGAGTCCACATTAGAGGTCTGAGTTCCCAGGTCTGGGGTCTTATCTGGCTGCTCCAAGTTTTGCTGTTTCTTGCTCAGTAATGCGTCACTAAAATTGAAAATTAAACCTTTACTGGCTGCTGCAGGGTTTCTGGTTGTCCATTGGCGAGGTGAACAGAGGGAGGGCAGCAGACTGTGGGGTAGCAAGTGGTGCCCTTTGGCTCAGATGTCATGTGAGAACTGGGTGTTTTCCTGCCTCGCTAATTGGCTCCTCTGTGTCAGGCTGCTGGATAAATTGTGTTATTAGTGTCCTGTTCTGTCAGTGAGCTGATCAGATGGGTGTAATGCAGATGGATCGACTTACTGTGTGCGTGTGTTTGTGTACCTGTGTGTGTCTGTCTGTTTCTGTGTGTGTGTGTGTGTGTGTGTGTGCGTATATGTGTGTGTGTGTGTGTGTGTGTGTTTCCCCAGATGCCGGAGGAGGAGGCGTTCTGTGTGTTTGTAAGGCTGATGCAGGAGTACAGACTGAGGGAACTGTTTAAGCCCAGTATGGCTGAACTGGGCCTGTGCATGTACCAGTTTGAGTGTATGGTGCAGGTACGCCACGCGCCGCACTCACACCTCATCCTCCCTCCGGCAGCCCCCTCCGTAACCTCTGATGACAGGGCTCACCTCTGCGGTCTCATGTCAACGGGCTGATTGTCTGTCTTAAGTAGGGTTGGAATTTAATTGCGAAAGACAAAAAAAACTTTATTTTTTAACTCTTTACTTCCTACATCTACACCTGACCCCATTTCTCTTCAATCATCCCTGAGCATTTGCCCGTGGGCCCCCATTGAAAAATGTGACGTTCATAGGAGACAACAGTCCATTACAGAAAAGCCTAATGAAGTGTGTAGTATTAAGCTCAGCACTGGGGCAAAAAAAGCTGAGATGCTGTGTTTCCTGGTGGAAAGAGTCGAGCAAAAATGAGGTAACGGAAGTCCAGTCCACATCAATGCTCGATCTTCTATCAGGAACATGCTGTTTAAGTAAAATTTCAAAACCCCTACAGAGAGGGCTAATGACTGCTGTCCCCTGCCCCCCCATCTGCTGTTCCTCCCCGCGACAGGAGCTGTTACCCGAGTTACACGTGCACTTCCAGGCCCAGAGCTTCCACACCTCCATGTACGCCTCCTCCTGGTTCCTCACCATCTTCCTCACGTCCTTCCCCCTGTCTGTCGCCACGCGGATCTTCGACATCTTCATGTGCGAGGTGACGTCCCTCCGCCCCCCCTGTCATAGGGAGACCAGGACTCGGCGCATTACTGTGACCCCTCTCTGTTGTGAGGTCACAGGCGTGCGATCGGAATTTCCTTGCCAGGAAGTTCTAATGCTGATGTCATAATTGCTCCATTGTGATCCCCCCTCTGCTGTGAGGTCACAGGCTTCCAATTGGAATGTTCCTGGCTGAACCTTCTGACGCTGATGTCATAATTGTTGCCGGTAGTCGCCCACAATAGAGTTCTGGAACAACGGGTCGGAATTTTCACTACTATTCCAATGAAAACTATTCTTTGCTGAGGAGGTTTATAATTCATCAGTGGATGGATGCATTTTATCTGATGGGATTCCTGCCAAAGACCTTGTTTTTGACTTGTTGAGCGAGTATGGCTGAACTTTCAGTGGGAGGACAGGTGATGTTTGCCATCTGGTGGCTGGAGGCTGTAAATGCGCGGGAGAGGAAAGTCCTGGGAACTCGGGCAGAACAATTCACTCAGCCAGAGCAGATATAATGGGCTACAGTGTAAAAGCATGTATAAGAAGAAAAAATGTGAATAAAAGATTTGTAATGGTTTTTTGAGATTAAGTTGCACCCTTTATGTAGTTCTCAGTTGACTGCCATTCATTAGTCTTTGAGGCACTTCTATGTTGCATCATTACCCATAATGCACGGCGTGGCGATAAACAGTGAATGGAATATTTGCTAACAGTTGCATTCATTCGCTTCATTGCTGCTAATGCTGGTAACTTGCATTATAATGTAACATCATATAGGCTGGTGAAACCACTCTATTCTGCCCAAGTCAGTTCACCATTTTTGGCCTCAGTAGTACAGTTACCTCATTGGATACTCATGAATTGGGCGGGATCCAGTACTGAATGAAGCCTGGTCTCAAGTTTCTGCCTCATCTACATGATCTAGCAAATTATTACACTCTGCAAACACACTATATGAAGAAATAGCTCTGATAACACCGCCTTGCATCATTTTTGCTGAATAAAATCCAATTCTTGGTTCTTACTAACTTTTGGGTGCTGATTCCAAAAATAGTGTCAGTTTTTCTCCAGCACATCACATTTTCTCACAATGTATGATGTGCTTTTCATAGTATTGTCAATTTCGACAACCACTTGTACGATTAAGAACTGCTTTACTCCGGAAAAACTGCCATGATTAATGATTTCCATTGTCCTCTGAGCCAGGTCAGAACTATTTGTTCAAGTCTTGGCTGATTTTCACATGTGGAATGATTCTAAGGACATTATTTTGTGCTTAATCCTGAGATTTCATCCCACTGGGGAGATTTTTCTCACCCCTGTTTGAGGATTTTTCTCTGCACTGGGAGTTTTTTGTTTTTTTTTTTTTTTTGCCTCATGAGCTATTCTGAGGCGTTGTGCAGGACGTGTTCTGTGAAACGTGTTTGGGACAGCTCTTCTGTAAAAAGCGCTGCGCAGATAAAGTGTGTCTGACTGCGGTGCTCTGTTCTGCGGTGCAATGCGCAGGGTCTGGAGGTCGTGTTCCGCGTGGGTCTGGCCATCCTGCAGATGAACCAGGCAGAGCTGGTGCAGTTGGACATGGAGGGGATGCTGCAGGTGGGAGGGGCTCCGCTCTGGGACTGGGCTCTATGTCCATATTATATACATGCTGTGATCTATGATATTAGATTTCATAATATCATGATATGACAGAAGTGACAGTAAAAGGATGCAGTTTTGAGCAGACAGGTCCTGCTGTTGCACAAACCTGTTTTGTCATCATGTCCTCATCACTGATAACTGTTTATCGAAGATGTAATTGTGTAAATATTTTGTGAAAGCATGAGTAGTTCTTCTTGAAATATCACCACAATATTGATGTTGAGGTATCGTGTCAAAAACATGATATTTGATTTAGTGCATGACACTCGCCTCTGAACCTGCGATTTCCCCCTCTTATTACCTTACCATTACGTTCATGATTTCTCTTGCATAAGTCCAGCAGTTCCGTCTTTCAGTCCTAACGTTCGCGTATTTCTGCTCGTGCTTGTGACCTATAAAGCACATTACACCGCATTTGCTTGTGTGAAATGCTCTGTTTGTAACAGTTTATTGCTATTGTCAATGATGTACAAATCCGTGCCTGTGCGTGTAGATTGCAGTTATGATTAGTTGCTGTCATGTCTCAGGATTTACAGTTGATTAGACTGAGCAGGGGCTGAGCCCCCCTGCAGTAATGTGGGGTTTCAGACCTGTGTAAGTGGATCTGACATTGGGCTGGGACTCAGAGGGTTGCTGGTTCAAGTCCCAGTCTTACTTTTGGGTTCTGAACCCCTGCATCACTCTGAGTCTGAACAACTGGGAGCTGCTCTGGATTAAACCTTCTGTTAAATATCCTGACCCCTTTGCTACAGCACTTTCAGAAGGTCATTCCGCACCAGCTGGACAGCGGTCCTGACAGGATGATCCTCATGGCCTATCAAGTCAAGTACAACGCCAAGAAAATGAAGAAGTAGGTCCACACTGCAAAAACAAAATCTTACATAACATTTTACACTCGTATGTGGACTAAAAACGCTTATTTTGATTTCCTTTTTTCACTTACCCATGCAGATGTTCTTTTCTGAGGAAAAAAGGCTATCAAAATAAGCGTTTTTGGTCTGCACGCAAGATTAAAATATTCGGTTCAGATTTTGTTTTTCGCAGGACACTTTCCAATCCTTGACAGAAGTGTACTCGGTCGTATTTTAGCTGCAGAAGACATTATTTTTCACAGTATGAGTTGGATTGGTGACTGGGGTGAAATGGGTGTTTGGTCTCATTGAAGCGAGGTCATTCTTTATGTCAGATGAGGAAGCGTGCAGCGTAGAGACTGATTCAGACTTCCTGTTATGCGTGGCTGGATTGATTTCGCTCCTTCAGACGGCGCTCATCCCGGTGTGTTGTGCGTATTTCAGGCTGGAGAAAGAGTACACTACAATCAAGACCAAGGAGATGGAGGAGCAGGTGGAGATCAAGGTGGGGGCTCGTCCGGGAGAGGGAGTGTGAGGGTGGTGTCTGCGAGTGATGCCCGCCTGTTATTCAGGGCGGCATTCTGTCTCTGTGCATCATAATACATGCCCCGCAGCTGTCCAAATGTGGGTTTAAATTTGCAGTGGATAATAGGATTTTTCCATATTCTGGACTGTCTTTGAACACTCTTTGTAAACCACTTTGTGACCATGGTGTTTAAACCTCTTTGTATAAGCCACTTCGCCTGAACTGGTCTGTGTGATTGCTTTATCTTAAACTGACTGCATTAACTGCTCTGCGAGAACTGCTTTCTGTGACCACTCTGTGATTGCAGTGTATGAACCGCTCTGTCTAAACTGCTCCGTGTTATGACTGTGTAATCATTCTGTGTGACCACTGTATGACCACTCAGTGTAGATCTCTGTGTATCGATGTAAACTGCTGAGTGATGGCGGTGTAATCGCTGTGACCACTCTATCTTTACCACCCAGTGGAAACCACTCTGTTTGACTGCTCTGTGTTTGCTGTTCTGGGTGAAATGCTGTGTGGAAGCGCTCCGTGTGACCGTGTGACCATTCTGTTCCCTCAGAGGCTGCGCACAGAGAACAGGCTCCTGAAGCAGAGGATCGAGACCCTGGAGAAAGTGAGTTACAGAGAGCGTGTGGTCAGGAGAACTGAGTGTGTGTCTGCTCACACTTCCATGTACATTAATGTGTGTGTGTGTGTGCACGTGCGTGTGAGCGTGTGAGACACCAACGCTACTAACTGGGCTGTGGGAATAATAACATCTTACTGGCTGCTGCTCACATTTACAGCAAAGGCACTTCTGGGCTTTACTGAACGGGGAAATCTAATCTGCATTCGCTAAGCATTATAAAGCCCATTACCGCTCCTGCTCAATCATCATATACAGGCAGACGCGGCCAAACCTTGGTTCTGTTGTATATACAGATGATCTGGAGAACAGCCGCGGTGTCACTTTTCAGTTGGGTCTATGAGAGACACGGTGTAATATGAGGTAAGCTCAGGCTGGGTTATGGTTTCACCTGTGATACGCTGGCTTTGTTGTGCCATCTAGTGGCCGGGTGTGGTAGCTGCTCTGTCATGGGTGAGGACTGAAGGCAGGAACCGCGGTGACCTGCTGGTATTTGGTTCTTTCTGCTGCCGATCTGTCTGCCCAGGGTCCTGATCGTCATGGCAAGAGTGTCGCGTGCAGACAGGCAGTGCTTTAGCCACCTGAGTGGGGTCCTTAAATGCTGGAGCTTGAGAGGGAACAACAAGGCTTTGAGCCAATGAGGAGGCTGCAATAACGCTTGCTTGGACACGCGCATCTGCGCGAGCTCGCGATAACCCGTCGTTTGGTTTCTTTTCCTGTGAGAAAAGAACGGAAATATTTAGACTTTAAAGAGACGGCTTTGTTACAGTTGTGTCTGAGCTCACATTCTGCATCCTTAGCTGTGAAACTGTTTTAATCTGAATCCTGCTGCTCTGCCTGTGCTTCTCTCATCTGAGATACTAACCTCACGCTTTCACATCACACTGTTGCGAGACTGCGTTCCTTTTCTCCCCGTCTCTCCCGGTCATTAAACGTCTTAAACCATAAAGAAAACATTATGTCATTTCGTGGCGTTGAAGAGTTGCGTGAAGGGAGTTTAAAGGAACGTTATGCTCTGTCTGAATCAGTATCGTCACTCGCTGGTTTTTAAATTTGTTTGTCATTTCTTGTGTGCTCCTTGTGTGCTTCTGTTTCCGTTTCATAGGAAAGCGCTTCCTTGGCTGATAGATTGATCCAGGTATCCCTTGTTTTTCTATTATCTTCACCTTTATGTCAGTATCCTGCCGTTTAACTGTCCCTCTGTAGTGTCAGTCGCCTGTTGATCCCATCTTCACTCTGCATGTATTCCCCTGAATATTCTTCTGTCTGTCACGGGCCAGCATCAATAATCACACACAGCGTGTTTATATCCAAAGTCTTCATCTTTAACTTCAGGAGCAAAACACATTAAAACAGAGCGTGAGGCCTGAGGCCTGTCCAGTGCGCCCAAAACTACAGAGCATGAACAGACTAACCGCATGCAGCATCTACTCATTATTTTTATTATGATTTTATTAAAGACATACTATAATACCCTATAGCTGGCCTCCCAGAAATCCCTTTTCCACGTGCTAGAGTTCTGATCAGCCCAGTAAATGGCGGCGTAATCCATTCTAACGCTTATCGTAAGCATGTCCTGTATCGTTTGGAAGCTCCCAATTACAATGGCTGGCCTCCAGCAAACCCTGGAGCGACTCGCTCCGATACGCAGTGGAAGCAGTTTAGTCTCAATCTGCATGAGGGGTAACGGATCCCTGATCCTGGAGATTGACAATCCTGGAGGTTTTCACTCCTACCTGAACAAAGCTCATCTCAGTCAGCAGCTGTAGATCTGCACTGAGCTGCTGATGGGTGGAGTCTGAGTCCCGAGATGGAGAGAATCACGACAACCTGAGAATAGGAGCCATTTTGTCTCCATCGCTTGAAACAGAGCGGTTTCGCACAGTGAAAATTGTTGGTTTTTTTTGTTCTTTTCTTGGAAGGAAAATGTATTAATTCTCGGGGAAAAACCTAAAACCAGGAAGCAAATATTTCGACTAGCATTAGAGGGTGAAATGTCCGGACTCGAGAAAACAGAAAGGGGAAAAAAAAAAAACGAATTCACTTTGAGATGGTGCCTGTTTACGTGATGGAAACAAAATGGCTCCATTCACAGAGTTTCTGGAACCCTCATCTTGCAAATCGATCACAAACTCTGAAGTAGTCTAGTTGCCCAAACTGGGTTTGGAGTGAAAACCTGGTGGATGGTAGATCTCCGAGAACAGGGCTGGTTCCCACCACCCTGCATGCAGCTCGTCCACTTGCGTCCGTCCCTCCGTCAGTCCATCCATCCATCTGTCCTCACCGCCGGGCATTGTGTGCGAATCTGAAGGGGCAAGTGACGCGCGCTCAGGAGGCGGAGGAGAATTATCTGGTGAAGCGGGAGTTGGCGACAGTGCGACAGCAGCAGGAGGAGACGAGCGCGCAGCTGGACCGAGCCCACCGCACCATCCGTCAGTTGCAGCAGGAGCGCCAGCAGTCACCGGCGGTAAGCAGCCTGCTGGGCCTGACCACTAGGGGGCGCTGTAGGCAGGCCACGAACAATCCTGTGCCCATACTGGCATCTAAAATGTCACTCTTCCCCTTTTCCTGCGCTCCCAGAAAATCGAATTTGCCCTCCTGGCATTTTTCCAATTTTTTTTTTTTAACCTGTGCTGGAAAAATGAACAGAATGCCTCCTTGGAATGCTTTGTGTTGGGAAAGATGAGACCTTAATTTTCAGAAGGATTTATCTGCAATATGTGTTTAATAAATGTCTGATCCATGGATCTACCTCTTTGATTGCCTTTCGTCTGCCACAGCTGGTGTGGTCCGTTTTAAAAATTCTGTCTTGAAGTCCTTAACTTTGGAGAATAGAGCAAGAGAGATGTCTGGTCATAAACTCCGCCACCCCTCACTCTTCTTCCCTCCTTCCTGTTACCTCCCTCTAAACACACTCACAGGCTCAGTTCTAAAGCCATGTAGTCTACAGAGACATAGAGCTCCAGTGCGTCTGTCTGCGAGGTGAAAAACACTGACAATAATGAGAAGTAAACATAAAGGAGTTAGTTACTAGTTACTCACACATGCATACCACGCCATCTCAAAGTCACAAATGTGCTTGGTCATGGAAAGATGAGAGAAATGAAGCTGTCTATCGGCCAAGTGAGCGAGCGAACCAACGTTGGCTACTTACAGGATATTGGCATTAGCTTCCGAATCAACAGAAACAAGGCTGTACATCGGCCGTGCATGGGAACAAACCACCGTTACCTGCACAAAGGTAACAACCAAACTTTAACAACCAAACCGAGAGAAACGGGCTGTATATCAGCCAAGCAAGGGAGTGAAATTATGCTACCTGCACAAAGTAAGCAATGCTACCGAACCTAGCAACTAGCCATACATATTGCTAAACCTGCGTAGTAAAGGATAATAAAAACCTTTGCATTTTACATTGTTAGACTTGACCTGATGACTGACTTGCATTCCTGGTCAAACCGCTGGTTAAGGGAAGCCGATAGAATGCGAAGTTATTTCAGTTCCTTGGGCACAAGAGTAAAGTGTGTTTCCCAGCCACGTGCTGCGGAGCTACTAATCTTTCTGTCAACCATTATTTTCACTGCCTCACTGGGCTGGACTGTGCAAAGCTATGGCCCTACACTAGGCTACCAAACACATGTAGGCACCAGTTATTAGAGCCACATTTTTAACCCCTGCCACAAAGTGGATCGGGGGATATTGTAATGACGCTTGTCCGTCCGTCCGTCTGTCCGTCCGGGTTCAAGGGGAACGCGTTTTCTTGGAAACTATTGAACCTACGTGAATGAAATTCTGTATGTGGCCAGTACTGATGACCCTACTGAATGAGTTCGACAATTGATTCCGAGAAATTCATTTTTACAGTTATGGCCCTTGACTCTGTTCCTGGACTTAAGTGTTTGAGGGTTGCAATGGGGGCAAGTTGTCTCGGCAGCTATTGCACCTACGTGGATGAAATTCTGTGGGTGACCAGTACTGAATGAGTTTGACAATTGATTCTGAGAAATTATTTTTTTTTTTTAAGAGTTGTGACCCTTGACTCTGACCTGGTGTCTGGGTGTTTAATGGGGACAAGTTTTCTCCATTTCCCTCGTGATCATTCTTACCGTGGCGGGGGATATTGGTGACCAAGTTGCCTTGTTCGAAGCATTGCATGTCATCGACTTTTCTATTTTTTTTTTTTTAGACGAACTGCTTTAACTTTATTACGTTCGGTGGTCAGTCTCTGTAAATACATGTGCAGACCAGTGTTACAGTGCTAATGTAAACGCATGCTGACGAGGTTACTCGCCAACACACTGCTAGCGGATCTCCCAAACACTAATGGCTGGTTTATGCGGGTTGCATCTATCACTCCTCCTGCCTCTTGGTTGACTGCTTTTCTCCTGGTGTCTTTTGTCTATTTTCTGCTTGTAATGTTAGTCATAGCATGTATGCAGTTGTCCCCGACGGTGGAACCGGAATTTTAGACGGAGAAATGTTAAATTTCTGGATTTTTACTGTGGGGATCTTTCACACTGAGGTAATAATACTCTCTGCCTACTTTAGTTGCTGATAGTTGAAAAGGTGCTCGTAGAGGTTGGTCGGAAGTGACGCTTGACGGATTCGATTCAGGGGCGCAAAATGGAGGTGGAGGGGACAGATGGAGGGAAAAAGAAATTGAAGTAGAGGATGAAATATTCCAAGCAGGGATGAAATTAGTTGGGAAAGGTGACTGAACAAATCGGGTCTGCTGTAATCGACACTTTGTGGGCAGTTTTGTTAAACAAGGAATTGGAAATGTAAAGTCCGTAAGGGTGTGCAGAAGTGGATTGGTAATTATTGAATCTGTCAGACAGCGAGATAAGGCGTTAAAGATTAAAGAATTTTATCTGACACCAGGGGGTTATTAGCGGAGTCACGTTGTCAGTAAAAGTGGAGATATTTTTGGAAATTGGTGGGGTATGTGGAGCTTGACGCTTAAAGCGTTATTAAGATGGCAAAGCAATGGATAGGTTGTCAGTGGTGTTAGAATTTGAAAATGAACTACCTGACCGGGTAATGATAGATTATGTTAGATACAGAGTGCAGGCCCCATTAATAATATAATTATATAATATAATGAAATAATTTGCCCCATTAAGATGCTTTTGGTAGGAGTTTGGGCATGTGGCCGCAGTTTTTAATAAAAGAGAATATAGGTGTAGAAGGTGTGGAAAAGAGGGTTCTACAGAACAGGATTGCAAATTTACGAAGGAGAGAGCTGTGTGAAATCACGAGACTGGTACAGAGGAGTGTGAGAAATGGAAATTCGAAAGTGAGGTGGGAGGGACGAGGACGCAAGTATACGTGGAAGCTTGTAAGCGAGTACAAGGGAATGGTCAGGGACGCACGGTGGGGATGGTAGAAAATAAATGCAACAGAGAATTAGTCATGGATAAGAGAGGGTTTTTATTAGCTTTTATGGCTATGGTGGTGAATTGTGTGAGTGAGGTTCACGCAAAGAGGGAAAGGATAAGAACAGTAGCGTGTGCGGCTCGAGAGTTATTGAATATAACGGACATGAATGGAGAAGATATTCTGGGGATACTGGAGGAAGGGTGCCGAGGATTATAGGCAATTTGCAGCAAGATGTGACGGAAACACAAAGTGGATTTGGGAGTCGGATGGAGACAAGACCTTCCTAGTTCAAAAAGATGGTGTTGGCGGCGGTAATGCAAACCTCAATAAACACCAAGAGAAGAAGAAGAGGAAGCGTGCTTGTAGCTTCTCGTTGTACTCGTGTTCAAATGCATTCTGCGCCAAACGATCACCTTACGGAGGAAATCACAGCCTCTGGTCCTGTCGTGCTCAGCTCAGGATTTGAGCCACGGAAATCAGACCTATGCAGAGGGGTGAAGTGTCTGGGTTTGAACGCAAGACTCCTGCGGTCTTTTAGTTCCAGCCTTTAGCTCGGGCAGCTGATATCTGAGAGGTTCTGCCTTCTACCTGAAGGACTGTGTTTATTATGTGTTTGGAGTACATTGCTGGGAGGCCTTTTACTCCGAGAATCCAGCTCTCTCATCTTCCATTTCTCAATAGTTGCTTAGGTCAGCCTTTAGAGGCTCGCTGCGGTGTTTGAGAACTGTTCGAGGGAAGGTTCAGCTCAGTCTGTTTCTAAGTTTAGAAACAACTCTGAGTACATCTGATGTGCTGTTGTGTTGTTGGGGATCTGTGGCAGTACATCACCGAACAGGATGTAAAATGTGGGGCAGCCCATAGTGTCGAGGCGGAGATGTTGGGCTGGGACTTGAAGTCATGGTTGAAGCCCCAGTGAAGTCACAGTCAAATCAGTGCTGCTGTTGGGCCCTTGAGGAAGGCCCTTAACTCCATATCTCTCTAAGGAGTATTGGCCCCTGATTGGAAAAACCAACTGCTGGTCGCATAGGATAAGATCATTAGCTACATTACTGTAATGCTATGTGCTGTTTGTACTGTAAATCACGCAATGTGAGCATCACACCTCACTCTATGGAAGATCCTGATTAGTAATATTTTGCTCTTTTATAAAGTGTATCTTCTCACAGGCCCCTTAATCCTGACAATTTTCTGTGTTGGTCCTTCTTAATTTCTTTGTATTTGTGGTTTGTTTTACTGTGGAAAGAAGAACTTCCTTTAAATAAAATCAGCAGATTCAGTTGTTAAATTGTGTTTTAAATGGAGCCTGTAGATGGGCTGTTTCACAATCCGGGGTAAATTCTAAAATATTGAATAAATGTAGCTTTTTTTTCTAAGATTATTAGCAGCAAGGTGACATTCGTTTTAAATTCTGCTATCATTGACTAATCTACAGAAGCCGTTTATATGATGAAAAAATGACAAATGTCAAAAATTTGACAGTATGATGTCTATTTTTTTGATATTTTGCAGTCTCATTTTCTTTTAGATACATTTGTATTTGTCACCAATAAAACACCACTGCGCCCAGCAGCTTGTGCATCATTATTTTAAAAATGGGAAGGTTTTTAAGCTACAAATAATATTGGGGGGGGGGGTCTGAAACACATCGATCCATGAAAACTTGACTTTTTCTACGAAGACATTCTGTCAGTCAAGAAAAGGTCTCCTCCGGAAATGTTTTTTCCATTATTAATATTTAGATATTAATTAATATTTTAGTATTAGATATTATATTAATATTAATATTAATATATTAATATAATATAATATATATAATATATAATATATAATATAATATATAATTAATATAATATAATATAATATATTAATAATATAATATATTAATATTATATTAATATTTAGTATTAGAATGACGGTCGTGGTGAACAGATGGCGTATTCAGGCGCGCGTATCGCTGTCGGTATTCATGACCTCAGACTGGCACATTCGCTCAGGTGAGATGGCCAGTCTTCTCCATCCCCTGTTCCCATGATCTCCGCTTCGACCCTGTGAATAATTCAGCAGCTCCCTGATTGGCTCCCGTTGGTGCAGAATCTAATGGAAACCTCCATTCCGGCTCCCTCGCGCACTCTACGGAGCCAAAATGGCTGTTTAAGTATTAATGCACTGCTGGAGTGTGTGGTCCTCCGGGGATACTGTGTCAGGTGGCTCATGTGCCTCTGCTGTACATTGTATCACTCATTAATCCCAGCGATGAGCCTCCATCAAGTATTCATGCTGGTGTGGGTTCACTGCAGGCTTTGTTAGAGGGAGTGTGACATCGGTGAGGTTCTGGTTCTGAAGGCGACTGTAATGTACTGTACCAGCTTCTGGGAACTGTTTGGCAACACTAATTATCACAGGGTTTTACCAACAGTGTTTATTGGGTAAATATCAGATATTTATGTTATCAGTAGGTGTCTGTTGTGTCAGGGATTAATACTGTGTTATTTGACAGTCTGTAATAACCACAAAACAAGCATCAATTACGTTAGGACATACCTTACAGCCATACTACTTACCTCTGAAATCAAACGTGCTCCCTAATAACTTCATGTGAAGTAGCTATTGTTTACCCAGTAGATGCTAATTAATGCCCAGTAAGATTAAGTCTTACTGACTGTTTTAAATATTTAATGGCCTTTATCTGCCTTGTCAGGTTGGTCTGGCTGAAATGTGAGAAGTCCTTTTTTTGTAAACACAGAGTTTATAGATTTGATCTGGATGTGTATTTGTGTAGCCTGGTTGTGGTGGTCAGTTTATCACACATTTAGTAGTGCTGTATTTCTTACATGATATGACCCATATAGCTGTTTGTCAGTTCAGTGATTTTCAATGAAAAACTGTTTACATTGATTTGAGGAGCGTTCTTGTAAGGCCAACTTTTATTTTACTGGGCGATGTTAATTTTTTTTGTTTGCATATTTCTTCTTGTTCGGTATAATTATTCAAACGGTTGCCGTTCCATGTTGGAGACCTGCAGTGATCCGGGGTCGAAGGTCGCCCTCTTGAATTTGTGGGTGGCTTTGGTACAGCATATGAGCGTACTGTGCGATTCCAGTGTTGTGTCTGTGCTGTGCAGTGAATCTCCAGTGACGACCCCCCCCCCCCCTCTGCACAGGCCCAGTGCTCGCCGCGGTACTCGGAGGAGACTGTGCTCTTATTGGAGCGCGAGCTGGTGCAGGCGAGACTGAAGGAGGCGGAGTCACAGAGCGCCCTGCAGGACATGCAGGAGAAGATCCTCAGCATGGAGAAGGTGTCGATCTCTCCTCCTCTCCTCATCCCTCTCTCCATCCCTCCTCCATCATATCTCTTCACTCCTCCCTCTGTCAAAACCCCATTACCACTGACGACAAAAGAACAGGAAATGAGTCACTGTGACGTTGGCCGTCCACCCTCATCGGGTTCAGAGAAAAACCTTGCAGTGCACAATTGTGCAGTTTTCAGGTGCTGCTTTCTTGTACAGTTTGTCGTCTGTGCTGTACTGTCTCGAGTCCTAGTTGTGTCAGTTGTAAAAACATGCAATGGCTGTGTGTGAATGTTTGGTGGTGGTCGGAGGGGCCGTAGGCGCGTACTGGCAGCCACGCTTCAGTCAGTCTGCCCCAGGGCTGCTGTGGCTATAAGAACGTAGTTTAACACCATCAGAGTGTGAATGTGTGAGTGAATGAATAATGTTTCCATTGTGAAGCGTCTTTGAGTGCCCAGAGAAGCGCTATATAAAACTGATGCGTTATTATTATTGTCCCACTAAACAAATCGTATAACATTTTTACTCATTGACCTTATTTTTGTCCATTTTTATATCGCATACAAAACGACAGGACTGTGACTCTATATTTTGCCTGTGACTCTCAGGTTTCCAGTGGGAACTGCACAAGCTCTTGGCATTGCTTGTGTGTAAGTCACTAACGTGTGTGTGTGTGTGTGTGTGTGTGTTTCAGAGGAACGCTGCTTTGCCGGAGGACAGTAATGTGGTGCAGCTGCAGGAAGAGCTGATTGGTGTAAAACTGAGGGAGGCGGAGGCTGTTACCGGCTTGAAGGAGCTACGACAACAAGTGCGAGACCTGGAGGAGCACTGGCAGGTGTGTGCGTGCGTTTACATGTGTTTGTGTGTTCGCTGTGTCTGTATGTCCACGTGTGTGTCTGTGAGTGTGCGTTTGTTTGTGTGTGTCCATGCATGAGGCTGTTCGAGTGTGTGTACGTATGTACGTATGTACGTGTGTGTGTGTGTGTGTATGACTGTGTGTCCACGTGTTTTTCTGTGTGTGTGTGTGTGTGTGTGTGTGTGTGTGTGTGTGTGTGTGTGTGTGTATGACTGTGTGTCCACGTGTTTTTCTGTGAGTGTGTGTGTGTGTGTGTGTGTGTGTGTTTGTGTGTGTGTACGTGCGCATCTTCACCATGCTTCCTTGATAACTAGTGGTATTCAACCCTCTCCAAGTGTGGGAACGGAGCTCTGACCAATCAGAGGGTTTGTATAAACTGAGCTGCAGTTTGCTGCTGTTCTGATCTAGTAAACCCTGATCTGATTCTTTGTGTTTTTTGTTGGTCTGGAGCCCTGACCAATCAGAGGGCTTGATGAGCTCTCCTCCTTGTCTCCTCCCCCTGCAGACGCACTTGGCCCGGACGGCGGGCCGCTGGAAGGACGGGGCGAAGAAGAGCACGGTGACGGACCTGCAGGAGGCGCTGATGAGTGTGCGGCTGAGGGAGGCCGAGGCCCAGGCGCTGATCCGGGAGAGTCGGCAGAGAATTCTGGAGCTGGAGACCCAGGTCAGTCATAACACTACTGTCTGTACCAGCTCCCACACACTTACTGCCCAGCACACTGATCTGGGATCAGTGCTGTCATTACAGAGACCAAGGTCAGTCATGGCTCTGCTGTCTGTACCAGCTCTCACACACTTACTGCCCAGCACACTGATCTGGGGTCAGTGCTCTCATTACAGAGACCCAGGTCAGTCATGGCTCTGCTGTCTGTACCAGCTCTCACACACTTACTGCCCAGCACACTGATCTGGGGTCGGTGCGTTCATTACAGAGACCCAGGTCAGTCGTGGCTCTGCTGTCTGTACCAGCTCTCACACACTTACTGCCCAGCAGGGGTCAGTGCTGTCATGACAGAGACCAGGAGCCGGTTTCACAAAGATATTTCAGACTGGTCTATACAGTTAGACCAGTCTTAAATTTGCTCATAGATTGGTCTAATGCAAGTTAGACCGTTTCACTGAAATAAGTACTCAGTTTAAGCCAAAACAATTTGATACCTCACCCCCAGGCTGGGCTTTAGACCTATGTTACCATGGTAACCAA
This sequence comes from Gymnothorax reevesii, assembly GCA_029721435.1. Classification (NCBI taxonomy): domain Eukaryota; kingdom Metazoa; phylum Chordata; class Actinopteri; order Anguilliformes; family Muraenidae; genus Gymnothorax; species Gymnothorax reevesii. The sequence goes on from CM056576.1 coordinate 4,783,208, forward strand.
TCATTTACACCAGGGGTCTCCAATCTTTCCCTGAAAGGGCTGGTGTGGGTACAGGCTTTCATTGCAACCAAGCAGCTACACTCCTGATACTACTAATCAAGCTTATTAGCAAAGAGTCCAGGGGTTGATTTGTAGTATATTAGTAGTACTCTTACTGATCCCAGATCAGTTGACAGGTAGTTAGTCGATATGGCTAACGGCGGTGGCCTTTCTTCGGTTAAGAGCCACCCTGGGTTAAAATAGTGCGCAGCAGAATCCCTGTTCTGGCATTCTCTTCTCCGATTGACCAATTTTACTGATTGGCTAATTATTCTTCTGCAGTTTCTCACTGGCCCAGTCAATGAATTAGTCTCAAGAAAGTTTGGCCAGTTGAACATTTTTTTTCCCCTCAAAGTAGTAGTAATTGTAATATGATTTGTGGTTTTTTTTCTTTTTGTTTGAAAATTGCACTTGGCCTTTTTTTGTGCCCCTGCTGGAAGATGTTGAATGTCTTTGGCTTTAAAGCGATGCGAAACCTCAGCAGAATGCAGGCCGGGTGCAGCAGAGGCCGTGTTTCGCAGTAGACAATTCCGCAGCTAGCTGGATAACTACTGTGAGTAAAATCTGGAAAAAGGACTGAAATAAAAAAAAGAGTCTGTTTTGTGTTTTTGGGGTTCAGCACAGCTGCGAAATCGGTGGTCCCGTGTGATGAAACATATATACTGCCAGTTGTACTGATACAGAATCAGTTTTCGTTCTGTGAATTATTTGGCCTGCAAATCAAGCATGTTCTGCAGTGGCACCCCCAGAAAATGTTCATAGGGGTGGCCAGATGGGGTCAGTGAAGATCTTAGGGCGGCACAGCAAATCAGTCCTCCCGTCTGCACAAGATGTTTCCAAGGCGGTGTCCGTGACTCCCTTTCATTAAAAAGACAATATGCATCCTGCACATTTGCCTCAAGTTTCAGAAAAGCACACAAACATTTCCAATAGTTTTCAATGCAGCTTTTATTAGCAACATCAACTATAATAATAATAATAATAATAATAAGTAGTATGTGTACTCCAATGTAATTACATTTGTATTATTGGCCAATGAACATTTCTATTCAGGCTATTCTTGGTCTCAACTACTGACTAAGGTTTTATATAATTCCCACGAAAATGCCTCACTCACTGTAGACACACCATAACCACAGACTTATCCAAATGATTTTACCCTGTAGCCATCCATTTCACTATCAAGGACACATTGATAAATTCACCTGTTGGTCCAGGGACAGGTTGGTAGGGGCTGGTCTGAATCTTGCTGAGTCTTCACCAGTCTCTGTGGCTGTGACTGAGGCTGCTGCCTGTTTCACACTTTTGCGCAAAGTTTCTGTCTCTAGCTGTTTTTCCCTTGTAGGGATGCAGTCATGTTCTGCCTCTGAGTCTCTTCTCCTTTCATGTTATCTTGCTGCAAGAGCTACAATTACTGCTGCTTCGCCGCAAATGGATTCGTTCCATTTTCAGTGCGATTACCGATACGGTATCAGTATCATTCTTTATAGGGAGGGAAGCTGGCTTTATAGCAAATTAAACTTATCCCACGTTATCTAGCAAGCTGTCGCTAATTGTGTTTCTTCATAAAGTCCATCATCCACAAGCTCGCTAGCTACATTAACCTAATTGATAAGCCAAATGCCAACGGAAAACAGTGTCACTAGCTGGCCAGGTTCGGCTATATTCGGAGTCCAGTAACGCAACATTTACACGGAAAAAAACCTAAGTGAAAAGTGAAGCTGAGAGCAGAGCCTCTTTGTTGCGTTCCAGAAGTACTTTGATTGAGACGACGCGAAAGAAACGTGGGGCGGCCCGCAGTTTTCCAGGAGGGGCCGAGGCTCCCTTGGTCCTCCCTTGGGGGCGCCATTGATGTTCTGTTGATATTTTCTGAAGGGTGGCTGTAAGTATGCGCTGCCGAGTTACCCCTTGTCTCCACCGGGTGCGTTTCTGAAGCGATTTTTATTCGCGTGTTACGCAGCAGATACGCTCTCATTATTTATCTTTGCAGCTGTCTCCACCGGCACCGTCAGGCGTGTGTTTCACGCGCTTCACGTGACCTGAAGCGTTTTTTTACGCTTCAAGTCTATTTTTTCAACATTATGCGCGTCAAATGGAGGGTGATGACCTATGCAAATGCACTGACTTAATCAATATATCTACATTTTTTATTCTAGACAACTTATATTTCAAATAAAATTGATATTCTGCCTATATTTGACCTTGTGCTTTGATTTGATGGCATATTTTCTTCCCTTGCTGTTTGATTATTGATTCTTTCAGGTGTGATATACAAAGAAAGAAACCAATGTAACAATCCTGTTGATGATTTAGCAATTAACAACAACAAAAACAGATTTGTTTTGAATCGCACCACAACATGAGAACTGAAATATAAGCTGATGAGAAATGCGCGCCTCAGCTGGAAAAATATACCCAAAAACTGGTGCCTCACTGAAAAGGGGGAAGAATATTCAAAAGACAAAGAAACGAGTCCTGGAGCTCAGTTATGAAAGGCGATATTTTATTTTATTTTATTTTTTTTTGGTGCAGGTGACTAAAGTTTAGACCACACGGTCTTCTTCAGAGTCAAACGTTTCACTCTGAAGAAGACCGTGTGGTCGAAACTTTAGTCACCTGCACCAAAAAAAAAATCACCTTTCATAACTGTGTGCTTCAGGACTCGTTCCTTTGTCAACTGAAATATAAATCCTGGCAACACTGTATTGGCAGATGAAGAGGGATGGTCTTTTTTTAACTTATGAAGAGTTTTATAATCTATGCTGCATTTCCGACTATTGATTTGGGCAAAACGATGCATCCATCTATTTCTGTCTATCTATCGCTCCATTATTATCTGACTTTCTATTGCTGACATGGCGGTCCTTGAGATATATATATATATATATAGAGAGAGAGAGAGAAAGAAAGAAAGAAAGAAAATTGACCTTTTGGATCGTAATAATGGGCATTATGTACACTAAATTGCTTTTGGTTACAACCGGGAGGATTGGGAGTTTAATACAACATATTAATTATGGGTCCCCGGTTTAGATGGTCATCTAGTGGCCGACATAATGAAGTCAACTCGGGTTAACGCACACACCTCTTTGGTGAAAACTGTAACCTTAACGCAATGATCTATGGATATGTAGAAGGGGAGTGGGGGAAGGAAAGCACAGAAGCCCGAAGCTAATCAACCATGGCAAACGCGAAATTGATCGTGGAAGTGGAAAAGTACCAAGTGTTGTACGACCCCAGGCACCCATTCTACGAGGACAACACAGGAAAAGAAGCCAAGACAGCATTATATGTTTAAAAAATAAATAAAAAATTAACTATGTATAAAAACCTTTATACGTTGTATTACGTAGTGCAGGTAAAAATCATAGACAGGTTATAGAAAAATAGCCTACTTCGTTGTCAGGTTCAATTTAAAATGATGAATATCACATTCATTAGTGTTTATGAAATAACTAAACAGGGAATACTCACAAATTTCGAAAGAAAACAGGAGACCGAACAAAGAATTCGGATTCTCCTTTGCTGCTGGACGCTTGAAGTACGCGCGCGAGCAAGACGGAGTGGGTGGAGACACTCGCTTCAGTGACGCATGAACGCTGTCGTCTCGTGAGCGCGTCTTACATGACCGCGATAACATGGGTTACAGTTTTTGCTGTCTGAGCTGCATTGGCCTGCAGTGGACAGAAGAGGGCAGTAGAGAGTTGCAGAAAGAAGCCTCGATTGCGTGCGCGGTTCACTCCCTGAGCTACTGAACGGTGCTGAGAGTGACAACAGTCTGGTGTCGAACTGTAGGCCCCTGTGCTGTATTTACACAGATTTGGCTGTGCACTGCCAAACTGTGCTGCCATGACCAAACTGATTTGTTTTGATGCGGAATATGTGAAATTCACTGAACAAAAATCTGTAACGTGTTGCACGCGATCCAACATTGTGAGCATATTATGTCTTTTTAGCCCAAATGGTAAGTCAGATGCGATACAGCTAATCCTGGTTCAACACGCCATGTTTTACAATGTTCCTTTTCAGCTGACCAGAAACTCTGAGATGTTAGTGCTTCATTATCTGTGGTTAGTTTGGAAAGGGGCGCCAAACAGAATTAGGCCTTTGAGTCTCTCTCATTCTCTCTCTGTCTCTCTCTCTCCCTCCTGGCTGGTCCATAACCTCGCTCGCTCACAGAACCAAGTGCAGGGGAACCAGTTGCGGCGGGCGGAGCAGACTGGGCGGAACCTGCAGGAGAGGGTGGAGTTCCTCACCGCCCAGAACAAGGGCCTGCTGGTGCAGCTACAGGAGACTCGCCGCAAGCAGGCTGAACTCGAGTGTAAGGTAGGCCTGCCGAGAGCTTGTGTGGGGTCTGTGGGGTAGGCCGTATGGATGCATGCCCAACCTTGTAAAACAGGCAAGTCACTTGGGTATACTCACTCATACCCCTTTCACAGAGCGGTGACAACCCGGAAAGTCAGTAGTCATTCGAGTCAATGTGAAAGCTTCAACCAGTGATATTCAAGTCTGCAATGTTGCTCACAACCTGGGAATTCCATACGAAAGGACCGACCTGGGATGTTCATCCTGGGATTGAATCCAGAAACCTTGTTATTTACAGTTTGAGATACTGGCTTTCAGAATTGAGTATTTTTTGCACGTTGATTGTGCGTTTCATGCGGTTTCAGTCTTGCTTGGTTTGTTGTCCCCCGCCGCGCGGAACGTGCGAAGCGGCGGGACATAGTATTCACGACCGTCCGTACGTCCCGAATCCTTGTCAGCGAGATATCTCAAGAACGAATTGACGGATTCTCTTCAAATTTGATGTCAACATGCATTAGGGTGATACCCCGGCGCCAGTTGATTTTGGTGACCTTCGCGTCACTCTCAAGGTCACACCGAGAGATTGCTCATTTTGACACGATTTCACATTTTGTGGCGGGGGGCAAAGACACGTTAGTGGCAAATACTTGTTCTCTGTTTGTCGAGTGATATATCTGCTCCCCCTTTTAGAAATGATTTGAGTTATTTTGCCGAGGTTATATTTAAACTTTCTGTTTCTAACTCGCCCTTAATGCCAGCAATTTAACATCCCCGTCCTGCAGTCATTATCATATTGATCGCTGCTATGAATGTGCAGTCATAACGCAACAAGGAGCAAACTTGGTTTTTGGTTAATTGCACGATCTTTATGAGATAAATACAAAGATGACTTGACTAATTGTGCCTCGGATCTCGACCAAGATTTTATGACAAACTAAAGTTTCACGTCGATAACTACGCTGATGAGTCTCTTCGACAACAAGATGCCTATCTACGCTAGTTTGAGTCCGTTGGAAGCCCCATGGGTTCATGCCCAACTGTATAAAGTGGGTTTCTATTGCTTGGGTTCCTGGAGTTGTGCTCAAAACTGGTTGGCTTGTTTGTCACAGATCATCTTGAGCTCTTGATGTTGGACGGAGTTTGATTTCCTCACTGGGGTGTGTCAGTAAAATCATACATGCTGATCAAGAGAGCCGACCCAAAACCACAGAGCAAGAAGGAACCGCGCTCTTCTGCTTTTCAGACGTGCGGCAGATAGCATCTTGGTCCTGTCGCTGCTGATTAGCCAAACACCTTCTCCTCTTCACGACGGCTGTCTTCTCAAGAAACGTTTTGCAAGACGGTGGCTTTGTTTGGTCAGTTCTTTGCACACAGAGGTTTTTAGCTAGAATTCTGTCAGTCATGCAAGCGAGGGTCATGCCATGTCACGGAGAGACGAGGGATAAAGTGGAGTGGCTCTCGCTGAAGAGAAATTCTCTGGCCTCTTTTTCAGGTGAAAAAGCTGAGCAGTAATTTTTGAAGCTGCCTCCATGAAGCGTGTTTGTTGCGCTTTTTCAGGATTGCAGCCAGTTCCAAGTTAATTCAAGCAATCAGCTGAAATTCAATGTTTACAATACGTCACCATCAAAATTATTGCTGCAGCAGACCCTGTCAGTATCTGGGTGATGAAGCACCATTTTAGGGCTGCAGTTCCATGGCATCTTGTTCCGTATGGATGAATGAACCCGGAATTGAAGTTGACTGCTTGCACTCCAATAAAAATGAACTGTGGGGGAATCGTAGTCATATAAATTGGAGTTGCTGTCCATATACTAATGGACATTACTGTGTGTGTCATTCAGTTCCCAAGTTGGCTTTGATTTCCTTGGTATTTGATTGAATTCTGACGGAAATGAAAAGTCTGAAGGTCCCATAGTAGTTTAGGCCATGCTGCTCAATCAGAGCTGTGCTTGGGGTGGGATTTTATGGCGGGCGGTTGTATGTACAGTGCAAGTATGACATTTATCTTCTGTTTCACGGGCCATGGCAGAGCAAAGAGGAGGTGATGGCGGGGCGACTGCGCGAGGCAGATAACATGGCGACCATGGCGGAACTGCGGCAGCACATCGCTGAGCTGGAGATACAGGTACCCTCTGACTGTTTGAGTACACATACCTGCATACAGGCCGTTACATGCAGGCAGACACGCCAGCGGCGGCTGGTGAACTGGCGATTGGGGAGGCTCAAACCCATCCCTTAAAAATAGTGATTGGTCATGACCTGTTTTCAATAATTCATTTAAATTACCATCGCTGAAATCCCGAAAACTCTCAACATTATCAGGTGTAGGCAGTTTCCATTAATAACGCATACCTGTTAACTCTCACGCATTCGGAGTGAGTTTTAGTGGCATATTTACATTCCCCTGCTGTAGTCAGCAATTATTCAATCACCGCGTATGTAAGAGATTCTCGCGCGGAATTGAAGTCCTGGTGCATAGAGGTTTATCAGTTTCACCTGCGTTACGGTGTCTCTCACGCCTTTCTTTATACAGGGGTTTGAAGCACACATGCGTTTCATTATCGATTAAATTGTTTCAATGAAATTAGATCATTTGAAATGTCTTTGTGCAATTCCATTGCTTCCCATTTATTAAGGGATGATTTGAGCTTCCCCTATTGCCAGTTCACCAGCCACCACTGGAACACACGTGCGCACACACACTCATACACATACTAACATGCACTGACTAACATGAATAGACGCACATGTACATGCATACAAGCATACTTGCATGAATGCATAAGCACGCACACAGATGCATTGCCACAGGCATACATATAGATACGTGCATACAGTAATACACACACACACACTCACATATCTATGTATGTATTCGTACACATGTGCACATACATATGACTGCATACATGCTCACACATGCTCAAATGTATCTATACACGTGTACACACGCATACAGACGCACTCCTGTGTGCTCATACATGCCTGCATGCACAGCGAACTCACACTTGCACACTCGTGCTGGTACTTGACATAATAGTTGTACGTATGTATTCCTTTACCTGCTGTGTGCTTTGCAGGAGGCACAGAGGCCATGCAGCCATGATGATGGGATCTGTTCAGAGGGATAAAAATGACTCTTTTGGGTATAAGGTTGTATGAAATGGGGAGACACACAGGACGGCTTCAGCCAAACTTGTAGCCGTTTGAACCAGGGCCAAAAACGGCCCCCGTAGTTTTTGTGCCGGGGCTCTCCCGGTGTCAGGTGCATCACTGACGCCTGAGGGCGAGTGTCCTGCTGAGCAGAACCGCGTCACGCCTCAGCGCTTTACTTGTGTCACTGACTCGCCCGATTTTGAGGTGAGAGAACGGGACAGGAACTGTGGAGTTGTGTTTCTGTGACGCGTCTGCTGGTCGAGGGTGTGATCTCTCGAAATTAGTCTACTCCGAATTCGTGATTCGCATGTCTGAAACGAATGCTTGAGTAATCGTATATACTTTGGTGTTCGGACAGCTGTTTGCTTTTAGTTCAGGGTATATCACATCAATGTCGCGCTACTGTTTAGCAGCATTACTTGGTACAGCCTTGCATTTATTTCTGTGATTTCCTCCGAGGCAGTTACAGTCCAGACTACGGTCAAGGCTTTTGTTTGTAACAAAATGAATAATAAATACACCGAATAAGTAAACGATTGGATCAACAAAATGATTTATGATTCACATGCTGCATATGTAGATAAGAAAGTTATCTGTATATATCAAAATAAATTTATTCAGTGTTGATTGAACTGCTGAGCTGACTAACACACTGCAGTTGCGGTCAGAGCTTGGAAGTGTTTTCGGTTTTAAGTGTTTGAAAGCTAACGCTAACCTTCACAGTCTCAATTCTCAGTTTAACACAGCTAACAGCTTCCAAAACTTTGCAAAAAGGAAACTAGTGGCTTTGTCTGTATAAGTGGCCACTGTGGGCTGTCATAACACCTCTAGAACGGCCACAGCGACTGGACGTAGCTCAGCTCATCAGTATTTTTCAGTTAATAAAACACAGGCCAACAGTGTTTTTTTTTAATAGCCTGCACCTCCCTAGCTGCACTTAAGCACAAGACGACCAGCTACCCAACTCCCTTCAGAGGTGAGAAGTTTGGGGTCAAATACATAATTGTCTCGCCTAGTTTCTTCCAACTGGAAGAGGCCACCCAGTTTACACAGCAGTTGTACCTCTGGGACACTGGTCCCTGAATCACGGTCCTCAAGGGTTGAGAACTGCTGGTTTTCCACCCTCCCTTTACCTGAGAAGTCAGGTGACATGACAGTCTTGGCTGGCCAATCAGTAACTGGAACTGTGCTGTAAGTTGCCTGGAAGGAAGGAAAGCCAGGCCTGGATTTCGGTTTGCGGGCCAGATTGTTGGATCTCTGCTCTTGGGGCTGAAGAATCTGGCTCACGAGTAAAATCAGGTCATTGGAGCCAAACTCTGGTCTGAACTTTAGCATTATGGACCAGGATTCACCTTTGGTCCTCTGAACCTTCATCTCTTCGCTTGGCGAGGAAGGTCGTTCTTAACCGTCTGGACCGAAAGTGGCAGCATCGAGATTTTTCTTGACTCGCTGTCGGGTAGGCCTCGGTGAGTCATCTGTAGGCGAGAAGGGAGTGCGCTGGGGCGACCGCACTCTTTCGCAACCCCATCGGGAGGGGGAGGGGGAGGGGGAGGGGGGGGTATCGTTTTAGGTGGAAATCTCCTCTTCAGTCCGACCGCAGATTTGAAAAGTCGGGTCCCGGCCGGCCTTGCGAGCGACGGAATGTGGGGGAGAAGGGAATCTCGACAACTTGTCGCGTTGAGCCTCCTCTTCTCCGCCCGATACGGTATGGAGCAGCGTCACCCTTAGACACACTAACACTTACTCTGTTCACCGGAGGAAATAAAGATACGCTTTTCACCGACACCCTTCCACCACTTCCCTCCTCAGAATCTAAGAGCTTCACACTTAGCTGGGCTGCTTTTTTTTTTTGAGGGAGCTATGAAAAGCATCTCTTTAAATGCGACGCTTTGAGATTTTACATTGGCCCGCGCTCTGATTGGCTGTATGAAACGGGAGAGGACTGCAGCAGGCTCAAATTTGACCAGCTCTGAGGTCACCAGGGCAACCAGCTGGCCCACACTGGGATAAGAACCCCTCCGGGCAGCTTTTACTGATATTCCTGCTGAAGGTGATGTTGGGTTTTGTGTTTTTTACTGCTGTGAAACCACCAGATGAGGCCACTGTGCAGAACCACCGAATTGAACTAAACTCTTTCATTCTTAAACAGTCACCGATGAACTTCGGTGCGGGAGTGCTTGTGTATATATACATGTTTTTTTTTCCAGTTTTCAGCAGAGTTGAAATGATTTGGCTTTATGGTTTTGTGACTTTCACGTGTGCGGTTTTGAGAGCACTGCCCGTTTCATGACCTGAGCATGAAGCCACAGCTCAGGTAGAGTTTAGCGCGGAGGTGAAACCACTTCCTGTCTCCATGAAACGGAGTGACAGAGAGGGCATTGTGGGTTCGCCCACCGTTACATTTAATTGATGCGGAAAAATGTGCAGCTCTGTCATGCATAATATAAAAAGTACATTACTTAAAATGTGTTGTTTTTACCACCCTGGCCTTCTTTGAATTATACCAGTGAGAGAACCACAGATTGCATGTTGACTGTTTGACCCCAGAAAACCTACAAACACACATACTGGTCCATCAAACACAGCTGCTGTATTCAAACCTGTGGAACTACAGCCCTATTTTATTTTGTAATGAGGATCCCAAGATTTCCACTGATCCCAAACATGTCCGGCTGAATCACAGGGTAATCTGTATAAAATGATGTACATGATCAAGATTTTTTCCCATTTGATGTAATGCTGTGGCCAATAAAACATGGCGTCCTGGGTTTGAATATTTCTCTCAGTATAAGTGTGATGTAGCTTTAGTGAAGCACTGCTATTAGCAGATACAGAATATGTACGTGACATTGACCAGCGGTATGAAAAAATACTTTTTTCTGACTTTGAACCTGCTTAAGGGAAAAGTTTAAGGGGTTAACGCACGGACAAACATGGGGCTAATGCCATGTCATTGGGAGCAGGTCAGACAGATGAACGCATTGCTTGTGGTTATGTGATTGTTTTTAGCTGAGGACGGCTGTGGTGGTTGAAATGCACGTTTTCTGCCCGATTAAGGTTTTACGGGAGCAATCGGCCTGCTTTACTTTGCAAAGCACCTGGTCTCTGGCTGCTGGAGTTCTGATCTCAGACTTTATTTTGTTGCTGTTGTCCTGTTCGGTTGTCGTCACTGAACGCTTCAAAATGCTAAAACTAGCACTAAAGATAAGGTAATTTTTTCGTTTCACTAGCGGACCACGTGGTCCTTGTTGGGCCTGATAGCAACGGCAGTGGCGATCCCTCCATGCAGGCATGGAGTGACCTTGGAAAGTGTCTGAGCGGCTCTGAAGGGCGCTGCTCACCACAGCAAGCCTCAACTTCTCTTCTTTAGAAACCCTGATCTTCTGTCTTTGCTCGTTTATTCAATGGAAATTCAAACTGTGGCCTGCATTTGACATTCAATGCCACTGTGACTAGTTCTGTCCTTTCCTTCATGGCACCGAGCCCAATCTTCCTGTGATTGAAACAGAAAGATGTGCCCAACTTGAGAACATTTGAGCGCAGTTATTTTCTGCCAAGGGGAAGAAATCAGTTTAGATTCTGCTTCCTGTATCTCGTTGTGGATAAAAAGATTTAAATTATGCCAGTGACGTGGTTCTCTTAAAATATTAATGATGGTATGCCGTCTTTTAGCGTTTCTCTAAAGAACTTCTGTGGGGAATTTGCAGTATTGAGTACATTTTTGTGTACGTTTGAACTTTGAGATTTAACCCTGAAAAGTATAACTGCACAAATAAGTGATTGGAATCTTCTTTACTGAACATCTTATCGCTAATGGAAGGATCTTTTGATGCTTGAGAGCAGTAGGTCTCGCTAATGCTGGGAGAAAGTTTTGGGGGGGGATTTCAGCCCATTAGGCGAACAGGGGAAGCGTGGCTTCGATTCTCTCTGTCAGAGCGCGTGAGGCTGTGAGCGGGACTGACGGTTGCCGTTCTCCCGCGGTGAGTGAAAGTTTTCTCCCCATGAATCTTGTTGCCGGGGAAGATGGGGACGGTCGCAGGTTTGGGCACTGACACGGTCCCTGAAAAGGAGGAAGTGATGGAGGAAGCCGTTAGTTAGCGCGGCGCTGACAGGCCTGTCCGCGGCCGGGGTGCCTGTTTGATTCACGCGTCCGAGCGTGGGAAGCCTGGCTGTAGCCTCTCCCTTATCGCCCGCCCGCGCGCACGGGAAAACCTCAAAACTAACGCCCAGCCCGCTGGAACAATGTCATTTGTTAAGATCCTCATTGTCAGCAGCCTATCGTGAGTCAGCACACGGTGAGGGACGGAGACCTTAGCTGTATGACGCTGTGACCCTCATCAGTACTTCCATTTCGTCCCCCTTCCTCACCCCTCGCTTTCCCGCGCTCCTGATTGGCGATTGGCTGCCTGAATCCAGGCCGAGCCCGGTCCTGTTCTCGCGGTTTCCCTGAATTCTGAATAGCTCTCTCTGCCCCAGTCGCCCCCACACTATGACCCCGCCCTGGACAGCTGCCCGTCGCCGCAGGCTACAGGTTGACTCCAAATCTCTCGACCTTGGTGCTGGGAACTCGACCTTGGTGCTGAAAGCTGAAAACCAACATCAGAGCATCAAAATGCAGCAGTCACACGCAGCTCGCTGTGATAGTGGTCGAAGTGTGATTTCTACCACCTGCCCCCACACCCCAACGTGACAAACCGTAGCTGGATTTAGCTCTGCCTGTGGTGGGAGAAGTCATTTATTGGCTTGAGTTAAGTCGCTCTGTTTTTTTTCATTCAACTAATGTTTCACTCTGTAGGTCCCATTGCGATAAGGGATCTAATTTCAAAACTCAACACGAAAACCTGACAAACTGCAATGTTGTTTGCGAAAACTTAAGCAGCAACTTGCTGACTCTAGATTTCCAAATGCTGGGAAGGTCTTCTGTGAACTAGTCTCGCCTGTTCTTCTCTACTTCCTGCCAAGTTCTCTTACCTATGTTTCTATTCTTTTGATTATTAGTCGTATGTGTTTGACTGGGACATGGGTGTTGGTGGGTTAAGCCTCACTGTAGCCATAATGAGTTCAGTTTTGTATTTTGGCCCTTGAGCAAGGCCCTTAATCCCCTAATTGCTCTAAGGGGATTGGTCCCTCGTTAGGTTGAAGAAGCCTGAGTCGCTACTGATTAAAACATCAGATGAGCGAGCGATCAGACTGTCCTTATTGAGCAGGTAGAGTGTATAGATCATTTAATAAACTGGTTTGCTCTTCTCTTTCAGAAAGAAGAAGGGAAGGTTCAGGGCCAGCTCAACAGTTCGGACTCCAGTCAGTACATCCGGGAGCTGAAGGACCGGATATCCGAGCTGAAGCAGGAGGTGAGTTCTGCAGAACGGCACCGACAAACAGCATATCCATCCCACTAAGTTTGGAGCAGTAGTCTTCAGTGATTGGCCATAAAAACTCCCATGATGCCCTGGTCCGGGGCTGTCTCCCTTTGGTGGGAATGTTGGGATGGGTTTGGGTTATGAGGCTGAAGAGGAGTCTGAAGTGTTTGGTATTTACACTGAATGGCCAAAAGTATGTGGCCACCTGCTCCTTTGACAGCATCCAGAGTTCCTGTCCATAGTCATGGGCCTCAGTATCTACGGTTGGGTCTGTACCGCTCTTCGCTCCTCTGGACTGACTGACTACTTGGATGTTCGGACTGTGATATAGAGATTAGCTTCCATTTTTCACCCAGTTCTGGTTTAGTGAGGTTGCGCAGGGATGTTGGGCGAGTAGGTCTTAGTGATGCATGTGAAGTTTTTTATCCGGTTGACCGCACTGGTATCTGGTGGTGTTAAGGTCAGGGCTATTTACTGGCCAGTCTCATTCTCCTACAGCGATCTTGACAGACTGTGTTCGAATCTCGCTCTGTGTGTTGGGGCATAATTACGTTGAAACGAGGCCGTCTCCAGTCAGAAACATCCAGATTGTCACTGAAGCTGCAGCATCAAAGTCTTTCTCGTGTGGAACGAAGAGTCTTGCTTCGGGCCTGTGAAAAAAGCTGCCCCAGCCCCGAAGTGTCTGCGTACGTTTGTGCGATGTTGTGTAATTTTGGACTCCGTCAACCCGGGCTTCCACAAGTAGTTCGATTGCAGGATTCCTGCAAAAACTGCCCTAGCACCTGCAAGAAAAAATAGTCAAAGCGGGCCATTACCACACGTTTTCAGTTAATTAAGCTGCTCGCACACTAGACGTGAAACAAATTTTTCGCACAACAGATTACAATGTCAATGTAATTTGTCGTGTGGAAATTTCGTTTTGCGTCCAGTGTGCAAGCGGCTTTAAAGTACCTATAGAAGAACTGCTTGACTCGCACGCTCATTCACTCCCACAAAATCTGAACAGATTGGAAATTCAGAGAGTAACTACCCAATCACTGGGTACGTTTCCTGCCCTGCCGCTTACCGCAGATGATCTTGAATTGTCCCTTCAGTTGCGCAGCACCCCAATGAGGGCAGTGGCTACACATCTTCATGGCCAACGTCGTCCCTAATTTCAGACATGGTAATCTCTAGCCTGCCCAGCGCTGTACATATTTTCGCCTTGGGGACAAGGTTTGCGCTGTCTGCACCTGTCGTGTATTAATTAAAATGTTAATTCACTGGACTCGCTTCACATCAAGTGAATAATTTTTATAATGGGGAGATGGCTTGTACATTAATGATATTTATTTTTTTTTACATGCTGTCAATGCCAGTCTTTAATTTATGGGTGTTCGATAACAGTTTCCAAAGTGTCGCCTTCCGTTCTTGTCAATTTTGTTCTTCACATAGAGGTTCCATGCGGATATATGTACCGACCGAGAATCGCTCTGCTTAGTGAAAGCACTGCTATTTTTTGTCTTTGCAGGTTTGTTTGTTGACCAGAGAATCTAGTCAACTCCAGTCCTGTTCTAAAGCATACCGTTCTGTCGGGTAATATCCATTATCTGATTATAGTCACTGGCAGTTGTTGTAACTTGTACTTTTTATTTTTCAAATTTTACACAGTCACTCAGTCACTGCAAGTGCAGTAATTACTTTTGTCGAATAAATGTTTTATTTTTGTGAGAACTTTTGTCTTGTTTCAGTTCATCTGAATATCCTAAATGAATAGTTGTTCCAGTCTCTTAGGGTTGTGACAGCTAGCCGTAACATACTGAAATCCCCCCTGACAAATTGAAAATCCCCCCCAAAAAAAGTTGGAAAGGGGGAAATCCCCCCTATCCCCCCTGAAAAATATTTTGGCGGAAGCCCCGTCACCTAAATCCTGAGCATATTACTTTCGTGCTGCTCCTGAACGCCAGCATGGGCGAATACTGGCGTTACACTGCAGAGTCACTGGTTGTCAGTCAAGGCTGGTTTCACAAGCTTGGATTAAGATTAGTCCTGGGCTAAATCAGTGCTTCAAAGATTTGGTCCTGGACCCTTTTATATATACTAGTTTTTGCCTCACCCACAATTTCAATCAACAAGCCTTTAATCTGTGTTAAGTTGGTGAATTTCTTTTTTTCCCCAAGATAATTTTTTGACAGTTAGAGTAGAGAGTGACAGGAAAGTTGGGGAGAAGAATGGGGAAGGCATGCGGCAAATGACCCGAGCCGGAATCGAACCCGGGTTACCGAGGGAAGGACACAGCCTTTATGGTGCGCTCGCTTAGACCGATGAGCCACCGGGGCACCCCCAAGTTGGTGAATTTACAGCAAATTACACGCTGTATCCACATCCTGATACACAGGAAGAAGAGGAAAATGCGGCAGATCAGACTAAAGAATCAGCGGATTCGTAATCGGTGGAACTGTGAGAAAATTGACCATTTCTGCCAGTTTTGATTAAGATTCAAACCTGTTTGGTGTCGTATTTTTGTGAAGTTCAAGAAAAGTGAAATCAAAATACTTGTTTACAAACCTAATTTGGAGCTTCTCTTTGGGAACCACAGGGTTAAATTGAGATTTTTTTATGGAAAACATTAGTGAAAAATCGAATTAACGTTGGATAAAGCGTAATCTCTGTCTGTGAAGCCTACCATTGGTGTCTTATGTTTTGAGGTTTTTCTTCTGTTTTGAGGTTCTGCTTAGAAATTTCATTTCCTTTTTATTATAACATGTCGTTTTTAGTCTTTTTTTGTAGTGAAAGTGTGCATCCCCGTCGTGGCCTTTGCGGCTGATGTCTTCAATGCTAACCTAGACAGTCATAAATAACTTTCAGCAGTAAAAACACAGGTCCTTCTTGGGGAAGCAAAAAAAATAAAAACTTTTTTGTTTGAGGAACTACAGCATATATGCTCATATCCAAACACATTATACAGGATGGCCATTTGCTCCACTTCCTGTCTTACCTTTTATGAGAAAGCCCCATCGGAGAAGCCGGCCCTGCCTGCGGATCTCAGGCTGGAGATCGGGGAAGAGCTGGAGTTTGATTAGAAATGTGTCAGGAGCTAGCTTTAGACGTGACGATCATTGAGCCGATTGGCAACGATAGCCTGCGAATCTTAACGCAAAGTCTTACTACAGAGGATCACGACTAACTGCATCCCATTTTTTTGGAGTTCGGACGTACGTGAGCCACAAAGTGAAGCTGATGTTCTGATGTTGCGCTAGTGCTTCTGAATGTGGACATGCTGTGGTCTGTTGGTTCTGCTCTCCTGGACGCATCTTCAGTCAAATGATTTGTTGTGGACAATAGTGTCATTTAGCACTTGGAATGTCCATTTAACTGCCAGTCCACTTTTAGTCACTATCAAGGTGGTTATGAAATAGCCTGGTTGGCGGGTTATTTTCAAGAGATTCCACATGGCTGTGTAGACTGCAGAATCACATCTATGTCAAGAAACGGACTTGAATTTTTTTCAGGTCCTTAGGTTAATCTTCAGGTGGCTGCTCAACTTATTTGTAATTATGAGCTGCGTCTTATAAACCAGCACATTCCATACCTGATCACTGTCAGGTTTGAATCAACTGGCTCAAATAACATAAACCTAATACTTGCCATTTTTTAAAAAATTATGTTGGATGTGATACAGGGAGCATACATTTATCTCCCCAGGTTGAGCTTCAAGTGAGGAGTGGAAGCACTCATTGTTACATAACCCTGGAAGGAGAACGTAAGGCTGTATTCTGCCTCCAGCATAGAAATGGTCTGACAAACCGTGAGCAGTAATAACTTGGATAAGTTATGTCATGTTTAGAGAAAAGAGGAGAGGGCCAAACATTGAGCCTTGTGGTACACCTGATGAGGGAGGGTGGGGAGAAAAGACCAATATCTAGCTTGCTACTTGGTTGTATCTGTGCAAGATTTGAGGCCAACCAAGGTTTACAGGATATTTTGGCCTGCCTGCACTAGTTCGAGTCGAGAGAGAGCAGTCCGCAGATTGACGGTGTAGAATGCAGGAGATATGGAGGACAGAATGAGCATAAAGTGGAAGAAATTTGGGTTGTAAAGGTTATTCAGTTAGAGCTTCAGAGTTTTGGCCGCAGACTGCACGTTCAATCGGTATGGATCAAACTTGAGAGTTTTATAAATTTGAACAAGTTCGGTTGCAAAAGGATTTTGTCTGCTTGATTTAGAGAGGGTCTTGAGAGGGTAATCACAGCATTCTTCCCCTGAAGTAGAGAGCGCTGCATTTGAGTGGAGTTAGCTATTACATTGTAAATGCAGCATGGCTGTGTTCAAGTGGGTTTAAAAATGAGCACTAATAATCCTGTGAGTCACACCAGCATGGAAACCCTGACTTGGTTACCACCCTGACAGACACATAACCTCCCCCCCACCCCTTCCCCTCCTCCCACTCTGAAAAATTCACAAGGGAGGATGCAGTCAGATTTGAACAGAAAAAAAAGTGGCTTGTGGTTAAAATCGAGAAGTAGTAAATCTTGCATTGTGTTCCTCCGGGTGCCCTATCTCGGCTGCGCAGTAGTCCAGCGCGGTGGCGGGCGGCTCATGGGCCCGCCCCTCGGGGCCAGCGCTGCGTCAAGGCGCTATCTGATTGCCGCGGCTTGTCACGGTGCAGGTCTCTTTCGCATGCCCTGTCTGATTTAAGCAGCCGATGCGAGCCAGAGAAACGAGTGAGGGGTTAAGATAGCACTTCCCCAGAGCTGCTGCGGTTTCTCGGACGCCTTGACGTCTTGTTCATTAGCTACTGCTTGGTTCTCACAGCCTGAGCTAAATCTGTGTGATCGGACTGAGTCTGTTGGGTTCTATAAGCTAAAAAAAAGCGCAAAATATGCTAAGGAAGAATATACTTTGCCATGTGGTTCAACCACCTGTTGTGTGTATGATCTGTATAACAGTATAAAAACATACATTCATAGCGTGAGAGTTTCCGCACTTCTTCCTGCAGCAGTAAGGTGAGAAGATTTTGTAGCAGTAGAAATGGTTCTTTAAATCACCGGTGCTTGATGCATTTTATTGTGTCCATTCTTCTGTTTTGTGATGTAAAAGAAAGTTCACTTTCGCCTTGATAGTATCCTGGTCATTATGTCTCTGAATTACTCTGACACATTTTGGATGCACCTCGACCACCACTGCAGGTCCCTCATGTCAACGCAAGAACTTTAAACAGTTTTGTTTGGAATATTTTAAAATTTGATGTGGACATTTGAATTGGTGGATTCAATGAGGGCTCAACTCCTTGAAACAAACTTTTGCAGGAGAACATTTTTTATATATTTCCCCAAAGTGTGGCCATGATCTTAGCATCATATTTCTGATACGTGTCGTCCCCCATCAGCGGTGACAAATGACAAAATATGGTGGCAAAAGATAATTTGGTTTCGGTTTGGAGACCAAGTTTAGACAGCGGAGTTGGGCCCTTTTTGAATTTACCAATTAATTTGCTGTTTAACCACTAGAGGAAGAACCTGATCAACTTTTATCAATTCATTATTCATTTAAAAGCTATTAGTTAACTAATTAATTCAAGTCAGTTCGTTTTTCCGCCAAAATGTCAGTAATTGTGTATTGTCACGTTTTGGGGAAAAGGGAGATGAGACAGTCTTCATACATCTGATGGCTGTTGCTAGGCTACGATGGCTAATAGCTTCAGCGCTCCAGAGTTCGCTGAGGCCAGCCTTGCACAGGTGCTGCGTGTGTCCAGCGCTGTTTTTAACATGGGCCGCCCTGTACACCCCATAAAACCATGCGATACCCAAACCCCATGGGGATTGGGACACTGCTTTACCTGCTGAACCTCTGTATGTGAGGGAAGGTACCCCCCATGTCACCCCAACCCCCACCCCCCCACACCCTCGTTTCCTTACTTCTAAGCTGGGCTTATTTCAGGATTTGCATTGTTTTTGTTCGCATTGAAAAATCATCCACACGTTGTCTTTAATATTCAGCACACATTACATGAAGAATTTTCCGGTCAGCCTTTAGCCTCAACTTTTTTTTTTTGCAAAAAATGCTGTCAATATTGTTTTTGTTTTTTTTTTTCACAGATTGAGTTGTGTTTGTGAAGAGAAATATTCTTGATGTGGACTGTCAGCCCAAAGTACAGAAACGTGATTTAGTCTCATTCAGGGATTTTGCAGCAAGTGTCTGTTTTTTACAAACCGCTCATACAGAGAAAATTTTGAATATCTGTAGGTTGAACTCTTTTCACATTGATGTGAGTACATTTCAAATGTACGTTTTGAAGAGAGATGCGAGGCACCTGCTGCCATTACTTTGCACACCCATCTCTGTTTCACAGTGTGTGTATTTATGGAAACTTTCCTGAACTGAAGTGCAGTTTATAATCTCTGCGCTGTTGCTGTCACACACTGTTGCGCGCTTGTAGGCGAGCGTTGGGTGACTGAAATAGAGAGCTCGTTCAGATGGTCTAGACAAAATCCTGAGCATTTATTTCTGAACTACCTGAGCGCCTCGTGCGACAAAGTTCAAAAAGTCACAAGAACAAATGGCAGTCAACCGCTGCTGCAGCGCCGCGCTGCTATTTCAATCAGGTCCTCTCTCAAGAGCGGAGACGCCGCCCGCAGACCCAGAGCGCTCTGAGAGCAGAACCCGACTTTGACTAATCTCGTAAGATCAAGAAGTGGTGACCCATCGTGTCCACGAAGTCGTCTTCTCTGTTCTGCCGCTGGTTTCCTGTTCTGAGTCAACAGATACCGGAGAGTCACAGTTTGTCACGTTTGCACTGAGGGCTTCTCTGCATCGCCGAGGCCTGAGGGGCGTAACGTTACTACAAAGCGAGACGAGTGGGTTAGCGAGGTTTGTTGAGCCTAAAGCCGAGGTTGTCCATGTCACAACGGTGCCTCTCTTTTACCCTGCCATGGTAAATTACGGTATCTCTGATTACGAATTTAGGGTTAGTGGATCCAGCTCTGGCAACGAAAACCTTGCTAATATTGAAGCTGCTTCGTTGAACACTCCTCTGGTACTGTGCTGCGTTTTAGCTTGGGAGAGGTCTCTGGTGCAGGTGTTTTTATTTTGAAAGACGTTCTCACAGGATTGGACGTATTGCGCATGAGTCAAGATTGTGTGTTCGTGAAGCCGACCCCTGCAAATGCATTCTTTGATCTGGTTTGTACATCTGTTGCTGAAGTGATAACTGAAATACAGAGAAAGATTTTGCGAAACGAATGACACGTATTCAGTCAAGAGGCCGGAAACCGAATGAATCACAGATGTTTGTGATAAATAGAGCTCCTGCTTGAGACAGAACTACAAAAAAACAAGATTTGGAGCTACCAGATTTGCACACATGACAACTCGGCCTCAGTCAATCTGAAATGCTCTGAATAACCTCTGATAACCCACTTCACATTAAAAGTAGAGTTAATAATAGTATCATCCCCAGATAAATTTGATAAAGATTCATATATTCCTCGAGTATGTTTGTCTTGACTGTGGTTTGTCGCGCTGTCTGGAATGGTGCATTTGTAACCATTTGTAATGCAGTAATAACGACCATGTTCCCTATATCCAGTGTCCTGTAAATTTCACTCCAAACCTAACTCAGCGCACCTCATTCAACAGCTCAAGCAGGGCTGCCCAACGCTGTTTCTTGAGATCTACCACCCTGTAGGTTTTCACTCCAACAGAGCATAAGTCCAACAAAAGCCAGAGAATCCCGTTCAGCTGCTGATTTAGTGGAGTCAGGTGGGGCAGATTTAGGTCGCAGTGAAATACTGCGGGATAGTAGATCACCAGGATTGGTGTTGGCGGCCCCTGCTCTGATTGGATAATGGGAGAAGGGGGTATTGCAGGTGATCTAAAGTTCGCTTCTCGCTCTCTCTCCTCGTGGCTGCGGACATGACAGTCTGGAGCAGGTAAGGGGCGTCCGGAGAGGAGCCTGACCTCCGCAGCTCTGCCTGCATTCACCTTCACTCTGTGCTATTACTGTTTCTCTGGTCTTGCCGTGTATGTGGACACATTTCCCCATTATAGTCACTGAATGTCCAGTGAGCATCATAATTCAGCGACAACGGGGTTGAAATGCAGCCTGTGAGCTTAAATCTGAGGTTGTTTCCATCCATAACGGGTGAACCGTTTAGAAATGACGGCACCTTTAGTGCATAGTTTCCTCTCATTTTCTGATGCATCACAAAAATATAATAGTTTCACATGCCGTAGAATAAATGATCATTTTTAATATTTAGTCACACATGCAGTGATTCCTTGAAGTGCGTGACACACAGACATCACCTGACATCACCTGACTCTGGTCTCTTCCCTGCTGATGCTCTGCAGGCCTGTACAGCAGCATCTTCACTTCCTGTCTGTTTCAGGGACTTTTTGCCTTCAGTCTCTTCTTCAGCAGGTAAAATGCAGGTTCAACTGGATTTAGATCCAGTGACTGACTTGGCTAACAGAAGTAAAATGACATAAAATGTGTCACTGTCCAATGAATTATGGTGCTCACTGCTCTTGTGTAATGCAGAAGTGAAGCCTGTTTTGTGAACATTTCATTCTCATGATGAGGTCCCTTGCATGGCTCAGCTGTACGGCGCTGATGTTCCCAGAACATGATGATGATGTTTCTCCTGACCCCTGACCCCTTCCCCACCCGCACAGTGTCTGAATGATCAACGTCCGTTTCATTTCGATTGTACCTGGTTTTATTTGGTCATGACTTCGCTCGTTCTGTCGGAAGTGCTGCGCGCTAAAAACAGGTTTTTGTTTAGACGCTCATCAGAGGTGTGATGAGTGGTGCTGTTTTATACTTCTGCATAGTTATTATAAAAATATCTCTGCATAGGGGATGTGTGGTGAGCGTTAAGGTCGCCAACCACGTACGCGTACATTTTGAAATTTAAAATGTAGTTGGCAACCTATAGTCGCATGCTTTTTGCACAGCAGATGATTGGCTGTCTAGAGATTTGATTTTCAACAGATTTTTAGCGGCAAATATAGCATGATGTAGTTAGACATTTTCCAAAGACATTTGATGGCACCGGTGCTCCGTCAAATACTTAGGAAAAATGTGTTGAGTTACAGCTGAAATTTGATTCTGAGATCTTCATGACATGTAACATGCGCACAAGTATAAATGCTCAGCTGGTTTGTGAATCCAGAAACGCTAATCCTGAAACACTAATCACACGGACTGGTCAGAAGGGTAAGACGGCGTTTCGGCCTGTACAGCTGTGTGACTGCGCAGTCTGACTGTACGCTTCCTCCTGCAGGTACTCTGTCTGCGCAGTCAGAGGGGCAACACCGGCCCGCGTGCCTTTGACGGGATCCACATCATCAGCCACTACACAGAGGACGACGGGCCCTACCAGTCCCGGGACGTCCCCTCGCCTTGCAATCCCTCGCTGGAACGGGACGGCCCCCGAATTGTCCTGCACCCCGGAGTGATGGACTCGGAGAGCGAGGGAGAGGAGGACGATCAGGATGGCCTGCGACTCTCCCTCCCCTCCACCGGCCCCCAGGCCCAAAACGACAACCGCAAGACCACCACCGTCTGATGGCCAGCAGGGCGGCGCTGTCGCCTTCGCTCGATGCAGGGATGTCCTGCTTTGCCGTTGTAAGCAGAGCTTTGAGGGCGGGGCAGGGCGGGGTGGGGGAGGTCGGTCAGGTGGTGACATTCCCCCCCCAAACCCCCCCGCCCCTTGTGGCTGGATACACTGAATTTCACTCGAAGAAGCTCCAAAATGGCTGCTGCGGCGGAGGCATCGAAAAGCAGCCGGAGTCCGCGCCTGGCCTATCGCGCGATGTTCAGCTGTCTCGTGTCTGCCTTACATTTTACTCTTGCCAAAATGCAGACACACACATGCAGCCACACACACACAGACGCACACACAGACTGCCGTCTCAGAGACTCCAGCTCATGAGAATGGCGGGTGACGGTGACTCTTGGTGGCCTGTAGGGGGCAGTATTAGTGCTCGGCTGTGTTCACTTCATGTCTGAACCTCTGCGACCTTCTTCACCCTCTGAGAGCAAGAGAAACACAGACACACACACACACACACACACACACACGACACTCAACCAGCTCCTGGTACAACATGGACAGACTTTGTGCAATATCTCCTTTTATGCTTGACGATGAAAGTTTTACGGTGTTTTTGTTGTAATATTATTTTATGTTTGGAGCAGCGCATTGGTTGTTCGTTGGACACTCAGAATGAGCGCATGAACCCTGCAGTTTGCTGCTCTGAGGTGGACAGACACCCGTTCAAACGTACTGTACACACGCAGTGGGCCTGCTCTGGTCTGTACTCAGCATTAAAGACTACACTATGAGTGACACAGATATGGCGGTTTATCAACTTTTAGCGGCTGTGCTTCACCCTGGCTGCCATGTGGTCAGTAAGGCTCTAGCTATATCACCGGAAATATTTAATTCTCAATTTTTAATGCATACTTTATATCTTTGTATTTTGTTCTGTATCCATATCATTATACTATGCCTTTCGTTGATTATTTCACATGATTTTCTTTATGCTCTATGGCACACTTTGTTTTAAAGGGACATTTCACTCATAAATGCCTTGTGATTTCACATGAAGAAAGGTTAGAGATTCTATATCGCAGACTGTTATTGCGTGCAAATATTATTTATGGACATTTTCTGTTGGATTGAATGGGAGAGTGAAAGAGATGTGTTTTTATGTGTGTGTGTGTGTGTGTGTGTGTGTGTATGGGGGGGGGTGTTGTCAGACATACTGCCCTAACGGAGAATGACTACATGCTGGTGGTTATTTTTGGCCAATTATTGCGTTTAGGCTACTTGGCACAGGTCAGGTCTTGTGCTGAATTCGCTCTGGACAGATGCAACAATAACTGCAGGGCTCTGTTTGCTCAGTGAGACGCTGCACGTTTCAGTGTTGACTGATCCTCGCATACTAATGTGTTTGTGCTCTCCTCCGGGATTTCTGTGTACACGCGTTCCTTTACTCGCCACTGGCTCATTAAAACCATGGGCCTGTTTGTCAGTACATCATACGCAGGTGTACGGAGATATCGGGGACAGTAGATCTGGCACTCGGTGTGAAACGGCAGGTCTAACTGTAAACCCCATCTTTGGCGTGTTCCACACACGATTTGTGATGTGCTTGTGTACACGCATGACCTTTGACAGTAAAAAGGTTTATTTACTGTGATACAGTAGAAAAAGGGAGCTTAACGAATCATAAATATATTTAAAGAACAAACTGATGAATACCGTGTGGCCGTGATGGCCATTTTTATTTCTTTACACATGTATATATTGTTTTGTTAATTGTTTTTTTTTTGTTGTTTTTAACTGATAAAAAGGAGATGAGATTTCTCACTCGGTCTCTGTGGATGGTGTGTCTTTGACCATGATAAGTGTGTTAATTCTTCCCTGCGCCTCTCCAGGTCCAGAGGCCCGAACTGTTTTGCCCGAGCTGCTCGACTTTTGTCACGTTAAAACGTGTCTTTATTATGATTGTCCCGTTCGGCAAATCCCTGACCCGTAAAAGGGCCAAGAGGCTGCAAGTTTTCAATCCTACCAAGCAGAAGCTCACCCGAAATCATTGATTTAATCAACTGATTAGGTGTGGTTCTGCATTGTTGGAGTGAAAACCTGCAGCCTCTTGACCCCTTTTACAGGTCAGTTTAATACCCCTTACTAAAACCATGCTAGAGCTTACATCTCTGCCGTGGCAGAACCTAGTGACTCATTTATTTGATTCTGAGAAAAATGACCTTAAAGGGTTAAAATTGTCCCTGAGTTAGTGATCCCTAGGGAATTATAATGAACTATAAAACTAACCTTCCCCAAATAACCAGGCTTTAATATCAAATTGTTTCATTTTCTGCTTTTTTCCCCGTAATCAAATAAAATGAGTTACTAGGTTCTGTAAATGGACGGCAGATCTCCTCACACTTACAGACTAATTGCCCGTCTCCTCATTCATGTTGACCGCAGACAAGAGCCGGACGAGCGTTTCCGCTGAGATCCAGGGCTGGGCGATATTGCTTAAAATTGGGATCACGAGACGTTCGAATTTTCGATTGTATATTTGTCGTGGTATATGATGCCTTACGTCATAATTTTAACAACCCTATAACACTTTGGGCTCTGGCTTGATTGGACAAGTGGCGAATCAATCAACGGGACTGAAGCAGTTTTATCGCAGCCACGTGCCAGTCGTCCCTGCCGCTTCTCGTTCTCGGCCGCATTTTTATGTTATTTTTTTTGTCTGCCTCTGTGGACAATACATCGTACATTCGTATTGTTACATATTTCTCGCGCTTTATCGTTAGTACAGACATCGCCCACTCTCGTGAGAAAATTGTGATCGTAAAATGGGCAGAATCCGCACAGTACATAGTGTAAAGCAGGAATGTGTGCTCTGCTAAAGATGACCTTACTGCTGATTTCTCATGGTGTTGCCCGTTCACTGCAGGAACGCTCACAAACCGCTGGTAAGAGAGGAGCGTCCAGCCCGGCAACACAATCCATTTGGAGACCTTTCAAAATGCATATTCAAAACACCACTGTGTTTAATGTTTCAATAAAAATGTCATTATTTAATCAAATTGTACTGATGTCTTGACATTTGTGAGCCTTCATTCCTACACATGCATCACACGGTAGTGGAAATTTATCACATTTCAGTTAATTATGGATTTCATACAGAGACCTTTCCGCCCAAAAACACCCTCCTCGACAAAACTGCCTTATAGGCTACTATCCTTTTCATTCAGAGAGGAAACTAACGACTAACGCAAACGAGCCGTTTTTGGTTATGTAAGTAGGCCTAATGTGGTTTTCATCTCCGCTATTTGGCTGGGAGTTTGCCCGCCTAGATTGTGGGTAAGGAAAATATTCGGCAAAATTTCGACTTAAAATGGATTACAAAATATGTTCAGAACATAAGTGCACAATCACTGAGTGAATCCGCTGATATAGGATTGCCGGTGTCCCAATTTCAGATTGTTACCGGTCAAATGCTGGTTTGAGTCTGGTCACTTGAAAAATGAAGTTCAGGGTCTGTTCTGCGATATACATGCGTGAATAGCTTTTACTGCGCATTCGTGGATTACCGTGCCAGTAGATATTGGGAGGGATGCCATTCAGTGGCGGTTCTAGAACCGGGAATAGCGATGGTACAGACACGTCCCTTTATGACAGTTATGATAGTCCTGGCTGGTTCTCAATCATTTTCCTTAATTGACTCGTTTTCCAATTATCTTAATTGGCACCTGAAGACACGGTTTCTCTCCACATGCGATCTAACAGCGATGAATCATGGGGTAAATTCCGTAGAACTGAGAATTGGAGTGCGTTTTATGGCCTATTTCACTGCCGAATAACTGATTTAAATTAAGCAAATACGCGTCCAGATGAATGATTGTCGTCTTACCTAATCGGGGAGAACAAGCAGCACCTGTTAAGTGTGGAGTGCTCTCGGAGTGAACTTTTTGTTAATCATGAAAAGGACTGAGAGCAGGTCAGGACTAATAATTCTTTTAAACAGATGTTTTGTCCACCCAATTCTCAGTTATACTGAATTTACCCCATGATTTCATCGCTGTTAGACCGCATATGGAGAGAAACCGTGTCTTCAGTTGCCAGTTACGATAATTAGAAAACGCGTCAATAAAGGAAAATGATTGAGAACTAGCTTTATAAAAGGGACGTGTCTGTGCCATCCCGGTTCCAGAACCGCCACTGTTGCTGTTCGAGGTGTGAAAATCGGCTCTTGATGCCGTTTACCAAGATCGGTGCCTGGAAACGTCACAATTAACCATCCAACGAATTCAGATCTCTATCAATGACCAACGGACTGTCTACACAACGCAAAACTCTTTTGAAAATTAGACATTCGCTCGCTGAATTCCGTCATTTTTTTTAAAATGGACGTTAATCCAGACAAACCGAAATGGGGCCAGCGCTGTGTGTGTTAGACTGCGATTGTTTAACGTGCTGGCGCAAGGACACGGAGTGACAAACAATGAGAATGAATCTGTATTTTACGAGCACGTGGGATCCGTACTGCAATTCAGCTGGGAGCGTGGAAGTGTTGTTAAATACACTGCTAAGAATAAATCTGGGATGATATTTAGGATTTGAATAAACTTGGATCCACAACTCCACCTACGAGTCCAAATTTAAATCCTCCTGCGAGGAAACGGAAATGAGAGTGACTAAATCCGTTTCGTTAAATTATGCTTCTGCAAGAGACTCAAACCGATTCTTCCGGTGTAGAGAGACGCACTGTGTCCTCTAAAAAAGGAAACCGTTGCACTTGGTCAACAGTTATCGCATTTTGCTTCGCTTATGTCACAATTCCTGCAGGGAAATGCTGTAAATAAAATGGAACAGCCTGAAAAAGAGAAACCTAATGTAATTAGAGATCCGAGAAGATCTGAAGTACTCAAAAAAATCCTGTCTTTTACCCCAAGTGTATCTTTAATCTCAGTGTTTACCTGAATAGGCATACACAGATTTGCCACTACATTACCAGGTGAAGGAATAACTGATTATCTTGTTACAGTGGCACTGCTCCAGGGGTGGGATATGAGGCAGCAAGTGAACTGTCAGTTCTTGAAGTCGATGTGTTTGAAGCAGAAAACATGGGCAAGTGTAGGGATGCGAGTGACTTTGACGAGGGCAGAATTGTGATGGCTTGATGACTAGATCAGAGCATCTCCAAAACAGCTGGTTTTTCTGGGGTGTTCCCCGGGAATCAGTGGTAATTGCCTATGCCAAAACTGGTCCCAGACAGAACGACAGGCAAAATGGACTTGGGCGCACAAGACCCGATGTGCGTTGGGGCGAAGACTGGCTTATTTGGTCCAGTCACCTCAGAAGAGCTACGATTGCGCAAATTGCTGAAAAACTTCATTTGGGCTGTTAATAGAAAGGTGTCAGAACACACCGCACATCACAGCCTGCTCTGTTGAGGGTTGTGTAGCGGCAGATGGGTCACAGTGCCCATGGCGCCCGATATGACTGCTATCAGTGCATTGGATGGGCGTCATCATCACTCTGCAGCCCCCTTGGTGTGCAAGATGGTGGGGCCAGTTGCACCTGTCAGTAGGTCGGTAGGGTCTTATGATCTATTGATGTTGGATGGCAGGACCCTACTCCACCAACTGGTTAAGACTAAGGCTATTCTCAGTGTGGTTAAGGTTAATGTTTGGGCTGGGGAACAGCAATCATGGTTTTTACTAGATATTCTTGACTCGCAGTCGGAAATTTAAAACTCTCAGAAATGGGAAATGAAACACTGGTCTCCCATGCTGAAGTCCGAGGCTCAGTTGACCCTTACTGGACCTCTGTCACTTACTGTATGTTGTCGATGTTATCATTGGATGATTACAACCTTCTTAACATACTGGTCAGTGAAATAGGGCTGTACTATCCCATCACTATGGGGCTGATGAAAGGTAATAATGCTTATTCAATCGACTGATAATTGTAGGCCAATACTGACCCCGTCCACCCCCAAAAGCACCTACAATGGGCATGTGAGTGTAAGTGTTAGTTTAATTGCAGAATTAGTTGGGACACACGTAATGCGAGTGTGCAAAGTGCACTGACAGGAAAAAATTTTGCAATAATTTGAATGCAAATACTGCCTTCCCTATAACAGAGATCATCCTGATGAGTGTTTCTTTGATTTTATGGCGCTGAGTGAGATGCCTCCGCAATTTTTGTAGATAGTTGCCGTGCTCATAAACTCGTTTTTCTATTTTGTATTCAAAAACGACTACCTATTATGAACGTTTATTATGAAGCTTCACAATATCGAATAATCGATAAAGCTTTTCAATATGTATATGTCATTTATGTGATATGTTGTATTATAAGCAAGAATGATGCTCATTACATGGTGGTTTATTAGCTAGCTATCTCATTAGCTGCTTAGCTAGTGATCTTGGTACGGTCTGATGCTAGCCATGCGATTATCGGTTGTGCTAATCAGACTTGGAAATGCCTAGCTCGGTTTTAGCCCAACATCCCTCGCAGGTTAGCTTGATAATTTTAACACTTAGAATTTTTTAAAAAGAACCAATATTATAGCAAAGCAAAACTTGCTTTTTTCATTATTTAACACATTCTTTGTAAATGTAAAATTTCCAATTCCGGGTCCACTTGAATTTCGAACAAAAACCGGGTGATTGCAAGGCACAGAGCTGTGAAAAAGTATTTGCTCCCACCCTGATTGTTTTTTTTTTTTTTTTTCTTTGTCGCTTATGTCACATTTAAATGTTTCAGATCATCACATTTGAATTTTAGACAAACATAACCCAAGTAAATACAAAATGCAGTTCTCAAATGATGATTTCATTTATTAAGCGGAAAAAGCTATCCAAACCTTCCCGGCCCTATGTGAAAAAAGTAATTTCCCCCCTTGTTAAGTCACGCATAAACTGTGATTGACCACATTTTTTTTCGTTCAATTTCACAAGCCACACCCAAGCCTGATTACTGCCAGACCTGTTAAATCAAGAAATCACTTAAATAGAACCGGTCTGAGGAAGTGAAGTAGGCTAAAAGATCTCAAAAAGCAACACATCATACTGCAATCTAAATTCAAAAACAGATGAAAAATAAAGACATTGACATCTATCAGTCTGGAAAGGGTTACAAAGCCATTTCTAAGGCTTTGGGACTCCAGTGAACCATGGTGAGAGCCTTTATCCACAAATGGAGAAAACTTGGAACAGTGGTGAACCTTCCCAGCGGTGGCAGTGTAATGTTTTGGGGCTGCTTTGCTGCTTCAGGACCTAGAAAACTTGCTGTAATTGATGGAACCATGAATTCTGCTCTCTACCAGAAAATCCTGAAGGAGAATCTCCAACCATCTGTTCCTGACCTCAAGCTCAAGCGCACTTGGGTCATGCAGCAGGACGACAATCCGAAACATGCCAGCAAGTCCACCTCTGAATGGCTTTTAAAAAAAAAAAAAAAACAACAAGAAACAAAATTTTGGTTTTGGAGTTGCCTAGTCAAAATCGGGACTTAAATCTGATTGAGAGGCTGTGGCATGAGCTTAAATAGGCCATTTATGCTGGTAAACCCTCCAATGTGGCTGAATTAAAACAATTCTGCAAATAAGAGTGGGCAAAAATTCCTCCATAGCAATGTGAAAGACTCATTGCCAGTTATCACAAAAGCTTGATTGCAGTTGTTGTCGCCAAGGTTGGCACAACCTGTTATTAGGTTTAGGGGGCAATAATTTTTTCATAAAGGGCCGGGTAGGTCTGGATAGCTTTTTCCCCTCAATAAATGCAATCATCATTTAAAAATTGCATTTTGTATTTACTCGGGTTATTTATTTATTTATTTGGCATCTCCAATCTCCCCTGAATCTGGAATGCCCAATTGGGGAACTACTTCCAACACCTGCTCGTGTGCGACCCCTTGTTGCCAATTCAGGAGAGAGCAGACAGTTCGCGGCTCTCCAAGCACGCGTCCATCAGCCACCGCTTCTTATACACTCAATCCTTGCAAGTTCAGAGGAGGGTGGAGGATACCCAAACATGGACAAGCTTAGAATCTTCCTGTCAAGCGCCCGTCTTGGCCAGCAGGAGGCGCCTAAACAAACCAACAATGTAAACACGTTATATTATCTTTCCCGGCAAACCCTTCCCAATTTGCATCCCCGGAGCGCAATGTCCAATTTAGCGCTACTCTTTAAAAGCTTCTGACCACTGCCGGCTGGTATGACCGGGGCTCGAACCCACACTTGGGTTATCTTTGTCTAATATTAATTTGTTTGAAGATCTGAAACATTTAGGTGTAACAAATATGCAAAAAAAAAAAAATAAATAAAAAATAAAAAAAATAATCAGAGAGGGGGCGAATATTTTCTCAACACTGCTCTTTCATCCAGTTGCCAACTGTCTTGCCTAGTTGAAATGGTCGAGCTGGAAACAATAAAATGGCGGCATGAACAAAAAGTCTGATGCCAGAGGACAGGAGCTGGTCTCAGAGGTCCGCTAATTAGCTACTTGGATTGCTAGGAGCATGTTTAGCTAAGGTAATGGCATCTGTTTTTCTTCATCCGTTTCACTGCTGCACTTCGCACAAGGAAAAAAAATAGGAATCTACTTTAGGCAGTTTTACCCTCATGTCATCTTCCTCTCTACCCTGTCACTTCTCCCATTTTTGTGTTTGATCTTTGATGACTGCATTTTCAGAGAGGTCGCTGAGAAAGGTTAGTTTGCTAATAAAAATAGCCTACTTGAACATTTGATTGGTCATATTTCCCGCAAATCTCCATAAAAAGGAAACAAGGAAGGGTATTTTCCATAAATTAAAAAGAAAATATGCAGGCATAGCGTCATCAATTTGAATTAAAATGCAATTATCTAGGCTATTAACTAGGTATAAGGGTGGCCTGTGCACATTTATGTGATTATTAAGCATTGACCTATTGAAAGGGTTATTTCCAAAAGTGCTCGTCCATATTCATAAAAAATCAGATAACACTATAAATCCATTCTTTCATCGATGAGAAATTAGCCTCATTAGCTCATTTTGGCCAAGAAGCACTCAAGTACAATACAAAATGAGCAGTGAATCGGAAATTCCCCCAAAAGCTACTTCTTGCAGTGACCAATCCAGTATAAAACTTCGACAAGTACACAAGTCCAGTCAGCCAATCAAAGCATCGCGTAGAAAATTGGTTGGCCAATGGCAGCCACTGTAGCTTTCTTACTGAACCAAAATAGCTGACTCTACAGGCCAGGGTGTGCGTGTGTGCGTGTGTGTGTGTGTGTGTGTGTGTGTCTGTGTGTGTGTGTGTGTGTGTGTGTGTGTGTGTGGACTCAACCCAATTAGGCTTTAAAAAAAAAATAAAAAAAGACCCAGGCAGCCAGAACCGTGTGCTAAAAACCAGCGAAAAATAAGTCTGACAAAAGGTCATCTTTTTTAGCTGCTTATTCTTTGGCTGAACCTTCTAATTACCGCCACATCCCTATGGCTGACGAATGAAGTCTTTAAACCCGTTTGGATGGTGGTGCCGCCCATTCATAATTTATGGCGATTTGTTTTTATTGTGACCTTTGTTCAGCTGCATTTACCTTCTATTTCACTGTATTTATCTTCCATTAATTTTATTCAAGAGACTTTTTGACATCCATGACTATGGTATACTGGGATAACTATATTTGCTGTTCATTTTCTTTCGAAAGTGGTGTCTCGTATCTCTAAAAAGACTAAAACGGACTTGGGTATTTCTGGAAATCAACCCTTCAGTTGTGAAAATGTTCAGTTCACTTCTCACGACTGTGATTTGTTAGGCTTTGCCGTGGTTTATATTGCTGTAGAAAAATCCAAGGATTGAATCAAATCAAGTTTAACCCTTTAACTGCTGAAGAAATGGATAAGATTCTAGATGATTAATGATAGACAGTGTTACACAAGTCAAATATTTCCCTTGTGGGAGCCTCTAATTTGGATGATGGAATAGGTGGTGGTGGCCTGGTCTGATGATGCACGTTTTTAACAATGTGTGCGTGGTCAGGTGCGTGTGCATCATTTACCTGGGGAAGAGATGGCGCCAAGATGCACTGTGGGAAGAAGGCAAGCCAACGGAGGCAGTGTGATGCGCTGGGCAGTGTTCTGCGGAGAAACACTGAGTCCTGTCGTTCATGTAGATGCTTTGACAATGACTGAAACACTGAGGCAGACAAAATATATCCCTTAATGATAACGATATTTCCTGGTGGCTGTGACATTTTTTCAATTGTACAATATACCCTGTCAAACTTCTCAGATTGTTCTGAAATGGTTTGAGAACCATAATATGTCAAGGTGTTGACTTGGCCACCAAATTTTCCAGATCATAATTTAATTGAGATGGTTGGTGTATGCTGGAAAAACAAATGCAATCAATGGAGGCTCCATCTCGCAACTTACACAACTGAAAGGATCTGCTGCCGGATACCACCGGACTCCTTCCGCGGTCTTAGAGAGTCCATACCACCACGGATTACAGTTTTTTTGGACGCATGAGGAGAACTGGCACAATGTTGGAAAGTTAGTTTTAATGTTGTGGCTAATCGGTGTGTATTGCAATTTTAAGCCCGTTTGAAGGAAATTCATCGTTTCCTGAAACTCTGTATAACTGAAAAATAAAGTTTGACAACTTTCCCAGAATTGGCAATGTGAAGTCAATCCCACTCTCCTCAATTACATTTTTAAACGGTTGATTTTTGTCCTAAAAACTGCTGATGGAAAAGTTGCGGTATGTCTTCTTTCTCTTTGTTAGTCAATCTCAGCACCGAAACCAGGAGCGCTTGTCTGTATAAATGAAAGAGCGCCCTACAGCCAAGCGCTACGCTTTGATTTCATCATCGTTAATGATTCCATATTTTAAAAAGCAGTCGAGAAGGGAGTAAAGAACTTTTAAAAAAGGACTCATCCCCCGCGCATCTCTCGCTTTTCTTACATGAAACAGTGGCGGAATTCTGATAGCAGACTCAGGAAGTTCTCTTGATGTAGCCTACTTGGGGGCTGAACTGTTGTTGAAGCTAAATATTCAGATGGGCAACACAGGGGGCCATTAAACCTGTTAATGTTGAGGAATCCAGACGACAGTTTGCATTTGGATTAACTGGTAAGTCTGTGTCGTTGAAAAGATTTCCATATACCCTGATTGGCAATTTTCTAAGATCTGACTTTTTATAAATGTGCTCAAGAGCGCAAAATTGGACCTGGTCCTGATCGACACGTTCCGTCACAAAACATTATTGTTAAAATAGGTCGTCTAATTTCTACGCCTCGAATATACTTGATGATGCAGCTTGATTTATACTCCGGTTTTCTAGGTCTAGTCGCGTGCAACTCTAACACCACCGCAAATCAGTTGCAATGAATATCTGTTATGAAACTAACAGCAGTTAGATTTTGTAGAAAAAGCAACATAGTTACTCTAATTCAATTGCAAATTGTTGTTGTTCGAGGTTTAAAAATATGGCGTTTTCATGTCTTGGCGTTCTTTTTTATAATTAAGAGAGAGGTAAATACCACA
The DNA here is from genome assembly GCA_029721435.1 of Gymnothorax reevesii. Lineage (NCBI taxonomy): Eukaryota > Metazoa > Chordata > Actinopteri > Anguilliformes > Muraenidae > Gymnothorax > Gymnothorax reevesii. The sequence continues at coordinate 4,817,116 of CM056576.1, forward strand.
CTGCCTTCAATCCAGTACCGGAGTGGAAATACGCAAGACCAAAATATGATCACCAAATTACCTATAAATTAAGAACAAAAAATGTGGTTTTTCTTCATATTGATTCAAAACGTTTTTTTTTTTAGCATTAATTCTCTCTGTCTGAAATGCAGTTATTTTAATAACTTGCTCGTCTTTGTGCATCCTGCACGTGCTTTTACGGTCTTATCTAAAGAGTCCACATCGGTTGCTCACAGGTGGCGCGGATTCTTGCTTTCCCACGATAATTCTAACGGATGCCATCATGACTGCCAAAAAAACCTTGAGTGCAAGGTTTTACATGTGCAATGATTTCATTTCACATGGGGAGCACTAGTTTCAAACTTTCGGAGGATAAGCCTGTCAATAAAGAAGGGCATATAATTTTAATGTTGGTAGAAACTGAGATTTTTTTTTTCCTCTCTCAATGTTTTGATTATTTAATACACTCTCAGAAATAGGGGTACAGCAGGAGTCTATTTCTGTCCCCTTTGGTATTATGTACCCTTTAGGGCTAATTATAGGACCTCAAGGTACCTGTGTGAACCTTTTTAGTGTCTTAGTGTTTTAGTGTTTTAGTGTTTAGCAGCAGTACTTTGAGGGTACTGCCCCAGTGACTACCAAGGCTCGTCACTGGGGCAGGACCCTCAAAGGTACTGCTGATGTACCTTAGAAGTGGGTTTTCATTTGTTTTGGAACATAAGTACCTTTTAGACCCTAAAAAGGTTCACACAGGTACCTTGAGGTCCTATAATTAGCCATAAAGGATACAAAATACCTAAGGGGACAGAAATAGACTCCTGCTGTACCCCTATTTCTGAGAGTGTAAGAAATGACATTTTTGAAAGATAAATTAGGCTACCTGCGGGGGAAAAATGCGTTAAAAATAGGCTATTGTTTATGATTTCTCGAGTCTTTCAAAAGAGATTGGATTTTGTTTCGGTGATGTTTGGTACCTAAACTTCATACACCCAGTGGGGAGGTAGGGCACATGGTGCTGACCTGAATTTCCATTAAGAATGTTGTTTCGATTTCCAGTTTCTGCCATTAAAGAAAAGCTGTTGATAAGATTGTGATGCTCTAAATTCCATCTCCTACATCTCAATTAGAGACACACTGACAAACAAATTATTTAACTATATCCTAACATATTTTATTCCGCGGAGGTCATCGCATTTTTCTGCAATAGCTGGAACAGGCAGTTGTTACCCGGACACCGGTTGAGTGGCCGCAGCATGACGAGGACCGTGGCGCGTGCCACGATCAGCTGTGTAACATAATAGCTTTGGTTCCCACTTGCAGTCTGTCGTGTAATGTGAATGCAGTCTCAGTGCTCGCATAATTAGAGGGGATATTGCCATCGCCCTCTCAGCAAGGGCTCCGTTTACTCGCGCAAACGTAACCCAGGATGTAACTCGAGACTGCAGAGGTGGGACCCTTCCATTCGAGTGAACCAATGTCTCCTGCCCTCCCACTAAATTATGCGCGTCTCGGGTGTATAAAAATCGCAAGTAATGGCCCCACGACAAATAATTAAACCTTTTTTTTTTTGCTAAATTCATTGGTTCTTTGGACATTGGTTAATGGGCCTAATTTATTCAACTATGACATAAGCACGATTCGTGATCTCAGGTAGGCTACTTTTTTTGGCAAGTATTTTTTATTGTTTTCAAAGGAGTCTTAACAGTGAATACTGAGTAGTACAATTCAAAATTCCCTCAATAATTCCCCACCTACCCCAACACAAACACTCATGCCAATATTAAACAAAATGTATACATACTGTACATACATATACATAAAAATAAAAACAAATCCATAAAAAAATAAAAAATAATAAAAATAAAAAATACCATCAACAATAATAAATAACCTCAAATAAGAGTCTCAGTTGGATATAATAATCATTTGTGCTGTCTGTTATTCAGAAGGGAGGCTTACTTCTCTATCAAAATAATTTAACAGAGGGTCCCAGGTTTTGTGAAATTTTCTAAAAGTGGATCCCTTTAGAAAGTATTTTATTTTTTCCAGCTTTAAAAACATCATAATGTCTGAGAGCCATACAGAAGCTTTGAGAGGAACTGTTGATTTCCATTCTATAAGTATTCTCCTGCGGGCTATGAGAGTCGCAAATGCTATGACACTCTTTAGTGCTGGGCATATTGGGCATACCGTATCTTCTCCTAGTACCCCAAATATTGGGGAAGAAGTGAACTTAAACCGTTGCTGGGTTGGGCTGCAAATGTAAGTCAAAGGCCTCATTTAGTATAGGTCGGCTACTTTTAATCAAATACATGACATAGATATTGAGTTTTCATCCTCGTAAACCAACAAATAGAAGAAAATACTGTTTAGGACGTACACTACATCATGCACATGATATGTGAATCTATAAACGTGCTCGGGGATCTGTCATTTAAAAGTCGACATGGGACCAGAGTGTTGTGAAACGATAAGTGCTCCTTAAAATAAGTGCGACCAGTGAGGACGAGGAGCAGCTGATCGATCAAAAGCCTGACAAACTTTATATGATTTTTGAACAGCAGCATTTAAGATATACAAATGAGAGCAAATGCCCTCATGAGATTAATTTATTACGTTTAAAGACAGGTTTTGATCCAGAATTATTTGGCATGATGATGCACTAAATCCTGTCGTGAGAGGTATCAATGCATTCGAACATTTTATACTTTTGTATTATAAAATACAAACGCTCATAATACGACGAAGCGGGAAATATCAGAAAATATTAATATAAGTTTCACATAAGAGTAAAATGGCGCGGACCCAGCGCTCATCCCTTGCTGTGCGTGTGTCCTGCACCCTTCGCACCCCATCAGTACCGTCCGCTGCGTTTCCTCTTTTCCGCGGCGCGGCAGGATTGGGTAACACGATGATAAAGCAGTGTGTCACTTATCGAGATTGCCACCGGTTTTAAATTCCTCTGGTAACACAACATAGGATCTGACAGAGCTGTTTTGCTTTTTGTTTTTGCGAGGACCAATCACAAGCCCCAGGGCTGTGGGTTGGTAACTTCTTCAGGCACCTGTCCCCACAACACCTGGTAAACGATCCAGCGGGTTTGCGCACGCCCTATCCTTTGCCAGCAGCACTTTATATTGAAGCGGTCTCTACCCTCGATCCTCAAATCTTTTCAGAGTCAAAACAGTGTTGTCACCTTCGTAGGACCACCAGCTTCAGCTCCCGAGAGATATTGGAGGTTAAACGGCCAAGAAGATGCCGAGGTCGTTCCTGGTGAAGAGCAAGCGCGCTCACAGCTACCATCAACCGCGGTCCCTTGAAGATGACCACAGCAGACTTGACAATATTTTGGCTCACATAAGCGCAGGTATGGCGTTTCTTTGACATCTCTCTTTTCATAAGAACAATACATTATAAAGTAATAATTATATATTTTGGAACATAACTGAACACTATTCGTGCATATTTTCATTGACTTAAAAACTATCAAATATGTTTGACAACTACTCTCAAAATTCCCAGTTTTACGCAAAGCTTTTACGCAAATGCTAAAACAAGGTTTCATATTCCACTTCACAAAACGCAGAGCTGTAATTAATTGATTTTTTTAATATTCAGGGAATGGATTACGAGGAAAGTTATGCAAAGTTTTGTAACTGATGATATGAGAAGTAAGTCGCTGTCAGCGCGCAAAAAAAGTGTGGATATGACACGATAAGCTCGGGAACTGCTAAGATCTTTGTCTCTGTCTTTTCAATCAGAAAGCAAGACTCCCGACGTGTCTGGATTCCGCTCGGGCGCCCTGGCCGCTGATGCGCAAGGCAGGGCTTCCCCGGAGTCTCATTTGGTGGACACAGCTGATCAGTCCTCCAAGTCACCCGGCAGCTGCGACGGCAGCGTGTGCGGCAGGTCCTCCGACTACGAGGATTTCTGGAGACCTCCGTCACCCTCTGCCTCACCAGGTCCGCCTTCATCTCTCATGTAACGACTCGAATCATAATCTTTATGGTCGTCTTGGAAGTATAAAATAAACTGCACCGAAATGTAGAGGGCAAATGTATTTAGACATTGAAGTTAACGCTGTTGTACCAAATATAGGCTAGGATAAGTAGCACTTATCAATTGTATGACACCCGGTGGACTAAACGAGCTCGGACGACTCATCAGGGCGATATTCCAGTAAAGTAACTTACCATTGATAATGCTGCATCCTTATAGCAATTGGTTATGCAGGCTACAATCAACAATTGCGTTGACCGTCAGAAATATGACAACGGTAGCTTAAGGAGTGGCAAATCAGAGTTTGAGCTGTTGCTTGGTCGCTGAAATATGTTTGGTTACAGGAATGACGTAACGTGCGCGTTTTCCCTGCAGATTCGGACAAGTCTTTCTCGCCCTCAGTAGATGAGACCCAGCCGTTCACCATACCCTTTCGACATTACGCTTGGAGCAGTTATTCCGGGTCAGAACTGAGGAACCTCGTTCAGCAATCATATCACCACCATCCAATAACTCTGGATCCCAAGCTGGGACTTTATAGGGAGAGAGGGAACGAAGCGGCCTTAGTAACGGAACGGGATCCGGGACTTTACAGCGACTACTGTTCCCCAACGCGGCTTTATGAAAGGGGCTCGAATAGACTGTACGCCGACCGCCACATGCACAATAAGGCCCCCGAAATCAAGGCCGAGTCAGACCTTCTGTGTAACTCCCTCCTGTTGAATGGATCCTACAAGTGCATCAAATGTAGCAAAGTATGCCCACAAGTCTGAAAACTTTTCAAATGCATTAACAGGAAATGGCACATTACTCAAGAATGCATATTTGGATTTGTTGTTTGATACGTTTTATTTAAATTATTTTTAGTTGGATAAAGTTATGAGAGTATATATTGGTTTAAAAGGGACCGTAGCCTATTCTTTTTAACGTAATGTGCATTTTCCAAATAATCTGATAATCAATTGTATCGTAAACTTATTTATAGGAATATGACTGAGATCACTTATTCAACTCTGCAGGTGTTTTCCACGCCGCACGGCCTGGAGGTTCATGTTCGCAGGTCGCACAGTGGCACGCGGCCCTTTGCCTGCGAGTTGTGCGGGAAAACATTTGGGCACGCGGTCAGTCTCGAGCAGCATAAAGCTGTGCACTCTCAGGTAAATATTAAAAAGTAAATTTTGCCGCGAGGGGAGTACAGCACTCTGTGCTTTATTTACACTGTATTTCATATTGATGTTATAACACGAAATCGATTGATCAATCGATATCATTAATGGTAAATCACGGTCAGGCTGCTTAAGAGTTGTGGCCCATTATGAACTGTCCTCAGGAGAGAAGCTTTGATTGCAAAATCTGCGGCAAAAGTTTCAAAAGGTCGTCCACGCTGTCCACGCACCTGCTGATCCACTCGGATACCAGGCCGTACCCCTGCCAGTACTGCGGTAAAAGGTTTCACCAGAAGTCGGATATGAAGAAACACACCTTCATTCACACGGGTGAGATTTTAAGAAATAAATCATAACATAACGCGCTTGTCTGTAAGTCCAAACGCTGATAAAGGGGCCTAGAAATGTTCAGATTTGAAGGTGAAAATAAAGCGACATTTCCGTGAAAACAAAACAAAATCGTGGTCTTTATCATGTATTGCGCTTTTTAAATAGATCTTTTTTTTTCCAGGTGAGAAGCCACACAAATGCCAAGTGTGCGGAAAAGCGTTCAGTCAGAGCTCCAATCTGATCACTCACAGTCGCAAACACACCGGCTTCAAACCGTTTGGATGTGATCTCTGCGGGAAAGGATTCCAGAGAAAAGTGGATTTGAGAAGACACAAAGAAACGCAGCACGGAATAAAATAAGGAAACAGAGACCGTGACAAACAGGAAACAGTGGAGCTAAAAGACTAGCCTACCTGTAGCCTATAAAACACTATTTGCTAAACTGCACTGGTCTATTAAAAAAAAAAAAAAACTCCCCGACATCGTGCAGTTCAACGCCTCATCGGATTGCGAGAAACCAACAACACACAACTCGTCCGTGATTTTTCCCTGGCGGGAGATGTTGCGTTTAATTAACATCTAACATGATGTTTCTTTCTGTTGTTAATGGGGTTTTAATAACAACGCGGGTGAATCCCAACGGTGCCTGTCTGAACCCATAATATTGTTACATAAATAACCAGAGAGGCAATATAACCACTGGAAAGAGGAACGCTGTATATACAAAAACAGCAGCCCGGGGAGGAATCCGCGTGAAAAAAAATAAATCACCGCAATCGAAAAGAATGTTATTTGTTTTCAACCGTCACTGATGCTAGCAAAACAGTCACTACAAATGAGGAGAAAAGATTGTGTTTTGGTGAAAACATCGTAATAATGAACAGCGTGACTTCTTTTTCATCGGTTTCTATGAAGTGTTTTCTATGACTTGTTGCACCATTTTCCAGTTTCTCTGAAAAAGCAAATTAGATTGGCCTATGCATATAAATTTGGTTGCATTTTTGATGTGTTAAACCAGCATAGGCTACTCATAAGGATAATGCGGTCTTTTACGAATGAGGTTATGGAGAAATTGAGTCAACTAAGACATTTCAGGTTATGAAATACGATCAGTGTATATAGGTCTCACATAATTTTACTCTGTTATATTGCTCACTACTAATACTTTTTGTTGATGACAACATTTATCTTTTAAATAAAATGACATAATGGTCTCATAAATCAGCAGTTTCTTTTTTAAATGCATCCCACCACGCGAATCATCTCTTTTAGGATTCATTTGTAATTTAAGGATTACGGACTTCCATTTATTCCATTGTACCTTGTGTTATTTGTTTAACTGCGTTTTTGTAATATAATTTGGGCTAGATTATGTTCATTCTTTATAAACCATCAACAGCTTGTTTATCATTATAATTCTATTAGTAGGAGTCACAAAGGTATGCGGACTGTGCATTTCATTTGTTGACAGTTACAGACAGGAAGAAAATCAGCTTTTCATGTAGACTGACGCTTCCCACACAGATTTTCCACAAATTTCCTTGTCACTACAGGTCCAAAGCAAAAAAGAAAGGAAAACTCCGTGCGGAGACGCAATTATGATTTTAGATCAGCATTAAAAATTAACGAGAATTCCACATCTAATTATTTATCAAGGTCGTTTCTATATCCTTTCTTTATCCGAGTAACATAAAACAACTTAGAGGAGCTATGACCGAACACCTTTGTTTTGGGCATTAAATTTTTAATGTGTCCTCTAGCCAGCCATTTGGTAAAGCCAGGATAGACGACTTAGCAGGGGGGGGGGGGGATGGTGGCCCAAAAAAAAAAAAAAAAAAAGGCTTTGTTTTCCAGCTTCAGCGATTGAATTCCGCAAACACACGCACATAAATACACCGGAATAACGAATCACTGACAAAGCGCACCAAAACCACAGCCTTTCGAGCAAACAACGAAACACAATGTCAGTGGTCGGGATTTTTAAAAATATAGTCATAGTCATTTAAATAATCGCGGCCATTCGTTTACTTTCTAGGCATGACTTCACCAGGAGCGACAAAATTCAGGTTAAAAGTGGCACCCGGAAATTAAAATCAGGCTATTAAACTGTTGACAAAGTCATCTAGTTTAATGACAGCCCAATATAATATAGCCTAATCTCGTTTACCAAAATCACTTGCAATGCAAGTTCTCCATCCACTCACGCAAAACATCTGGTCCCATCAAAATACTTTCAGACGCAAAAGATCGTAAATCAGTTGTGCAACATGCGTCCATTGTAGCCCTAAGGAAGCGAAGAGCCATCCTCACCTTTATTGCACCATTTCGTAAACAATCATTATTGATTGACGACCGTTGCTGTTTTTATACAGTGCAAAGCATATGGTGAATTATCGTTGAACGGGATTCGGAGTATTCACGTCCACAAAATACTGACCCATTTCTTCGAGCTGAACGAAAAGATCAGCGGTCTTTTCTTTAAAGAAATCTTTAGAGTTAAGAGGCTTTCGGGAAACCCACCGCAGATCTCTAGCTGCAGCGATATTTAGGCACGCGGTCACTCCCTTCATTAACTTTCAAATACAAAATATTAATTGAATCCAGTAGGCCACTTGGGCCTAGTAGTAAATATTGCACGGCGTCAATGCAAATGATTTTACCAATATGATGCATGTTGCTTATGATATCTTTTAGTTCATTGGATGCCGAATGAAACAAAAAGCAAAAGTCACTTCAAGGAAATTACTCGAGTTTACCACTTCCTATTTGATAGAGCCGTACATAATTACTGTTTACGCCTAATTGCTTCATATTTGACCCAACATTTTAATCTTTGAGTTCTAGTCATTATACAGACAAAAATTATGCAGTTATAGCCCTGCCTCGATATCCATTTCCGTTAAATAAATTAAGAAATTGAGGCCATTCTGTCCCGGAGTAGGTTTAAAAAGTATTTGGATTACAATCAGACCAAAGAATTTTTCTCCATGAACCTAATTTCAGAGATTTTTTAAAGAATTTTTTTCACTTCAGTTGACATCTCACTCGGGCTACAATAGCCACTGACAGGGAATCAAAACAAACTTTGGGCGGGTCAGCCTGCGCGTAATGGTTTCTGTACATGACCGTAACGCCTCCCCATTCAGGTCATATGCAGGTCTGCAGTTCAGTACTGTCCAATTACAGCAGCGCTCAAATTGCACAGGACTTAAATGGACCCAATGTTGTTACTTACAACACATGGATATGCGCGCCTTATTTTCGCCAAACAGGGTGCAAATAGAACAATGCCGTTTTTACGGTTGGCCTCCATGCCAAAGACGTCAGACAGATTATCGAAGACTCCTCCGGGGAGGGAGAGAAGAGCAGGAGAACAAGTCTGTATTATTTGAGTAATTTCGGACCTCCAAAAAATGTTATTTTCACAGAAAATCAGGGGGCTTCCGCTTACACCGTTGTCGTCACTATTTCCATTTTGGTTTAATCAGAAGACCATGTAGGCTACAATAAAAAATAAAAGTAAAAAAAAAAAAACACAATTTGGTTAAGACAAATCTTCATTATCATAGTTTTATTAAAATGCAGTTTTGACAGGGACAATGCCAACATCGCGCAGAAGAACGAGTCTCTGACAGAAGACAGACTGCAGACTGCGGCTGTTCAGTTGGCGGTGGGATCACGTGATAGAGCTGCAGCGGTGGTTCTTCTTCAGCTGTCTTGTACTCTGAAGACCTGCACGAGACTCTGAAGGTCCTGATCTGTCAGATGCAGCTCGCGCAGGAGCGTGGATATGTGCTGTACCGCGGAGGGCGCCTCCAGTGACTCCCGTAATAACGGGACTATGTCCGACAACCTAGAACAGAGTCAGAGAGAGCCTTCATGATGTCCTTAGACGATTATTAATGAAACGCTCAACCTCAAGATAAGGTGCAGGAGAGCGAATAAATGCCCCAATCCATTGCGGGGGTTGAATTTTTAAGAACAGCCAAACCGGTGAAATCAGTGATAGGATTCATCATACCGGCTCTTTACAATTCAGTTTGATCCAGGGAGTATTCGATATAACCAATTTGTTTAATCGATTTTTAAAACAAAACATCCATTTTTTTTGTTCAACTAGTATCAAGATGAAATACTTCTCTGCCTGTGATGAAACTCATCTTGCTATCAAAATACACTTCCCAAAAGACATTAGTAAATTATGTTCGTTTTTAATCTGTGGCCAAAAGAAAAGAAAGGGGGGCGGAGAAAATCACACACATATGACTGCAGTTAAACAGATAAGAAACTTTGCTGGCTTCGGTCAAAGGACCCATAACATCTGGCGAACAGGCGCGGCAGCATCATTGTACTAACCAACCCCTGAAGCGACAACAGACTGCACGCAAGTTAGGAAGCGTACTATTTATTTTTAATACACTAAATGTCAGATTTCACACAAAGGCAATCTGTTGTCGGCAAGAGATGATTTATTCTGCACAAGCAGAGTATAAAAGATCGGTAACATCCAGAAAGAATTGATTTTATGTTCGGGCAGGTGCCGCCGCGCGCAGTGCGCAAGCTCTGCATAAACTTCACAGCACGCGAGCCTCAAGCGCTAGTAGTGGAGCGTCAGCCTAAGGCAGATCCGGTTGACCACGGTGCAACCCAAAAGTCACAAAGCCTTCAAATCCCATACACCCCATCTGATAACACGCTGTCTGGAACCTCCAAACGGCAGCAAAATGTTAAAACACCAATTAAAAAAACAAACAAAAAAAAAACGTTACATCATGGAAAATGCAAATTTAAAGACAGGAGTCTTTAAAGGAAATGTCCTCTCACCCATTACAAAGGCTACACTGTAAACAGCACAAGAAATTATTTGATGCCTTTATTTGTGAATGAAATTGTTCATTGAAAATATATGCTCATTTCAAATCTGATGACTGCAACAGACACAAAAAGTTGCCCCAGGGGCTGTTTGAGACCAATAGTGATGTGAAAGGTTGATATAATACTTATTTTTAACATCACCTGCTCCACATAAGACTTAATCTTGTCATAGAATGAAAGGAGCCCAAAAAAGTACTAATCCATCACGACTCAAGTTGGGTCGAGGCGAACAAATTTTCCCACAGATGAAAAATCTTAAAATCTATCACTTGGTAAACAATTTCCCAAAGACATATCAGTAGGATTTTGGGCATTTCAATGTCTAAAATGCAAAACATAATTAAAAGATGGAAAGAATCCAGAGAAAAATATCACTTCTGATCTCAGATCCTTCAGACATCACCATCTTAGGAACAGTCATACAACTAATATAATATCACGACATACAGTGCTGTGAAAATCTTTTTGCCGTAGTTGATGGAACCATGAATTCTGCTCTCTACCAGAAAATCCTAAAGGAGAATGTCCGACCGTCAGTTTGTGACCTCAAGCGCACTTGGTTTATGCGGCAGGACAATGATCCGAAACACACCTTCAAGTCTACCTCAAAATGAAGGTTTTGGAGTGGCCCAGTCAAAGTCCGGACTTAAATCCGATTGAGATGCTGTGGCATGACCTTAAAACAGGCCGTTCATGCTCAAAACACACATACACTGCCCGGCCAAAAAAAGTCACCGTTAGGAAATTAATGAACAAATTCTAGAATTGGATCATTATTGCGGTTACTAATATGCTTCAGCTGGCAATAATCATTTTCCCCCTGACTGATGAAGTGCATCGCTAGTCATTTCTCAAAAAATCATGTCGGAAGACACATCCCCTGATGGTGGAAAAGATGTTACAGTATTTCAGAACAGGCAACTTATTGGCCTGTATTTAGCAAAGAAACTCATGAATGCAAAAACAAGTATGAGGAATCATTTTCACAAACATATTTGCCACCACAAAGTCCTGATCTTAGACACAGTAAAAGTTATTGGGATGTGCTCAAGAAAGACCACCGAGTCGTTCAACCATTATGTCGAGAAGACAAGATCTCGGCCAAAAATTATGGCATGTATGATCGAAAATAAATGTTCTGGCATTGCGTATAGTTGTCAAAACAATGACAAAATGAATTTGCACTGTAATCAAAGCTACAATCTGTTTTTTGAGATTTTGACAAATAAAATTTATTCTTGCAGAAAGGACACAGTAAGTTGACACAATACTTATTTTGACAGATTTACAAAAAATACCATGTCAAGAATTATTCATACCCTTTTCTTAGTAATTGATGGCAAAGCCTTTATTCACGATTACAGCCTCCAAACGCTTCCTGTGGTGGATCACAAGGTTTCTACACGTCTACTGAACCTGTAGAGCTTCAAGGTTTCATCATCAAGCCCCCCCCCCCCCCAGCTCCGGTGAGAAGTTAGGGTGGGGAGGGAAACAGAGCAGCTCTAGAGGGGACCCAAGCGTTATCCATTATTCACCTGCCCCAACAAAAGACTGCCCAGCCAGCATCACATCTGCCGACAGACTCCGTCAGTAATTATTCATGAACGCCGGGGGGGGGCAACCGGAATCTACAAGGCAAACTGCGCAGCGACCAGTTTTACGTTGGTAGAAATACAGATCCGCTTTTGATTGTGCAATTAACTAGTACTGAAGCTAATTAGGTTACCAATTAGGTACCAACTTACACCAAATCAAAGGACATGGCAATGCAAGAATTTAGTTGATTAAATAATGTTTTTTACTCAAGCAGCACAAAAAAATAAATAAATAAATAAAAAATCACTAGATACACTTAAGTTCAGCAAGCATAGCAATATTGCAGATTTTGTTTGGGAATTTGTTGACTCAGCGAAACAGGAGAACTCTAAACGGTCCCCAGACTTAATGAAGCGACAGCTTATGATGTGTAAATCCTATACTGGTTCCAGAAATACCAGTGTGATTACATACCTCCTACAGCGATGACTAAAGGAACATTATAGGTCAATTCCACGGTAGCTGACGCAACGTTTAGAGCAACTTGAACTTCAGTTACTCTCTAATGACATGGTGGATCACTACACAATATCACAGGGATTCAAACATTTGTTGGTGCTTGAGAACCCGTGTAATTGATTTTATTTTGTATATTGCACTATCCCACAGTTTGTCATTTTACAGGGTAACAGATGTAAAATGAAAAAAACACCTCAATTTTTACATGTTTATTTAAATTGAAGATTCTCTGAATTCTTTCCTTCAATCATCTTAGTCTCTCTGTCAAAAGAAGGTTGACAGTCACTTATCCAGCAATCAGAATGAAGAAAGTGTTTGATGAATGAATTATATTTTCTGAGTCGAAATGTAGAGTAACATTCTTCGGTAACTGAGTAACATGTCTGGGACTAAATGAGAAAACGGCTTCATTGACTTTGTGGCATATCATTGCGAGGAAGGAGTGTTAGCATGTTTCACGGACAGAAAACCCCACGTGTTCAGTGTGGAAAGAAGCTCAATCCTACAGAAGTCTATGAGAAAATGACCCTACTTTACCACTTATTTATTTAAATTACGATTTTCCACATTACTTTATTGTATCTATCGCAGGTTTCAAGTCCCCTAAGATATAACATGATGTTCATTTTTGTAAATTATGGTCCTACATAAACTAGAATAAAGGATAAAGCCAGAATATGCTTTAGGGGCGTGGCTATCCTCTGGTCCTCGTCTGATACGGCAAGATCCACCCGTAGATCCACCCCTCGCTCCTCCCTCAATATTCAATTCACACTCTCGTCCAATAGGAATCACAACCGGTTTTAAAATGACAAAATGGCGCTGTTCAAATTGCCAAAATCAAGGCTTCCTAAATGGTACACTAAAACCAATGGGTGACGTCACTGTTGCTTCGTCCATCTATTTATACAGTCTATGGCACTAATAGAAGTAAATTATTGCAAAACAAAAATTATTTAAAATATATGACAAAAAATTTCTGAGGTGTCATTTTGCATGGAATTGCCCCACAGGCACTGTATTTATTTATTTTTTTTGGCTCAAAAGCAAATTAGATAGACGAAAGAATAAAAGGCGATGGAGGATGGGTGATGGCAGCAGTAGTCGATGACTGCACTCATTGAGCAGCAATGACGGACTGACACGGGGATAATGAGCAATCAACGGCCGATAAACGCCTCATTTCTGGAATGATCATACAGATAATTATCAGTGCACCAGTAGGGTTTATTTTCCTGGGCTGCAAACAGTCAGGCTGCAAACTCAGTTATGAATCGTAGTGATGCAAGTTCAGCCAAGTTCAGTCGTGTTCATCAGTGCCGCAGACTCGGTCGTGGCGCTCAGCAGTGCCGCAAACTCGGTTGCACACAGCAATTCCACAAACTCTGTCGTGCTCAGCAAAAGCCACAAATTCAGTCATGCCAAGTAATGCTGCAGATTCAGTAGTGCTCAGTGATGCCGCAATCACAGTCACCGTCAGGAATGGTGCAAATTCAGTCATGCTCAGAAGCTTTAATGCATTAGTGAATGCGACTGAATTTGCAAAGTCAGTCCAGTTCAGTAATGCTGCAACTTTAATCATGCTAAGGAATGCAGCAGACTCAGGAACTGCTTGGCGATACACGGTCCAGGACTCTGAAGCAGAGCTGCAGGGAGGCTCAGGTGGAGATTTTCCCATGAGGGGCGGCAGCAGGATGGGCTGAGCAGGGATATCGGCCCCGATAAGAGCTGGAGCTTTGTTTGCATAAACAGGATCAGCTCGGAACTCCGCAGCGTGAGCAAAGAGTCGCTCCGCTCCTCGCTACCTCAGACCTGGGAATCACACCTGCCGTCTGCCTCAGCTCAAACACCGCAGTGTGACCTCTGACCCCCCCACCCCCACCCGGGCCCTGAAAACACCTTGAAGCTGAATCCCAGGCCTCCCACCCCACACTGAACGCTCTGCATTTTGAGGTTTTGTGAAGAAACTCTTCCTGCACTGCTACCCGCATCAAGAATTTTTTTTGACACCAGCGCAGATTTAGGGCCACACCCCTCCCCCACAGCACACCAACCAGGTACAGCCGGGCAGTTTCTCTTTTCATCTCGGCGAGCCCTCACACAGACGAACAGCGCACAGCAGTAAAAGCGAAAGAGGCCCAGTATTTTCGCATGCGCCAACGGAAATGAGCACAGCATCCCCCACCTCCTTTAATACTGCGACACTCTGCTCTAAAGAAAAAGAGCAAAGGCTTAATGCTAGGTTTACTGGAGCCATTACAACTTGTGCACAGAATTCACAGAACTAGTAGGTGCAATGACGCAAAGCGACAAACCGCATACATTTTTCAACCCAAAGTAAATAAACGCCTCTCGGAATCTCTCTGCGGAACACCTGTGAACCGGGTACTCTGGAAGTTTGTATCACGGCGTTTACAATGCGTGACGTCGCGGCGGCCACACCAGATAAGCTGCACAGGGCCGCAGATTTTCCTGAAATCCGGCTCGCTGCATATTAGGCAGGGGGAGAAAAAACACTAAACACCAGAGGACTGGAAAGTAAATATTAGCTTTAGGCTTCCTCTGGCCGTGTGGTCAATGAGTGTGCAGTGCGGGTGGGGACCAGGTGTGGAGACAGAGGCACTCCCAGATTTCCTTAATTTAACCCCCCCCCACCCATCAGCAGCAGTCCACACGCGTCCCATCCGCCCAACTCGCCATCTGTCACATGCCTTCACTCTTCGCCCCTGCAAACTTTGTCACATAATAAAAGTGTCTGAGCAGCACACAGCCACACTCAGCTCAGGAGCGAGCGCGCACGCACGCACACACACACACACACACACTCGCTCAGGAGCGAGCGCACACACACACACACACACACAGCTGAGGAGCGAGCGCGCGCACACACACACACACACACAGCTGAGGAGCGCACACACACGCACACACACACACACACACACACACACACACACACAGACAGAGCTCAGGAGTGCTTGGGCGCACACACACACACTCAGCTATCCTTGATAGAACATTGTTTGGCTTCTATACATGATGGACAGCCTACCCCTAACCCTACCCTCATCATACCTGACCTTAACCTTAACAAAACCTGACTCCACACCTGACCCCTTACCTCAATCATGACCTCAGAAATGACGTTTTGCCGTATTAGGACCAGGCTTTGGTCCCCATTAGGACTACTGGCCCGACAAGGTCAGTTTTCATACTGGAAAAGGTCCCCAATAGGTAACAAAAACATGAACGAACACACACACACACGCACACACACGCACACACACGCACAGACACGCACAGACACGCACACACACGCACACACACGCACACACACAGGGTCAGTCGCTCCGCTCAGGAGTAAGTACACCCTCTGGGGAGCTGTCCTAAGGCGAGCAGGACCTCTAATGGGCCTCCAGCCCCGTAACTTGACAACACCACCTCAACATGGCTGCTATTTGCAAATAAAGTGCAGAAAGACCCAACACCAGCCCGTCGACAAGAAACTTGCAGAGTGAAGTAGAACTTGTACAGGGATGATCTATGAACTGGAGACTCCTTCAAAAATTCATACGTGCGTCTTCACTTCTTAAACTGATACCATCACCATTATTGTGGTTTGTCATTTTTTCTCTGCAAAGAACTGAGACTATTATAAAACTAAATGAATTATATAAAAAAGAAGTAATCTCAATTTCCTCAGCCTGGGGTATGTTTCCCAAAAGCGTAGTTGCAAAAAAAGTTATCAATGGTTCCAACTATGCATGTTAGCATTGATGCTTTGGGGAAAGGCATCCCTGTATAGTTCTTCAGCAACAATCTCAAATTTACTCTGTAAGAATTGGGGCAGTGATGCAATTTTTGCCAGTCAGCCAGTGGGCACAAAAATCCACCCCATATTTTGTAAATGTCCCAGCCCAGCTCCCCCCTCCACCTCACATGAAAAACTGCAGTTTAAAGGGTAATTTTTATTTCATCAACAACACACTTCAGAAATCTCATTTTGACTACTGTTGAATTCATTGGAATTGATGAGGGCTCCTCAGCTAGCAAAACAAGTTTACTGGAATGTGCTGGAGATGTTAGAACATTACCAGAGCATTTCAGAACATCACATCTATAAAAATCCAGTGCATCCTCTCCGGCTGTAATGAACACAGTCAAAGAGAACAAAGCCCTGTTCAGCATGCCGTCCGATTTTAAAATTCAGCTCAGTTCAGCTGGGCAGGGCTCAATCTTGTATTGTGAAAATGTGTCTAAAAATGCGGTTTAAATCCTTCACTGTGTGAGGAGGACATTACAAGGGAGATACTAACACCAAATGCAGTTAAACAAGGAAGTTTCTGTGTTTTTCAAATCTTCTCTGTGTGACACAGCGCAGTCACACAGTCCAGACCAAAGCCGCTGTGCACATGTGCTCGTTCTCATGTAACGTGCGCTCAGAATCATGTGTGTAACATGTGCGCTCAGAATCATGTGTAACATATACGCTCAGAATCATGTGATTAAAGGCCATTGTATACTCGTCAGACATATGTCGACAGTCGTCCTAAGTGAGGAACAATAAAAATTCTTTTATACTTAGTGTCAGACAACATCTGTGGTGCAAACTGTCATCTCCATGGTGATTATTATCGTTCCTTCTCAGCAATAGACACCGATCTGATTGCAACTGCTACCATATCAACTTCCTATCTCAGAACACCACCAATGAAATTCTAGAACGACCAACAACCATGTCGACAACATTGCAAATCTTCAACAAGTTCAAGCCACCATCAGACAACACCCTCTGACATCGCTTTGGTCGTCAGACAAGTCGACGGACACGTCTTACGAGCATAAAACCGTCTTTACTCCTCAAGTAGAGAATCTCGGTTCAATTTAAACAGCACAGCAGTCCAAACCTAACCAGAGGGTGCATGAACATTACAGCCATCTAGCAGACACTTATCCAAACCACTTACAGTTGATTAGACTGAGAAGGGCCTAAACCTCCCTGAAGCAATGAAGGGGCCTTACTCTAGGGCCAAACAGCTGCAAACGCATTTTTGTGGCTCTGCTGTGGGGCTTGATCCAACAACATCCCAATTCATAGTCAAACATGGTGCCACTAAGATTTAGGCTCTCTGATTGGCCAAGAGTGTTTGACTCTCTCAGATGAGACTGAAAGCCTGAAAACGGTCATTCAGAGCGAAGCTGCAGTGTTCGGTTAATTTAGTGAAAAAGCAAAACTGAACATAGGAACTCAAGTTAATAACAGTCAAAACCTTAGCATCTCAGGATACAGTTGCGCGCGCGCACACACAAACAAACACACACACACACACGCACGCACGCACGCACGCACGCACGCACGCACGCACGCACGCGCGAGTAATTCGGCTCTGTAGATGATAGCGTACTGAGATACGGGTGCAACTATGAACACTTCCAATAACTGAATTATGAATGCGAATGAAAAGGCCGCTGGTTTAGCGATAGCAGACAAGTAAAGCATCAGCGTTTCCTCTCCCAGGGACTGATCGGTGGCGTTACAATACTCACACAAACAGCAGGACCACCGCAATCACGCTCCACTCCGGGTTTTTATGGATAATGTTAGCATTCGTAAATCTGCGAAAAGCATAAAGAACAGAACTGTGATCATTGAAACAATCCCATCTAAGCACATATCCTGATTATGTAATTACGGACAACATTCAGTTTGAACACAGGTGACCATGTGATGGGAGTTCAGTGTTTCACCTTTAGCTTGCGTTAGGGTTCCCTCAGGATACCGGCTTAGAAAAAAGGGGTTCTTAGACTTGTATCCACAGTGGAACCCTTTTCAAGTCTTTACAGAACCACCATCTTAGGTGTACAGTGTGACAGCTTCCCCAGGGTTCCTTTCATACCCTTACGACGGCGGGGGGTATATCCCCCGTCATGACCTTGCAGTTGCACATAGTTTCATGTCAATTGGAGAAATAGTTCCAAAGATATGGCAAAAATGGTGAATTTTATGTGACAAAGCTCCACCTTGTGTCAAAATTTTGAACCAAACAGGCATAATGTCATCTTGGGACACATCCTCAGGTCACGACGTTTCATTTGCATTTGATTTGAGGTCAATCGGACAAATATTTCCAGATATATGATAAAAAGTGATTTTTTCAGTTTTTGGCCCCTGGTGGCCAATCTAGAAATTGTAAATTGTCCAAAATCTAATCAGTTCTTCCTCTTTATAATAGTTCCTTATGTGCAAAACTTGAAATTTGTAATTGAAATATTACTGAAGTTATCGCGTTAACACGTAGTACGGCGGCGGCCGGACCAAAAACATAATATACCCGGAACGCCCTTCGGCGTTCGGGGATATAATAATAAATCTCTGCTCGAGACTGACGGGGCACCAACTCTCACAACCGGTAGCCCAAACAGGCAGAGCATCCATTTCTCAGTAAAACACAGGTGGATTTGACAGGTGTGAGAATTATGGGAGGAAAGTGGTTGAATCTGAGTTTGAGTGGCGACGGGGTTCATTAAATCAGGGCCAGAGCGGCGCGCAATTTCCTGACTGCTAGTTCCAGCCAATCATGGTGTAGCTTTGGAGCAGGCTCGACCTCTAGTCATCACGTCAGAAACGGCACTTAAGACCATAAATCTTTGTTTATTACACGTGACTCGTGGAGCCATTGTTTGAGAAATATCTGCACTCAAATTCAGCCAGTATAGCTCCACAGAACATGAAGAGGCCACAGCTGCCAGTTTAAAAAATGCTTCCCAAACTGAATACTGCACAAACCCCACAGTCTATGCACATCTTTCCTGTGATCCAGAAAATCCCAGCATGCAACTTTCAGTAGAAACCAATCCGAATTTGAGCTGATTAAGGATGTTCAGAATCTGAAAACTCTAGCTACTAGAATTAATTGAAATGCAGAATTCAAACATTGATATCATGTTCGGAATCAAAAAAAAAATAAAAAAAATCTTTCTTCCACTCCAAGAAAGCAGCCCTGACGAACCTACTAGTTTTTCCAGATTGCAGGAGATCTGGAAAGCAAAATAATTTTTTTTTATTCATCGCTCTGTAGCCCCATTTATGGAATTTGAAAACTGGGCTTAAAATCGAAGCCTGTCAGGTTCAATTTGCAGGCATCCATATTTTGTGCACCAAGTGCGAATTCTCCATCCGCTCCCAATGTCCCAGTACCAGCGGATGGCATCAGAGTCGCCAACTGGGTTGCATAAAGCATTAGCCTTCTTAGAATAAGAATGATTCAGCTGGGGGAAAACCTTGCAGAGAAAAATCGTATATAGCATCCTCCCACAAGTGTTTTACCGAGGACAAAAACAGGCAGCAGAATTTGGCACCAACACCCGGAGCCTGACCAGTGGGCCTGAGGTGCCAGACAGGCTGTGACCGTAGGAGGCGTTTCTTTAACGGGTGCATCACCCACAATCCTTTGCGGGAAAAGGAGAAAAAAAAAAAAACTAAAAAAACTAAAAAAAGTAGTACATTTCCAGGAAACAGTCAGTGCATTTCATCAGAAGACACAGACACAGACACACACAGACACACACAGACACACACAGACACACACACACACACACACACACACACACACACACACACACACACACACACACACAGACACAGACACACACAGACACACACAGACACACACAGACACACACACACACACACACACACCTGTGTGAAGGAGAAACACCAGAGGTGTTAAAGTTCGGAAGCTGTGAGCAGCACCGGGGAGGAGGACGTTTTACCTGCAGGTCCTGATCAGGTCATTGATATGCGACGTCACATCATTCATAGTCAGCTGTAGAAGCCCCACGATGTCTTGCAAACTAGGTGACAAAAACACAACTTCAGACATCTGCAGTACAGGCATTAAGCACTTATAAAGACCCAAAGGTCAACATGCAGAACTCAAGCAGTCAGATGAGACAAGAAATTTGCTTTGCTTTAACGAATTCTCTAAAACCACACAAATCTGCGACATTCAGTCTCTACTTAAAGACATTCGCGGGAGAAAACACTACCTGGATCAGTTTACATGACAAGTAAAATGCAAACAAAGACAAAAAGGGAAGATTTCATGAGTCCTTTCACCCCCTGCGATATTGAAAACTGTAAAATGTCACATTATTTGCTGCTCTGACATTTCAGTTTAATTTCACTGAAAATGAACAAACTAATAACTGCAAAAGAGTCCAAAAGAAGTTGTCAAAGTTGATTCCTCCATTATGCAGGTCTTAAACAGTTGTGTAACTGTATAGGATCTTTGTTGCTGTACATTTTGAGGCGCCGTACAGGTTGTCAATGTCCCCATGTCGTGATATAAACAGTCGCACAGCAGTTCTTGAGTGACATCTGTGGGATCAGTGATCAGGTACACTCAGAAGTGGTTTACGGCCTTGCCCTTCATTCAACGAGAATCCACCAGATTCCTACAGTCTTCATTATATTTTAGCCAGTGAAAAGCCCAAAATCATCGGATTGGTCTTTGGGAAACACTGTTCTCAGAGTAATAAATAAGCTTACACATCTGCATGCTGATTGGTCAGCATCGACCCAACTTTGCTCTTGACGGACTGGGCCTTTCGTGGAGACTCGTTTTACACTATAATCCAGTGGTTCTCAAATGCGGTCCTGCGCCCCCCTGTGTATGCTGGTTTTTGTTTCAACCACAATGGCAATCTTAGGATTTTAACAAGCTGTTGATTTGTCTTAATTAGGTGCATTTATGCAAATATCCCCATTGATGTATTGTAAATTTGGCAGAGGAAAACAATTTAACCAAACATTTAATCAACATGTATAATCAAAAGGTTCCTCATTGGTGAAACTCTTGACACATGGTGGCAAAACCCGACAATTTACTTGGCAAACAGTGGAATCACACCTGTTGTGTTTTCTGTTGATTTTATTTGGCTCAGGCAGGTTATTTGGGAAAAACTCAAAACATGTATTCGGAAACCTAATTTGGAGCTTATTGATTTTCTCAGTCTAATTTGATCTGTTTAAAAATGTTTTCACCTGAAAACCCTAGCAATATTGAAAATTAAGCACAATATGTTCAAGGGTTTTTATTCTTCATAGCAGAATGGATATGTCCATCCAAATGTGACTTAAGATAGTAAATAACTACTCTAAACATGGAATGCTGCTAATTAAGGCAAAGTAGCACCTTTTTAAATCCTAGAATTGCAGTTGTGGCTGGAACAAAAATCAGCATCCACAGGGGGGCGCCAGGACTGAGTTTGAGAACCACTGCATTAATCCAGTAAGCTCACCCATTTAACATCACCACCCGTTCACTTTTTATTCCAACTCGTCATCGAATATGCAGTCATCAAATCTGAGGTAAGAATACATTTACAATGAATAACTTAATTCCAAAGTGAAAACATGAAATGTGTTGTTTGTTGTGTTTTCAGTATAGTAGAGAGTAAATGGACTACAGGACACTGCAGGACACACGTCCTGCTCATTATATTAAATTACTGCGTCTAAAGCCGAGCCAATTAATTCTACTTACGCATTTTCCCAAAGATAGAACACAGTACATCCTAAATACCTTCTGTTGAGCTTCTCTGACACGATGCGCTTTTGAATCAAGTGCTGGGCGTGGGAATCCACCAATGGGAGAGCAGGATCCTTGCCACTGGTGTCCTGGAGAGAACACGGGGAACAGAGACGCATAATAATGGCACAAACATTAATGACTTTTTTTTTGCTTAAGCGGCTTCGTTTCACCACGGGCATTCAGCAGAGCCTCTGATACAGAGAGATGCGACACAACATGCATCCGCCGGTACTTAACCCCGTGTCAAGCAAACTGTTCCAGAACGTTTCAAAAACGAAATCACAGCAGTGACCACACGAGTGGCAGAGGAGAACATGTAGACTTGGCCTCAGTAGAGTTCGTGTATCACTACTAAAAATATAAAAAAAACAAGAGTTTGTCACTAAAGTGACTATATCCCCTGCCGTTAGGTCACCAAAACCGACTGGTGTCTGCGCATTCCCAGTAGGAAGGTTGGTACCAAAAAGAATTGAAATAGGTTGATTCCTTCTTGAGATATCGCGCTGACAATGTTCGGGACGGACGGAGCTGAATACTATATCCCGTGCTTCGCGCTAAACGCGCGGCGGGGGATAAGAATTCATTTACCAAGCATCTTAATCTTGTATTTAGGCTGAAAATACTTACATCTATTCACCTTTTTCTTGGCAAGACAGAGATTCTGCCAGTGAGGAGAGATAAGTTGTCTCCTTTCAAAATTAGCCAATGAGAAAAACATTTCATTCTTTAAGTGCATGGTAACTGAAAATAAGGTCATATTTTCAACTTGAGAAAGAAAAAATACATTGTCTCATAATTAGATTGAAAGACTTGTTGGGAGACATTTTTTGCAGAGCATCGTCATTAATTAAAAACTTGATTGCAAATATGGATTCCTTTTGTCCAGAACATTCCAGGGTAGTCTCTAATAGGGCAGATTACACCTGTATAAGGAAGAGGGACAGGGCCTCGTTACGAATCCCTCGGCTCAGTCTGCAGGTGACGCCGTGTGGAAAGGGTCACGGTTTCAGATGACCATCAGCACGACAGCGTCATGAACCTGGGTTCGCCATCACTACTGTCACCGATCTGACGCGCATCTCAAATATCCGACCACAGACGGCCAGGGAGCCCGTTCAAACAGGCAAGCAGTGAGACGCCTAACCCCGGTCTTCAAGAAATGTAGTACCACACATTTCACAGGTTAAATACAAAAAAGCATGATATTTAAGTTTGTATACAAGTTGAAAATTATCAAAATTATTTCTTTTTCTTGGAGGCAAACCATACAAGTTAATAATATTTCAATAAATATATTGGCAGTCAATTCAGCCTCATAATATCAGATTGAAAAGCAGCCCCAAAGGAAGATTCTCATACAAGAGCAAGATATTGCACAGTAGGTATCACAGTACAATCAAGAAACAGAACATGCTTCCTTCAGAAATGATGACAAACAGCGCCGCCCTGTGGATCTTAGTATGCAGTACACGTTTTGAAAAAAACGTAATAATAAACGTCCTCCAAGCACGGTTGGGTGACGTCACTTCTGCTAACGTCTGAAGTACTATCAAACAAAACAGAGAGCTGGCTCGCCCCTCCCACCACTCGCACCCTCCCACCCCCCCAACCCACTCCACCCTTTCCGCTGCTTCCTGAAACTGTAAGCCAAAACCCCTCCCCACCACCCCTCGTGTCGGTGATTGGCTGGATGGTCCAGGCTGGTCCAGGTTGTTTTTGTTGCAGTTTTTGGAGCCTGGGCTGTCCTCAGGGACTGCGGTTTTTTTTTTTTTTTTTTCTGCGTATTTAGGAGACAGACAGCCAGCGGATTGTGAGGAGATGCTTGTTGTATATGACACAAAATGTTTCTAGCTTAGGTGTCTAGCTTAAAAACCCCGTAACAAGACTTAGGGCACCTTTAAGACATGACCCGCCACACTTAGTAAGGCACAAGAACAGTCATTTCAGTGAACCAGATCCAGATCTTACCCTCCAGGCAGCTTTCCTGAGGAGATGGTCCATTTCTATGAAATTTTCAGGTGAGCAGATTAACAAATGCAAGACACCACCCCCACCCCCCACAGCAGGAGCTCCAACTTGCCAAAATCGAGCCCCCGTTTGCTTCAGTGACAGTCCTACGCACTGAATGACCCCACGATCGAAGCGCACTGCAGTACGGGTGCAGTACATTCGCTGCTCACCTCACATTCATGGTTCACTTCCTCCGGCAGCAAACAGGACCCCCGGTAAAACTCCTGCACTTGCAGACTCAGCTGCTCTGTCTCTCGCTGCAGGGTGGCAAAGTCTGGGATGGCAGCCAACGGTTTTTCCCGACGCTCTTTCGGCTGCACCCGGGGCGCAGACACCTCCTCGATCTCCAGGTCATCTTCATCCAATTCATCTTCCTCCTCACCCCCCGCCTCTTCCTCCCAGGACCTGACCGCAGGCCCATGCAGATATCTCAGCGTCTCCTCCGTCCTCCACTCCTGCAGAGTTCTGCTCAGGCGTTCTCTCAGGCCAGGCCTCAAGGCGCCGGAGGGGTCCTTCCCATGAGCACTCAGCAGGTTCCTCAGCTTCTCTGCCCCTCTCTGACTCACACCTACCTGCGTGATGTTCAGACCCATGAGGGGTGTAGAGTCAGCGCTGGTACCTCCATGCGTGTCGGCCTCGGTTACTCTGCACGCGCTCAGTAGGTCAGCAGCGGCCTCCACAGCGTGTTCAGGCTTGACTGTTACGGGAGGTGCCCGGCTGCCGTCCCAATCCGCCTCCGCTCTGCGCTGCGGCTCGCTGCCGAGCTCTGGCAGGTCTACGTACCCCTCCCTGCCCGTCTCTGCAGCGCGCAGGCGTGCGGCGCCTCGGTACGTCTCTCCGTCGCTCTCGTTTATCTGTACAGTCACACCCTCCCTCTCCGCCCTGTGTTTCAGGACCCCCCGCCGGCTCTTAGGCTGCGTCCCTCCGCCGGTCACCGCGCTCGACACAAAGCCCTGCTCCTGATCGCTGCTCTCGCCCTCGCTCTCCGACAGCTCCAGGGAGGGGGTTTGCTCCGGGTTCTCAATCCCCGACTCCCTGATTGGCTGGTCTGAGATTTTCACCTCCTCTCCTGAGCTGCCACTGCACACAGGGAATAGAGGGAGGGGCTTAAACTGGAAGCCAATGATCAACACTACCCCTCTTCCATTTTACGGCCGTCATACTTTTAAGACGTGACAACAAACATCTTTATATTAGTGTCAGACAACACAGATGCACTCAAGCTTAAATAAAGTGTCAGACCTGCATCAGTGGCACATGCTGTCAGTCCATCCAGCCAATGAAAATAAGGAAACCAATGACAGCATCTACAACATTACATTTAGGGTCTAACAGCTCTCCAGGAGTAGAGCCATTAAAACTGATAAGACTAAGCAACAACAGCATTTAAACTCCCTCACAATAAAATCAACATGGAGATTTCCAAATATTGGAAACAATGGGAGATTCTAAGCTGACAAACACCTCAGACTTAATCTCCCGTCAGAGCTTAAACTCGCACTTTTATGGCACATTATAGCCACAGAGGGAACCGCTTGTACACTTCTATGACATCATTACTTGGGAGCCATTCAACACTTTGCAGTCAGAGAGCCATGAAAACTGTGTCTTTGATGGAACTGACTGCAAGCAGCAGAAGTGGCTCCACAGTGAACGTCCTGACAGGTACCATCACAGAGTACGAGAACCACAAACTGACACTGGCAGGCAAAAGAGGGCAGAGCCCAGTGTCTGTTCTTGTCAGCGCTCAGAGGACGACCAGCCCACTGCGATCACATAAAACCAGAGGATTGCGGTGCATGAAGAGACTACACTACATGTGTACAGTCTCTCACAATTACGCAGCAACAAGCAAAAATGTGACACATACCTCTCGCCTCTCTTTAACAACTGGACATCAGGCTGCCTGAAGTTAAAGTGAAAAAATTAGGCATAAAAATGTATCATTAGCGGAGTGGTTATTCCCAACTGCTGGTGGAATAGGGAGGAACGTTACTCTTATTCCTCCAACCGTCTCTGAGGCGCCAAAAAGTTTCCCCGAAATATGAGGCTCGTGAAATATTCTGCACATTTCATTGGCTGAGAATGGTTGAGTGAATAACAAAACGGTTGGAGAAATAGCCTTTGCCAATAATTTAACTTTGACATACATACACGTATGCAAGCAATAAATGTTTAAAAGATCATGAGTAAGTGAATTTAACATGTGATCCGATACGAAAGCCTGCTCTGAACATCCATTACCTCTCTCCCTCTCTCAGCCACAGGGGCGTCTTGGAAATCTGCACCTCAAAGTGCTTGGAGGCTTTGTAGCAGAAGTTACTGCAGAAGCACTGAAACAGAAGACCAGGGTTTCTTTTGGTAGCAGCGAAACAGCCCTGCTCCCATCATGAGCTCAACGGCCCTCTTTTCTTCTTTTATTAATACAAGACGTCTCATATCACTGCAGTTTCAGTTTGCCTCGTCATCTTTGATTTTTTTAAAAATTTTATTTTGCAGCAATTTATTTTTGTTAAGTTTAACATTCACTTCACAGAGCAAATTTATTGAAAAATTGATGTTGGAAAAATATTCCATTTTCTGCATTGCATTAGTGATTAATCTTACCTTTCGCTCAGTAATATCATACACTTTATTAGTCTTAGTTGAAATTTTAAACTGTTGCTTGGGCACCTATAAAAATAAACAAGAAAAAGTTGTCAAGTCCACATCGTTTAAGAAAAAAACAAAGACTGTGGTATTGTTTTAAAGTTATTGAGGACTTACACTGCCAAGTTTATTGGGACAAACTGGATAGCCACACATTTTCACAATGGATCTCTCCTCAATGGTATCTTTGTAGTTGGATGGGGTGATAAACCTGGCCTGCAATGACACGGAGTAAAGAAACAGTCAACTGCATTGGCATCTCACTCATTCTTTCAATAATAGTGTAGGCATACGACTCCTCATCATAACACATGCATAACAGTTCCCAACGCATGCAGGGAAAATCGGGTGAGCTTGGGAGTTTGATGCCATAAGTTTACAGTCAAAACTTACACAGTCGATGAGGAAATCATCCGCCACATCATCCTCCACAAGGCGCTCCACGATACGGAGAGCCCTCTGCTCCAGCTCAAACTTCTTCCGGAGACTTTCCTTCAAGATCTCCTTTCTGAGAGACGCGTATGAGGATGAAGAAGAACAGAATCCTTCAAAAGGAGCCTCCGTCGTACTCTCGATTAATGTCGCTACTTAAATGGAATAAAATGACATTTCTATCTAATCAACAAGATATCACACAATCCTATTTTAAGTGAAGAGTTCAGGCCACAAGGTGATTATATACAGAATGATTTTTTTTTTCGAAGTCGTCCATAAACAGTCATAAATTTTCCAAAACTTGTCATCATAGAAGTTGCCGTTCCTACCTTTTAGCCGTTTCCAAAGCTGCGTGTTCTTTCAAAGCCTTTTCTTCCGAAAAAGAAACTAGAATAAAGAAGGATCATCGAGATAAGACCGCTGACCGATGGGCAATGGAAACGCATGTATGAAAGATGTTTATTTGTGATGAGTCTCGCTTACAGAGACCAAAAACTTACTTAAGGCTGAAGCCGCTTTCACTCGGGACACGAAACTAATTTTTCGCACGACAGATTACCTTCAAAGTCAATGCAGATACACGCGACTTTGAATGTAATCTGTCGTGCGAAAAATTCGTTTCGCGTCCAGTGTGAAACCGGCTTTAGGTTTGACTTCAGTGTCTGCATTTATCAGAGCAGATAAACTTTGGCAGCCGAGGAAATCCAAGCAGGTGAGCAGACCGTCGGGTTACCCTGCGTGTTTATATTTGGCTACAGCTGCTTTAAAGTTTCACAATCACAGGGTGCATTAACATCTGCTCACAAACCTTTTTTCCCAGATTTGGGAGAACGAACGCGACACTTCTTCTTCTCTTCCATGCTGGTTTTCAGTTTAGTCAGCCGTCACTGTCCTGTCACATTTAACCCTAGGCGTCATCATTCTACGGAAAGCCGTCAAGGACAAATCTAGTAAACGCTTATTAGCTGAATGAGTGTCACACGCTGCTACTGCTTGGGAGCAGTGATGTAAGTACATTAATCCAGCTTGTTAAATTTGAGCCGTAGTAACCCTTTTTATTGTATCATGCATAAAAATTACAGGAACGAAAGCCATTCAGAACATCTATCTGGATTTGTTGGCGCTGTGTGATTTTTAAAAGCAACTATCCGCTAGACGACAGTAGCCATAGCTTACAATGTTCACCGAGCGTGTCTGCGGGACGTTTCTCAAAAGCACTGATGCTAACCCACATAGTTGCAACCTTTAGTTGCTTATAATCAACCTATGCATGTTGTTAACGTTGTTTGCAATTATGCTTTTGGGAAACGTACCCCTGATTAAAACTCGCTAACTTGTCGACATCGACAGCTCTCTAGTCATTGGTGTATTTTCAACATTTTCTGGTTTGCACTTCATTCATTATTTCATTTGATAGGCAGTTAAGCGTGTTCATAAACTCCCTCCTCAGAAGATTGACGGCTGTATGACAAATGATGACGGACTTCACTCGGTTTGCACTTGGCACCTAGCTGGCCAGATGGCGTTTCCCGAATGATGTCTCAGAGTGGGCTTCTCTGCTCAGTTCTGAAACAGACCGCTGACCTTTTAACTGACTGTATAGCATTTACACAAGACATTGGCTGACAATAATTCTGCGAATCAGCCATAAACAATACATTCCTGGTACCATGTCATCTTGTGGATCAGTCTAGAAATGTCTTCGTCTTAAAGGCTTATAGCAGGGGCAGTCCTCTTCTAAATCCTATTATTCCACCACATTAGCTCACTGGTCTGAGATGACATGCATCTGACCAGCCTCTGATAGACTCATCTGAAACTCAGCCCGCAGAGTTTACCTGATATAATCGTAGCTGCTATTAAAAATAATATTCAGCATTTTATTTATTTTCTATCAGGTGAACAGTCCGTTTTATGATTTTTGTCGTAATTAATGTAAATTGTTATGACCATTTATTTTGTTTCTTCCTGACAGGCATTGTTTATGAGGACCATTACTGTAGGCGAAGGGACGAAGGATGGCTTTAGAGAAGCTCAATGACATGCTTCAGAGATGCGTAAGTAATGAGATGATATTGCCACGATGTGCGAAGCAGTGGCTTCTCAGGTGCTTGCGGAAATAGCTTTCATTGTCCTTTGTCCAAGCAGCAGGTTGTCCAAGACGACAGCTTCAAGCCGGAGGACTATGGCCAGTTCCAGTCGGCCGCCCGAGCCTGTATTGAACAGGGCGAAGGCAGGCAGCTCCTGGACATTATCAAAGACGAGAAGAACGGGGTAAGAGGAGGTCTGGGCTACCGCAGGTCACATGGCTTTGTACTCTGAGGAGCATCGGCTGCCTTTCATCGAAGAATAGATTCGATTTGAATAGTAGCACTGGTTTTGGTCTATCAGCCGGTATCTTTAAAAATAAAAAAACTTTTATTTATTTATGTATTTATTTTTTTAATATCAAGCGGTAAGATTCTCAATGCTGTATGTGTTTGAGCTTTTTTGAAAAGCGTCTGAATGTCCATGGGTCAATGATAAACAAGCCTTTTAAAAATGTTTTTTTTTTTAAATAAATCTTTAAAAATGTGCCGAATAAATTTATTTGAAGGATGAAGAGTGTGTTTAAACAAGTCGTAATGCTTGCACAACATGTATGGGGTTATAGTACAGTTTTAGACTGTATTTGCAATTTCACCAGCAAAAAAAGTCAGGTGGTGCAACCAAAAGTTTCTTTGGGGGGGGGGACTGATTTTTTTAGTAAGTATACCTGAAAGTGTCTACTCCGCCTGAAACATTACTATTTTGTAATTGAACTGGGTATTGAAAGTATCTTATGGATTCTTTTTTGTAGGGGCCAGATATTTTAAGATCAATTAAACTATTAAACTTTGTTTATTTGAAAGGTTTTCAATACAAAATTATGCCCCCATATAAATATTGTACACTGCCCGGCCAAAAAAAAAGTCACCGTTTGGAAGTTAATGAACAAATTCTAAAATTGGATCATTAATTGCCGTTATCAATATGTTTCAGATGGCAATAATCATTTTAACCCTGACTGATGAAGTGCGTCGCTATTCATTTCTTACAAAATCATGTCGGAAAACACATTCCCTGATGGTGGAAACGATGTTACAGTATTTCAGAACAGGCAGGTTATTGGCCTGTATTTAGCAAAGAAAACCATGAATGACAAAACCAAGCAGGAGGAATCATTTTCACAAACAAATTTTCCACCACAAAGTCCTGACCTTGAACATAATAAAAGTTATTGGGATGTACACAAGACCACCGAGTGGTTCAACCATTGTCGAGAAGACAAGATCTTGGACAAAAATCATGGCATTTCTGATCGAAAAGAAATGTTCTGGCATTGCATATAGTTGTCAAAACAATGACAAGACGAATATGCACTGTAATCAAAGCTACAGGGGTTCCAACTAAATATTTGAGTGTGCAACACTTTTTTTTTGGCCAGGCAGTGTATTAATTGATATTTTAAATGACATATTTAATACATTTCACATAATATGAACTTGCTCAGACTTTTGCGCCACGTAACATTTTGAGGGTTGAGATGGCAAAACAAAAAATATATATCATTTTATGATAAACTGGAAATATGTTCAAATGAAACAGGTTTTATAGAATAAAATTACGCTTATTATGAATCATTTAAAATTATTTTAAACCAATGTAGTGCACTCGGACAATGTCACGTCATTGAACCCTTTGTAAGACATTACTTTTGGTATGTTAGCAGTTTTTATTCCATTGCGATGGAGAAAAGTTCATTGTGGTGTTTCGTTGTGTCCTGTGTTGTGCAGATGATAGTGAGGAGCATGGGATGGAACCTTCTAGGCCCCCTCGTACAGGTGCTTCTGAAGAAGGAGGAAGAGAGTGTTCCTCACTGCCTGGACATCCTCACCCACTTACTGGAGGTCAGGAACTCCTGGTGACTTGCGTTCTGTGTGTAAAATATCTGCTGTGGTTTGAAGGAATAAGTGTACGTACTGAGGGGTGACAAGTTTAAAGAGAAACCAGCATTTCAGTCAACTGACATGTCTCCCCAAGTTGCTTCACTGGGCTTTGGCATAGATTCTGCAATCATTTGGAAATCTTCTAGAGGCATGGAACTCCATTCTTTAGAAGATATTCCCTCGTTTGGTATTTTGATGATGGGGGCGGGGAACATTGTTTAACAAGTTGGAACAAAATATCCCGTCAGTAAACAATTTGGTTATGATCTTGGGACTGTGAAAATCGTGGGATACGATTCACGGTAATTTCAAAGGAAACCATTCAGTGACCCCTCGAGTCCTGTGGGCAGGGACATTGTCTTGACATGTTTTATCGCAGTATAATGCTGATTACTCGGATCACGTCTCTCAATCCGCACTGACTGTTATCTGAGAATTTACATTTTGACTTGAACTTGCCACCTGACCCTGTATTTCTAAATTCTGAGGCATCTGCTGAGAGCGGAAAGTAATACGCTCAGTGTGCATTTTGGTTCCAAGAAGCTCACCAGGACCTCCACCAGGGGGCACTAACTGCTTTCTCATTGATTATTCAAGTGTATCCTGCTGGAGTCTCCAGCACTGTTCCTAAAGAGTAACCAGTCTGAGGATTTTGCTCTAACCAAGACAAAGCACGCCTCATTTTCCAGTCAGACATCTTGATGAGCTGCTAATTAGCTGAATCAGGCTTGTTTTGTTTGGGCTGGAGTGAAAACCTACAGGATGATAGCTCTCCAGGAACAAGGTTGGATGCCCTTGCTTCAGAGCAGGGCTGCCCGAATCGCTGTCCTCGAGGGCCGTGAACTGCTCGTTTTCCACCCTCTTTTTACCCAGGAGTCAGGTGTGATGGCAGTCTGACCACTCAGCGGAAATAACTGTTCATTTAATTGCTTAGAAGGAGGGAAAACGAGGGCAGTAATTGGATCCAAGGACCAGATTTGGGCAGCCCTGCGCTAACGAATGACCACAGGCTTGCCCAGATCTCTGAGCTGGGCTGCGCTATTTATTTATCGGAGAGGCACTGTAAAGCTGATTGATTCCTGTCCCGTCAGCCTGTGTGCTGTGAGTGTTAAACCAGCATTCGCTCTTGGGCAGGTGTGCAGTGCTAAGGAGCTGCTGATTGGTTTGCTGGAGCAGGTGGAGGAAGCCCACCCTGACACTATTGCTGAGACAATCTGCCTACTTCTGCAGCCCCTGCAAACAGGTGAGCGTCACAGTTTGATGATGTCAAGCATGCTACTTTCACTCAGATATTGCGCAGTTCTATAGGGTTCCCCATTTATGTAATTGAAAGTCATTATGTGTTTTGGGGTTGATTGTGTTGTGGGTCAGCCATGGGCACTGCCTGAAATAAGTGTCCGCACTGTGAATTTGAAGCAAAAGTAATGAATTGCTTAATGGGCTGGCCAGAATGGCTGTCAGATGTTCAGCCAGTTTGACAGGTACAGATTAACCATTGTCCTGGAATAAATGAGTTATATTATATTACACTCAATAAGATTGGCCATTCTCCTTGTAAAAGACTATGTATTCCTGAAATATCTTTATCTGCGAAACCAGCCCAGCATTCCGTGCAGTTACTGAGAACCGGACGTACGTCGCCGTGTATTTGGCGCCCCCTGGTGTAGAAGAATGGAACTCCGCCTTGCTGACTTGTCTCTCCCCGCAGTGCTGCTGCGGTTGGGCAGTAAGAAGGCCTCCTCTGTGGGAATGGCTCTCTCCACGCTGCTGGCGCAGGTGTCCCGGCTGCCGGTGCCGTACACGGCGGAGCAGGAAGCGGAGGACGCGTACGGGCTCTGTCGCTGCTGCTCCGCCCTGCTGGGCTTCATCCGCCCTTTTGTGGAGGAGGTGGAGAACGCCCGCGCCGACCCCACGGCCCACATGGACGCCGAGCTGCAGGGCGAGCTGCTCAAGTTGTAGGTGACGCTGTCCCGCTTGCTGCGTTTCAGTCACGGCATCATTAGCATTATTAGCTTAGCATCTCGCCATAGAAGGGCTCTTGTCATATGTGGAACTGCCCATGACTCTGGAGATTGTGTCTGGCTTTGAAAGCCAGGGAAACTAAATGGTCAATCTTAAATATCATGGTATATCAAATGCTATGATTTTTATTTTAGATTTTGTAGCGTGTAGCTTCCACATTAGTTGTCTTTTTATTTTGTTTAACCTTTATTTAATTAGGGAAAGTCCAAAGGAGAAGTTGTTTTTCTTTTGCAAGAACTCCCCCGGAGAGATGGCAGATAGGACAGTTGTAAGTGAGGGGGGGTGGACAAAAACAAGGGTTAAGCCCCTTGACCAGTTTTGAGATTAAGGGCCTTGCTCAAGGGCCCAACAGCGGAGTTTTATGCCCAACGTCATCTCTCCAGATCAGGTCAGAATCCCAAACCCCACTGGGGCTCAAACCAACAACTCTTCGGTTACCAGTGAAGTAACCCACCACTGTGTTATTCAATCCATTTTCAGAAAGAATAACTTCTCCAGTGTTAAAGATCTGCATTATTCTTCTGTCTGGAGGCAGATCTGCTGGTTTGTCTGTAGGTTGAAGAAGCAGATTTGTTTTCTCATTCTGACTCCTGTGGTCTCGTACATAAGCTGTGCATAAGCACTGAGATGATGCATATGCCCATTTCTTTGCAGATTTTTAGATTTATAAAAAAAAAAAATGTAAAATTAATATGATCCTGCACATACAAATTCACATTCTAATCTAGATTAATTAAATATAAATTGATTGGCTTACTTACGGTTTTATAAATTAGGATATGTTTTACGCAATCCTGTACATGTATTTTTGACTGTGTACAATATTTAGTTTGTAAATCAACGCAAATTGCCACAAATATGATCCCTGGACTTCACTTCTCTGTCCGCTCTGGGTATCAGTGTGCTGTCGAGGGCAGGTGATTGATAAGCACTATGGAGACATAATGCGTTGAGTGGTTGCCTAGTGGAAGTGGGTAACTGCTATATATGATGGACGGAGAGTGGCTACAGCGGTTTGAGTGGCGCATCTCGCTGTAGATGTACAGATACTGCGCACGGGAGAGCAGTGTTTGCCCTGTCTCAGTCTATAGTTAATGGATAACACATTATCATGAGTGGGAGTAAATAGTGGCCATTAATATGATGGGAACATCCTATCACAGGCTGTAGAAGGGGTGGGTCAGTCAGAACTCTTCTCTCTGTGTGGGACGGACGGGGTGTGGCCTAGCAGATCAGGGCTTTACCTGGAGCACGGAAATGGTTAATAAGGAGAGGAAACTGTGCATAATGGAGTATGTTAGTCATGTTGGTCTACTATTATTCAGGGTGTTCCAAAAAATGTCCAGGCCAAACCAGGCAACCTGTGCATCCCCCAGATCCTGAAAGGAAATCTTCGTACTTAAAAAGACCTTCTTTATGTCATCAAAATTGGTCAAGCCAATCAAAGTTACGTCATTTTTTGTGCAGATAAGTCACACCCATTTTCACAAAGTGTATCTGATTGGCTGTCACTGGCCTGAGTCAATTTCAGCCTGATTGCACGATTAATGTGTTCATGTGGGCCTATGTATTGAGGTGGAAAACTTCTTTGATAGCATTTCGCCCATATGTTTGGGAGATCAAGATGGTTGGCCTACAGATCACCAATGAGCAGCATGTCTTCATGGTCCAAATGAAGGAAATGAACTGTAAATAATAATTGTTATTGCAAATTAAGCAAGGAGATAAAAGAATGAAGAATTGAAAAAATTCAAAATGAGTCACCTCGTTGGTCACTCATTGTTGAGGGGCTGACCTCGCCACACCAAAACTGGCGTAACGTCTGATGCACCGGACCGATTTTAATGAAATGAAGACCCATGGAAACATACATTCTGAGGTTACTCAGATTGGCCAGGACATTTTTCTGGGACACCCTGTATTTCAGGCCTCCTTGACCCAATTTAATTCCAAATGCCACGCAGGCTAACATAATCGACTACACAAACAATATATATGGAGGTCTGGTGCCGCTATTGCCCCAGGAGCAGCTGTTCGGCCCTTGAGTAAGGCCCTCGAGCATACGGCAAACCAGGGGAGACGGGCCCCTGCTCACTGTAGTCTGCCTTATCCCTCAAGCCTAATTTATAGTCGTCCAACTCCGTCAATGCGCAGACACGCAGTTGTATAGACGGAGATGCGGACCTTTCAGACTTCTCCGTTGCTTAATGGGTGTTGCAAAGCAATTTACCGCTAGGACAACAGGGGGCGTGCCGTTTTTTTTTTTTTTGGAGACCCGCCTACTATTTATGACGTCTGAGTGGCATTCCGGGAATGATGTAGTTAGCTGACCAATCACAGGCTTGCGCAATCCATGGGCTCTCCGTCGTTTTGACTGATAATTAGAAAATATGGGAGGTGTCCGTCATGCGTTCGAAAGCATGTCGCAGAGGGGCTCTCCGTATCTGCGCATTGACGGAATTGGACGACCATAAATTAGGCTTTAGAAGGCTTTCACACCATGGGCGCAATCGCGACATCAGGCGGAGCAAGACCGCTGTTTTCGATGAAGGACGTGACTCTGCTCGGCTGAACAGTGGTGCAACCTTAAGTGGCGTGAAGCAGCTTGACTCTCTTCAAAGTTTTGGTCCAAAGGTCAACTGCATTGAACCTTGACCTCAAATTGTGCTGACCTCTCCAAAGCGTGTCCAATGACATTGCAGAATTTGCTGAAGTGTCCTAGCAACAATCAACAATGTAGGAAAAATGTATTCTGCGTGCAGGAGCATCTGGAGTTATACAGCTCCACAGTTAAAACGTACAGGAACTTGAGCAAGAAAACACTGGCGTGGCTGATACAGTTTGAAAAAAATGGTCATTTTTTTAATTATTAATTTAACATTATTTACATATTTCACATTCTGATTCCAAAGAAGCCAGACGGCAGCCGAATAATTTAAAGCGACACTGCAGCCATCTGCGAAAATGTTAAGTTTGCTACATTAAACCGTGGAATGTTGAATATATTTACCGAATAAACACACGAGATGGAGATCCGGTGAAAAAAAAATCCCTATCATAATTTATCAGCTTTAGCTCCATTTCGTTAAAGTTATCCCTTCATGCGAACTTCTCATGACGTAATGCTCTTGATCTTGCTCTCGACCTCGCGCAGACTATGCGCTTTGCCGCTTGTGGTGTGAAAGCCTCGTTAGAGCGCCAAATACAAATGGAGTTGCTCAATGATATAAGATGTCAAAATCAAACCTGTTGAAAACCTATCATGTGGTGACCTGTTTAAAAGGGCTCCCGTCAAGTCGCCACATGATAAATTTTCAAAAAATTATAAATTTAATTATCTCAGCACTCTAAGGGTTGAAATGCTTTTGATGAAAGCATCAACTGAATAAATGTAATGTGTAATGTGTGATATGTAGTAATCTGTAATGTAACTTGTAAATTGTAATGTTATTTGTGATGTAATCTGTAGTTATGTCTCCCCTGTGGAGGGGAGGGAAGACATATTGAATTATACAGTACCCTGTTTGCATCCGCGTTTGCGTCCGCGTTCCCTCTGTTTTCGGGCTGTAACTCAGAAACCGTTTGATACGTTTCCACGAAAATTTCCACACATTTGCAT
This sequence comes from Gymnothorax reevesii, assembly GCA_029721435.1. Taxonomy (NCBI): domain Eukaryota; kingdom Metazoa; phylum Chordata; class Actinopteri; order Anguilliformes; family Muraenidae; genus Gymnothorax; species Gymnothorax reevesii. The sequence continues at coordinate 4,853,840 of CM056576.1, forward strand.
CAGGTCATGCTGATGTGACTTTTGCTATTTTGAAGTTATTAACTTTTCAAGTTTCTTCCTAAATGTCTGTGAACATCAATGAGGGGCAGTTGTGTTGGGGTGGGGGGACACATTTGTTTTTTGCTTTGAAAATGATCTCTATTGTAGTTTGTATTCTAATTGTGTTTTCAGCTGCATGAAGAGCCTGAACGAGCCCCTTATTCAGGCCCAGTTGAAGAACGATCCGGACGAGTCCGTGAACTCTCCTCTGAGGAATTATGCTGTAGAGATTCTGGTGAGGCCCGATATCCATCCATTCCTCTGTTCGTCTGGTCTTCTGTCCATGATCTCTGGGTGCTGTGGGGGGTGGGGTATGGAGTGTATTTTAGCTTCTGATTGATGAGGAGTGATTGTTCACCCTGGGCAGGTCAGCGGTCTGTCACAGGGGTCACACACTATTGTGCCACAGACGTGTACCCATGGGCATATCTGTGTGAGGCCAAACATTGTGTGAGAAATCAAAGCTGTCTAATGGTGGAGTTTCTCTGCGACCGTAGGCGCGAGCCTAGGGATGCAGATTCATGCTGACGGTTTTAAAGGAGCCTACATGTGACTGAAAGCATTGGCTAAATGATGCAGACTACTAAGGACACGTGTCATGGCAAGAAATCCCCGGATATCTACGCAGTGGCCCATATATCCACTCAAATCTCTCTAAAGCAGGTGCACTGATCTCAGACCAGTTTTACATGCCTCATACCTACACTGTGAGCTGAAAACACTAAATTGATCCTAGATCGGGACTCTTTCTATGAGACGTTATGAACAGGGGCCAATATAGCCATGTTTCCAGTGAGCAGTTGATCTCTTTACAAATTAGACCAGTTATTTTTGCGTTTTTATACTGTCAAACATTGTGATTGGTTCCAAAAGTGCCATTCCAATCCATCTCCTTGTTTCATCACACCTCTGAGGTACCTAGGGCACTGATCTCATACTAAAGGGTGGAGCTAGAGACAGTGCAGTTTGTTGATTGGTCAAGAGAGAATGGCCACTCTTGCTCTACGGGGACTAAACATAAATTCGCTACTATCTGTATCTGGTGGAACACGACTCGTGCAAAGCTACACGGTGGTTTTGTCCAAGTGAGGGGCGAATCGTGCAGTTGTCCAGCCCACCATGGGTACTGCATTCATCATTCATCCTGACCTCGGGTCTGCGCTCTCTCCTCCAGAACATTCTGCAGAGGATCGGGGAGAACCTGTTCAGCCTTCTCTTCCGACACCTCCTCAAGAAGAAAGGGGAGCCTGGGTTCTTGGAAGAGGACGTCCGCTATCCCAAAGAATCCCTGGCCTGTTTGGCTTACCTGGTCTTTGTCCAGCACATTGGCATGGAGACATTCCCCGTGATATTCAGGTGCAGAGAGGACCCTCATTAATGGGCGTTTAGGCAAATCGCCTGAAAATTGTGCACTGCTCCTTGCAGTTTAATCATTGTAAAATGTCTGGCTGAAGATTGTGTCGGAGATGGTGCGCTGTGCCACTTTCAAGTAAATACCTTGAAGGGGGAGATTTTTGTGATATTTATCATCTTATCATCTTACTATTGGTGTATTTTCACCCTGTTTGTGCTGTTGATGGCTAGATGCTGGCATCTCTCTCTTATGGTCTGTTGGTCTCTCTCTACTGTAATTATTGCGCTTTGTAGGCGAGGTCGAGAGTGAAGCATCTGTAGCTAACTTGGCGCTGCGTGGGTGAAGTGAGTCATTAACAAAACATTTCTGTTCCCCCGCAGCCCTGTGTTTGTCCTGCAGTCTAACATGGAGCACATCAACACGCTGATCAGCAGGTGCTGTCTCGCTCTCCGGCAGTCACACCAGTACGCCGGACAACCACACACTCATTATCTAACTCAGTTACACCAGTACGCCGGACATCCACACACTCATTATCTAACTCAGTTACACCAGTACGCCGGGCATCCACACACTCATTATCTAACTCAGTTACACCAGTACGCCGGGCATCCACACACTCATTATCTAACTCAGTTACACCAGTACGCCGGGCATCAACACACTCATTATCTAACTCAGTTACACCAGTACGCCGGGCATCCACACACTCATTACCTAACTCAGTTACACCAGTACGCCGGGCATCCACACACTCATTATCTAACTCAGTTACAACAGTACGTCGGACATCCACACACTCATTGTCTAACTCAGTTACACCAGTACGCCGGGCATCCACACACTCATTATCTAACTCAGTTACACCAGTACGCCGGACATCCACACACTCATTATCTAACTCAGTTACACCAGTACGCCGGGCATCCACACACTCATTATCTAACTCAGTTACACCAGTACGCCGGGCATCCACACACTCATTATCTAACTCAGTTACACCAGTACGCCGGGCATCCACACACTCATTATCTAACTCAGTTACACCAGTACGCCGGGCATCCACACACTCATTATCTAACTCAGTTACACCAGTACGCCGGGCATCCACACACTCATTATCTAACTCAGTTACACCAGTACGCCGGGCATCAACACACTCATTATCTAACTCAGTTACAACAGTACGTCGGACATCCACACACTCATTGTCTAACTCAGTTACACCAGTACGTCGGACATCCACACACTCATTACCTAACTCAGTTACACCAGTACGCCGGGCATCCACACACTCATTACCTAACTCAGTTACACCAGTACGCCGGGCATCCACACACTCATTATCTAACTCAGTTACACCAGTATGCCGGGCATCCACACACTCATGATCTTACCCAGTTACACCAGTACGCCTGGCATCCACACACTCATCATCTAACCCAGTTACACCAGTAGGCCGGACATCCACACACTCATTGTCTAACCCAGTTACACCAGTACGCTGGGCATCAACACACTCATTATCTAACTCGGTTTCACCAGTACGCCGGACATCCACACACTCATTATCTAACTTAGTTACACCAGTGCGTCGGGCATCCACACACTCATTATCTAACTCAGTTACACCAGTACGTCGGGCATCCACACACTCATTATCTAACTCGGTTTCACCAGTACGCCGGACATCCACACACTCATTGTCTAACTCAGTTACACCAGTACGCCGGACATCCACACTCATTATCTAACTCAGTTACACCAGTACGCCGGACATCCACACACTCCATTATCTAACTCAGTTACACCAGTACGGCGGAGATCCACACACTCATTATCTAACTCAGTCATACCAGTACGCCGGACATCCACACACTCATTATCTAACTCAGTTACACCAGTACGCCGGACATCCACACACTCATTATCTAACTCAGTTACACCAGTACGCCGGACATCCACACACTCCATTATCTAACTCAGTTACACCAGTACGGCGGAGATCCACACACTCATTATCTAACTAAGTCATACCAGTACGCTGGACATCCACACACTCATTATCTAACCCAGTTACACCAGTACCCCTGGCATCCACACACTCATCATCTAACCCAGTTACACCAGTAGGCCGGACATCCACACACTCATTGTCTAACCCAGTTACACCAGTACGCTGGGCATCAACACACTCATTATCTAACTCGGTTTCACCAGTACGCCGGACATCCACACACTCATTATCTAACCCAGTTACACCAGTACCCCTGGCATCCACACACTCATCATCTAACCCAGTTACACCAGTAGGCCGGACATCCACACACTCATTGTCTAACCCAGTTACACCAGTACGCTGGGCATCAACACACTCATTATCTAACTCGGTTTCACCAGTACGCCGGACATCCACACACTCATTGTCTAACTCAGTTACACCAGTACGCCGGACATCCACACTCATTATCTAACTCAGTTACACCAGTACGCCGGACATCCACACACTCCATTATCTAACTCAGTTACACCAGTACGGCGGAGATCCACACACTCATTATCTAACTCAGTCATACCAGTACGCCGGACATCCACACACTCATTATCTAACTCAGTTACACCAGTACGCCGGACATCCACACACTCATTATCTAACTCAGTTACACCAGTACGCCGGACATCCACACACTCCATTATCTAACTCAGTTACACCAGTACGGCGGAGATCCACACACTCATTATCTAACCCAGTTACACCAGTACCCCTGGCATCCACACACTCATCATCTAACCCAGTTACACCAGTAGGCCGGACATCCACACACTCATTGTCTAACCCAGTTACACCAGTACGCTGGGCATCAACACACTCATTATCTAACTCGGTTTCACCAGTACGCCGGACATCCACACACTCATTATCTAACCCAGTTACACCAGTACCCCTGGCATCCACACACTCATCATCTAACCCAGTTACACCAGTAGGCCGGACATCCACACACTCATTATCTAACTCAGCTACACCAGCACGCTGGGCATCCACACACTCATTGTCTAACTCAGTTACACCAGTACGGCGGAGATCCACACACTCATTATCTAACTCAGTCATACCAGTACGCCGGACATCCACACACTCATTATCTAACTCAGTTACACCAGTACGTCGGGCATCCACACACTCATTATCTAACTCGGTTTCACCAGTACGCCGGACATCCACACACTCATTGTCTAACTCAGTTACACCAGTACGCCGGACATCCACACACTCATTGTCTAACTCAGTTACAACAGTACGCCGGGCATCCACACACTCATTATCTAACTCAGTCATACCAGTACGCTGGGCATCCACACACTCATTATCTAACTCAGCTACACCAGCACGCTGGGCATCCACACACTCATTATCTAACTCAGTTACACCAGTACGCTGGACATCCACACACTCATTATCTAACTAAGCGACACCAGTACGCCGGACATCCACACACTCATTATCTAACTCAGTTACACCAGTACGCCGGACATCCACACACTCATTATCTAACTCAGTTACACCAGTACGCCAGGCATCCACACACTCATTATCTAACTCAGTTACACCAGTACGCCGGACATCCACACACTCATTATCTAACTCAGTTACACCAATACGCCGGACATCCACACACTCATTATCTAACTCAGTTACACCAGTTCGCCGGGCATCCACACACTCATTATCTAACTCAGTTACACCAATACGCCGGACATCCACACACTCATTATCTAACTCAGCTACACCAGTACGCCGGGCATCCACACACTCATTATCTAACTCAGCTACACCAGTACGCCGGGCATCCACACACTCATTATCTAACTCAGCTACACCAGTACGCCGGGCATCCACACACTCATTATCTAACTCAGTTACACCAGTACGCTGGACATCCACACACTCATTATCTAACTCAGCTACACCAGTACGCCGGGCATCCACACACTCATTATCTAACTCAGTTACACCAGTACGCTGGACATCCACGCACTCATTATCTAACTCAGTTACACCAGTTTGCCGGGCATCCACACACTCATCATCTAACCCAGTTACACCAGTAGGCCGGACATCCACACACTCATTGTCTAACCCAGTTACACCAGTACGCCGGGCATCAACACACTCATTATCTAACTCAGTTACACCAGTACGCCGGGCATCCACACACTCATTATCTAACTCAGTTACACCAGTACGCCGGGCATCCACACACTCATTATCTAACTCAGTTACACCAGTACGCCGGGCATCCACACACTCATTATCTAACTCAGTTACACCAGTACGCCGGGCATCAACACACTCATTATCGAACTCAGTTACACCAGTACGCCGGGCATCCACGCACTCATTATCTAACTCAGTTACACCAGTACGCCGGGCATCCACACACTCATTATCTAACTCAGTTACACCAGTACGCCGGACATCCACACACTCATTATCTAACTCAGCTACACCAGTACGCCGGGCATCCACACACTGATTATCTAACGCAGCTACACCAGTATGCCGGGCATCCACACACTCATTATCTATCTCGGTTACACCAGTACGTCGGACATCCATACACTCATTATCTAACTCAGTTACACCAGTACGCTGGACATCCACACACTCATTATCTAACTCAGCTACACCAGTACGCCGGGCATCCACACACTCATTATCTAACTCAGTTACACCAGTACGCTGGACATCCACACACTCATTATCTAACTCAAATACACCAGTACGCCGGGCATCCACTCACTCATTATCTATCTCGGTTACACCAGTACGCCGGACATCCACACACTCATTATCTAACTCAGTTACACCAGTACGCTGGACATCCACGCACTCATTATCTAACTTGGTTACACCAGTACGCTAGATTTCCACGCACTCATTATCGAACTCAGTTACACCTGTTTGCCGGGCATCCACACACTCATTATCTAACTCAGTTACACCAGTACGTCTGGCATCCACACACCCATTATCTAACTCAAATACACCAGTACGCCGGGCATCCACTCACTCATTATCTATCTCGGTTACACCAGTACGCCAGACATCCACACACTCATTATCTAACTTGGTTACACCAGTACGCCAGATTTCCACACACTCATTATCGAACTCAGTTACACCTGTATGCCGGGCATCCACACACTCATTATCTAACTCAGTTACACCAGTACGTCGGGCATCCACACACCCATTATCTAACTCAGTTACACCAGTACGCCGGGCATCCACACACTCATTATCTAACTCTGCTACACCAGTACGCCGGGCATCCACGCACTCATTATCTAACTTGGTTACACCAGTACGCCAGATTTCCACACACTCATTATCGAACTCAGTTACACCTGTATGCCGGGCATCCACACACTCATTATCTAACTCAGTTACACCAGTACATCGGGCATCCACACACCCATTATCTAACTCAGTTACACCAGTACGCCGGGCATCCACGCACTCATTATCTAACTTGGTTACACCAGTACGCCAGATTTCCACACACTCATTATCGAACTCAGTTACACCTGTATGCCGGGCATCCACACACTCATTATCTAACTCAGTTACACCAGTACATCGGGCATCCACACACCCATTATCTAACTCCGCTACACCAGTACGCCGGGCATCCACACACTCATTATCTAACTCAGCTACACCAGTACGCCGGGCATCCACACACTCATTATCTAACTTAGTTACACCTGTATGCCGGACATCCACACACTCATTATCTAACTCAGTTACACCAGTACATCGGGCATCCACACACCCATTATCTAACTCAGTTACACCAGTACGCCGGGCATCCACACACTCATTATCTAACTCAGTTACACCAGTACGCCGGACATCCACACACCCATTGTCTAACTCAGTTACAACAGTACGCCGGGCATCCACACACTCATTATCTAACTCAGTTACACCAGTAAGCTGGACATCCACACACTCATTATCTAACTCAAATACACCAGTACGCCGGGCATCCACTCACTCATTATCTAACTCAGTTACACCAGTACGCTGGACATCCACGCACTCATTATCTAACTTGTTTACACCAGTACGCTGGGCATACACTCTCTCATTATCTATCTCGGTTACACCAGTACGTCGGACATCCACACACTCATTATCTAACTCAGTTACACCAGTATGCTGGACATCCACGCACTCATTATCTAACTTGGTTATACCAGTACGCCAGACATCCACACACTCATTATCGAACTCAGTTACACCAGTACGCTGGGCATCCACGCACTCATTATCTAACTTGGTTACACCAGTACGCCAGACATCCACACACTCATTATCGAACTCATTTACACCTGTACGCCGGACATCCACACATTCATTATCTAACTCAGTTAAACCAGTACGCTGGACATCCACGCACTCATTATCTAACTCGGTTACACCAGTACGGCAGATTTCCACACACTCAGTATCGAAATCAGTTACACCTGTATGCCGGACATTCACACACTCATTATCTAACTCGATTACACCTGTACGCCGGATATCCACACACTCATTATCTAACTAATTTACACCAGCACGCTGGACATCCACGCACTCATTATCTAACTCAGTTACACCTGTACGCCGGACATCCACGCACTCATTATCTAACTCAGTTACACCTCTACGCCGGACATCCACACACTCATTATCTAACTCAGTTACACCAGTACGTCAGACATCTACACACCCATTATCTGACTCGGTTACACCAGTACGCCAGACTTCCACACACTCAGTATCGAACTCAATTACACATGTATGCCGGACATTCACACACTCATTATCTGACTCGGTTACACCAGTACACCAGACATCCACACACTCATTATCTAACTCTGTCATTCCTGGCCTTGGACAGGGGGCCCAACGAGAGGACATCATAAACGGTGCCTGTCCTGAGTATCAGTTTACACTGGGTACTATAGGAGCTGTGTCATGATTACTGCACATGCTCAGAACGTACATCCCAAGAAAGTGAATCTGCTCAACTGCAAGTCATAATCTGATTCCATCCTTCCCAATCAGTATTCATGTTGCATTGTATTTATATATTTTAGTTACTCTGGCATTACGCTTTGCATATTAAGGGCCTTTCTATGGAAATTCAAGGATTCAAAGTGCTATTGTAAGCTTTAGCCAAGGGATACGAAGACTGTAAGCTGGTTTCTATCGCCAAAAATCATAGAAGAAGAAAAATACTTTCTAGAGTTCGACTTGTGGTTGAGCGGATTTACTTCGTTCAAAATTGTCAGCATGCGCAGTAATCGCGACACACCTTTAATATTCTCATGTCATTCTATTGTCAAGGGTATGCTTTTACATATCAGTTATTACAGTAAACACGGATGATCGAATATGTCTGATGCATTCATTCTGCATGAATGGCTCTTCTTTAAGCTTCAGTGTCGGTGTAGATGCTGCTGTTGCCTTTGCAGAGTTCTGTGCGGCCAGGTTAGGTGCTTTAGTCACTTTGCTGGAAGGATGTGATGTTATTTATCCCCCAGATCCACCTAGTTTGTGGTCGTTGGCAGTTTGCAGCTTAATGAACTCTAAAGGCCTGTTTCACTGAACACTGCACCTCAGAGTGAAGTGACTTATTGGACGTCCATTAGCAATCAGTCATTTCCCTTTTCCCCTATTAAGTCTGCTACAGGCGGGAGATAAAATGTCATTTGTGCTCTTTCCCTCGACAGGAAAGACGAGTCACACTTGGCCAAAGGTCTGGTAAGGCCTCCCTGCACTGACTGTTTATACCCATGATGCTTTGCGTTTGATTTATCTATCCCAAGTTATGGGTTCTTCAGAGAGAAGCCCTGTTTTCTGTGAATGCACACTCAGGAAAATATAGGGGGAAATGGTGCCATTTTAACACCACTCCAGTGTTGTTTCTGCGTGTGCTACATTTGTTACAATAAAGATGAACACCTGGGAGTTCCTGTTATAAACCCTTACCAAACACCAAAAAGATCAACTTAGAAATGTTTATTGGATTATAGATAATGCAATTTCTCCTGCATTTGAAATTTCATCATCCCACCCAGGCTGGCCCATTGAAACCAACTGAGGGGTTTGTTTCACAAAGCAAGATTCCTGAGCAAAAGCAGCAGGCATAATTATTTTCACTTGCAGTCAGTGTTGAAGATTCTAGAGATCTTCCACGTTTTATGGACTGCAGATGTTCTGCTGACACAGCAGCTCTGCTTCATGATACAAGCGCTGGCTTCTAGAACATTCTCCTGCTGATCAACGGCTTTACATTATATTTCTTGCATTTATTTGACTGATGCAACTAAAGCACTTATAGCTGTTTAGACCAAGCAGGGACCAAAAGTCCCCTGGTGGATCATGGCACTGAGGGCCTCGTTTTAGTGCGGATCTTACTGTAGCTGCATTACGGCTTTATTAAATAATTAAAGTCCGCACACAGAAGGTTTCGATCAGAACGATCTCGTTCTGATCGAAACTTCGGCAAGTTGAATACATTTCTTGGGGAGCAATGGCCTTCAATGTGCGGACTTTAATTATTTAATTTGCGGATTTTTTGGATTGTCCTGCACCTGTATTTGAGTGGATATGCGTGCTCTAATTAAAAAAAAAATCTTAATTTTATGCATTACGGCTTTAGAAGGGATTACTTCATGGGAGGGTTAAAAGTGGAATGTACTGCACAAGAGAAAGATCTGGGAGTGATTGTTAACCAAACCCTCACAGGCTCTATCCATTGTGCCGTAGCAGTTAAAAAAGCCAATCAGATGCTAGGATACATTGCCAAAAGTATTGAGTGCAAATCTAAGGAGGTGATGCTTCTTCTGAACAACACATTCATTAGACCACACCTGGAGTATTGTGCACAGTTCTGGGGACCATACTTTAAGAGAGATATAGAGGCTCTAGAGAAAGTTCAGAGAAGAGCCACTAAGCTTATTCCAGGTATAAAAGATGAAAGCTACAAGAAGCGGCTGAAGTTCCCTAATCTCTTTAGTCTTAGGAAATGGAGACTCAGGGGTGATTTGATTGAGGTCTTTAAATATGTTAAAGGGATTAACAAGTGAATTATGTAGGATTCCTTCGACTAAGTGTTGTGAGTAGAACTCGGGGTCACAAATGGAAGTTGACCAAAGGTAAATTTAGCACTGATATTCGGAAATATTTCTTCACCCAAAGAATTATTTCAATGTGGAATAGCTTACCAGACCATATTGTTGAGGCAGAGACCTTGGGGGTTTTCAATAGCAGGCTTGATTTAAAGCTAGATACCATTGAGTCATTCAGTATCTGAAGGGATATATTCACAATAGTATAAAGAAACTGGCAAGCTTAGTTGGGCTGAAAGGCCTGTTCTTGCCATTTATGTTATGTTATGTTATGTTATGTTATGTTATGTTATGTTATGTTATGTTATGTTATGTTATGTTATGTTATGTTATGTTATGTTATGTTATGTTATGTTATGTTATGTTATGTTATGTTATGTTATGTTATGTTATCCACTGGCCTGTTGTGGTCCTTTCAAACACCTTCGCCGCGATGAGGCTCGTCATTCTTTAATTTTCAGCTGCTAATTCTTTTCAGTCTGGTTTGGTAGATTATGGTTGCAGTAATAACCCTCAGTGGGTAGATCTCCAGGAGCTGGGTTTGTTAACCCCGAAAACCCTATGGACCGATCTATGGACCAAATGCAGCTGCTCTATTCCAACCAGTGGAACCTGAGGCCTATTTTCAGTTCAAGTGGAGATTCAACAATCCCAAATATGTTGATAAATTACAGGGAAATGTTTATAAAATGATGTACAAGATCTAAGTATGTTCCTTAGACATAAGGCTTTGGCCATAAAAACATGGCATCTTGGGATTGAATATTTCATTCCGTGTGAGTGTGATGTAGCTTCAGTGAATAACAGAAAACTGTAGATGCGTATGTGTGTGACATTGTCCAACAGTGTAAAAAAATATTGCTTTTTCTGGCTTTGAACCCACTGCAGGGAAAACTTAGAATAAAAGTTTGAGTTCATGGGTTTAGCTGCGGCCCCTGCGTCTCTCTCTCGTTTAGGACCTTTATGAGAAAAGTCTGGTGCGGCTGGAGGACTGCAGCCTCCCGGTGGACCTCTTGGAGCTGAAGAGCTTTTTTAATGTCCCACAGGTGAGAAAATCCTCAAATCTGTCATGTCTTTACGGTCCTGCGGAGGCATCGGGATTTATAAAATACAATAACCCTGAATTTCGGGAGCATCCGCCAATAAATCAGAGCTTGTGAAAAACATCTTGCATCGTTTCTTTTATGTCTCATTCCAGAACTTGGTGAAAGTTATGACATTATGTCCGATGCAGCATTTGGTATGTACATAAATCTCCCTCAGTGTTTCTGCTAATGTAGCAGCACATCTTACCTACTGCCAAGTTTTCTTCCGGGCTTCAGTGTCTCAGTTGTAAGAGCTGTTTTCTTTCCTTGTCAGAGAACTAAAGGGCTTGCTGTGTTCCAGAAAAGCATGGATAAATTCAATGCTGAGGCCAAGTACAAATTCTTCCGGTGAGTGGTTTTTTGGGCTGTGCTCATTTCTCCTCACTGCCACAGTTATGTGATCTTTCCTGTCTATAATCAGCTCTTACAGTGGAGCATGTGTGTCACTTCTGATTTATCTTATGTGCATGTACATGGATCTATTATAGTACTACTGAAAAAGTCATTCATTGCATAAAACATTTGTTATCCTCGCGTAATCCTAGGAAGGAGTTTGTTTTATTAGGAACACCGCACTAATACTGAGCGGGGCCTGCTCCTGCTTGTAGAACAAATCGCAGTGGTATTGATTCAGTGAGGTCTTGGAAAAATTCCTCTGAGATTCTAGTCCGTGTTGATATGATTCCATCACATCATTTCGGCAGATTTTATCAGTTGCACATTTGTGCTGTGAAGCCTCCATTTTCGAATTTCTCAAGATCTGGCGGCTGGAGAGACCAGTGAAGTGCGCTTGAAGTCATGTTCATAAAACCAGCGTGAGGTGAACATAAGTTATGGTGCATTATCATTCTGGAGTTAGGCCTTTGAAGACTGGTAAACCATGGCCCATAAAGGACATAGTCAGGAACAATATGAGGCTGTGGCACACCAGCGACGTTTGATCGCTATTGTGTGGCCCCAAGAGCGTCAAGGCAATTTCCCCCACGCAGTTACGGAATCAGCGCCAGACTGAAGTGTTAACACTTGGCGGCAGGGCGGCCTTCTGCTGTTCTTAACCCATCCATCTCATGGTCTGCCCTGCTCTGCATGTGCAGATGTTTTTCTGCTCATTTCAGTTGCAAAGAGAGGTTGTCTTGGTTACTGAAGCCCTTCTGTTAGAACAAACCAGTCTGGCCATTGTCACCTGACCTCTTTCATCAAGAAGGCATTTCCATCCATAGATCTACCTCTCACTGGATACGTCTTTTTTCACACCATTCTTTGTAAACTCTATAGACAGCTTTGCATGGAAATTCGCCTGAGTTCAGCAGTTTCAGATGTTCTCAACCCAGCTGGTCTGGTGTCTGCTTGCATGCCACAGGGCCCCTGAGATCCGTTTATTCCCATCCTGATGTTTGATGTGAACATTAACTGAAGTTTCTTACCTGTATTTGCAGAATTTTATGCACCACGTTGTGGTGGAGACTGGCTGAACGAATAATTGATCGAGTTAGCTAGTGCACTGATGTTCCTGCTTAAACTGCTCCTAAATTTTGTGTGTGTGTGTGTGTGTGTGTGTGTGTGTGTGTGTGTGTGTGTGTGTGTGTGTGTGAGAGTGAGTGATTACGGTTTATCCCCAGGTTGGGTTTCAGTTCCTTTCTTGTAAAATTTTCCTTTGATTCGGGGGCTAATTTTGAATTGTAAGAGTTCTTATTTCATAAGCTACACGTTGGCCTACATGTGCCAAGCCTGTTCCCCAATGCAAACTGAAGCACTGATCCCACCCAAAGTGGAAGCTGTGAGCAGAACTTAACCCTTTGAGTGTCGAATGCATTTTCAAGGAATTAAAAATGTAGTTATCCTGAGCTGTTGAAAACCTATCATGTGGCAACTTGTTTAACGGGAGCTCTTTTAAACATGTTGCCACATGAGAGGTTTTCAACAGCATCTGGTTTTGATATCTTACATCATTGGGCAATAATAGTTGCCCACAGCGCTGAAAGGGTTAATCACTTCTGTCCTTTTGATTAATTCTACATTCTTGTGTTTCGCTAGCATGCTAGATGGGTTGTTGAATGTTGTCACTCACTGAACCACAGAAACACTCTTGTCTCTCTGTTTTAGATGCAGCTCTATTGAACGATGATTCATTCCTTTCGCTAACGCTCAGTTTCTCTCGTGGCAGGTGCATGTTAAAGACCAGTCACCATGCGGGAGTGGAGGGCTACGTCATTAAGAACATTAGAAATCAGATTGAGTTTGCATTAAAGGTGGGCGACAATCTTACAAACATTATTAGCAGACCTCCAGTACGTGTTTTCTTCCAGCAGGTCCCATCGCTATCTTGGGCCTCGTTCAGTCTATCAACTTTAATTAAGCTAATGAGCTGTTCATGGTTTCGATTGCGGCGTTATGGTTGTAGTGCAGTTAAGACATTTTAATTGTCACGTACAGCTGTACAGTTGATGCACTTGAAAGGCACTGCAGACCTTATGTTGATAAGAATTGTCCCCAGTGTGCATTGCTTGATTTGTTTGGCCCAGCACTTCTGTTTTGAACTGCTGGATATGAAATGACTTCAGTGAAGTATGCTCAGCAAACATACCGCAAATGCAGAAGGCTTCAGATTAATTCAGTCATTAATAATTTGTGCTTTGAGATGAGAGTATAAAATTGCGTTTTCAGGACCTTAGCGGCCACGTATCAAAGACGTGAATCAAATGAAGTTTCTCTCATTTTCCAAATGATGTACTGGATGCCACTTCATTAGAGGAACGCTCCAGGAACCCTTGGAAAAAGTGTCATGGAGCCCTTGTTGCTTGACATGTAAATATGTTTTTGTCCTAATAGACTTTTAAATGAGAAAACCGAGCAGAGGCCTAATTGTCTTTGTTCTATTTGAGGTTAAAGGCCTTACTGAAGGCTGAAACAGCTGTACTTATCGCTGAATAAACACCAACCTTGCGAGGCGGAGGACCTCATTTGACAAAGCTTCAGACCCCCTCATACGGTTTATACTGTCTGGTTGTGTTGGTCTTTGCCGGAATTAACTCAGGTTACAATCTTCTGCAAAGTTACGGCAGAATCCCTTTACTAACATGCTGAGCAAAGTGTCGTTTACTCTGATTGGATACTCTTTGCGCTTGTTCTTATGTAGTTTGTCAGCTCAGGCCCTTGAGATCCGGAAAGATTGTGAGCTGTAACCAATCAAAGAGAAGAACACATAATCAAGTATTTTAGACGTGGGATTCTGTCAGTCTTGACCCAAGTAACTTCTGAATGCGATGCAGATTACCTTAAACCAGATGACTAAAACAGACTAGACTGGCTCCAAACCTTGTGTCAAAGGTACAAGGCTGAGTCCTGGTAGTTTGGAGCTAAGTAATTATCGACACACTGCTCGGAGTGGGTTGCAGGGTTGATACTAAGTGGGATGCAGGGTTGATTGTGTTACGAGGTTGTGTCTTCCCACAGCCGGGGAACGGGAATGCCTGGTTCCTGGGGGTCCACCTGCTGCCACTCCTCCGGCTGGTTCTCCAGCTCCCGCAGGGACCCGAGACTGACCTCCTGCAGGGCCTGGACAGGTGAGCCATGCCCCCAAAACCCAAACTCTTCACCTTCTCTTAAGCTGCTTAAGTCTTTCCTCAAAACTTTTATCTTTTATATTAGGAATTAATTTGGTGGACCTTCTTTGAACCTTTTCTTTACATCATTGAACCTCATGACTCCAGACATGCAGTGCACTATCTGAAAAAGGTCCTGTCTCCTGTCCTACTCTCTAGGATCATGGAGTCTCTGAACCTGTTACGCTATCTGTTGATCCGGGATAAAGAGTGGGATAACGAGGTAAGCGGTCCTGTTTCAGTGACACTGTAGTTCCCATCTGTCACATGGTTGTGAATAACCAAACTACAATGGGTATTTTGAACTTTACTGACTCCTCTGTAAACTTCCTTGGCATTTTCAGACAGGGATATGGACCGAACTGTACAAAATTGAGGACTACTACCTGAAGCCACTACGTTTGGGCCTAAATATGTCCAGAGCTCACTATGAGGCGGAACTGAAAAGCACTCAGGAGAACCGAAAGGTCAAAGCCAAGGGTACGACGCTCAGGGCACCATCAGCATAACTCAGTGACGGGCTTCTGGGTTTACCACTAAAGTGCTCTATGATGCATTTAGCATTAGCCACTTACAGCCTTAATGTATGCCCACAACAAGAACTGTAACTGCGGAGATAAGGAGGTAAGCGGAGGGTAATGTTCTCTAAATGGTCTGTTGGCTGCGTCGTTGATCATTTTGAAAGTGACGCTCCGTAAATTTGGAAGAAATTTTATTGGCTGTCCAGGCTTGATTCTCATGGCTGGAAAAAAATCATGGGAAAGTCATCTCAAGTTGCCGTTCGACAATGTTGCTGCATTTATAGTGTGGTGAAGATCCCATGACTCATTTCAGTTTGAAAAGTTTCAAAAACATCACATTTATCTGACAGGCCTTGTTTATTGGGTGGATAGGCCTTTAAGCAGAACAGATGGTTTCTCTCAGTCATTTTAGACCACATCCTTCAGTCGTGATCAGTCCGCTGGTGTGTTCTGTGCATTTAATGCCTGTGCTGCATTTTTCGTTGGACTGATAGAGCTGAAGGAGAGCGTGCCAACGATGAGCGTGACTGTGGGGGGTGAGAAGATGCCCAACATGACCCCGGAAGCACAGATTCAGGTGGGAGGACCTGGACATGCTTCGGACATCATATCCTGTCTGTGGAAGTAGCCCAGGCCTTTTGCTTGTGTCACATCCTGTCTGTGGCTTAGGTCATGTGCTCCTGTCACATCCTGTCTGTGTCTATGGCTCGGGTTGCGTGCTAGTGTCATATCTTGTCTGTAGCTCAGGTCATGTGCTCGTGTCACATCCCGTCTGTGTCTGTGGCTCAGGTCATGTGCTCGTGTCACATCCCGTCTGTGTCTGTGGCTCAGGTCATGTGCTCGTGTCACATCCCGTCTGTGTCTGTGGCTCAGGTCATGTGCTCGTGTCACATCCCGTCTGTGTCTGTGGCTCAGGTCATGTGCTCGTGTCACATCCCGTCTGTGTCTGTGGCTCAGGTCATGTGCTCGTGTCACATCCCGTCTGTGTCTGTGGCTCAGGTCATGTGCTCGTGTCACATCCCGTCTGTGTCTGTGGCTCAGGTCATGTGCTCGTGTCACATCCCGTCTGTGTCTTTGGCTCAGGTCATGTGCTCGTGTCACATCCCCTCTGTGTCTGTGGCTCAGGTCATGTGCTCGTGTCACATCCCCACTGTGTCTGCGGCTCAGGTCATGTGCTCGTGTCACATCCCGTCTGTGTCTGTGGCTCAGGTCATGTGCTCGTGTCACATAACGTCTGTGTCTGTGGCTCAGGTCATGTGCTCGTGTCACATCCCGTCTGTGTCTGTGGCTCAGGTCATGTGCTCGTGTCACATCCCGTCTGTGTCTGTGGCTCAGGTCATGTGCTCGTGTCACATAACGTCTGTGTCTGTGGCTCAGGTCATGTGCTCGTGTCACATCCCGTCTGTGTCTGTGGCTCAGGTCATGTGCTCGTGTCACATCCCGTCTGTGTCTGTGGCTCAGGTCATGTGCTCGTGTCACATAAAGTCTGTGTCTGTGGCTCAGGTCATGTGCTCGTGTCACATCCCGTCTGTGTCTGTGGCTCAGGTCATGTGCTCGTGTCACATCCCGTCTGTGTCTGTGGCTCAGGTCATGTGCTCGTGTCACATCCCGTCTGTGTCTGTGGCTCAGGTCATGTGCTCGTGTCACACCCTGTCTGTGTCTGTGGCTCAGGTCGCGTGCTCGTGTCACACCCTGTCTGTGTCTGTGGCTCAGGTCATGTGCTCGTGTCACACCCTGTCTGTGTCTGTGGCTCAGGTCATGTGCTCGTGTCACATCCCGTCTGTGTCTGCGGCTCAGGTCATGTGCTCGTGTCACATCCCGTCTGTGTCTGTGGCTCAGGTCATGTGCTCGTGTCACATCCCGTCTGTGTCTGTGGCTCAGGTCATGTGCTCGTGTCACACCCTGTCTGTGTCTGTGGCTCAGGTCGCGTGCTCATGTCACACCCTGTCTGTGTCTGTGGCTCAGGTCATGTGCTCGTGTCTCACCCTGTCTGTGTCTGTGGCTCAGGTCATGTGCTCGTGTCACATCCCGTCTGTGTCTGCGGCTCAGGTCATGTGCTCGTGTCACATCCCATCTGTGTCTGTGGCTCAGGTCATGTGCTCGTGTCACATCCCGTCTGTGTCTGTGCTGATGGAGAGCAGGATAATCTTTATGCCCCTGCGTTGAAGAGCACAGGGACCGATTTACCAATGACCAAAACTGATTTTTTTCCCCCCATTTCAGGTTCTGAACTCGGCCTTGTGCACGTTTGACCTGATGGAGAGCATTCTGGTCCGGATTGAGGAGATTGTTGAGACGAAAGCCTGACTCCAGTCCAGTAGGAACTCATTGGTTAATCCTCACACAGCGATTCCATTTCCCCCAGTCCTCTACTTCCTCATCTCCCATTGGCTCTGTAGTGTTATGTATGAATGATGCAATATTATATTTATGAAAGAATGCTGGGAGGGACGAACGGTGTATGGTTTATGCGACTCACTTTTCCAATTTGGAAGTTAAACTAAACTGGATCAGAGTTTGAATCGCCTGTTTGATTCTTGTTTAAAATCGGACAGAATCGTTATCAATCAGCTCATTTTGGTTCACCTGACATGGAAAGTTGCTGCTCATTTTTATACCATTTAAAAGGTTTTAAATAAAAAAGCCTTTCAACACAAGCTGCATTCACTGTTTCCTATGGCCTGCATGATCAGTACCGACACCTCCACATCTATAGTGAACGAGATTTAAGGCTGTTTTATACTTGTAGGATGTGGCGTCAGACATCTAAAGAAAAGCGTCAGACGACACGAATGCTTTTACGCTTAAATGAAATGTAGGACGACGTCTGCAGCGGAGGCTGTCAACTCCAAAGTAATTATGAATTTATTGTTTCAAAACCAAACAATATTTTTGCTGAAGCTCCTGTATCTGCTTCCCATTGCCTTGACAACCACTGAATTTTTAGTCCATCCAGCGAATGAAAATGTGCGACTACTAACCAACGACAGTGCCTGTGGTGTTACACATACTCAACGAGTGCTAGACTGTTGGACGACACTTCGTCTGGCTCTTGGACATCATTCTAGTCAACAGACGCAATTATGAAACTGCCTTTTTGTCGCTCGGATTGCTCTGTGGAATAGGAGCGGGTGATGCTTAAGTGCAGGGGTGTCAAATCTTATCCGCAAAGGTCTGCTGTGGATGCAGGTTTTCAATTTAGCGCAGCGCTATATAATTAATAAATAAACTAATCACTGTTAAGTTGCTTTTCCACCGGACGCGGAACAAATTTTTCACACGACAGACTTTGAATGTAATCTGTAATCTATTGTGTGAAAAAATTCATTTCGCGTCCAGTGGAAAAGCAGTTTAATAGTGCTGCACCTGATTTTACTCATCAAGATCTTAATTGAACCCCATGATTAATTAGATGATTCAGCTGTTGTTGCGCTGGGCTAAATTGAAAACTTGCGCACACAGCGGTCTCTGCGGATAAGATCGGACACCCCTGCTTCAGTACAGTGCGCCGTTCTCAAATTCTCTCCCTGTGTGTCTGCCGCAGGATAATGTTCACATTTGAGCGGCACTGATGCCACAAAGCAGAAGGTTGTGGGTTTGAATCTAGCCTATGTGTTTGCATTTTCTTCCTTTGTCATGAGGGTCTCTGCTTGGGCTGCCAGTTTGTTCCCACAGTGAAGACATGCAAGTCAAGCTGACTGGTGAAAACTGCCAAATAGGTATGAGGGTGTGAGTGACTGATGTTCATGGGTACCGAAGGACTTCTCAGGAGCAGTAGCTACTAAAGGATATTTTATGTGTTACTGAATTATCGCGTTACTATTTGGTGTAAAGGTACCACCATTTTCTAAATCTGAGTGTTCTTTGAAAGCAAAAGATGTTGCCATCGTATAAATAACCGGCAGAATTAGCCCTGAGCATTCGCACGTAACTGATCATTTAAGAGGACTGACGGCTCAGCTCCGCTAAACGCTGAAATAAATTAGCGGCCCATTCTCCTCCCCCCCCCAAAGCTGGAACAATCGGCTGGATGTTCTCTGTCATCGGCGCTGTCAGGGATTTGTGATTGTGCTCTGTCCTCCCGGGGATGGAGCCGTCGCATTGCAGACAGAAGATTTATTTACAGTATGCCGCTGTGCCTTCTCCCACCTGCTCGAACCAAGGACTGAACCAAGGACAGGGGGTGCATCTCAAAGCCTAGGCTGCATCCTTCAAAGGCTGCATTTTTTGGGGTCATCACTCACTTCCATCTGCTAAACTGACATTTAGGGTGAGGGACAAGGTTATATTTAGGGTTAGGTCTTAGAGTTAAGGTTGGGGAAACAAGCGAAAACTCGCTTAAACCAATGCTGTTTAACGTAGATGAAGGGAAGATTATGTCAGTTCGGCAGATGGAAATAACCCTTTGAGCGCTGAATACATTTTCAAGGAGTTAAAAATGTAGTTATCCTCAGCTGTTGAAAACCTTTCATGTGGCAACTTGTTTAAAAGAGCTCCCCTGCGGGAGCTCTTTTAAACAAGTTGCCACATGGTAGGTTTTCAATAGCGTCTGACTATGATATCTTACGTTGCCCACAGCGCTGAAAGGGTCAAGTGACGACCCCTAAAAATGCAGCCTCGAAGCATGCAGTCTACACTTTGAGATGCACCAATGGACAACCAAACGTCTCCTGAAAGGTGAAGGCAAAACGTCTCAATCGCCAACTACTGGCCGACTGCAGTACTACTTATAAGCCCAAATGCCACACAGAAAAAACTGCATACATGATATTATTTTTTCTGTAGATGGTTTCTTCCTTTTTAGCTCGCCGGGACTAATGTCCAGAGAGCTATTGTCGTACCCCCGGCATCCGCGTCCGCATCCGTCCGCCTGCAAAAAAACTTTAACCTTGCCCCGGCGAGCTTTGTTGTCTTTCTGACAACTCTTGTTAAGAAGCTCTTACCATGCTGATCTATATTCTAGCATCAATTTTTCTGATAAGTTTGCTGTATTTGATATTATGCAAAAGGGGCGTGTAGTCCTAATAAAGAGCAGTGATTGGCAACCACAGTGCGCGTGGACTGAGTCCCGATAGCCCCTGCCCCATACGGACTTCGTTTTGTGAATAGTAATTTTACATAGAGCTGGAGTAGGAACATCAACAGGAGAGTCATGAAATTCTTCATAGGGCTAGCTAACTGCGATTGTGCCTCAAGCAAGACAGATTGCAAGCAAAAACGACGAAATGAGTTGCTCTGCTGTCAACTGTACTGACCAAACTGACCAAGTTGGCTAGCTACCTTGGCTATGTTAAGACAACAAGCAGAGTAGCAAACTTTTATGATTAATATGGGGGAAAATGGTGATCGGTAGCCATTCCTAACTGGCCAAATATACATTTTAAATTTTAGAGAGTACCTGTTAAAGTAAGCATTTGAATGAAATTAACGGCACTGTGTAATAAAATGTCGTTCTTATGAACTTGAAATATTATGCCAGTGCTGCAGTAGTTTCAGCCTTTAGCTTCCAGTTCTGCAGTCTGTATCTACGGCGATAAAATGCGGGTTTTTCAATGTCTCTCCTGCCATTGTATGTAGTGTAATGAAGAAATATCTGAAAGAGAATAGTTGTAACACTTTTTCAAAGCAATACAAGTGTCCATTGAAAGCCATATTTCGGGGCTAAAAGTTCCTCTTTGACGAAAACATGGGGAGAAGGGCCCATGACTGCCACTGGAGAGGGAGTGTAGCCTCACTGCTTTGTGTGCTGGGCTATGCCATGCTGATGACGAGGACATCACTATCTGTCCAGCACATAGATACAAGCTTGGCCTTGACTGGAAGCCGTCGCGGAAGTTCCAGCACCCCCTCCACTATTCAAGTCGGCGACCGCTTCAAGAACACGCAATTGGGGCATCAATGTCAAAAGAAATTTTTGATATTTTGAACATTTTACCACTGACTGCATCAGATAGGTACTTGACAATGTACTACCGGTGCTAGACCTAGGCCTGGCCGATATTTGAACAAATGCCATGACAATTCACAGTCGCATGCATTGATGCAGCTGCATCGTTATCCGTGATCAGTAGCCTGATCAACCACAAGGTCTGTGAGAGGAGTAGAGACTGGGATGGAAGGAAATCTCTGGGTCGCTGGCTAAGAAAATCCAAGGCCGTTTTGTGAAAGACGACCGGTGAACTGCCCAGCAGGTTTCAAGTTACTTTTCCCGTCTCTCTGTCCAACAGAAGTGTGGCCACTTGAACAAAGATAATACTGACACTCCTTTAGATGACCAGCTCCTGTTAGCCTCCTGCATGACATGGGACTGCAGGCAAAGGTCATTGAAAAGGTGGATCTGTGAACTCTTAGTAATAGTGAAGGAGTTCACATGGATTCTATATCTTGTGTTATGGCCCCAATTTGTTATGATTTTTCTCCATTAATTGGTCAGGATATTCTAGCCATGTTCAATAGTTGGCTGGGAAATGTCCAGACCATCCCGACCCAAATCTACACCGATGGTTGAAAGAAGGCAACAAGCTTTATTGTTTATTTCCAAGACTGTTCATGTTTATTAATAAGAGGCATGCCAGTTTTCACAAGTGCTGTCAAATTTAGTCATTAATTTCAATCTGATCACTCCCCAGGAACTTACATAAAGGTGTCCCATATTTCTCTGAACTTATGTTGCTAACAGGAAACTAAAAAAGTTGATTTCTCCTGTGCCAAGCAAGATGCCGCTTCCTGTAACCACATTCCAGGTGTAGGGTGGTCCTTACTTTTCCACCTCAATGACATCACTAGGACCCTAGACTATTTGCCAAACCCCCCAATTTAGTATCATCTGCAAATTTAATCTGCTCTCAATATTCCTGTCAAGGTCATTAATGTAAATGAGGAACAGCAGGGGTCCCAACACCGATACCTGGGGGACGCCACTCCCCACCATACCGAGCTCAGATGAGATATCACTGACCACCACTCTTTGTGTTCTGTCCTGTAACCAGTTTTGAATCCACTTCAGAATACCTCCTGTAACTCCAATGAAGCTCATTTTAAAATTAGTCTCTTATGCGGTACTGTATCAAATGCTTTCTGAAAATCCAAGTACATGATGTCATAGCCCTGCTCTGGTCGTAAGTCCTGGTGGCCTCTTCAAAAAATTCCAGAAGGTTTGTTAGGCATGACCTTCCCTTCCGAAAACCATGTTGGCTATCCCTCAAGATACTGTTACGTTCAAGAAGTAAGTCCAGCTCATCTTTTATGAGAGATTCCAATATTTTGCACGAAATGCAAGTTAAACTCACTGGCCGGTAGTTTCCTGGCTTGGTACGGTCCCCTTTCTTATATATTGGTATTATATTGCCCTGTTTCCAATCATTCGGTATTTCTCCAGTTTCTAAAGACCGTCTGAAGATGGCGGATAGCGGCTTAGAGATAAACTCACCAGCTTCCCTGTGCACTCTAGGATATAAGCCATCAGGACCCGCCGCCTTATGTGCTTTTAGTTTATGCAACTTGTCTAATACTTCGTTATCCCGAACCTCTATTTCCGCTAAATAATCTTGAGCATTTGACATGCCCTCTGGCCAAATAAAGACCCTCTGAGGTAAAATTCTCAACAAAGTAACTGCTTAAGGCATCCGCAATATGCTTGTTATCATATAGCAGCGATCCATTCTTTATGCACTTAAACTGCTCTTTAACTTTCCTTTTTCTGCTACAGTACTGAAAGAAGTGCTTAGGGTTAGTTTTCCCCCCTCTGTAATTTGTCTTTTATACAGTCTTCTAGCATTCCATTGCTCTTTTTTGACCACAGACCGCATTTTACAGTATTCAGCCCTAGTGTTCTCATTGTTATCCTTTATGTACATCTTATAAAGATTCCTCTTTTCCCTCAACGTCCTACGAATACTTTTGGTCATCCACTGAGGATTCTGCTTTTTCAGCTTACTTTTGGACACCTTTAGAATGAATCTGCATTGTGATTCAAGTAAAACCCCCTTAAATCTTTCCCACATCTCATTTACAGACTCGCAGTCCAGGAGTGTCTCCCAATTTATTTCAGCTAGATATGAGCACATTCTGTCAAAGTTTGCTCGCCTAAAATTGAAAATTTTTGTTTTAGAATGTACCTTTTTAACTTCCCATGAAACATCAAAATTAACAGCAGAGTGATCACTTGTCCCAAGTGGCTCCAGTACCTCAACATTGCAAATTCTATCGGGGTCATTACAGAGCACTAAGTCTAAAATTGCCAGAAGTCTAAAGTTCAACGATGAAAACACCAGTTAGCCATCCAGCCACACCCTTCGCAAGTGCAGTTGCAGCAGTGGGAAAGATGGTCACTTCCTGCTTCGGACAAAGCCTAAACAGTGGATGGGAAGACCATGTTGCCGACTTCTGCGAGGCCTATGCGAAACTTGGCATCTCGATCACACCCAAATTCCACATCATCAGAGACCATTTGCATGAGTTCTGTAAGTGCCATGGTTATGGATGTGAATGTGTTTTGTCTGACTTGGGTGCATGTGTTAAGACTGCTAGTGTAATTATAAAACTCTGGTAGGTTTGTATAGCATTTTCCCTCAATAAATGAAATCATCATTTAAAAACTGCATTTTGTCTTTTTCGTGAGTTATCTTTGTCTAATATTAAAACAATTGTTTTAAAGGGATGCATCTCTGCCCCCTAATTCTCAGTTCTAGGTCTGGCCCTGATGCCCAGCCTATTCCCCACTACAGCAAATGAGGCTAAAAACTCCCAGTAGGGAGAAAAATCCTCAAACAGGGGTGAGAAAAAACTCCCCAGTGGGAAGAAATCTCAGGAGGAACCCGGCTATAGTGGGGAAGCCCATCCTCCGCGGGTTAGCTAGTTAATAATGTTCAAGTCAGGCCCATTAAAATTCATTAAAAACATCTAAGCAGTGGCATCTATGGCTCCAGAAAGTGGCGAGACAAGGATATATAGCAGAACTAGAGCAGGACAGCAGCAGAGATCTCCCGGTGAGAAACAGGGTTTGGACGGTCTATGGGCTCAGTGTTCTGGAGGGAAAAGATCCCCTGAAAAAGACAGAAAAAAGGGGGTCAGGCACTGGATAAAACTACTGCATACTGATTAAAATTCTGTCCTGTGTCGGGTACCAAGTAAAAATTCTGGAGCAACTAGTCTAGAAACAGTCAACACTCCTCCATCCACTAATTGTAGCATAGAGGCAAAACAATTATGCCAGGCTGTGAGATCACCGCCACCAGAACCATGTGGACCTTCCAGGTGACTAAGGCTGTAGCTAATCACACTGGCACCGTTAATGCATGCTCTGTGTCACCGGTTCCATACAGATTTACTTAACACTGGCTTCAAATACCATGTGTATCCACCCAGAATCTTGGCTGTAGTCAGTCTGACCAGAACCAAATAAATATGCCAAACCAATGATATGTTAATTAAGCATAGGCTTGACTAAAGAGGTACATTTTCAGCCTGCTCTTGAAGACCGAGTGTGTCTTAAGCCCAAATAAGTCTTGTCACATTGTTCCATAATATTGGGCTTTGTGAGAGAAGTCTGTAACACTGGATATATTTGGAATTTTCAAATATTCATTTGATTATTTGTGAACAAAGTAGTCCTAGCGGGGAGTAAGGAGTGAGAAGGCTGCAAAGATACTCTGGGGCCAACTCATTTAAAGCTTTGCAAGTTGGCAGCAGTAGTTTATATTCAATTCTACATTTTACAGGCAGTCAATGAAGATTTTTGAACGCTGGGCTATTGTGGTCACATTTCTTAGTCCTAGTTCAAAGAAAACTTTTCATCTGGTCTTCGACATGTTCCTGCGATACACAGTACATAAAGACAACAATCAGAGATGAATTCATTCATAAGAGCTGCTTTAGAGTTCAAGGATAATTAGTGTGCCAAATTTGAAAGAACTTTTAAACAAGCAGACAGAGTCGGCTATATTCCCCGCCTACTATTCTATTCTGAGAAAGGTGCAAACCCTAAAAGGCACATCTAGGCATGTTGATTGTTCCACACAAAGTTTCGTTAAGCTGGGTTCAGTAGTTTTTGAGTTCTGCCCCGGAAACCAAGTGGGACGGACGCACGCACTCACGGACGGACGGAGCCCATTTCAATACCCCCCCCAGCTTCGGTTGGGGGGGGATTAAAAAAAAGAAAGAAAAAAGGAATGAAAGAATTTATTTTTTTATTTTTTTTATCTACCTTAAGACCAAAAATCAACAAAAGGTTATTTTTCCATGCGCATGTGACCTCTTTTGCGGCCGAAACATGTTGGTTCTGTGAGTTTGAATATGAACTAGCTGTTTAATTAAAAGCTTTTTAATTTAAGAAGAGTTGCCTTGGACATTCTGCTTTTCTATGTTTGAAACTGAATTGAAATTGTCCAGTCCACGGCTAAATTAACATCACTTTAAGAGTAATGACATTACAATTTGTTTGCCAAATGTCTTTGGACTCTGTATTGTATTCATAAAACCACCGTTTTTTTTTTTCTTTCTTTGTATTTTTCTTCCGACCGACCGACCGACCGACCCAATAAATTATTAAAAAATTTGCGTTTCAAAAAAATGAACTGATTTATCTCATTTTGCTGTCAACCCTTCATATACCCAATGCTTGAATATTCATGAAACAATACCCCCAAAACTGCAATGGAGAGTGAGCTGGTTAGTCTCAGCTTGACACCAACATAAAAATCAGTTAAAGTTTGCCTCAGTGCTATTTCATTAGTGCACATGGTCCTGGATTGAGACAGCGAGGCTAGGTGGTGCATCTCAGCGGCCATATTCTGGAATTCTGAAGGAAAAAGACTAAAGTTTAGTGGCGAACTGAAGTTCTTACTCCACAAGACATCAACTCTCCTTGTGGTCATAATAGTTATTGCAATCTTATATTTTGCAAAGTGGCCTGTTGCGGCATTGGGGGGGGGGTGTTACATTCGCTGTCGTCATACTTTTATGAAAACAGCCAGGCAGGAGTGCACAATCAGACAAACCACTGGCCTATTAAATGAGGATATACTTAATGACCAGTCACGATGAACAGTGTCAGAGAGGAACATACCCTGTGACCCAATTCACTGCTGACTCCACTACCGGTCGCCTCTACTCGCCAACCAAGCAGGACGGAGCTGGATTCTGGGACTGAGGGAGAACATTAAAATGACCTAGATCAGCTGACTGTACCAACGCACAGGGCACTGCCACTGTACACAACAATGCACTGCAGCAGAATGCATCCTATCTGTAATGTGAATAGAAGTATTGACCTTTCTTTTGTGAAGCCCAGACTGGAGCTAGGTTTAGACATGTCCTGGGCATGTCTGAGATGGAAAGTCCCAGAGAATAATAAAAAAAAAAAGTCTAAAAGGTGGGAGGGGGCTGCAAAGAGTATATAAGGAGGAAAATTGAGAGAGTAAAGTAGTAGGAGAAATTGCAGGGAGAAGGATAGATGCGACCAGACCTGTCATTCTGTTCAAGACCTGTGAAGCTTTTTGTGGATTTTTGCCTGTGTTGGAGCATTTTCCTCACCCGGAACATCACCAAGCAACCCAACCAAAGGGACTGTAAATATTTTTTTTTTCCTATATATAATGAATTTTTGTCAGTAGAGTAGATCGTAGATTAGTTAAGTGTTTGTTTAATTAGACCTGTTTAAGTTTTAAAATTTTGTCTGTCATCCCTTGCTGTCATATATATGTAATAACAAATTGGGGCCATAAGAAATCAAACGCCTGAAACGACAGCTGAGAAGCAGGAAGAAAAAGGGCTCAACCCTGAGCTGAGGGGCTGTCAGACTCTCACAAAGACCCCAGGCACGCAGGCTCGGCAGCCATGTTCATTCCTGTCCTCACCTCTCCTCTCCGTCCTCCATCTCTCTCTCCTCAGGTGACAGGAGTGAGGCAGCGGACTCCAGAACCTCTGGGTAAATCCACCTTTCTTCTGCATGTCTCTCCATCTCTCTGGCTGCTGGAATTGCGGTGATGGAGGCGTCAAAATTCGTCATGTGCAAACCAGGATGCTCTTCATCACTCTTACTGCTATTCCTGCTTGATGGAGTCAGCGGGGCAGCGGAGGCCAAATCCTCCCCCTCACTGATCCACCCTCCGACATCCGCGGTCTCCCAGTCACTGACTGTCGAACTGATGGAGCTGCAGCTCAGATTCTCTTCTGTCTCCTCGCTCTCTCGCTCCTCTGTTCTCACAGGAAGAGATTGTTGAGGTCAGGTCACACAGGGCCAAGGTCACACAGGGACAATGAAAAGTTTGACAGCCCACACGTTTCATCGGTCCATCATGTCTGCACAACACAGAAAATATTGTCTACCTTGGGTTGGAATGAAGGAGTAGAACCACTGATGGTCCAGGAGCTCTTCTAGAGTGAATCTGTCCTCCTCACTGGGTGCCAAACACCAGTGCACGAAGTGCAAGATTTCTGTTGGTAGCAGAAAAGATTCATGTGATTGGCCAGGGGAGGTAAGAAGAGTTGAGGCAGAAGTATGATTGGATGATGCAGATAATAGAAGTATGGATCAAGTATGTGATAGGAGAAAGGAGATGAAAGCCACATCTCACCTGGGGACAGCCCAGTGGGGAGCGTGTTCATGCAGTCCAGCATGTCATAGTTATCACACAGCGGGGAACTGCCAACCAGCTCACACAGCGTCACCCCGAGAGACCACACAGTGGCAGGGCCAGCATGGTACGTCCCACCGTCAAACAATTCAGGAGGTGCATATTCCACAGTTCCTGAAAGAGCGACAGATACAAGAGTCAATAAAAACCTAGAAAACCATACAACCAAATCAATGAACAGCCAATATAAGCGGAAGGACACTGTTTGATGGGCAAACTCAATGTTCCACTGAGGTACAGAACAAACTCCCACAGCGCATTGGCGCACCAGTATTAACTCTTTCTCAAGTGTTCATTTAAAGGCCCAAACTAATCCTCTCACTGACCTGAATAGCTGGTGTACAGAGTATCCTTCCAGAGATCTCCGCACCCAAAATCAATCAAGATGATGCGCATGGTATCGCTCTCAATCAGGATGTTGGCCGGCTTCACGTCTCGATGGAAGACCCCACACTCCTGGCAGTGCAGAAGAGCCTGGACCAGTTGTTCAGTCAAGGCCATGGCCAATTGCTCATTCAGTCGGCCATTTTGGGAGGCCACAAACTTCGTGAGGTCCATGCAGTTATCAGGCCGCTCCAGCACCATGACGTATTCGTCCGGTTCGTCGTACCACTCGTGGAGTCGCAAGATGTTCCGATGGCCCCCGTTTCTGTTGACAAGTGTCATGAGCCCCACTTCCGTTGGAGTTCCAACGGTCTGTCCCGGCTGCAGAGTGAGAGGACGTGCGGTAAGAAAGACCATAAGCTGGCTGTGATTGAGGAGGCTACTGTGAACAACTGGGTTTACTGTACACAACAGAGTAAATGAACCAAATGAACACAAACATAAGGAAAAGCTAATAATGTCTTAAGGATACCTATCACAGCACACGCTCAAGATGATAAGACAGCTTTTCCAAAAATCAAAGACAAAATTTAAACTGATAAAGAGGTGATAACTTAGATACCCTTTATTAAACCCTGTGGGGTAATTTGTCTTCCGTATTTAACCCATCCTATAGTTAAGAGCAGAGGGGAGCCACA
This sequence comes from Gymnothorax reevesii, assembly GCA_029721435.1. Lineage (NCBI taxonomy): Eukaryota > Metazoa > Chordata > Actinopteri > Anguilliformes > Muraenidae > Gymnothorax > Gymnothorax reevesii. The sequence continues at coordinate 4,883,290 of CM056576.1, forward strand.
GAGCAGAGCCAGGGGATTAACTCCAGTTGAAGGAATTATTTCCAGAAGTGCTCAAGTCCATATTCATTAAAAATCAGATAACAATACAAATCCATTCTTTCCTTGATGAGGAATAAGCCACATGAGTGCTTCTTGGCCAACATTAGCTTAAGTACAATACAAAATGAGCAGTGAATCGGAAATTCCCCAAGAAGCTATTTCTTGCAGTGACCAATCCAGTATAAAACTCCGACAAGTACACAAGTCCAGTCAGCCAATCAAAGCATCGCATAGAAAATTGGTAGGCCAATAGCTGCCACTGTAGCTTTCTTACATAACCAAAATAGCTGACTCTACAGGCCAGAATGAGTGTGGGTGGACTCAACCCAAATAAGCCAAAATAAAAAGACCTCGGCAGCCAGAATCCAGAGGTACAAACAAGCGAAAAATAAGTCTGGCAAAAGGTCATATTTTTCAGCTGCTTATTCTTTTATTCTTTGGCTGAACTTTCTAATTACCGCCACATCCCTATCAATGAAATTAAGTCTTCAAACCTGTTTGGATGGTGGCACTGCCCATTCAAGAAGCTTTTTGACATCATAACTATAGTATACTGGCATAACTTTATTTGCTGTTCATTTTCATTAGAAAGTGCTGTGTCTTGTTTTCAAAAAGATGCGATTTTAAGTACTCCGAATAATAAAATTTAATGCTGTAAATTTTTAAACATAAAGCGTTGCTGAATACCCCTCGGCCCGTACAAGATATCCTGCCTGAAGGTCACATCGCTGAGGTGAAAGGTGAAATCCAGCAAAAAACGTGACGTTGCACATCTATGTGTCACAAAGAGTTACCATATCAAACTTGGTGAAGCTGCGATCATTAGTTGCCACATACTGACCCGGACAAGATTTCCAGGGGCAAGGCCACAGCGCTAAGGTCAAAGGTCAAATCCAGCAAAAAACCTGACGTTGCACATCTATGGGTCATACTGAGTTACCACACCAAATTTGGTGAAGCTGCGATCATTAGTTGCCGAGTACTGACCTGAAAAAAGTCATGGAAGGACGACAGACGACAGACACGCAAATGACGACAACACCCCTGCGGCCGAAGTCAGCCGAGGGGTAAAAAACTAGTTCAACTGTCGTTATTTTGAGGCATTTGCTTCTAAAAGAACTCAAGTCCGTAGAATGGTGTTTGAATTACCTGGGCCAAGAAACAAGATAGTGGCTAGAAGATCTCCTAATATGTTTTAAGACATCTTTCGTAATATTTCATTACGTTTACATCACCTTAACATATGAAACACGATGATCCCCACAAGTTGTCAAATTCTTAAAATCTTGTGTCTCAAAAAAGACGAAAACAGACTAGAGCACTACTGGAAATCAACCTGTCAGTTCAAAAGCCAGTTCTTTGGTCAGGGGCTGGGGGAGGAGTCGCCTATAATGCATCTAATATCCTAAAATGGTGGGCAGTGAACAAGTCACAGTTCAACAAATGTAATGCACAGTACTCACAAGAAGTAGTTCATCCTCCTCCTGTTTCTCCACAAATTTTAGCGCAACCTGAGAAAAACCAGACCGAGATGAGAAATACAGTAAACTCTTGACACACTGACATTACAGAACTAATCCTGTTCAATACATTCCAGACACAGAATTCATACAATACTTTTCCTATATTTTACAGCTGAATCAGAGTGGTGACAAAAGTTAATGCCAAACAATGTTTAAAATACACCTTTGGAAATAAGGTAAAGCAAGAAAAATGGAAGCATTGAGAAACTTATGTAATAAAGAAAAAAAAAGTTGAGGAGTCAGACACTTATGGGCCATGTGCAATGAAACATAAAAATACCATTATTACGCAAAGATTAATGACAGTCTTGTCACAGGGGAGAAGATGTGTCCAGGATATTTATGGCAGTATGGCGTGATCATTAGCTCACCTGAACTCCGTCAGCGATTCGGAACCCTGCAAACACAGAACCGAACCCGCCCTTTCCGAGCTGTGAGCCAATCAGATAAAGGTCTGTATAATCTCCATACTCCTCATCATCCTCTCCGTTTTCCTCTTTAGGTTCTGCAACAGGAAGTAGATACACAGTAGTCACTATTGCACTGGTCACTATGTTCCCATCTTGGTGATTCCTTAAGCTTGATCTAACGGTCATGATTTCTCATTAACAGGGAAAACACTGTTCTGAGGTTCAAAATGGCTACCTGGTACTGCGCAGATGGGGCGGAACCAGCGGTGAACATTCAGCTCCTCCAATGTAGCCCTGTCCTCTGGCAAGAGCGATAAGCAGCAGCTGATGAAATCGATGATTTCTGTAGGTTGCAAAATGGTGTAAACGATATTAGTGATAAAATGAAAGGTGCTTAAAAGAGCGTATGTGATTGGACGGAGTCATTCTGCAAAATGAGTGTAAATTCACCCAGGGATAGCTCTGCGGGGAAATGCAGCTTGACCACGCCCTGCTCGTCACAGTAGCGTAACGGCTGGCAACCGCAGACCAGCTCATAGAGCGTCACCCCGAGAGACCACACAGTGGCAGGGCCAGCATGGTACGTCCCAACGCCAAAAAATTCAGGAGGTGCATATTCCACAGTTCCTGAAAGAGCGACAGATACAAGAGTCAATAAAAACCTAGAAAACCATACAACCAAATCAATGAACAGCCAATATAAGCGGAAGGACACTGTTTGATGGGCAAACTCAATGTTCCACTAAGGTACAGAACAAACTCCCACAGCGCATTGGCGCACCAGTATTAACTCTTTTCCAAGTGTTCATTTAAAGGCCCAAACTAATCCTCTCACTGACCTGAATAGCTGGTGTACGGAGTATCCTTCCAGAGATCTCCGCACCCAAAATCAATCAAGATGATGCGCATGGTATCGCTCTCAATCAGGATGTTGGCCGGCTTCACGTCTCGATGGAAGACCCCACACTCCTGGCAGTGCAGAAGAGCCTGGACCAGTTGTTCAGTCAAGGCCATGGCCATTTGCTCATTCAGTCGGCCATTTTGGGCGGCCACGAACGTCGTGAGGTCCATGCAGTTATCAGGCCGCTCCAGCACCATGATGTATTCGTCCGGTTCGTCGTACCACTCGTGGAGTCGCAAGATGTTCCGATGGCCCCCGTTTCTGTTGACAAGTGCCGTGAGCCCCACTTCCGTTGGAGTTTCAACGGTCTGTCCCGGCTGCAGAGTGAGAGGACGTGCGGTAAGAAAGACCATAAGCTGGCTGTGATTGAGGAGGCTACTGTGAACAACTGGGTTTACTGTACACAACAGAGTAAATGAACCAAATGAACACAAACATAAGGAAAAGCTAATAATGTCTTAACGATACCTATCACAGGACACGCTCAAGATGACAACACAGATTTTCCACAAATCAAAGGCAAAACTTAAACTGATAAAGAGGTGATAACTTACAGTTATCTTACAGTTGCCTTACAGTCTACGGTTAACTTATGCCAGTCTTTCGCAAATAAATATAATGTGACATTCAATGCTATGAAGACAGTTGGATTGAAATTCGGATCGGTGATTAATAATTGTCATAAAACAGTGTCATTTGTTGGTAATTTAGCGACAGAGAATGCTTTGTCACCTCTTGGTAGAAATATGTTTTTTTACGGTGTAAATATGGTGCGATGATGAGAGTTTATGCTCTAACACTGCAAGTGTTAAAGATGCACACCGTCTTTCACAAGAACAAGAATCCCTCCCTCATGAATGCTTTTGTCTGAACATGGTCACTGACAGTAGTTTACGCATTGAAGGATTTGAAGATGAAATTATATATGACATGATTAATGACATCTTAACTGGTCGATGGAGTTTTTTGTTTATTTCTGTTCTCTTGTAAATTTTTTACCTTGTTCTGTGTGTTTAGAGTACTGTATGTGTATGTTAATATGTTTTCTGCACCAATAGGAGTACGAAATAAAGATATATATATATACACACACACACACACAAGCCCAATCCTGAAATAGTTCGGACGAAGTCTAAAATTGTGCGCTAAATTGTTTCAGATCACATGAGGCAATATGTTATTTCAAATGTTCAAACTGAGACATTTTACATTTTAATCCACAAAATGAGCTTATTTCAATTTTCTTGCTGCAATAGGTCTCAAAAACATTGGGACACAGGCAAAGAAGGGCTGAACACAAGTAATTAAAGTTAACTGACATCAGGGCTGTAACATGATTGGCTATAAAAGGGATGTCTTAGAGAGGCTGAGTCTCTCAGAAGTAAAGATGGCCAGAGGCTCTCCAACCTGTGAAGGCTTACAGAAAAAAAAATTGTGGAATACTTTAAAAACAATGTTCCTCAACGTCAGATTGCAAAGGCTTTGAAGGTCTCATCATCGACAGTGCATCAAAAGATTCAGAGAAACTGGAAAAATGTCTGTGCATAAGGGATAAGGCTGAAGACCTTTACTGGATGCCTATGATCTTCAGGCCCTCAGACATCACTGCATCACTCACCGGCATGATTCTGTCATTGACATTACTAAATGGGCCCAGGAATACTTCAAGAAACCACAGTCTGTAAACACAGTCTGCCGTGCCATCCACAGATGCCACTTAAAACTCTGTCATGCAAAAAGGAAGTCGTTGTTGAGCATGATCCAGAAGCGCCACCGTGTTCTGTGGGCCAAGGTTCAATTAAAATGGACTGTAACAAAGTAGCAAAGTGTCCTCTGGTCAGACGAGTCCAAATTTGACATTCTTGTTGGAAATCATGGGGGTCGTGTCCTCCGGGCTAAAGAGGAGAAGACCACCCCTCCTGTTATCAGCATTCAGTTCAAAAGCCAGCATCTCTGATGGTATGGGGATGCATTAGTGCATATGGTGTGGGACACTTGCATGTTTCAAAAAGCACCATGAATGCTGAAAGGTATATAAAGGTTTTAGAACAACATATGCTCCCCTCCAGACGACATCTGTTCCAGGCAAGGCCTTGTGCATTTCAGCAGGACAATGCAGAACCACATACTGCAGCTATTACAACAGCATGGCTTCATAGTACAAGAGTCTGTGTGCTGAACTGGTCTGCCTGCAGTCCTGATCTTTCACCAGTTGAGAACATTTGCCGCAAAATTAAATGAACAGTCCGTCAAAGGAGACCCAAATCTCTCCAGCCGCTGGAAGCCTGTATTAAACAAGAGTGGGATAAAATTCCAATGGCTAAACTCAAAAAAATTGTCTCCTCAATGCCCAGACACCTCCACTCAATGTTAAAAAGAAGAAGGGATGCTACTCCATGGTACACAGGCCCCTGTCCCAACTTTTTTGAGACCTGTAGCAGCCATCAAATTTGAAATGAGCTCGTTTTGTGGATAAAATTGTAAAATTTCTCAGTTTCAACATGTTATCTCTCTTCTATTGTCAATTAAATACTGGCTGGTGTGATTTCAAAGTCATTGCGTTTTGATTTTATTATGTGCCTGCAGCAATGCAGACACATATTACAATCCTGCATACTTCTTTATTATTATTATTATTATTATTATGATTATTATTATTATTATTCTTCTTCTTCTTCCGTATTCTCCCGTGTTGGTGTAATGGGTGGTTGCTAGGGCGTTGCTAGGCAGTTGATATGGTGTTCTGGGTGGTTGCTAGGCGGTTGCTATGGTGTTCTGGGTGGTTGCTAGGGCGTTGCTAAGCAGTTGCTATGGTATTCTGGGTGGTTGCTAGGGCGTTGCTAGGCAGTTGCTATGGTGTTCTGGGTGGTTGCTAGGGCGTTGCTAGGCGGTTGCTATTGTGTTCTGGGTGGTTGCTACGGTGTTGCCGGACAGTTGCTATGGTGTTCTGCGTGGTTGCTAGGGCGTTGCTAGGGTGTTTTGGGTGGTTGCTAGGGCGTTGCTAAGCGGTTGCTATTGTGTTCTGGGTGGTTGCTACGGTGTTGCCAGGCAGTTGCTAAGGTGTTCTGCGTGGTTGCTAGGGCGATGATAGGCAGTTGCTACGGTGTTCTAGGTGGTTGCTAGGGCATTGCTAGGCAGTCCCAATGGCGTTCTGGGTGGTTGCTAGGGCCCAGAACACCATAGCAACCACCTTTTAACGCCCTAGCAACCACCAAGAACACCACAGCAACCACCTAGCAACGCCATAGCAACCACCCCAACCACCATAGCAACTGCCAAGCAACGCTCTGGCAAGCACCCTGAACACCTTAGCAACCATCTAGCATTGCCCTAGCAACCACCGAGAACACCATAGCAAACACCTAGCAACACCCTAGCAACCACCCAGAACACCATAGCAACCATCTAGAAACACCGTAGCAACCACCCAGAACACCATAGCAACCATCTAGAAACACTGTAGCAACCACCCAGAACACTATAGCAACTGCCTAGCAACGCCCTAGCAACCACCCGGAACATACCAACTGCGTACCAGAACGCTGGCAAGCACCTCCAACACTGTACTCGTAGAGCAGCAGGCACATTCAAAATTTCACAATTTACACTTTGTCTCAACTCTTTCGGAATTGGGATTGCATATATTTATATGTATATATATTATATATTATAATATATAAAGTGGTGGGCAGTAAACAGGTCAGAGTTCAGCAAATGTGATAGTACTCACAAGAAGTAGTCCATCCTCCTTATCTTTGTCAACTAATTTTAGAGCAACCTGAGAAAAAACAAGAGTCAGATGGGAAACAGTAAAATCTAGACACACTGTTTTTACAGCATAAATCTTTTTCAATGAATGTCACAGATACAAAATTCAGATGATACTTTTGCTATATTCCACAGCTGAAGAAGAGTGGAGGCTAAAAAAGTAATAATCTCAGGCAATATTTAAAATACAACCTCTGAAAATGAAGTGAAGTATGAAAGGAGGCAGGATTACGAGACGTACAGAACAAGAGAAAATATTGAGAGGAGTTCAAAACTTTTGGGCCATATGCAAGGCAACATCAAAATACCATTATTATGCAAAGATTAATGACAGTTTTCTGTCACAGGGGAGAGGATGTGTCCAGGATATTTATGGCAGTATAGCGTGATCATTAGCTTACCTGAACTCCGTCAGCGATTCGGAACCCTGCAAACACAGCGCCGAACCCACCCTCTCCAAGCTGTGATCCAATCAGATAAAAGTCTGTATAATCTCCATACTCCTCATCATCCTCTCCGTGTTCCTCTTTAAGTTCTGCAACAGGAAGCAGATACAAACTGGTCACTACTGCACTGGTCACTATGCTCCCATCTTGGTGATTCCTTCAGCATGATCTAATGGTCGTCACGTGAGGTGGTGCACCATTAAACGTCATGCCTCCTCCCTCCTTGCTTCACGTCTGCTCAAGGTGCAATTCAGCTACTGGAAGATCCTCTTTAATGGATGAGGCGCAACAATTTCAGGGTCACAGAAGAGAATTGCAACCAAATAGTGCGCCTACCTAGCGGCACGTGGTGAATAGTTTGATGATGACGAAGGGACAGCACTACTCTTCGCATTGTTAGATACGCCTTTTGGATGGACAAGGTGCACGGCTGACATTAGCTACCCAGCAAATTTTCAGGTGTCATTGCTTGCTGCAACTCAACAGTCACTAGCTAGACCAGCTACAACCGTAATTGGTTCAGGGCTCGCTGAACTACCAACTGCTTTTCCTCTTACACTGGTATCTGCTAATTTTTGGGGCTGTCCACCTTTTCCACGACTTCATGACGTTACCTAGTTCTTCTCTTCTGGATGATGTTTTTGTTTACGGTTGCATAGCTGTAAAAGTCAGCTTTTAGCTTATTCAAATGGAAACAAAACGGTGAGTACATAGTACGGATGTTCACTGAGGACCGTTCCTTTACACTGCCTCACCCGTCACTTCTCATGGAGTGGGTAGATGATATGAGGCAACGGCCCGATGTTAGTCACATCCACAGTTAATTATTAACCTCCGGCGAACGAAGTTGGCAGGAGGTATATGTGAACGGTGCCACTTGTCTGTTTAGCCAGTGTATACCCACACACACACACACACACACACACACACACACACTTTTTGTTTCAACCCAATGGTCCAACGGCCTTATATTCCGGGCATATCTTCCGAAAAAAAAAAACTGCATGGGATCGAAAGCCCACTAAGCTATCCCAGCGACCATCCATCCATCCTCTGAAATTGAGTCGAGTCGAGTCGCGGGGGTAGCCGGAGCCCATCCCAACCAGCTCGCCAATGTATCGCAGGACGCACGCACTTTTTAGGGACTACGGTCACAGTCATACCTTCGTGCAATTCAGCGTCTCCAATTAGCCCGATGTGCATGTCTTTAGATGGTGGGACGAAGCCAGTGGGCTCGGAGGGAAACCATGCGAGTACGGGAGAGTATGGTGCTAACTTCGTGCTAACCACCGCGCCATCGTGGAAGGAGACCAGTACTTTACATACTGCAGTAAACGGCTTTTGGATGGGCGATGTACGAGGTTTAGTTAGCGAGCGCATTAACCGGCTTCACTGCCTGCTCAGCTGTCACGAGCGATACCAACTCCAATCTAAAGGTTTTTGTCTTCTTTTCAGTAAACTTTTTTAAAAAAAACTTCAATGTTTGTTTTCAAAGAGGTCATTATGTTTTAAATAAATTTAACCGTTAAACCAATCAGACCACGGTGGTTGAGATTAGACGTTAGACTATGAACCGCGAGTCGTTAATGCAGGCAGCAGCCTGGGAAACTTCAGCTTTCTTCGCCGTCCTTACCTGGCCGTCTCCATTCCCAGATGGTCGTGGCTGCGGCATCGTGTCCGACCTCCGGAGAGAGGAGAAGACGCTGATCGCTGTTCATGTGTATCGCAGCCATTGTAGTGAATGATTATCAATCAGCTACTCCAGGTATATATATAGATAAAAGGAGCGTGGAATGACGTAACAGCAAGTACTTGGTTGTTGCGATTGTGGCGTCACAATACTCAAAAGCCCTCGCAGGCTTAGGGGTGCGAATCGTGCACGGACTGTGCGCCATCTCTCAGCTTAAGCCCCCGTCACACCGGATTGGAGGTGTCACAGCGGAGTTAGTACGGCATAAGCCGCAGTGGCACCGCTATGATCTCCATGGTTCCTCAGTAGTTCCGCAACTGATTGTCGTAGCACAGCAGAAAACTTTCTAAATCGCCGACCCTCACGGTGGCACGGAGGAAACTTTGAACATGTTCAAAATTTCCGCAGTTCCACCGCAGGTTGGACCAATCGCCGTGGCACCGCCGTGGAGCCGTACAAGGACCTCAGTAGCACCTCCATCACCGTCGTGCCTCCGAAGTAGGCCTACAGCCGCCGTGCAATCGCCAAAAAAGTAGACAGGCGACCCTGCAGCTATCCCGTGGTAGTTAAGGCGGTCTTACCACGGGAGCAGTGCGGGTATGGGGGTGCGACTGCGAAGTCATTTTTAACTCTTGTACCACGTTTCGGTAGCATCACCATAGGAATAAATCATCAGCAGACAAAATATTACAGCGAAAACCACCTCTCATTTATAGCGGACACGTAGCCTACCTGCTGCCGCAGCACGACCGCCGTAGCTCCTCAGTAATATCGCCACCCACGCAGTAGCGCCTCACTGGCCGCACAACGCTGCCGCCAACACCGTAATACTGTCGCTAATAATAGCCATGGCATCACCATCAAATCGTAGTGGCAACGTAATGGGATCGCCATGTCCTCAGTGACCCCACCGTAATTCCGCCCTGGTGTCCCAGAAGCACCGTGAAGAAAAACACGTTTGACGGGTAGGGGAAAACTATGAAAACACTACTGGCGGCGTCACTGCGGTGATGGCGATTTTGACAAAAATCCTCAGTGGCTCCTCCAATCCGGTGTGAAGGGGGTATTAGGAAGACAAGTAATTTGGAATTAAAGCATCGTTTCGGGAATGAATTATCAGCAGTTTTATTAACAAGTTTGGGAGGGAAATTGTCTCCTGAATGCCAAACCGATGTTACACTAGCCCAATATTCCGGCCATAACCTCCGAAAAAACGCATTGGATCGAAAGGCCATGAGGCAGGTCGAGCGATCGTCATCCCGAAAACAGATGAGCGAGATTGCGAAGGCCTGATTGTCCGATAATGTCCCACTGAACCCAAAAGACTAGACAGATTTTCGGGATTCCGGGCAGTTATACCGAAAAACAAAGAAGTTAGAGTCTGCACTGGCAACGCTTTAAGTGTGGAAGTCCAGTCAAGCAAACTCAATTCTTGTGGACTCGGCCATTAGGTTGTAGACGGCGGAGACGAGTTAGGGAGTGATGCTGCATTCACGTGCGATGGAAAAGATGATATTTTCCACTTGTGAAGTGGTATTTACCAGTGTGTTGTGTTCACGTGCTTTTGTTGTTGTACTGGGAAATTAAAGATGGCGGACTCACAGATTCAGGCCTGTTTCTCGGGTAAAACCATGTTGAAAAGGTCAAAGGTTATCTCATCTCGGCAACTCGTGTATCAAAATTTTCTACGAGTTGCCCAGTGGAAAATACCACATGGGGGGGTGTTCATGTGAACTTTTCATGTGGCTTTTGGTATTTACCATAATTCCCATAGCACATGAATGCAGCATGAGTTGCCACACCGAATTTCAGGCCTAACAGCACCCTTTTAAACCGCAAATAATTTCTCGGTGCTATCGAGAAAAGAATGACCACATTAAAATATTTCAGATAGTCAAACAAATTTTTCTATCAAACAAAAGTAAACAGAGTCGGCAAAAGAGTGCCATTGCATGGATGGCAAAATCTGCAAAGTGATAAATTGCGAGGTCAACGCATTTCGTTCAAATTCCAACTATAGACTCTGTTCTTGGGTAAGGGGCAATTAACCCCTTACCCCTCCAAAGCATTTCCTTTGCAAATTTTGATGAAACTGACAAACTTTGCCATTTTTGCCACAATAATTGACAGGTAAGACTGACTTTGCTTTTAGCTAAACTGTAGCAGACATCCTAGGCTTTATATAAAAAAATATATAATTTTGCATGCTGCAAGGTATTAAGGGTATATTAACCCTTTAAAAAAGGTTAACCATTGTTGACAGATGGATGGATGAACAGACGACAGACAGATCACCATGCAGTAAGGGTTAGGGATAGAGATTGCAGCACTGCAAAACGATGAATTGTTCTCATTTCTGGTGCTACTATGAAGTAAGTGGAGTGGCAAGTTTTTATTTTATTTCTGATTCTAAAAGAGCAAGTCATTAGCCACCATTTTCACCATGGTTCATAGTTTCTACCCCTGTGGCAGATGACTTGTAAGGTGTGGAATGGGCCTATGAGTATACCAAATATCCAAAAAATCGGCCGACCCAGGGTTATCTCCCTTTGCATGGTCTTTCGGTGCAATGACACTTAAATCATGATTTCATTTATTGAAGCGAAAAGCTTTCCAAACCTATCTGGCCCATTGTAATCGACCCTTTAGTCACTAAATCAACCAATTAAACAAATTTAAATACTAATTGGGCTCAACTTCACAAGACACAGTCCATGGTGAAGCTGTACAGTAAAAAACCCTGCTGACCAAAAAGAATGCAGGGGTGCAGCTTTTTGGAGGACATGGGTCCCTTTGCGTCTTGGATAGACCTAACAGCATTTCACAATAAGAATCATACCAGCAGTTAAACACGCTGGTGGTTGTATGATGTTCTGGGGCTGCTTCAGGTCCTGGGTGACATCCCATAATTTATGGAACCATGCATTCTGCTCTCGACCAGAAAATCTTTTGGGAGAATGTCTGGCTGTCAGTTTGTGACCTAAACCCCAAACATAGTTGTGTTATGCAGCAGGGCAATGATCAAAAGCACACGAGTAGGTGTAATTCTGAATGGCTCAAAAGAAACAAAATTAAGGGTTTGTAGTGGCTAGTCAAAGTGACGACTTGAGATACGTCATGACCATTAACAGGCAGTTCATGCTCAAAAAGCCTGCAGTGTGGCTGAATCAACAATTCTGCAAAGAGCAGTTTGGTATAACTGCTCCACAGTGATGTAAAAGATTCAATGCATGGCAAACATTTACAAAATCCAAAACCAGTGAAGTTGGCACGTTGTATAAATCGTAAATAAAGACTGAATACAATGATTTGCAAATCCTTTTCAACCTATATTCAATTGAATACACTGCAAAGACAAGTTACTTAATATTCGAACAGGTAAACTTTGTAATTTTTTGGAAATATTGGCTCATTTGGAATTTGATGCCTGCAAAATGTTTCAAAAAAGCTGGCTCAAGTGGCAAAAAAGACTGAGAGAGTTAAGTAATGCTCATCAAACACTTATTTGGAACATCCCACAGGTGAACGGGCTAATTGGGAACAGGTGGGTGCCATGATTGGGTATAAAAGCAGCTTCCCTGAAATGCTCAGTCATTCACAAGCAAGGATGGGGCGAGGGTCACCACTTAGTGAACAAATGCGTGAGCTGATTGACGAACAGTTTAAAAACAACATTCCTCATCGAGCTATTGCAAGAAATTGAGGGATTTCATCATCTACAGTCCGTAATATCGTCAAAAGGTTCAGAGAATCTGGAGAAATCACTGCACGTAAGCGACAAGGCCGAAAACCAACACTGAATGCCCGTGACCTTTGATCCCTCAGGCGGTACTGCATCAAATACCAACATCAGTGTGTAAAGGACATCACCACATGGGCTCAGGAACACTTCAGAAAACCACTGCCAGTAACTACAGTTCGTTGCTAATTCTGCAAGTGCAAGCTAAAACTCTACAATGCAAAGCGAAACGCCGCCGGCTTCGCTGGGCCCAAGCTCATCTAAGATGGACTGATGCAAAGTGGAAAAGTGTTCTGTGGTCTGACGAGTCCACATTTCAAATTATTTTTGGAAACTGTGGACGTCGTGTCCTCCGGACCAAAGAGGAAAAGAATCACCCGGACTGTTAGAGGCGCAAAATTCAAAAGCCAGCATCTGTGATGGTATGGGGGTGTATTAGTGCCCAAGGCATGGGCAACTTACACATATGTGAAGGCACCATAAATGCTGAAAGGTACATACAGGTTTTGGAGCAACATATGTTGCCAATCAAGCAACGTCTTTTTCATGGACGCCCCGCTTATTTCAGCAAGACAATGCCAAGCCACATTCTGCACGTGTTACAACAGCATGGCTCCGTAGTAAAAGAGTGCGGGTACTAGACTGGCCTGCCTGTAGTCCAGACCTGTCTCCCATTGAAAATGTGTGGCGCATTACGAAGCGTAAAATACGACAACGGAGACCCCGGACTGCTGTACATCAAGCAAGAATGGGAAAGAGTTCCACCTGAAAAGCTTCAAAAATTGGTCTCCTCAGTTCACTGAGTGTTTACTGAGTGTTGTTAAAAGTAAAGGCGATATAACACAGTGGTAAAAAGGCCCCTGTGCCAACTTTTTTGCAATGTGTTGCTGCCTTTAAATTCTAAGTTAATGATTATTTGCAAAAAAAATAAAGTTTCTCAGTTTGAACATTAAACATCTTGTCTTTGCAGTGTATTCAATTGAATATAAGTTGAAAAGGATTTGCAAATCATTGTATTCTGTTTTTAATCTACGATTAATATAACGTGCCAACTTCACTGGTTTTGGGTTTTGTAATTGCAGTTGCTGCAGCCAAGGGTGGCACAACCCAGTGCTTAGTTTTTTTTTTTTTGGTTTTTTTGGGGTGGGGGGAATTATTTTTTCAAATGGGTTATGTAGGTTTTACTTTACTTTTAATAAATTAAATAATCGTTAAAAAAATGGATTTTGTGCTTATTTGCAGTGATATTGTCTTGCATTGAAATTCGTATGTCATGCCGCACCTCCAGTGCTCTCAATCTCCAGTATATTAAGACCCGGCCTGCATCCCACGCTCCCCTGGAATCACCCACATCTGTTTGCAGTTATCATTGTGCCATTAGTCTGTGTATATAAGTGCAAGCGCCGCACTGTTGCGGTGTGAAGTCTCGTAAGCCTGTTATTAAGCTCTAGTCTTGTATACTCTGTAACCATGTAACCACATATCTTTAAAACATTTACTAAAGCGCTGTTACTTTTGTTATTAGTCAGCGCAGTATTGCAATTATAGTTGAAACATCGTTTCCTGTCTGTTTTTGCAATTGCTGTTTCTGCCTTTGTTGTGCTACAGAAAAGGCGTAATAAAAACCTACTTCATCTTTGTATCTGAATCCAATTCCACATTTGCCATTCTTCAGTGCACTCTACTCTAAAAGCCATTATGGTAGGATGATCTCAAACATTTAAATATGAAAAATAAGCCAAAATAGAAGCAATTGGGAAGGAAGCAAATACTTTTTCACTGCACCATATTTCCCTGAAACAGATTGTTATGGATTTGCCTTGGCTGCCGCTTTTGTCGCCGCAGATTCTTGGTGTTAGTGCGATAAATAAGTTTTATGGGAATCTCACCTAACTTTTTGAATTCATTCCTAGTGCATAGAGGGCAAACCCCTTTTGTTTTATGTGACCCTGCGACCTTTCCTGTACTGCCACCACCACATCAAACTTTACTTTCCAAATGCAATAACTGAAACAGTTCTGACGTGAATCACGTCACACTTCTTGTGTTTGTTTCTGGTGCTGAGAGAAGGCTGGTCATTGGTGTTGGTCACTCCATAACCTTCGTTGTTGTTCCATCATCATCATAGTTTTTAAAAATTGCAATAATTGGACAGTTTCAGAATTGCATTAAACTTTTTATGATCTTTCCCAGTGCAAAATAGATGAACCTAATTGTTTTATTTTGCTCTACAACCTTTGTCTTAGCGCTACCACCAGGTCAGACTTGACCTTTCCACAAGCAAAAACTGACAGGTTTGATGGGAATAATGTCACACGTATTGTGATCATTTTTGGTGCATAGAGAAGGACACTTATTGATGTTGGAACCCTTTGACCTTTGTTTCAGTGCCATCATTAGGCCAAAGTTGTCCTTTTTTTAAAAAAAAAATAGCTATAACTGAAACAGATTTAATAGGAATCATATGAAATTTGCTTTCAAGGCACAGAGGAGGAAACTTCTGATTCTGGTGGCTCTGTAATGTCTCCTGTGTCTCCACCCTTTGGCCAAGTTTAACACTCCGAAATGCAATAACTGGCAGTTTTTATGGGAATTCGGTCAAACCATCTGATAGCTCCTGTTGAACAGAGGTGATGTTGGTGACCTTCAGACTCTCCCTGCAGACCAAACTATCACCATCAGACAAAACTTTTCATTTTTAAATAAGCAATGACTAGAACAGTTTTAATGGGAATCCTATCAAACATGCTGTCAACATTTCCGGTGTACAGAGGAGGAACTTCATTGAAAATTTTTTGCTCAATATCTAACTGTAACACCATCAATTTGGTGAAACTACCTTTTCAAATGCATTCACAGTCAAACTATTCTCATGAAAATCAGATCAACCTTGCTGCGAACATCATGGGCCAAAAGAGGGCCGTCCGATTGATGTAGTGACACTGTGATCATTGTTGTAGCACCAACAAAATGAACTTTCAGGCCAAGATTAACTTTCTCAAAAGTGGTTGCTTTAGAATTGAGAAAAATTCACTGTTAAAATTCCTGAAGCGTAGAGTAGTTCCCTCTTTGATTTACCCGAACTGATATCATTGTCTGTTGTGCCACCTCTTGACTAAATTGTGAATTTTGCCTTGGGGAGAATGCTACAGTTTTGGGGAAATACCGTAATTATAATTAGGGGTCCAAGCATCAAAGCCACAGGAATATTATTGTTTTTGTGGTGCGTAGTATGATTATCCCCTGGCGGTGACGCTAAATGGAGTGGAGCTCATCCGTCCATCTGTCTGTCCGGATAAGTGGGGACAAGTTTTCACAGAAACTAATTTGCCTAAATGAATTGAAATGTGTGTGTATGTCACTGGTCAGGACCTTGATTAGGTTTGAAAACGGCATTCCATGATGACAAGTAATTATGATCATGAAAATGTCATCTTATTATGATGAATATTATTATTATTATTACTGCTGAGGGCCTCGGGCTTGGAGCCACTGCTGCTGGAGAGGTTTGGTGCTGGGATCCCATTGTTTTCATCGTTCTTATGCTTTGTCATTGTTATTCTTTAGTAACTACATGTCATGCTGTTACCCCGAAACATTCCAACCAAGAAAAAGCTATTTTGAGGGCTTTTATTTTAATTCAAAATTCGATCCGCCGTTCTAACGTTGAAAAATTAAAAGTTCGACCCATTACTCAGCTAGTGGGCTACATGCACATAGGAAATGACACTTTCCCGGCGGAACGTGATTTTGAAAATACAACGAAAGTCGTCGTTAATATGGTCGCCTCTCGCAACATCGGGTAAGTGACAGTTGAGAACATTGACTGTTGGTAGCCATGTGGCAGAGAGGTGGCAAAACTCTGACACCTGTGTCACTTAATGTAACTAGAATGAGAGTTTAAGAAACTCTGAGTTTGCATGTGATGGCACAATTCTCTGGATAATGTGATGTTTATCTTTGCATTGTCCTGCACTGTGCCGTATGATAAGGTGCAAAGTGTCTATTATGCTGGTAGGTAAGTGTGGTAAACTATGATGACCGTCCATTGCATGGTCAAAGTGACCAGGGCATATGTATGATAAGGGTTTATTAAGCTGTGAAACTTCATCATTGGTATGTAGCATAATAACAGTTGTTTGGATGATGATGATCTTTATTGTTGTCAGTAATGGTGCAGGTATACGGTACAGGACAAAAGTTTGGACACACCTTCTCATTCAATGCGTTTCCTTTATTTTCTTGACTATTTACATTGTAGATTCTCACTGAAGGCGTCAAAACTAAGAATGAACACATGTGAATTATGTACTGAACAAAAAAGTGTGAAATACCTGTAACTGAAAACATGTCTTATATTCTAGTTTCTTCACAGTAGCCACCCTTTGCTCTGATTACTGCTTTGGACACTCTTGGCTTCTCTTGATGAGCTTCAAGAGGTCGTCACCTGAAATGGTTTTCACTTCACAGGTGTGCCTTCTCAGGGTTAATTAGTGGAATTTCTTGCCTTATCAATGGGGTTGGGGCCATCAGTTGTGTTGTGCAGAAGTCAGGTTGATACACAGCCGACAGCCCTATTGGACAACTGTTTTATACGTACATAATTCCATATGTGTTCATTCATAGTTTTGATGCCTTCAGTGAGAATCTACAATGTAAATAGTCGTGAAAATAAAGGAAATGCATTGAATGAAAAGGTGTGTCCAAACTTTTGGTCTGCAATGTATATTTGTTTATTATCTATATACTGATTTTCCATGGCTATTGATGTGCTATCATCATTATTGACATGTTATTATTCACAGCATATGATTGTAATACAACTATTATTAACATATTGTCTCATGTGATCTGAAAGTCATTGCATTTTTATTTTATTCACAATTTACACTTCGTCCCAACTGCTCCAGAATTGGAGTTGTATTTGCAACAGATGTCTTCATCTAGTTGTATAGTAGGCGGTCCAGCTCCACTGGATGCAGTACACTGCAGTCTTGGCCGCAGACCTAAATATACGATCGCATCATTTGCATTGGATGATGTACCAGTAGGCTCAAATCTTGATAAATTCTGACCTGACATGAAGTTGAACACATGGGCAGCTTCTGCTGATGAATATGTTTTGTACCTAATAGTATACGGTTCAACAGCCTTCACACAGTGAACAATTGAGTGCCTTGAAGTGTTTTACAGCTCTGCCACCTGTTTTCCAGCTTATCCCGGTTTGCAAATATTTCTGATGTTGGAACATACAAAAATTGATAAAAACTGACCATATGTCATGAATATTTCCAGCATTTCACTTACATGACTATTGATATCCAAGCCTGGTGAATGAAACAGGCAGCACTTTACATAGATGGATGAATTTTTAAAAAAGATACCACAGTAAAATTACAAAGCCACATTTTGTCACGTCCGCACCAAAACAGTATGTTGCGGACGTGAAGGTAATTTTTTAGGTAATTGTTTATTCATCCTTTGCGCTCATTTTCATGAAAAAACGATGAGGGTACCTCATCCCGTGGGGGTGTGGTAGGCAATCGAAGTTGAAGGGTGCGGGGGGGGGGGGGAGGTGGCTGTTGCTGAAATTGAGGGAAAAATATGAAAAAAACATGGATTTTTGTATTTATTTCAGATATGACATCTATAATGACGTCATTGTGAGGCCAGTGTTGAAGCTTGTGATGTTTGATCCTTGTTTTGAAAGAGAAAACATGCAACAGACATTTTACTGATATTATAAGCCTTGTTCTATCATAGGGAAAAACAAAGTAAAGGAAATGTGAAAAATGTTCTGAAAACTATTTGTTTTTCTTTTGTGTGTGTTTTTATTATGACCCTGATCTGCCTGACCATGTTTTTGTTATGATTCTGCCTGATTGCCATGTTTCATGCACTGTATTTGTGATTAGGATTCCATGCCATGTTTTTTTTGCATTGTTTCTGTATGTTCTGCCATATTCCACTCCTGCAGTTACATTCCAGTCCATGTTTTAGTACATGCATTGCATTGCACTTTGTCTCCCCCTGTCTGGTCTTATGTCATGTGATCGGTCACAGTCCCAGTAATGTGTGCCACACTTTCGGGTGATTTCATGGTTTCTGCGATTTCAATCATTCCTTCCAATCTAGTTTATTTCCTTCTCCTTGCTTTTCTATAATTACTAACCAAACTAACAGTTTATTATTTTAGTTAAGATACTAACCCATACTAACACTGTTTATAGTACTAACTTACTAACAAGCACTAGGGATTGTATAGCTGCACATTACTAATTGACTAACGAGCTCTCAGCACTCGCTCTGCTCTAGTCTCCGCCCCTTGCCTTCACTCAATTTACTTTGCTGTGTTTCAGCAGATTCTCTGCACCTGTCTAATCACTGTTCTGCCTCTCACTCTGTGCACGTTAGAACTCCCTAACCGGAGCCGTATGTTTGTCAGTAGGCTGTCTCTGTGGTCCCAGTCCACATTACCAATTTCTTGTAATCAGGAACTTCCTCATGTTCATTCCTTTGTAATTAGTTTGATCCAATTAACCTGTTCCCTGCATAGCATGTGACTTCCCTCTTGTCTATTTAATCCGTCTTTCCACAGCCAGCTCCTTGTCAGAACATTGATCAATATTTCTTTGAGCAGAGCGCCTTGTATGCCATTGAGTAGGGGTGTTAATTGGATCCAGCTCACCTGCTCCTTGTCATAGCACGTGACTTCCCCTACGTGTATTTAAGCAGTCATTTCTCTCACAGCTTTTGTCAGAATGTTTTCCCTGTGGTGCGATTGTTGATGCCTTGTACTCATAGTGTTATACTTCTGACTGGAACATCCCCGATTCTGATTTTGGCTTTTTCTTTGATACTTCTGCGCCCGTGTACCGTACCTGTTTTGCCTGACTCTGAGTTTTGTCTCTGCTGCCCTAATAACAAATCGGATTACGTCTACTGGACTTTGGCTTTGGATTCTCTGACATTCCTGTGCCTGTGTACTGAACCTGTTTTGCCCGACTCCGAGTTTTGTGTTTGCTGCTCTCTGTACAGTTTGGATTACGTCCCTGGGATTCTGATTTTGGATTGGACTCTGTACCGTTGCCTTCTACCCTGCGGGGATTGACCCCCCAGGTTCAGATAAACTCATTTTTGCTGAAACTTTCTTGTCTCGCTGTTGGTTCCAGAACAATACCTCAGTTTTTCCCTAAATAACTAGTTATTTATGACATCATAGTAATGTCAAATTTATGTTACTCATAAGTTTATAACATTTTTAATAACACTAAAATATTTATTGTAGTATCAGTAGTTCTAGAGGTTACAGAAAGTTACGTATTTTCAGCTAAAACTAATAAAAATATAAACAAGAGCCATCTAGCAATGGAATATGCCCCCTGACACCCCACATTCATGGATTAACTGTTCAATTTACATGAGTAAATGTACTACAGTAGTAAAGGACTTGATCTGAAGTAATAAGGTAACAAACTTGCCTGACTATGAAGTGGAAATCCAGACAATGTTGTGGTCAGACCAATACGTGTTCAGTGTCCCTGTATCCATCTGTCGAGGCGTGTTGGTGTAGATGTGGTCAATCTGTGTTCTACTGTCTGTCTGAGGACATTACCTGTCGTAGTTGTGGTTGTTTGTTGATCTTGCTGTTCATGTTACCGGCACTCAGTACGAGGAGGTGGGCTGCCACGAGTGCCAGGGGTTTCCTAGCTTCACATTTTATTTATATATAAATAATGCTGGGGGGATAACAAACGTTTCAAAAAACAATAAATGAAACTGAACATATTAAACATATTAAAGTTTCACTGACACTGGTGAAGTCAGATATGGCTTCAAAGGTATTGCCCAAACAGAATTATCTGTGAACTAAGTCCACCTTCACACACATTTGCATGAAAGACGCAAGAATTTTTACAGAAACATGTATGTAATTTGTACCCTAACAAATTAATCAAGTTTGGTCAAAATGATCAGAGAGCTTAGTCCAAATTCAACCATGTTTCCATGTACAGTTGCTGGTCAACGAATTAGAATAATTTGAAATAGCGCAATCGTAAAATTTCTAAATGCATTTTTTGTGCAGAAAGCAAATCAGGTGTTCACTTCGCCTGTCCTACTTGTTAGAGTAATCACAGAACTCGCTACCTGTAAAAAATTTGCTCAGCTGAGCTTTTCAAAAGGCCCATTTAGGCCATTTAACTGTGACACTGTTGTTTTATTGAATTAGAATAATGGAGAAACCGTTTTACTGAATTAGAATAATTTTTATTATAATTAGAATCATCACTTTCCCAGTATTTTGCGGCTGCCCCCTTGGCTTGTATGACTGCGTGAAGTCTCCGCGGCATCGATTTGACCAGCTTGTCACAAGTTTCTGCACTCACTGCTTCCCAGGCTGTGGCGATGTTCTGCTTCAGTTGGTCCAGCGTAGTCCGCCTTCTGTTGCGAATTTTCCACTTGACGATGGCCCAAAGGTTTTCAATGACATTGAGGTCAGGCTAGTTGGCCGGCCATGCCAAAACTTCAAGCTGTTTTTCGGCGAACAGTTCCTCAACAATCGGAAACAGGAACGTTTCCAGAACATGTTGGTATAGGGTGGCATTGACAGTCTTCTTGAGGAAGCAAAGTTTCCCTACACCCCGAGCGGACATGCATACCCAGACCATAACGCTCTGGGGAAACTTGACGGATCTTTTCACGGCCTCGTGGTTGTAGGTTTCGCCACCACAACACCAGACACAAGGACCTTGATCACCGAAGGAGATGCAAAAATGTAATTCGTCACTGAAGACCACTTTCTGTCAGTCTTCAGCAGTCCATTCGCCGTGTTCTTTGGCCCACTTCAGCCATTTCTCCATTTGTTTCTGTTAGGATCCTGTTTTCATGTCATGTTTACGTTTTGTGCCTGGCTATGCCATGTTATTGATTTTCGTGTTTTGTGACCACTGCCTGCCCTTCGACTATTCTTAGCCTCATGTTTTGTGTTTTGGTAATTTCAGATTTCATGTTTTTATTATTTTCCTTGCCGTAGTTATGATGCCATGTTTTTGTTTTCTTGCCATGTTTATATTCTCTCGTCTTGTGTATTTCTGCCATGCCATGCCTTGCACTACGTCTACCCCGTCTTGTCTTGTGTAGGTCTTTTCTCACGGTTTAGTCTTACGTGCCACACATTCGGGTGATTTACTGGTTTCTGGGATTTCAATCTTCCTTCATATCTCGTGTTCTTCCTTCCTTTCCCCTTTTGCTATCTACTAACAGTACTAACAGTTTATTGTTTTCGATAATTACTAACACTTATTAACATTGTATATTTTTACTAACTTACTAACTTGCGCTCGGGATCGTATAGCTGCACATACTAATTGACTAACGATATCTCAGCAATCGCCCAATTCTAATCTCCGCCCTCCTTGCCTATCCCTAATTATCTGTACTGCAGTTTTCCACTTATATCTCAGGCTTTCCCTTTTCTTTAGACTATACACTTTAGTACTCCTTAACCGGAGCTGTTGTTTGTTCATAGGATTGTCTTGTGATCCCTGTCTGCGTTTTGGCAGTTGCCAAATTCATGTAATTAGATTATTCCTCATGTGTCAATCCTGATTATTGTTTCATTGATCGCACCTGTTCTCCCTTGTCATGTGTTCACCCCGGATGTGTATTTCAGGTGTCTTCACTTTCACTTCCATGTCAGATCGTAACTTCCTTGTTTCTTGTGCCACGTTTGTTTCCTCCTCGACTCATTGTGATTTATCTTTCTGACTGGATGGCCTGACTTCTGATTCTTGGTTTGCCCTTTTTGGATATTGTTGCATCTGTGTGTTTTTGACCTTTTTCTGCCCGACCTCGATTTTGTGGATTGCTGCCCTGCATACGATTCGGACTGTCCTTTGGCTTATGAGTTTGCTTCTCCCTCAAACCTACGCCTGTGTTCCGGATCTGTTTTGTCTGACTACGTTTTTTGTGATTGGTGCCCTGGTAACGAACTCTGTTCTGTCCCACTGGAAATCGAGCTTTGGATTACGGACTCCGTACTGTTGCCTTTCTCTCGCGGGGGTTACACCCCTTATTCAATAAAGCACCTATTTTTTGCAATCCCGTGTCCTCGCATTTGGTTCCAGATCGCTTCCTCACAGTTTCTTGTTCAGCATCAGTTTTACTGCTGGAACGCGAGATTTGAAGCCGAGTTTGCGCAGACGATGATAAGTTGTTAATCTCGAGACGTTAGCGCCGGTCTGCTCGTTCCACAAGTCGCTGAGCTCAGAAATGGACTTGAACCGGTTGCTGACTGCGATCTTTCTCAGCTGCTTGTTGTCGCAAGCAGAAGTTTTTCGGACGCCGGAACAGCTGGTGTGCTTGCTCCAGTCTTTCTTGAGAGCTTTGCAGACAGAAGACTGGCTGATGCCGAGCTGCTCAGCAATTTTAGTTTGGGTCAAGCCTTGTTGGCGAAGGGTTGAATTTGAGCCACTATTCCGGTTGAGAGGTCGCGCTGCATGATTGATTTTACAACTTAGAAATTCTACTCAACCCTGACTTTATACTGCACAGTGAACACTCTTCACAGAAAACAAAAATTCAAGCACTTATTCTAATTCAATGAAATGACTTCTGAATTATTCTAATTCAATAAAACAACAGTGTCACAGTTAAATGGCCTAAATGGGCCTTTTGGAAAGCACAGCTGAGCAAATTTTTTACAGGTAGCGAGTTCTGTGATTACTCTAACAAGTAGGACAGGCGCGGTGAACACCTGATTTGCTTTCTGCACAAAAAATGCATTTATAAATTTTACGATTGCACTATTTCAAATTATTCTAATTCGTTGACCAGCACCTGTAAAGTACGAAAATAAAAAATAGTAGAAATTCCTAAGTATCAAAAAGCACATCTAGACATAATGCTTAAAATACCTACAACCCCAATTCCGATATAGTTGAGACGAAGTGTAAATTGTGAATAAAATCAAAATGCAATGACTTTCAGATCACATGAGCCAATATGTTATTTACAATAGAACAAAAATAACATTTCAAATGTTGAAACTGAGACATTTTATATTTTTATTCGCAAAATGAGCTTATTTCAAATTTTCTGGCTGCAACAGGTCTCAAAAAAGTTGGGACACAGGCAAAAAAGGGCTGGAAAAGGCAATTAATATATAAGAGAATCAGCTGAAAGAACATTTAGCAAGTACAAAAGTAATTAAGTTAACTGGCATCAGGTGTGTAACATGATTGGCTATAAAAGGGATGTCTTGGAGAGGCTGAGTCTCTCAGAAGTAAAGATGGCCAGAGACTCTTCAACCTGTGAAGGCTTGCGTAAAAAAATTGTGGAATACTTTAAATACAATGTTCCTCAACGTCAAATTGATGGGCTCTGAAGGTCTCATCATCGACAGTGCGTGACATCACCAAAAGATTCAGAGAAACTGGAAAACTCTCTGTGTGTAAGAAACAAGGCCGAAGACCTTTACTGGATGCCCATGATCTTCGGGCCCTCAGACGTCACTGCATCACTCACCGGCATGATTCTGTCATTGACATTACTAAATGGGCCCAGGAATACTTCCAGAAACCACTGTCTGTAAACACAGTCCGCCATGCCATCCACAGATGCCACCTATAACTGTATCATGCAAATAGGAAGCCATTGCTGAGCATGATCCAGAAGCGCCACCGTGTTCTGTGGGCCAAGGCTCATTTAAAATGAACTGTAGCAAAGTGGCAAAGTGTTCTGTAGTCAGACAAGCCCAAATTTGACATTCTTGTCGGAAATCATGGGCGTCGTGTCCTCCTGGCTAAAGAGGAGAAAGACCACCCCTCCTGTTATCACCGTTCAGTTCAAAAGCCAGGATCTCTGGTATGGGGATGCATTAGTGCATATGGTGTGGGACATTTGCATGTTTTAAAAAGCACTATGAATTTGTATTAAGTTTGGTGAAGGGTCGGATGTATAGTGTCTGAGACATGGCTTGGACAAGCTACGGTAAGTTCCAATTCAGAATTCACACAAGTTTCCATGGAAAGTGCAAAAATGATAAATTCCAGAAATTCCCAAGTGTCAAAAGGCACATGTAGAAACCATGCTCAACAAATCTGTCAAGTTTTGTGAAGGTCGGATGTATAGTTTCTGAGATATGGCCCAGACAAGCTAAGTTCCATTTCACACAAGTTTCCATGGAAACTGCAAAAATGGGAAATTCCTAAGTATGAAAAGGCACATCTAGACATCATGCTCATCATATCTGTGAAGTTGCATGAAGATTGGATGTATAGTTTCCAAGATATAGCCCAGACAAGATATGATTACAGATGGACGGACGGACATACGAACACACGGACACACTGATGACTACATCCCCCCTGCATTATGCTGCCAGGGGATTGAAAAAAACATGGATTTTTATCGCTTAATTTCAAAATAATCACCCCCCCTTGGTCGGGGTTGTAGTAGAAAACCCCGCCAGTGGGGTCCTTTCCTTTTACCATTGTAAACTGCACCATCTCCGTGTGAGAGCTGGCATTACGGGCACTTGTGTTAATAGCGTAGCTGCCAGTCCAGGTTAAAAGTTCAGGGGGCTGTTCGGGTGGGTGTGTGGGCGGGATTCGATAGCGCCGATCTCTACGCCCGATCACTATTGTGTCGACTCAGGCTCCAAATCTGCAACATAGCAGCGCCCCTATTGAGGATATTTTGGCTCCATGTTTGTTGAATGTGAGTGAATGGAGACCCGTCGTCCATATTTTACAGGCAGTTGCTACGGGGACAGCAGTTTTCCAATGCATTTCAATGTAGTGAGGTACGGCAGTCCCCATTCCAAGCCCTGTCCTAACCTAACCCTGACCCTGACCCCTAACCCTAACCACAATCCCTAATCCTTATCCTAATCCCTTCAAATCGATTGGTGTACCCATAAAACTGCCGTATCTCTAGACACTGTATTTTATACAGTCCTTGGCTTGAACTGAATCCAACAAAAAATTAGTCAAGCGACTTTGCAACCTCCGCCCCTCCCAGTTCTCCTCTCCCGCTAAAACTCCATAGGGAAAATGTCAGCACGAGCGATGATCGCGGGTTGCCAGGTTACACAGGGGTGAGTCGGAATAAATTTGCACACATGCGTCCATTTATTGTAAGGCAATTATTCCCCCTTGTGTATTCTAACGCATGGCTAGGATTTCAGAACTGATTGTGATGAAATTTTGTGGGTAGGTTACACATAACTAAAGTGAGGGATGAGTAGATGTTCACGGGTCAAGGTCAGTGTGGCAGAAAAGGCCAAAAGCGATGATGCAGGAGGAGATGTGCACTGTACACTGCTCTTTTGAGTAGCTTCTGCAATCACCATTTTAGTTTCTGTTCCAAATGTTGCTAATTTGTAGGGGTAATGAGGAGTGCTTCCATTTTACAAGGTTTGCGAAGCTGGGAAAAGCAGTATTAATTGCTTTTTATATTTCATATTTATGGTGCTGCTGAATTTCGTGGGGGGTTGGGAGTACATCTATTTTCCTGATCTAATTTTGAGGAACTGAGTGTAGGAAATGAGTTACCCTTTACTGCGCATGTGGCAGCATTTTCCATGATGATTTGATGACATTAAATGCTACATTTCCGGTTGCTGGATCTGAAGCTCCCGTTTATGCAACAGCTGAAGGGAACATATTTTATTAATTGGGGGGCTATTAATCAAGGGGTACAGGATGCAACACACATATGAAGCAACCACAACTGTTGATGCTGAATATTTATCATGCCTATCTGCATTTTGCTAAATGTCCAACAAGGGATAAATTATGCAGAGAATGCATCTTACAACTTTAAATCCTATTTTACTGACACTGAATACATTTTGTTGACATTGTGTCGGTTTGAGGTACAGGCAACCAAGTTTACGTTAAATGGCTAATTAATGCATGGATTACAATGATGGTGAAGACATTGAATAGGTCCTTCGTTTGAATATTTACTTTAAATTGGGAAAACTGACAATGACGACATCTGGCTATTTTACTGGAGTAGGGGAGACGGGGGTTACCTCGTCATGATTTAGTATTTGGCTCCTTAACTCTTTGTTGCTAAAACTTAGAGAAACACCGTTATGGTCTATGTGTAGTGCAGAGTGTCGCCTACAAAACTTGTATTGATACAATCCCAGTATAACATATATTTACGTCACAATATTCCATTTTCGATAGGTCACAAACATGCCGCAGTTACCCCACACCCGGCGTTACTTCGTCAGATGGGAGGGGTAAAATTGTCATAGTTGGCAATCAGCTGAAGCTGAAAAAGACAGTCCGATATTCTCATAACAGAAATGGTGAGAACTGTTTTATTTTTACAAAGCACCAACACAAGCTATGATTTATGCATAATCACCACCAGAGTTGCAGTTATGACATTTGTAGGCGAGCCCACTGACATGAGCACAGTCCTCATGTGCCACCCTCTGCATGAGAAGCACTGGACCCCCTCCTCTCCACCTCTGGATGATGAGTCAGGACCGCGGCACCAAAGCGGAGCAGCAAACATTCCCACTGACACAGGAATGGAGTGAAATGCAGAGGCCCCAGGGCTGGCACCTGCTAACCCTAAATACTCTGCCAACACCCCCACTTTAATGGGCCCCACCTCTGGCCCATTAAGGTGGAGGTGATAGAATGAGAAAGGGGAGGGGCTGCAAGGAGCAAACCTTCGCACATTCATACTTGTGTCCTCCAAACAAAGGCCCTAATAGGTCCTCAATCATAAACATAAAATAAATGCAAATATTAGAATTATTAAGACACTATAGGTGTCTGAAAAACAATAAATGGGCTCCTATATTTGACTTTGAAATATTTTAATATAGGCCTAACACAGGGCCTACAAGTGGGGCAACCTCAGCACCCTGACAAACTAACCCCATGCTGCTTAGCCAGTGTAGCCCCGTGCTCCCATTTTGGAAATCAGGCCGCATGTCTCATCTCATGATCGCAGCAGGCCTCTATCTTATGTGTTCTTAATAACTCTAGTTACATAAATTTATGAAACAGTAAACGCACCGTGGAAATTTTTGCCTTCAAAGAAATGAGACGCATTTCTTTTAGAAACTTAAACTTTACAATTTGGGTCAAAATTCAGTTATTTAGGCAGAACACTTACACGACACTACAAGTCCATCCTCTTTCAAAGAGATGACGTCGCTGGGATGTCACATAATTTGTACGTTTTCGTTTTCCCGTCAGTGCGTTTGCAATGAAAAAAACTGGGGCGACAAACCTAACCCCTTGACCGAAGTAACCCCGGTCTCCCCTACAGACGTGTGTTTTCTCTTTGTAAAGCTGCTTTCACATCTGACGTGAAACTAATTTTTCACACGGCAGATTACATTCCAAGTCTTTGCATTGACTTGGAATGTAATCTGTAAAGCGAAAAATTTGTTTCGCACCCAGTGTGAAAGTGGCTTAAGTTTGGAAGATTTTGGATAGTAAAGTGTAATGCGTGGGTTCACACGGAAAGCTTTTAATTTGCTACCTTGTGGTTGAGGACAAGCATAGACGAAAACACAGTTTTTCTTCCATTCTGGCTATTTAAGTGATGTTCAATGATATCCCAGATAGCATACAGAAGTGGGCCACATCAGGCAACAATTCGGCACTTTTACCATTCTTTGGCCCAAACAAAATAGATGTGAGCCTAAAGTGGCCCATGTGATGAATGCAGAATTTGGCCCGAATATCACAAAACAAATATGGCCCACAATTGGCAAATATTTGGCAGGAAGACAATGGTCAGTCTGTAAGTGAACCCAAACTGGCCCACATTTCCTGCATCATATGTTCTTGGCTGACATCTGGCATTGTGATGGCTTGGTTGTGGCCAAGTTCTGGCAAACGGGAGCGAAGCGCCCAAGTGCCATCATTCCATGCAGTATGTGGGCCGGATATGTGGGCTGAATATGTCAGGTGTGGGCCAGATATGGACCAGAAGAATTTTGCTATCTGGGATTTACCGTGGTTCAGTTTGGTCAAGCAGCACAACAGTGAAACTAAATGATGCATTTCCTGGCGCCTCTGCCACTGCACAGCCGTAATGCTTTGTTTAGGTCAATGGACAGAAACATTTGCTATAGCCACAATCATTAACGCACAAACTCAGCCATGCACCATTTTGGTGACATTAATTATTATTGAATTATTCAAGAACTTAAGAGTAATGCCTTGATGGATTTGGGCTTGTAATTCTACAATTATCCTACATCTGAGGCAGACGTTGCAAGCAGTTGTAGAAGTAGGCCGCAGTACTAAATCTTCATGCCCGTCTCCTCGCGTCGCACAGTCCATCTGAACTTGACCTAATTGTGTCCACTGCAATGACCTCAAAGCGCAACAGATCACTGCCTTGCAAACATTTATTCACGAGTCAGTTATGCAGAACCACACATTTTATTTGCTCATGAACTGAACAATGAACGTAAACCAGTAGCTCGAGCAACATGTTTTTTCCTATGCTGGTTAAACCGCTATGAAAGCATTCGTAACTGAGAGCCGACAATCATGAAAAAGGTTTAAAAGACTTGGTATTTTTTCATATTAAAGTCATAAGCAGCCACATGAACTCAATGGATGGAACATACAAAATATTCACATGCGAAAACACGTTTAAACCTGCAATCTTTCAAAAATGTTCCTTGTCGTGTGATATCGATAAAGTCACATAGTTAGGTAGCGTAGTTAGAGATAAAAGATCCGGGCAGCGGATCGGACAAGTTTTAAAATCGGCGACCACAATTTGGGCAGTCAGTGATGCGTTTCCAGTTCCACGATGGTCCACTCGCCCTGCGGCGAAGCGGCATCCTCCGGGGAATAGCTGGTGACGGTGATGCTGGTGCCGGAGTCGTCCAGGGGGGAGATGAGCTCCGCCCATCTCTTGAACGTCTCCTTCTCCAGAGAAGAAGAGTCGCTGTCCGTCTGAAAATAGTCGCGGGATAAAGCCAGCGTCTGCTTAATGAGGTATTGGGCCAGGTTAAGGTCCTCGGGTACGCAGTTAATGACACCCAGGCTGGACTCTTGGTCCAAGAGCAGCTGCCGGAGTAGGGTCCAGTCGCGCTCGACGAACTGGCTGTCTTCATCCTGACTGTCATCTGCCTCCGCTTCGCTTTCTCTCCGGGGCTGCTCGTCTTGCCCCAGTGCGCACCTGTCCACGTCCAAGCTCCGCTCCGAGTGCTCGCCCTTGTCCGTCTCATAAATCGGAGAGAGGGCAGAAGACGGGCGACGGTCATACATGCGGGTCTGATCCAATGTGTCACAAGCATCACAGTCCCCTGGAAACAATACTGCACAATGTCAAAATGATTCAAATCCAAATTTCCGCAATTCCACTTAAAAAATAACTAATATAACATACATAGACATTTTTTAAATCAAGGGGCCAGTTCGGTGCGATTCTCTCTGTTAAGATTGTCACCCTTAGTGCAACTGTATTCCCTTACATGTTGAATTTGACGCAAAGTGCCAAATACTACAGGGCGTCATCGTGGCTTGAACAGTATGTCTTGTTCCTGCAAATGTCTTGCCTAAAAATATAAACAATGAAAAGATTTTATCCCAGAATATTTTTTGTCCAAAACATAAATAAATTAATAAATTAAAAAAAAAAATCCAAACTGCATAGCTCTTCGGCTACTGAAACTGGAAGCATGGAGCTTTTTACCAAGCGCGCACCGAGGTCTCACAACCTCACAACATGAGAGAGGACAGCTGCGCTAAAGGTCATGAATACAGGTGGTGAAGGAACAACCGTCATAAAATGCTTTGATTCCTTCACAACAAACCATGATATGTTTATGAGACAGCATCTTCACCGGTGTTTGAAAAGAATTTATGTATAAAAAATTCTAAGCATTCTGTATCTTGTATTCAAACATGCCTTGCTAAAAAAAAAAAAAAAAAAAAAAGAAAAGAAAAAACAAACCCCCGAAATATTCAGAGTTTGTATACTCATAGCACAGGTGAAGCACAGAGCTGATCCTTTAAACATCAAAACTCGATAAGCATGTTGGTACATACATGTAGCTTTTCACATATATTACAGTTGCTTTGAATGAAGACTAAGGGTTGCGGCACATGCTGGTAATTTTAGTACAGTCGAATGTCTCAGGAAATACATAGTGAGCGGATGCAGCGCTGGGTTATTGAAAGAGAGTAAACTGTGCAGCAATATATAACTATCATATCAGCGTGACCAGAAGAGAGACATAACAGAGCCATGGAATTGGTACCTAAATACATCGAATACAGCAAGCTCTCAAGGCTACAAAAAATATATTGAAAGAGAAACAAACAAGAATACAAAGTAAAAAAAGCAAACAGAGCAGTGTCTGCTAAATTGCGAGAGAGATAAATATGGCAACTACACACACAGCTTTCTAGCAAAAAAATTTTAAATGAAGAAAATGCTCTATAACATAATGAAGAGCGAGTGCAGAAAACATTAAACTATTTTGACCAGCACAGTGAATATTGTTGGGTACTCAGAATAAGACAGAAAGACTAAGATAGCATGCAGTAAGTCCTTTCCAGCGGACTGACAGAATAGGCACAAACTAAGCATGTCAGACAGATGAATTAGTCGGGGCTGTGCACATGTACACAGAGACACACAAACAGCAGTCTTAAAAGCAAAAATGTTTTGATGACAGTTGTTGTTGGGAGGTCTGTACTGTACACCATCGGTCAGCTTCTTTTTTCATTAACCAATAAATCGTATTTGGTATATAGTGCGGTTGTACAGATTGTACATATGCATATTGCACTGGTTGTTCGTGTCACAGGGATTTTTTTTAAAATACCTGAATTAGAGGTTTGCTTTAAGCTGTATAATAAATAAAATTGAGTAATTTCTCAGTTCTCTTCTAACCCATGGAAGTCCAGACAGGTCAAGGTATCAAAGTGATTAAATATTATATGTACATCAAAGTGCATCAATAGACTTAACATACCTTGTCTGAAAGTTTAACTGGCCTTTTACGTGTTATACACAGATTTATTTCACAATATACAATTAAAGTGGTAAGAATTACATTTACCCTTTCTTTATAAACAGAATTCTCAAGAGATCTGTATCCCAAAAACATGGTAGTTTAGCTTATGGGTGAAGATGATGGTTTGGTATGCTTGCATTTTTATCCAACAACCCAATTTTTAAATGGGTGCCAGAACAGTGTTCATTTTGAGTCTTCAATAAAATATACATAGCATCACTATAAAAATGGCTGCCCCATCATGACACACATATTAAGATCATTCTTTTCTAGTTTGTGTAGCATTTGAACACAGAAATAAATTAACTACCGACTGTTACCTATTTTAAGTGGGGCTAGAAAATGTAGTCTCAAGGTCATGAATAAGGACCAATGAGGTTTCTAATCTCGAGGGATGGGTCTGTGGAGTCATAAATTGGGATCATGCTGAGGGTATTGTGTGTTCAGGAGTATTGATAACTTGATGAAGTTTGGGGTTTTGGGAGGTCCTACTGTATAATCATACATTACCTGCTGGGGAAGGTGCTGTGTTTGTACTGGGACAGCCCCCTGACAGCTGATGCTCGCTCAAGTCCAAGTGAAAGTCTTTTTTCCGCTCATCTGTGGCGTTCCTCAGGGACCCACCCTCGGGGTATAGCTCATTGTGGTGGAGGTCTAAGCGGCTGGGTC
Organism: Gymnothorax reevesii; assembly: GCA_029721435.1. Lineage (NCBI taxonomy): Eukaryota > Metazoa > Chordata > Actinopteri > Anguilliformes > Muraenidae > Gymnothorax > Gymnothorax reevesii. Next base: position 4,915,505 of record CM056576.1, read on the forward strand.
TCTCCTGAGGTCTTAAGTCACAAGTGTTGTGGTCCAAGGACTGGTTAGTGAATACAGCGCCACTAGACTCATTGCTTTTTCCCACCTGCAGTCTAAACTGTGAAAATTCTGTTTGAATTGGGGCATGTTCGTCCGCAAATTTTTCCATGTGAACACTCTTGCCATCCTTGGACGCTGTGCTGTTGTTGAGGGTCCCGTCTAACGAGTCTTGCGTTCCCAGGGAGGGGAAAAAGTCTTGCTGAGGGCCGCCTGGGTTTCTGGGGCTGTTGTTAAAGACATCGCCGGGCGAGAGGGGACATTCGGATCGCCGTGGAGGGGTCAGTGTTCCCCCTTCCTCACACCCCAGTTCCTCGCACTCGTCAACTGACAGCAGAACGGAACGACGAAAGTTGGCGGCCGACTTGTAACCTTGAGCATCATTTGCCTGCTCGCTGATGTCCTCGAAGGCTAAGTTGACGATCCCCTGGAACTGGTGAGGGGAGGGATCAGCCGGAGGGGGCAGGGCCTCCTCTGGGATCTCCACCTCTGACCTCTCATCCTCAGTCTCATCTTCCTCTTCCTCCTCTTCATCAGAAGAGAAGAGCTGGTGGTTGGGAATGTTCTTGACGGTGACTGTGTTCTCTTCTTCGCCGGCATCCTCTTCCTCGGGTGCTTCCTCGCGGTGGAGCCAGGAGCGGGGTCTGCGACGAGTCACCTCCTCCTCGCTGGTGGAGTGGCCGTGGAAGGGGTCAGCCATGTCACGAGCCCGCAGTCGAAGCTCCGCCCGAAGGCCGGCGTCATACATCTTCAGCTCCTCAGGTGTGCTGGTGTCGCTGCTGCTGCGCCCCAGGAAGTCGTGACACAGCACGGTGCCGCACTTAGACACGCCATGGTCGTTGGAGCCGTCGTCGTCTTGTGACCCGCCAGCGTCGTAGTCCTCTGAGCGGGGCTTGATGTCGTCGGAGGAGGTGGTGGCGGCACTGCCAGTCTCAGACTCGGGGCTGACCTGTGGGTGGGGCCCACTCCAGGAGTCCTCCAGCGGGGTTTCAGATTCCTCCTGGCTGCCTGGGGTCTCCAGTGGGCACGTATCCCGAGGTGAGTTTGTAGAGCTCAGCCCGTGGCTGCTGCCGAGCCTGGGGGGAATCGCACGGCCTTGTACCTGCTTCCCAGCAGCACCCTCAGTAGATCTGGAGGACTCAACGCAGGCTGGATTTAGAGTAACCCCAATAGTCTGGGCTGGTGTTGGTGCTGGATGGGATTCAGAGAGTTTGGCGACACCCGTCGCACTGGCAGCAGGACGTACATCCACTTTCTGAGGTGGGTTAGTTCCTTCAACCCTATCAGAGCCAGACAGTGTCGAGACAAGGGATGGTAAAGCTGTTCCTCCTACCTTCCCAGCATGCTCTAGTTCTTCCACCCTGGCTTGTGACAACCCCTCAGGAGGAGTTGCCTCATGCTCAGCTTTACTTTTGGATGCTGGAAGCTTCTTTGTTCCAGATTCTTTGGCTTTTGCCCCCTGCTTCCTGAGACCAGACATGGGTTGTTTCTCAGGTCCGGCTGCCTTTGGGGAACCCTTCGCTGTTGGCGACTCTGTTGGGGTACTCTTCTGTTTCACAATGGGTTTCCCTCCTGTTTGAGGAGACGACTTGGCAGCACTTGGGACAACCTTTGTCGGTTTGGTGCTGGTCTTAGTGTCTGTTCCAGAGGCAGGTGTCGTTTTGGCCATCCTCTTTTTGGCCGATTCACCCGCTGACTTGTCCCCAGTCGCTACCTTTGGACTCTCCTTGCCATCCTCTTTCCTGGGGGAGCCAAGTTTCTTTGCAACCCCAGCTGGTGCCGTTACACCCAGAAAACAAGGAAGAGAAAATAAATGCATCAGAAACTAAATTACCACTTGCCTGCCAATCTGCTCATCTCTTTCCATTCCCTGTTCTCCAGAGAAACTTTTCCTAGTTACAAATAAATGAACAGAACTCCTCTGGGTTAAGTTTAAAATAGTCGTAAGTAAATTCAAATATTTCAGATACTGGATAGTTAAGCTTCCATAATATTGGCCAGTTGCCCAGCCTGTCTGCAACTATGGTAACATAATGTCCTGCTGATCGAGCCCAATCTTGTCCTGATGCGTCACATAGTGCCGCTACCTGACCAAGCGTCGATATATGACGCAAAAGGAGGTTTTCAGCATCTTTACTTGACGCCAGTTCAAAACGAACCGTACCCCCTAACTCCTAACATCTAACCCTTGGCCTAAACCCTGACCCTAAGCGTCAAATAAGGACACCAAAAGCCTCCTTTTTCCTTGTATATCGATAATTGGTCAGGTAGCGTAATTTTTTTTTTTACACCAGTTTTATTTTTGTACCCAATGAAATGGATTTCAAGAACCGAAAGGTTAAACTGTACTGGCAGTTAAGAACGCATATAGGTAGCTGGTAGAGACGCAAATTGAAAACTGTGTAACACCTCAGTCCATGACGACTTTGGGTCGAGTCATATTTTTTCCAATTTGGCGCTGAGCTCCAGGACACCGTATTTGAACTCAATGATTATGAGGGTAAAGTAGGTACCGTCAGCATACAGGCTTCATCCAGGCTTCATGCAGGCATGTGTAAACCATATAGGAACTATGGCCCTTAATATACTGTGTAGCTGTCCAAATGCTTACAAACTGCCCTGCGTACGGCTCTCTGAGGGCAGTGATTGGCGGTTGTCTTATTGTTTTAATATAAGCAGGTACTAAAGATCATGTTACTCTGAATAAGCAGAGAGCAGACTCCTGCTAGGTAGTGCTCTGGATTTTGGGGTGACTCACCATAGGTTTCCTCGGGACCATTAGTTGGGGTACTACTCCCCCTCAGCTCTGTTCTGGGGCTTGACGTCCCGGATACCGTCCTGGCCGAAGCAGTGGACCTAGCTTTGCTGGCCTCCTTCACGTTTGTCTTGTTTGCAGAGCTAAATAAGTACATTTCACGTAAACACAAAATACAATTAAAGCTGCAAGCAGCGTTGAAAGGGCCCTCGCCCCCCTTGTGCACGTTGGGGTGGCAGCAAGATCTTGATGGCTGCAGGTGTCCATTCAGAGCCATTGGACACAGCTGGACCGCGTACAATGTGGTTTCTTGATGGGAGTGCAAAAATTTTCTGGAGGGCGCTATGTTACCAATTTGACTTGCCTGTGCGCAAAATCTACAACACAGTTATTGTAATACGGGGCTCCATGAGTGTGTTGATTTTTGTAAATTTTCCAGCATGTTTAGACTTTCAAAAGAGCAATTCTTCTATAAATATTATTGGGGGCGCTATTTAGTGCCCCATTTAGTGCCAATTGATGGATGTATTGAAGAGAATAAGACAGTTCTAATTTTTGCAAGGTTTTTCAAGTTTTTGAGCATTCTACGGCCTTAAAACGTGTGTTCGTAAAATTTGGAAAAAATGCAAGAAATAGCTCATAGCTCACTTCCTGTTTGGCAAAAAAATTTCAAAAAATTAACAATTGCGGGGAATGACTAACGCAATGATCACACCAAATTTCATGAACATTCAAGCACTTTTATCTGAACATGGCCATATCTAGAGGGCGCTGTGGAGCCACCTGGCTCCTCTCTATCTAAAATTAGCATATATCTGAACTTGGGCGGACAATTTTATCAAGGTTGGAAAGTTTCAGGCAAATCCCGCGAAGTATGTGGAAGTGAAAGTAACTTCCTGTTTCATGGCAGGACATCAAAATTCGCCGTGACGCCACGGATGCATCGTTCGATGAAATCAAAAAAGCTTCGCAATTTAACATAAAGAAGGTCTTTAGATATTATATGCCAAATTTGAAGTTGATCGGATAAAATCTCTAGGAGGAGTTCGTTAAAGTACGACACCTGGGAATAGCAAAAAATCCAAAAAATTTGCAATTTCAATTAAAAATGGCGGACTTCCTGTTGAGTCTAGGTCATGGCACCAAGAGACTTTTTTTAGGTCTTGTCATATTTCACATCTCTACCGAATTTCATACATGTAGGTTTACCAGGCTGCGAGGGCTGCTTATTTGAAATTTTACAGGGGGCGCTATAATGAAATTTTTGCCATGCCAATCTGTAAACTTTTTATCAGAGTATTATGAATGAGGGTCTTTATATATTTACAAAATTTTGTGAGTTTTCAAACATGCTGAAACCCCCAAAAAGGCAATTCTTTTAAAAATCTGATTGGGGGCGCTCTTGAGCCATTATGCCGCATTAGGCTCCAGTTGATGGATAACAGTGAAGAGAATAAGACAATTATAATTTGTGCAAGGTTTGGCAAGCTTTGGAGTGTTTTAAGGCTTTCAAACGTGCGTTCGTAAAATTTGGAAAAACGCAGGAAATAGTTCATAACTCACTTCCTGTTTGGCCAAAAAATTTCAAAAAATTATTAATTGCCTGCAATGACAAATACAATGATCACATCTAATTTCATGAACATTCAAGCACCTTTATTTTAACATGGACCCACTAGAGGGCGCTGTGGAGCCACCTGGCCACTCCCGATCTAATATTAGCATATATTTATACTTAGAGGGACAATTTAATCAAGCCTGTGAAGTTTTGCGCATATTTCACAAAGCATGTGCGCATAAAACCAACTTCCTGTTTCATGGCGGAACATCGAAATTCGCCGCAACGCCACGGGTACAAAGTTGAATGAATCCAAAAAAGCTTCGCAATTTAACATCGACAAGGTCATTAGATGTCATACGCGAAATTTTAAGTTGATACGATAAAATCTCTAGGAGGAGTTCGTTAAAGTACGACGCCTGTGAATGGCAAAAAATAAAAAAAATTTGCAAATTCAATTAAAAATGGCGGACTTCCTGTTGAGTCTAGGTCATGGCACCAAGAGACTTTTTTTTAGGTCTTGGCATAGTACACATGTCCACCAAATTTCGTACATGTAGGTTAAACACGCTGCGAGGGCTGCTTCATTGAAATTTTCTAGGTGGCGCTGTAATGCAATTTTGCCACATCCATCTGTAAATCCTATATTCAAGTACAAAGTATGACCAGCTTAATATGTTCGCAAAGTTTCGTGAGTTTTCGAGCATGCTGATGCCTTCAAAAATGCAAATATGTGTTCGGGGGCGCTATAGAGCCACCATGCCATACCCAGTGCCAAATGAGATATTGAATCGAAGAACTTAATATTTTTTGTCTATGAGCAAAGTTTGGTGAGTTTTTGAGTATGATAAGGCCCTCAAAAATGTGTTCGTAAAATCTGAAAAAACGCAGGAAATGGCTCATAGCTCACTTCCTGCGAGGCAAAAAAATTTCAAAAAAATTCACAAAAAAATTTATAATGACTACTATGACCCTACCAAATTTCGTGAGAATCCAAGCAAGTGCGTTCCAAAATGGCCTCGTGTTTAGTGGCGCTATAGAGCCACCGGGGCATGTCCAAGCACAAAATTAATAATACTTTGTAATTTTCACCACGACTGACGTGTGGGCAAATTTTTGTGAGTTTTCGTGCATGGCAAAGCCCTCAAAAATGCGTTCTCGCAGCAGAAGAAGAAGAAGAAGAAGAATAAGAATTAAAGCTGCAAGCAGCGTTGAAAGGGCCCTCGCCCCCCCTGTGCACATTGGGGTGGCAGCAAGATCTTGATGGCTGCAGGTGTCCATTCAGAGCCATTGGACACAGCTCGACCGCGTTCAATGTGGTTTCCTGATGGGAGTGCAAAAATTTTCTGGAGGGCGCTATGATACCATTTTGACTTGCCTGTGCACAAAATCTACACCACAGTAATCATAATACGGGGCTCCATGAGTGTTTTGATTTTTGTAAATTTTCCAGCATGTTTAGACTTTCAAAAGAGCAATTCTTTTATAAATATTATTGGGGGCGCTATAGAGCCGTTATGCCACATTTAGTGCCAATTGATAGATGATATTAAACAAAATAAGACATTTATAATTTGTGCAAGGTTTTGCAAGTTTTGAAGCATCCTAAGGCCTTAAAACGTGTCTTCAGAAAAATTTGGAAAAACACAGAAAATAGCTCATAGCTCACTTCCTGTTTGGCCAAAACATTACCCGGAATGACGAATGCAACGATCACACCAAATTTCATGAACATTCAAGCACTTTTATCTTTACATGACCATATCTAGAGGGCGCTGTGGAGCCACCTAGCACCTCCCGATCCAATATTAGCATATGTTTTTACTTCGGAGAACAATTTTATCAAGCAGAAGAAGGTTCGGGCAAATCCCACAAAGTAAGTGGCAGTAAAACCAACTCCCTGTTTCATGGCGGGATATCAAAATTCGCCGCGAAGCCACGGATACATTGTTCGATGAAATCAAAATTGCTTCGCAATTTAACATTAGCAAGGTCTTAAGATAATATTTGCCAAATATTTAGTTGATCGGATAAAATCTCTAGGAGGGGTTTTTTAAAGTACGACGCCTGTGAATGGCAAAAAATCAAAAAAAGTTGCAATTTCAATTAAAAATGGCGGACTTCCTGTTGAGTCTAGGTCATGGCACCAAGAGACTTTTTTTTAGTTCTCAGCATATTCCACATGTCTACCGAATTTCATACATGTAGGTTTACCAGGCTGCGAGGGCTGCTTATTTGAAATTATCCAGGGGGCGCTATTATGACAATTTTGCCAAGCCTATATATAAGCTTTTTATCAGAGTAATACAAATGATGATTTTTATACATTTTCAAAATTTTGTGAGTTTTTGAACATGCTGAGACCCTCAAAAGAGCAATTCTTTTTAAAATCTGATTGGGGGCGCTATAGAGCCATGGTGCCAAATTTAGTGCAAATTGATGTAGAAGATTGAATATAATAAGACAATTATAATTTGTGCAACTTTTTGCAAGATTTCGAGTATTCTTAGGCTTCCAAATATGTGTTAATAAAATTTGGAGAAACGCAGGAAATGGCTCATAGCTCACTTCCTGTTTGGCCAAAAAATTCCAAAAAAATTACCATAACCTGGCATGACAAATGCAATGATCAAACCAAATTTCATGAACATTCAAGCACTTTTATCTCAACATGGTTGTGTCAAGAGGGCGCTGTGGAGCCACCTGACCACACCCAATCTAATATCAACATATAGTTCTACTTGGAAGTAGACTCTTATGAAGCCTGTAAAGTTTTGCGCAAATCTCACAAAGCATGTGCGTGGAAAACCAACTTCCTGTTTCATGGCGGAACATTGAAATTTGCCGCGACGCCACGGATACAAAGTTCAATGAATCCGAAAAAGCTTCGCAATTTAACATCGACAACGTCTTTTGATGTCATATGCAAAATTTTAAGTTGATCGGATAAAATCTCTAGGAGGAGTTCGTTAAAGTAGGACGCCTGTGAATGGCAAAAAATCAAAAAAAGTTGCAATTTCAATTAAAAATGGCGGACTTCCTGTTGAGTCTAGGTCATGGCACCAAGAGACTTTGTTTTAGGTCTCAGGATATTCCGCATGTCCACCGAAGTTCATACATGCAGGTCAACCACGGTGCGAGGGCTACTTTTTTGAAATTTTCCAGGGGGCGCTATAATGCCATTTTGCCACGCCAATATGTAAATTTTTATCAGTGTGATAGGAATGATGGTCTTTAGAATTGTACAAAATTTTGTGAGTTTTTGAGCATGCTGAGACCCTCAAAAAGGCAATTATTTGATAAATCTGATTGGGGGTGCTATAGAGCCATAATGCCTCATTTACTGCCAATTATTGTCTCAAATTGAAGACAATTGGACAAATATAATTTTTGCTAAGTTTTACAAGTTTTCAAGTATGCTAAAGCCTTCAAATGTGTGTTCGTAAAATTTGGAATAACGCAGGAAATGGCTCATAGCGCACTTCCTGTTTGGCCGAAAAATTTCAAAAAAATAATTATAGCCCAAAAAAACCAATGCAATGATCAGACCAAATTTCATGAACATTCAAGCACTTTTATATCAACATGGTCGTGTGAAGAGGGCACTGTGGAGCCACCTGACCACACCCAATCCAATATCAACATATAGTTATATTTGGAAGTAGACTACTATTAAGCCTGTAAAGTTTCACGCAAATTTCACAATGCATGTGCTCATAAAAGCAACTTCCATTTTCATGGCAGAACATCGAAATTCGCCGCAACGCCACGGACACAATTTTCAATGAATCCAAAAAAGCTTCGCAATTTAACATGGAGAATGTCTTTAGATGGCCTGTGCCAAATTTTTAGTTGATCGGATAAAATCTCTAGGAGGAGTTCGTTAAAGTACGACGCCTGTGAATGACAAAAAATAAAAAAAAGTTGCAAATTCAATTAAAAATGGCGGACTTCCTGTTGAGTCTAGGTCATGGCACCAAGACGCTTTCTTTTAGGTCTTGGCATAGTACACATATCCTCCAAATTTTGTACATGTATGTTAAACACCCTGCGAGGGCTGCTTAATTGAAATATTCTAGGTGGCGCTGTAATGCGATCTTGCAACATCCATCTGTAAACCTCATAGCCTAGTGAAAGGTATGATCGGCTTAATATTGTTGCAAAGTTACGTGAGTTTTCGAGCATGCTGAGGCCCTCAAAAATGCAATTATGTATTAGGGGGCACTATAGAGCCACCATGTCACACTAAGTGCCAAATGAGACATCGAATCAAAGAACTTAATATTTTTAGTCTATGAGCCAAGTTTGGTGAGTTTTCGAGTATGATAAGGCCCTCAAAAATGTGTTTGTAAAATCTGAAAAAACGCAGGAAATGGCTCGTAGCTCACTTCCTGTGCGGCAAAAAAATTTCAAAAAAATTACCAAAAAAATTTATCATGACTTCTATGGCCCAATCGAATTTCGTGAGAATCCGAGCAAGTGCGTTCCAAAATGGCTGCGTGTTTGGTGGCGCTATAGAGCCACCTAGGCATGTCTAAGCACAAAAATAGTAATACTTTGCAATTTTCACCACGACTGACGTGTGGGCAAATTTTTGTGAGTTTTCGTGCATGGCAAAGCCCTGAAAAATGCGTTCTCGCAGCAGAATAAAAAGAAGAAGAAGAAGAAGAAGAATAATAATAAAAATCCCATCAAAAACAATAGGTTCCTCCCACCGGTCGGTGCTCGGGCCCTAATTAAAGCTGCAAGCAGCGTTGAAAGGGCCCTCGCACCCCTCTTGCACGTTGGGGCGGCAGCAAAATCTTGCCTGGTGCAGGTGTGCATTCACAGCCATTGGACACAGCTAGACTGTGAACAATGTGGTTTCCTGCGGAGGGTGCAAAAATTGTCTGGAGGGGCGCTTTGATATCATTTTGACATGCCCGTGCGCAAAATCTCCAGCATAGTAATTGTAATACCAGGGTCCTTGAGCTTGTTGATTTTTGTAAATTTTCCAGCATGTTTAGACTTTCAAAAGAGCAATTCTTTTATAAATATTATTGGGGGCGCTATAGAGCCATTATGCCCCATTTAGTGTCAATTAATGGATGTATTGAAGAGAATAAGACAGTTCTAATTTTTGCAAGGTTTTGCAAGTTTTGGAGCATTCTAAGGCCTTAAAACGTGTGTTCGTAAAATTTGGAAAAACGCAAGAAATAGCTCATAGCTCACTTCCTGTTTGGCAAAAAAATTTCAAAAAATTAACAATTGCGGGGAATGACTAACGCAATGATCACACCAAATTTCATGAATGTTCAAGCACTTTTATCTGAACATGGCCATATCTAGAGGGCGCTGTGGAGCCACCTGGAACCTCTCTATCTAAAATTAGCATATATCTGTACTTGGGCGAACAATTTTATCAAGGTTGGAAAGTTTCAGGCAAATCCCACAAAGTATGTGCAAGTGAAAGTAACTTCCTGTTTCATGGCAGGACATCAAAATTCGCCGTGACGCCACGGATGCATCGTTCGATGAAATCAAAAAAGCTTCGCAATTTAACATTAGCAAGGTCTTTCCATATTATATGCAAAATTTTAAGTTGATCGGATAAAATCTCTAGGAGGAGTTCGTTAAAGTACGACACCTGTGAATGGCAAAAAATCCAAAAAATTTGCAATTTCAATTAAAAATGGCGGACTTCCTATTGAGTCTAGGTCATGTCACCAAGAGACTTTTTTTTAGGTCTTGTCATATTTCACATCTCTACCGAATTTCATACATGTAGGTTTACCAGGCTGCGAGGGCTGCTTATTTGAAATTTTACAGGGGGCGCTATAATGAAATTTTTGCCATGCCAATATGTAAGCTTTTCATCAGAGTATTATGAATGAGGGTCTTTATATATTTACAAAATTTTGTGAGTTTTCGAACATGCTGAGACCCTCAAAAAGGGTTTTCTTTAAAAAATCTGATTGGGGGCGCTCTTGAGCCATTATGCCACATTAGGCTCCAGTAGATGGATGACAGTAAAGAGAATAAGAAAATTATAATTTGTGCAAGGTTTGGAAAGCATTGGAGTATTTTAAGGCTTTCACCCGTGCGTTCGTAAAATTGGAAAAACGCAGGAAATAGCTCATAACTCACTTCCTGTTTGGCCAAAAAATTTCAAAAAATTAGTCATTGCCTGCAATGACAAATGCAATGATCACACCTAATTTCATGAACATTCAACCACTTTTAATTTAACATGGACGTATCTAGAGGGCGCTGTGGAGCCACCTGGCCACTCCCCATCTAATATTAGCATATATTTATACTTAGAGGGACAATTTAATCAAGCCTGTGAAGTTTTGCGCATATCTCACAAAGCATGTGCGCGTAAAACCAACTTCCTGTTTCATGGCGGAACGTCGAAATTCGCCGCAACGCCACGGGTACAAAGTTAAATGAATCCAAAAAAGCTTCGCAATTTAACATTGACAAGGTCTTTAGATGTCATACGCGAAATTTTAAGTTGATCGGATAAAATCTCTAGGAGGAGTTCGTTAAAGTACGACACCTGTGAATGGCAAAAAAGAAAAAAAATTTGCAAATTCAATTAAATATGGCGGACTTCCTGTTGAGTCTAGGTCATGGCACCAAGAGACTTTTTTGTAGGTTTTGGCATAGTACACATGTCCATCAAATTTCGTACATGTAGGTTAAACACGCTGTGAGGGCTGCTTCATTGAAATTTTCTAGGTGGCGCTGTAATGCAATTTTGCCACATCCATCTGTAAATTCTATATTCAAGTACAGACTTTGACCAGCTTAATATGTTCGCAAAGTTTCGTGAGTTTTCGAGCATGCTGATGCCTTCAAAAATGCAAATATGCGTTAGGGGGCGCTATAGAGCCACCATGTCATATCCACTGCCAAATGAGATATCGAATCAAAGAACGTAATATTTCCAGTCTATGAGCCAAGTTTGGTGAGTTTTCGAGTATGATAAAACCCTCAAAAATGTGTTCGTAAAATCTGAAAAAACGCAGGAAATGGCTCATAGCTCACTTCCTGTGAGGCAAAAAATTTTCAAAAAAATTGACAAAAAAATTTATGATGACTACTATGACTCTATGAAATTTCGTGAGAATCCGAGCATGTGCGTTCCAAAATGGCCGCGTGTTTGGTGGCGCTATAGAGCCACCGGGGCATGTCCAAGCACAAAAATAATAATAGTTTGCAATTTTCACGACGACTGACGTGTCGGCAAATTTTTGTGAGTTTTCGTGCATGGCAAAGCCCTCAAAAATGCGTTCTCGCAGCAGAATAAAAAGAAGAAGAAGAAGAAGAAGAAGAATAATAATAAAAATCCCATCAAAAACAATAGGTTCCTCGCACCTTCGGTGCCAGGACCCGTTCCGGGCCCTGGCACCGGTCGGTGCTCGGGCCCTAATTAAAGCTGCAAGCAGCGTTGAATGGGCCCTCGCCCCCCTCGTGCACATTGGGGTGGCAGCAGGATCTTGATGGCTGCAGGTGTCCATTCAGAGCCATTGGACACTGCTGGACCGCGTACAATGTGGTTTTCTGATGGGAGTGCAAAAATTTTCTGGAGGGCGCTATGGTACCATTTTGACATGCCTGTGCACAATCTACAACCGAGTAATCGTAATACCGAGCTCCATGAGTGTGTTGATTTTTGTTAATTTTCCAGCATGTTTAGACCTTCAGAAGAGCAATTCTTCTATATATCTGATTGGAGGCGCTGTAGAGCCATTATGCCACATTTAGTGCCAATTTATGGATGACTTTGAAGAGAAGAAGACATTTATAATTTGTGGGGTTTAGCAAGTTTTGGAGCATTCTAAGGCCTTTAAACGTGTTTTCGTAAAATTTGGAAAAACGCAGGAAATAGCTCATAGCTCACTTCATGTTTGGCAAAAAATTTTTAGAAAATTAACCCTTGCCCGGAATGACTAATGCAATGATCACACCAAATTTCATGAACATTCAAGCACTTTTATCTTAACATGGCCATATCTAGAGGGCGCTGTGGAGCCACCTGGCACCTCCTGATCCAATATCAGCATTTATTTATATTTGGGAGGACACTTTCATGAAAATTGGAAAGTTTCAGGCAAATCCCACCAAGTATGTTGGAGTAAAACCAACTTCATGTTTCATGGCGGAACATCGAAATTCGCCGCGTCGCCTTGGATTCATCGTTCAATGAATTTAAAAAAGCTTCGCAATTTAACATCGGCAATGTCCGTAATATCAGTTGCCAAATTGTAAGTTGATCGGATAAAACCTCTCGGAGGAGTTCGTTAAAGTACGACACTTGTGAATGGCGAAAAATACAAAAAAGTTGCAATTTCAATTAAAAATGGCGAACTTCCTGCTGAGTCTAGGTCATGGCACCAAGAGACTTTTTTTCAGGTCTCGGCATATTCCACATGTATACCAAATTTCATAGATGTAGGTTTACCGGGCTGCGAGGGCTGCTTATTTGAAATTTTCCAGGGGGCGCTATAATTAAATTTTTGCCATGCCTAAAAGTAAGTTTCTTGTCAAAGTAATACAAATGATGGTCTTTATACATTTAAAGAATTTTCTGAGTTTTTGAACATGGTGAGACCCTTTAAAGGGCAATTCTTTCAAAAATCTGATTGGGGGCGCCAAAGAGCCATTGTACCTAATTAAGTGTAAATTGATATATAAAATTGAAGACAATAAGGCAATTAAAATTTGTGCAACTTTTTGCAAGATTTCGAGTATTCTAAGGCTTCCAAACATGTGTTTCGAAAATTTGGAAAAACACAGGAAATGGCTCATAGCTCACTTCCTGTTTGGCCAAAAAATTTCAAAAAATTATCATTCCCTGACATGACACATGCAATGATCACACTAAATTTCATGAACAATCAAGCACTTTTATCTCAATATGGCCGTGTCAAGAGGGCGCTGTGGAGCCACCTGACCACACCCAATCTAATATCAACATCTAGGTATACTTGAAAGTAGACTCTTATCAAGCCTTTGAAGTTTCGCGCAAATCTCACAAAGCATGTGCGCGTAAAACCAACTACCTGTTTCAGGGCAGAACATCGAAATTTGCCGCGACGCCACAGATACATAGTTCGATTGATACAAAAAAGCTTCGCAATTTAACATCGACAAGGTCTTTAGACGTCATATGCAAAATTTTAAGTTGATCGGATAAAATCTCTAGGAGGAGTTCGTTAAAGTACGACACCTGCGAATGGCGAAAAATCTAAAAAAGTTGAAATTTCAATTAAAAATCGCAAACTTCCTGTTGGGTCTAGGTCATGGCTCCAAGAGACTTTTTTTTAGGTCTCAAGATATTCCACATGTCCACCGAAGTTCATATATGCAGGTCAACCACGATGCAAGGGCTGCTTATTTGAAATTTTCCAGGGGGCGCTATAATGCCATTTTTGCCAGTCCTATATTTAAATTTTTTATCAGTGTGATAGGAATGATGGTCTTTAGAATTGTACAAAATTTTGTGAGTTTTTGAGCATGTTGAGACCCTCAAAAGGGCAATTCTTTCGAAAATCTGATTGGGGGCGCTATAAGGCCATTATGCCACAGTTACTGCCAATTTCTGCCTCAAATTGAAGACAATCAGAAAAGTATAATTTTTGCAAGTTTTGCAAGTTTTCGAGTATGCTAAGGCCTTCAAAATTGTGTTCGTAAAATTTGGAATAACGCAGGAAATGGCTCATAGCTCACTTCCTGTTTGGCCGAAAAATTTCAAAAAAATCAGCATAGCCCAAAATAACAAATGCAATGATCAGACAAAATTTCATGAACATTCAAGCACTTTTATATCAACAAGGCCGTGTCAAGAGGGCGCTGTGGAGCCACCTGACCACACCCACTCCAATATCAACATATAGGTATATTTGGAAGTAGACTATTATTACGCCTGGAAAGTTTCACGCAAATCTCACAAAGCAAGTGCTCATAAAAGCAACTTCCATTTTCATGGCGGAACATCAAAATTCGCCGCAACGCCACGGACACAAATTTCGATGAATCCAAAAAAGCTTCGTAATTTAACATAAGAAAGGTCTTTAGATAGCCTGTGCCAAATTTTAAGTTGATCGGATAAAATCTCTAGGAGGAGTTCGTTAAAGTACGAAGCCTGTGAATGGCAAAAAATTTAAAAAATTTGCAAATTCAATTAAAAATGGCGGACTTCCTGTGGAGTCTAGGTCATGGCACCAAGAGTCTTTTTTGTAGGTCTCGGCATAGTCCACATGTCTACCGAATTTCATACATGTAGGTTTACCAGGCTGCGAGGGCTGCTTATTTAAAATTTTCCAGGGGGCGCTAGAGTGACATTTTTGCCATGTCTATATATAAGTTTTTTGTCAGAGTAATCCGAATGATGGTTTTTATACATTTACAAAATTTTGTGAGTTTTAGAACATGCTGAGACCCTCAAAATGGCAATTCTTTTAAAAATCTGATTGGGGGCGCTATAGAGCCATTGTGCCAAATTTAGTGTAAATTGATATATAAAATTGAAGATAATAAGACAATTATAATTTGTGCAACTTTTTGCAAGATTTCGAGTATTCTAAAGCATCCAAACATGTGTTTATAAAATTTGGAAAAACGCAGGAAATGGCGCATAGCTCACTTCCTGTTTGGCCAAAAAATTTCAAAAAAATTAAAATAACTCGACATGAACAATGCAATGATTACACCAAATTTCATGAACATGTAAGCACTTTTATCTCAACATGGCCGTTTCAAGAGGGCGCTGTGGAGCCACCTGACCACACCCAATCTAATATCAACATATCGGTCTACTTTGAAGTGGACTCCTATAAAGCCTGTAAAGTTTCGCGCAAATTTCACAAAGCATGTGCGCGTAAAACTAACTTCCTGTTTCATGGCGGAACATCGAAATTCGCCGCGACGCCACAGATACAAAGTTCAATGAATCCAAAAAAGCTTCGCAATTTAACATCGAGAAGGTCTGAAGATGTTAAATTCAAAATTTTAAGTTGATCGGATAAAATCTCTAGGAGGAGTTCGTTAAAGTACGAAGCCTGTGAATGGCAAAAAATTAAAAAAATTTGCAAATTCATTTATAAATGGCGGACTTCCTGTGGAGTCTAGGTAATGGCACCTAGAGACTTTTTTTTAGGTCTTGGCATAGTACACATGTCCACCGAATTTTGTACATGTAGGTCAAACACGCTGCGAGGGCTGCTTCATTGAAATTTTCTAGGTGGCGCTGTAATGCAATTTTGCCAAATCCATCTGTAAACCCTAAATCCTAGTAAAAAGTAAAACCAGCTTAATATGTTTGCAAAGTTTTGTGAGTTTTCAAGCATGCTGAGGCCCTCAAAAATGCAATTATGTTTTAGGGGGCGCTATAGAGCTACCATGTCACACCCAGTGCCAAATGAGATATCGAATCAAAGAACATAATATTTCTAGTCTATGAGCCAAGTTTGGTGAGTTTTCGAGTATGATAAAACCCTCAAAAATGTGTTCGTAAAATCTGAAAAAACGCAGGAAATGGCTCATAGCTCACTTCCTGTGAGGCAAAAAAATTTCAAAAAAATTTACTAAAAAATTTATGATGACTACTATGACTCTATAAAATTTTGTGAGAATCCGAGCAAGTGCGTTCCAAAATGGCCGCGTGTTTGGTGGCGCTATAGAGCCACCGGGGCATGTCCAAGCACAAAAATAATAATACTTTGCAATTTTCACGACGACTGACGTGTGGGCAAATTTTTGTGAGTTTTCGTGCATGGCAAAGCCCTCAAAAATGCGTTCTCGCAGCAGAATAAAAAGAAGAAGAAGAAGAAGAAGAAGAAAAATCCCATCAAAAACAATAGGTTCCTCGCACCTTCGGTGCCAGGACCCGTTCCGGGCCCTGGCACCGGTCGGTGCTCGGGCCCTAATTAAAGCTGCAAGCAGCGTTGAAAGGGCCCTCGCACCCCTCTTGCACTTTGGGGAGGCAGCAAAATCTTGATGGGTGCAGGTGTGCATTCACAGCCATTGGACACTGCTAGACTGCGAACAATGTGGTTTCCTGCGGAGAGTGCAAAAATTTTCTGGAGGGGTGCTTTGATATCATTTTGACATGCCTGTGCGCTAAATCTCCAGCATAGTAATTGTAATACCAGGCTCCTTGAGCGTGTTCATTTTTTTAATTTTTACAGCACGTTTAGACCCACAAAAGAGATTTCTTTTAAAAATCTGATTGGGGGCGCTATCGAGCCATTATGCCACATTTAGTGCCAATTGATGGATGACATTGAAGAGAATAAGACAATTATAAATTGTGCACGGTTCTGCAAGCTTTGGAGTATTCTAAGGCCTTCAAACGTATGTTCGTGAAATTTGGAAAAACGCAGGAAATAGCTAATAGCTCATACCTGTTTGGCCAAAATAATAAACCATAACCCGGAATGACTAATGCAATGATCACTCCAAATTTCATGAACATTCAAGCACATTTATCTTAACATGGCCGTATCTAGAGGGCGCTGTGGAGCCTTCTGGCCACACTTGATCTAATATTAGCATATATTAATACTTGGGAGGACCATTTTATAAAGCTTGGACAGTTTCAGGGAAAACCCATGAAGTCTGTGGGAGAAAAACCAACTTCCTGTTTCATGGCGGGACATCGAAATTTGCTGCAACGCCATGGAAACAAAATTCGATGAATCCAAAAAAGCTTCGCAATTTAACATCGGCAACGTCTTTAGATACTATTAGCCAAATTTCAAGTTGTTCGGATGAAATCTCTAGGAGGAGTTTGTTAAAGTACGACACCTGTGAATGGCGAAAAATCCAAAAAAGTTGCAAATTCAATTAAAAATGGCGGACTTCCTGTTGAGTCTAGGTCATGGCACCAAGAGTCTTTTTTGTAGGTCTCGGCATATTCCACATGTCTACTGAATTTCATACATGTCGGTTTACCAGGCTGCGAGGGCTGCTTATTTAAAATTTTCCAGGGGGCGCTATAGTGACATTTTTGCCATGTATATATATAAGTTTTTTGTCAGAGTAATACGAATGATGGTCTTTATACATTTACAAAATTTTGTGAGTTTTAGAACATGCAGAGACCCTCAAAATGGCAATTCTTTTAAAAATCTGATTGGGGGCGCTATAGAGCCATTGTGCCAAATTTAGTGTAAATTGATATATAAAATTGAAGATAATCAGACAATTATAATTTGTGCAACTTTTTGCAAGATTTGAGTATTCTAAAGCATCCAAACATGTGTTTATAAAATTTGGAAAAACGCAGGAAATGGCGCATAGCTCACTTCCTGTTTGGCCAAAAAATTTCAAAAAAATTAATATAACTCAACATGAACAAAGCAATGATCACACCAAATTTCATGAACATTCAAGCACTTTTATCTCAACATGGCCGTTTCAAGAGGGCGCTGTGGAGCCACCTGACCACACCCAATCTAATATGAACATATAGGTTTACTTGGAAGTAGACTCCTATAAAGCCTGTAAAGTTTCGCGCAAATTTCACAAAGCATGTGTGCGTAAAACCAACTTCCTGTTTTATGGCAGAACATCGAAATTCGCCGCGACGCCACGGATACAAAGTTCAATGAATCCAAAAAAGCTTCGCAATTTAACATCGACAAGGTCTTATGATGTTAAATTCAAAATTTTAAGTTGATCGGATAAAATCTCTAGGAGGAGTTCGTTAAAGTACGAAGCCTGTGAATGGCAAAAAATTTAAAAAATTTGCAAATTCAATTAAAAATGGCGGACTTCCTGTTGAGTCTAGGTCAGGGCACCAAGAGACTTTTTTTTAGGTCTTGGCATAGTACACATGTCCACCGAATTTTGTATATGTAGGTCAAACACGCTGCGAGGGCTGCTTCATTGAAATTTTCTAGGTGGCGCTGCAATGCAATTTTGCCACATCCATCTGTACACCCTAAATTATAGTTAAAAGTAAGACCAGCTTAATATGTTTGCAAAGTTTTGTGAGTTTTCAAGCATGCTGAGGCCCTCAAAAATGCAATTATGTATTAGGGGGCGCTATAGAGCTACCATGTCACACCCAGTGCCAAATGAGATATTGAATCAAAGAACGTAATATTTCTAATCTATGAGCCAAGTTTGGTGAGTTTTCGAGTATGATAAAACCCTCAAAAATGTGTTCGTAAAATCTAGAAAAACGCAGGAAATGGCTCATAGCTCACTTCCTGTGTGGCAAAAAAATTTCAAAAAAATTTACAAAAAAATTTATGATGACTACTATGACTCTATAAAATTTCGTGAGAATCCGAGCAAGTGCGTTCCAAAATGGCCGCGTGTTTGGTGGCGCTATAGAGCCACCGGGGCATGTCCAAGCACAAAAATAATAATAGTTTGCAATTTTCACGACGACTGACGTGTGGGCAAATTTTTGTGAGTTTTCGTGCATGGCAAAGCCCTCAAAAATGCGTTCTCGCAGCAGAATAAAAAGAAGAAGAAGAAGAATTAAAGCTGCAAGCAGCGTTGAAAGGGCCCTCGCACCCCTCTTGCATGTTGGGGAGGCAGCAAAATCTAGATGGGTGCAGGTGTGCATTCACAGCCATTGGACACTGCTAGACTGTGAAAAATGTGGTTTCCTGCGGAGAGTGCAAAAATTTTCTGGAGGGGTGCTTTGATATCATTTTGACATGCCCGTGCGCTAAATCTCCAGCATAGTAATTGTAACACCAGGCTCCTTGAGCGTGTTGGTTTTTGTAATTTTTACAGCACGTTTACACCCACAAAAGAGATTTCTTTTAAAAATCTGATTGGGGCGCTATCGAGCCATTATGCCACATTTAGTGCCAATTGATGGATGACATTCGAGAGAATAAGACAATTACAAATTGTGCAAGGTTCTGCAAGCTTTGGAGTATTCTAAGGCCTTCAAACATATGTTCATGAAATTTGGAAAATGCAGGAAATAGCTAATAGCTCATACCTGTTTGGCCAAAATAATAAACCATAACCCGGAAAGACTAATGCAATGATCACACCAAGTTTCATGAACATTCAAGCACATTTATCTAAACATGGCCGTATCTAGAGGGCGCTGTGGAGCCTTCTGGCCACACTTGATCTAATATTAGCATATATTGATACTTGGGAGGACCATTTTATTAAGCTTGGACAGTTTCAGGGAAAACCCATGAAGTCTGTGGGAGTAAAACCAACTTCCTGTTTCATGGCGGGACATTGAAATTTGCTGCAACGCCATAGAAACAAAATTCGATGAATCCAAAAAAGCTTCGCAATTTAACATCGGCAACGTCTTTAGATACTATTAGCCAAATTTCAAGTTGTTCGGATGAAATCTCTAGGAGGAGTTTGTTAAAGTACGACACCTGTGAATGGCGAAAAATCCAAAAAAGTTGCAATTTCAATTAAAAATGGCGGACTTCCTGTTGAGTCTAGGTCATGGCACCAAGTGTCTTTTTTGTAGGTCTCGGCATATTCCACATGTCTACTGAATTTCATACATGTAGGTTTACCAGGCTCTGAGACCTGCTTATTTAAAATTTTCCAGGGGGCGCTATAGTGACATTTTTGCCATGTCTATACATAAGTTTTTTGTCAGAGTAATTCAAATGATGGCCTTTATACATTCACAAAATTTTGTGAGTTTTAGAACATGCTGAGACCCTGAAAATGGCAATTCTTTTAAAAATATGATTGGGGGCGCTATAGAGCCATTGTGCCAAATTTAGTGTGAATTGACATATAAAATTGAAGATAATAAGACAATTATAATTTGTGCAACTTTTTGCAAGATTTCGAGTATTCTTAAGCATCCAAACA
Source organism: Gymnothorax reevesii (assembly GCA_029721435.1). Taxonomy (NCBI): domain Eukaryota; kingdom Metazoa; phylum Chordata; class Actinopteri; order Anguilliformes; family Muraenidae; genus Gymnothorax; species Gymnothorax reevesii. The sequence continues at coordinate 4,935,667 of CM056576.1, forward strand.
TGTGTTTATAAAATTTGGAAAAACGCAGGAAATGGCGCATAGCTCACTTCCTGTTTGGCCAAAAAATTTGAAAAAAATTAATATAACTCGACATGAACAAAGCAATGATCACACCAAATTTCATGAACATTCAAGCACTTTTATCTCAACATGGCCGTTTCAAGAGGGCGCTGTGGAGCCATCTGACCACACCCAATTTAATATCAACATATAGGTCTACTTGGAAGTGGACTCCTATAAAGCCTCTAAAGTTTCGCGCAAATCTCACAAAGCATGTGCGCGTAAAACCAACTTCCTGTTTCATGGCGGAACATCGAAATTCGCCGCGACGCCACGGATACAAAGTTCAATAAATCCAAAAAAGCTTCGCAATTTAACATCAGCAAGGTCTTAAGATGTTAAATTCAAAATTTTATGTTGATCGGATAAAATCTCTAGGAGGAGTTCGTTAAAGTACGAAGCCTGTGAATGGCAAAAAATTTAAAAAATTTGCAAATTCAATTAAAAATGGCGGACTTCCTGTTGAGTCTAGGTCATGGCACCTAGAGACTTTTTTGTAGGTCTTGGCATAGTACAGATGTCCACCGAATTTTGTACATGTAGGTCAAACACGCTGCGAGGGCTGCTTCATTGAAATTTTCTAGGTGGCGCTGTAATGCAATTTTGCCACATCCATCTGTAAACCCTAAATCCTAGTAAAGAGTATGACCAGCTTAATATGTCTGCAAAGTTTTGTGAGTTTTCAAGCATGCTGAGGCCCTCAAAAATGCAATTATGTATTAGGGGGCGCTATAGAGCTACCATTTCACAACCAGAGCCAAATGAGATATCGAATCAAAGAACGTAATATTTGTAGTCTATGAGCCAAGTTTGGTGAGTTTTCGAGTATGATAAGGCCCTCAAAAATGTGTTCGTAAAATCTGAAAAAACGCAGGAAATGGCTCATAGCTCACTTCCTGTGAGGCAAAAAAATTTCGAAAAAATTTACAAAAAAATTTATGAGGACTACTATGACTCTATAAAATTTCGTGAGAATCCGAGCAAATGCGTTCCAAAATAGCCGCGTGTTTGGTGGCGCTATAGAGCCACCGGGGCATGTCCAAGCACAAAAATAATAATACTTTGCAATTTTCACGACGACTGACGTGTGGGCAAATTTTTGTGAGTTTTCGTGCATGGCAAAGCCCTCAAAAATGCGTTCTCGCAGCAGAATAAAAGGAAGAAGAAGAAGAAGAATAATAATAAAAATCCCATCAAAAACAATAGGTTCCTCGCACCGGTCGGTGCTCGGGCCCTAATAAAAATCCCATCAAAAACAATAGGTTCCTCGCACCTTCGGTGCCAGGACCCGTTCCGGGCCCTGGCACCAGTCGGTGCTCGGGCCCTAATTAAAGCTGCAAGCAGCGTTGAAAGGGCCCTCGCCCCCCTGTGCACATTGGGGTGGCAGCAAGATCTTGATGGCTGCAGGTGTCCATTCAGAGCCATTGGACACAGCTCGACCGCGTACAATGTGGTTTCCTGATGGGAGTGCAAAAATTTTCTGGAGGGCGCTAATATACCATTTTGACTTGCCTGTGCACAAAATCTACAACACAGTAATCGTAATACGGGGCTCCATGAGTGTTTTGATTTTTGTAAAATTTCCAGCATGTTTAGACTTTCAAAAGAGCAATTCTTTTATAAATATTATTGGGGGCGCTATAGAGCCATTATGCCCCATTTAGTGCCAATTGATGGTTGTATTGAAGAGAATAAGACAGTTCTAATTTTTGGATGGTTTTGCAAGTTTTGGAGCATTCTAAGGCCTTAAAACATGTGTTCGTAAAATTTGGAAAAACGCAGGAAATAGTTCATAGCTCACTTCCTGTTTGGCAAAAAAAGTTCAAAAAAGTAACAATTGCGGAGAATGACTAATGCAATGATCATATCAAATTTCATGAACTTTCAAGCACTTTTACCTGAACATGGCCGTATCTAGAGGGCGCTGTGGAGCCACCTGGCATCTCTCGATATAAAATAAGCATATATCTATACTTGGGCGGACAGTTTTATCAAGCTTGGAAAGTTTCAGGCAAATCCCACAAAGTATGTGGGACTAAAAGCAACTTCCTGTTTCATGGCAGGACATCAAAATTCGCCATGACGCCACGGATGCATCGTTCGATGAAATCAAAAAAGCTTTGCAATTTAACGTCAGCAAGGTTTTTAGATATCATATGTCAAATTTTAAGTTGATTAGAAAAAATCTCTAGGAGGAGTTCGTTAAAGTACGACACCTGTGAATGGCAAAAAAAAAAAGTTGCAATTTCAATTAAAAATGGCAGCCTTCCTGTTGATTCTAGGTCATGGCACCAAGAGACTTTTTTGTCGGTCTCGGCATATTCCACATGTCTACCGAATTTCATACATGTGGGTTTACCGGGCTGCGAGGGCTGCTTATTTGAAATTTTCCAGGGGGCGCTATAATGCCATTTTTGCCATGTCGATTTGTAAGTTTTTTGTCAGAGTAATACGAATGATGGTTTTTATACATTTACAAAATTTTGTGAGTTTTCGAACATGCTGAGACCCTCAAAAGGGCAATTCTTTTAAAAATCTGATTGGGGGCGCTAAAGAGCCATTGTGCCAAATTTTGTGTAAATTGATGTATAAAATTGAAGACAATAAGACAATTATAATTTGTGCAACTTTTTGCAAGATTTTGAGTATTCTAAGGCTTCCAAACATGTGTTTCTAAAATTTGGAAAAACGCAGGAAATGGCTCATAGCTCACTTCCTGTTTGGCCAAAAAACTTCAAAAAAATTACCATCACTCGACATGACAAACGCAATGACCAGACCAAATTTCATGAATATTCAAGCACTTTTATCTCAACATGGCCGTGTCAAGAGGGCGCTGTGGAGCCACCTGACCACCCCCAATCCAATATCAACATGTGGGTATACTTGGAAGTAGACTATTATCAAGCCTGTGAAGTTTCGCGCAACTCTCTCAAAGCATGTGTGCGTAAAACCAACTTCCTGTTTCATGGCGGAACATCAAAATTCGCCGCGACGCCACGGATACAAAGTTCGATGAATCAAAAAAAGCTTCGCAATTTAACATTGCCAAGGTGTTAAGCTGTCATATGCGAAATTTTACGTTGATCGGATAAAATCTCTAGGAGGAGTTCGTTAAAGTACGATGCCTGTGAATGGCAAAAAATTAAAAAAATTTGCAAATTCAATAAAAAATGGCAGACTTCCTGTTGAGTCTAGGTCATGGCACCAAGAGACTTTTTTTTAGGTCTTGGCCTAGTACACATGTCCATCGAATTTTGTACATGTAGGTTAAACACGCTGCGAGGGCTGCTTCATTGAAATTTTCTAGGTGGCGCTGTAATGCAATTTAGCCACATCGATCTGTGAACCCTATATCCTAGTAAATAGTATGACCAGCTTAATGTGTTTGCAAAGTTTTTTGAGTTTTCAAGCATGTTGATGCCCTCAAATATGCAATTATGTATTAGGGGGCGCTATAGAGCCACCATGTCACACATAGTGCCAAATGAGATATCGAATCAAGGAACTTAATATTTTAAGTCTATGAGTGAAGTTTGGTGTCTTTTCGAGTATGATAAGGCCCTCAAAAATGTGTTAGTAAAATCTGAAAAAACGCAGGAAATGGCTCATAGCTCACATCCTGTGTGGCAAAAAAATTTCAAAAAAATTGACAAAAAAATATAAGATGACTTCTATGACCCTATCAAATTTCGTGAGAATCCGAGCAAGTGCGTTCCAAATTGGCCGTGTGTTTGGTGGCGCTATAGAGCCACCGGGGCATGACCAAGCACAAAAATAATAATAATTTGCAATTTTCACCACGACTGACGTGTGGGCAAATTTTTGTGAGTTTTCGTGCATGGCAAAGCCCTCAAAAATGCGTTCTCGTAGCAGAATAAAAAGAAGAAGAAGAAGAAGAAGAAGAAGAATTAAAGCTGCAAGCAGCGTTGAAAGGGCCCTCGCCCCCCCTGTGCACATTGGGGTGGCAGCAAGATCTTGATGGCTGCAGGTGTCCATTCAGAGCCATTGGACACAGCTGGACCGCGTACAATGTGGTTTCCTGATGGGAGTGCAAAAATTTTCTGGAGGGCGCTATGATACCATTTTGACTTGCCTGTGCACAAAATCTACAACACAGTCATCGTAATACAGGGCTCCATGAGTGTTTCGATTTTTGTAAATTTTCCAGCATGTTTAGACTTTCAAAAGAGCAATTCTTTTATAAATATTATTGGGGGCGCTATAGAGCCATTATGCCCCATTTAGTGCCAATTGATGGATGTATTGAAGAGAATAAGACAGTTCTAATTTTTGGATGGTTTTGCAAGTTTTGGAGCATTCTAAGGCCTTAAAACGTGTGTTCGTAAAATTTGGAAAAATGTAGGAAATAGCTCATAGCTCTCTTCCTGTTTGGCAAAAAAATTTCAAAAAATTAACAATTGCGGAGAATGACTAATGCAATGATCATACCAAATTTCATGAACTTTCAAGCACTTTTATCTGAACATGGCCATATCTAGAGGGCGCTGTGGAGCCACCTGGTACCTCTCGATATAAAATAAGCATATATCTATACTTGGGCGGACAATTTTATCAAGCTTGGAAAGTTTCAGGCAAATCCCACAAAGTATGTGGAATTGAAAGCAACTTCCAGTTTCATGGCAGGACATCAAAATTCGCCGTGACGCCACAGATGCATCGTTCGATGAAATCAAAAAAGCTTCGCAATTTAACGTCAGCAAGGTTTTTAGATATTATATGCCAAATTTTAAGTTGATCGGATAAAATCTCTAGGAGGAGTTCGTTAAAGTACGACACCTGTGAATGGCAAAAAAAATTAAAAAAAGTTGCAATTTCAATTAAAAATGGCAGCCTTCCTGTTGGGTCTAGGTCATGGCACCAAGAGACTTTTTTGTAGGTCTCGGCATATTCCACATGTCTACCGAATTTCATACATGTGGGTTTATCGGGCTGCGAGGGCTGCTTATTTGAAATTTTCCAGGGGGCGCTATAATGCCATTTTTGCCACGCCTATTTGTAAATTTTTTATCAGTGTAATAGGAATGATGGTCTTTAAAATTGTACAAAATTTTGTGAGTTTTTGAGCATGCTGAAACCCTCAAAAGGGTAATTCTTTTAAAAATCGTATTGGGGGCGCTATAGAGCCATGATGCCTCATTTACTGCCAATTTTTGTTTCAAATTGAAGACAATGTGACAAATAAAATTTTAGCTAAGTTTTGCAAGTTTTCCAGTATGCTAAGGCCTTCAAATGTGTGTTCATAAAATTTGGAATAACGCAGGAAATGACTCATAGCTCACTTCCTGTTTGGCCAAAAAATTTCAAAAAAATCAGCACTGCCCAGAAAACCAAATGCAATGATCTGACCAAATTTCATGAACATTCAAGCACTTTTATATCAACATGGCCGTGTCAAGAGGGCGCTGTAGAGCCACCTGACCACACCCACTCCAATATCAACATATAGGTATATTTGGAATTAGACTATCATTAAGCCTGTAAAGTTTCATGTAAATCTCTCAAAGCATATGCTCATAAAATAAACTTCCATTTTCATGGCGGAACATCGAAATTCGCCGCGACGCCACGGATACAAAGTTCGATAAATCCAAAAAAGCTTCGCAATTTATCATTGACGACGTCTTTCAATGTCATATGCCAAATTTTAAGTTGATCAGATAAAATCTCTAGGAGGAGTTCGTTAAAGTACGACACCTGTGAATGGCCAACAATCCAAAAAAGTTGCAATTTCAATTAAAAATGGTGGACTTCCTGTTGAGTGTAGGTCATGGCACCAAGTGAATTTTTTGTAGGTCTCGGCATATTCCACATGTCTACCGAATTTCATACTTGTAGGTTTACCAGGCTGCGAGGGCTGCTTATTTAAAATTTTCCAGGGGGCGCTATAGTGACATTTTTGCCATGTATATATATAAGTTTTTTGTCAGAGTAATACGAATGATGGTCTTTATACATTAACAAAATTTTGTGAGTTTTAGAACATGCTGAGACCCTCAAAATGGCAATTCTTTTAAAAATCTGATTGGGGGCGCTATAGAGCCATTGTGCCAAATTTAGTGTAAATTGATATATATAATTGAAGATAATAAGACAATTATAATTTGTGCAACTTTTTGCAAGATTTCGAGTATTCTAAAGCATCCAAACATGTGTTTATAAAATTTGGAAAAACGCAGGAAATGGCGCATAGCTCACTTCCTGTTTGGCCAAAAAATTTCAAAAAAATTAAAATAACTCGACATGAACAATGCAATGATCACACCAAATTTCATGAACATTCAAGCACTTTTATCTCAACATGGCCGTTTCAAGAGGGCGCTGTGGAGCCACCTGACCACACCCAATCTAATATCAACATATAGGTCTACTTGGAAGTGGACTCCTATAAAGCCTGTAAAGTTTCGCGCAAATTTCACAAAGCATGTGCGCGTAAAACCAACTTCCTGTTTCATGGCGGAACATCGAAATTCGCCGCGACGCCACGGATACAAAGTTCAATGAATCCAAAAAAGCTTCGCAATTTAACATCGACAAGGTCTTAAGATGGTAAATTCAAAATTTTAAGTTGATCGGATAAAATCTCTAGGAGGAGTTCGTTAAAGTACGAAGCCTGTGAATGGCAAAAAATTTAAAAAATTTGCAAATTCAATTAAAAATGGCGGACTTCCTGTTGAGTCTAGGTCATGGCACCTAGAGACTTTTTTTTAGGTCTTGGCATAGTACACATGTCCACCGAATTTTGTACATGTAGGTCAATCACGCTGCGAGGGCTGCTTCATTGAAATTTTCTAGGTGGCGCTGTAATGCAATTTTGCCACATCCATCTGTAAACCCTAAATCCTAGTTAAGAGTAAGACCTGCTTAATATGTTTGCAAAGTTTTGTGAGTTTTCAAGCATGCTGAGGCCCTCAAAAATGCAATTATGTATTAGGGGGCGCTATAGAGCTACCATATCACACCCAGTGCCAAATGAGATATCGAATCAAAGAACGTAATATTTCTAGTCTATGAGCCAAGTCTGGTGAGTTTTCGAGTATGATAAAACCCTCAAAAATGTGTTCGTAAAATCTAAAAAAACGCAGGAAATGGCTCATAGCTCACTTCCTGTGAGGCAAAAAAATTTCAAAAAAATTTACAAAAAAATTTATGATGACTACTATGACTCTATAAAATTTCGTGAGAATCCGAGCAAGTGCGTTCCAAAATGGCCGCGTGTTTGGTGGCGCTATAGAGCCACCGGGGCATGTCCAAGCACAAAAATAATAATACTTTGCAATTTTCACCACGACTGACGTGTGGGCAAATTTTTGTGAGTTTTCGTGCATGGCAAAGCCCTCAAAAATGCGTTCTCGCAGCAGAATAAAAAGAAGAAGAAGAAGAAGAAGAAGAATAATAAAAATCCCATCAAAAACAATAGGTTCCTCGCACCTTCGGTGCCAGGACCCGTTCCGGGCCCTGGCACCGGTCGGTGCTCAGGCCCTAATTAAAGCTGCAAGCAGCGTTGAAAGGGCCCTCGCCCCCCCTGTGCACATTGGGGTGGCAGCAAGATCTTGATGGCTGCAGGTGTCCATTCAGAGCCATTGGACACAGCTGGACCGCGTACAATGTGGTTTCCTGATGGGAGTGCAAAAATTTTCTGGAGGGCGCTATGATACCATTTTGACTTGCCTGTGCACAAAATCTACAACACAGTAATCGTAATACGGGGCTCCATGAGTGTTTTTATTTTTGTAAATTTTCCAGCATGTTTAGACTTTCAAAAGAGCCATTCTTTTATAAATATTATTGGGGGCGCTATAGAGCCATTATGCCCCATTTAGTGCCAATTGATGGATGTATTGAAGAGAATAAGACAGTTCTAATTTTTAGATGGTTTTGCAAGTTTTGGAACATTCTAAGGCCTTAAAACGTGTGTTCGTAAAATTTAAAAAAACGCAGGAAATAGCTCATAGCTCTCTTCCTGTTTGGCAAAAAAATTTCAAAAAATTAACAATTGCGGAGAATGACTAATGCAATGATCATACCAAATTTCATGAACATTCAAGCGCTTTTATCTGAACATGGCCATATCTAGAGGGCGCTGTGGAGCCACCTGGCACCTCTCGATATAAAATAAGCATATATCTATACTTGGGCGAACAATTTTATCAAGCTTGGAAAGTTTCAGGCAAATCCCACAAAGTATGTGGAATTGAAAGCAACTTCCTGTTTCATGGCAGGACATCAAAATTCGCCACGACGCCACGGATGCATCGTTCGATGAAATCAAAAAAGCTTCGCAATTTAACGTCAGCAAGGTTTTTAGATATTATACGCCAAATTTTAAGTTGATCGGATAAAATCTCTAGGAGGAGTTCGTTAAAGTACGACACCTGTGAATGGCAAAAAAAATTTTCAAAAGTTGCAATTTCAATTAAAAATGGCAGCCTTCCTGTTGGGTCTCGGTCATGGCACCAAGAGACTTTTTTGTAGGTCTCGGCATATTCCACATGTCTACCGAATTTCATACATGTGGGTTTATCGGGCTGCGAGGGCTGCTTATTTGAAATTTTCCAGGGGGCGCTATAATGCCATTTTTGCCACGCCTATTTGTAAATTTTTTATCAGTGTAATAAAAATGATGGTCTTTAAAATTGTACAAAATTTTGTGAGTTTTTGAGCATGCTGAAACCCTCAAAAGGGTAATTCTTTTAAAAATCGTATTGGGGGCGCTATAGAGCCATGATGCCTCATTTACTGCCAATTTTTGTTTCAAATTGAAGACAATGTGACAAATAAAATTTTAGCTAAGTTTTGCAAGTTTTCGAGTATGCTAAGGCCTTCAAATGTGTGTTCATAAAATTTGGAATAACGCAGGAAATGACTCATAGCTCACTTCCTGTTTGGCCGAAAAATTTCAAAAAAATCAGCACAGCCCAGAAAACCAAATGCAATGATCTGACCAAATTTCATGAACATTCAAGCACTTTTATATCAACATGGCCGTGTCAAGAGGGCGCTGTAGAGCCACCTGACCACACCCACTCCAATATCAACATATAGGTATATTTGGAATTAGACTATCATTAAGCCTGTAAAGTTTCATGTAAATCTCCTAAAGCATATGCTCATAAAATAAACTTCCATTTTCATGGCGGAACATCGAAATTCGCCGCGACGCCACGGATACAAAGTTCGATGAATCCAAAAAAGCTTCGCAATTTAACATCGACGACGTCTTTCCATGTCATATGCCAAATTTCAAGTTGATCAGATAAAATCTCTAGGAGGAGTTCGTTAAAGTACGATGCCTGTGAATTGCAAAAAATTTTAAAAAATTGCAAATTCAATTAAAAATGGCGGACTTCCTGTTGAGTCTAGGTCATGGCACCAAGAGACTTTTTTTTAGGTCTTGGCATAGTACATATGTCCACCGAATTTGGAACATGTAGATTAAACACGCTGCGAAGGCTGCTTCATTGAAATTTTCTAGGTGGCGCTGTAATGCAATTTTGCCACATTTTTCTTCAAACCCGATATTGTAGTAAATAGTATGACCAGCTTAATAGGTCTGCAAAGTTTCGTGAGTTTTCGAGCATGCTGAGGCCCTCAAAAATGCAATTATGTATTAGGGGGCGCTATAGAGCTACCATATCACACCCAGTGCCAAATGAGATATCGAATCAAAGAACGTAATATTTCTAGTCTATGAGCCAAGTCTGGTGAGTTTTCGAGTATGATAAAACCCTCAAAAATGTGTTCGTAAAATCTAAAAAAACGCAGGAAATGGCTCATAGCTCACTTCCTGTGAGGCAAAAAAATTTCAAAAAAATTTACAAAAAAATTTATGATGACTACTATGACTCTACAAAATTTTGTGAGAATCCGAGCAAGTGTGTTCCAAAATGGCCGCGTGTTTGGTGGCGCTATAGAGCCACCGGGGCATGTCCAAGCACAAAAATAATAATAATTTGCAATTTTCACCACGACTGACGTGTGGGCCAATTTTTGTGAGTTTTCGTGCATGGCAAAGCCCTCAAAAATGCGTTCTCGCAGCAGAATAAAAAGAAGAAGAAGAAGAAGAATAATAATAATAATAATAATAATAATAATAAAAATCCCATCAAAAACAATAGGTTCCTCGCACCGGTCGGTGCTCGGGCCCTAATAATAAAAATCCCATCAAAAACAATAGGTTCCTCGCACCTTCGGTGCCAGGACCCGTTCCGGGCCCTGGCACCGGTCGGTGCTCGGGCCCTAATAAGAATAAGAATAAGAAGAAGAAGAAGAGGAAGAAGAAGAAGAAGAATCCCATCAAAAACAATAGGTTCCTCGGCCCTGGCACCGGTCGGTGCTCGGGCCCTAATGATCCAGAGAATATTTGAGACAGGGAACCAGAAAATAGATAGGAAATTGAATCAGTGGTGTTAGCAACTTTTTAACATTTGCTTTTCTTTCTCATTGGCAGCGGTGCTTCGAAACAGTCTGCGACAGAACATTAAGTCCACTCTTGTTCAATGGGTGAAACGCATTTGAATGTTCATTCTTGGGAAAAAATTCAAAAATCCTGCAGTTCTTCGCTTGTGTCCTTAGCACTGTACATCACATGTAAAGCAATTTTCTATATTCTCCAGCACTTATGAATAATCAGTCATGCAAGAGATCAAGACTTAGGTGCAGAATGGCAATAGTCTTTGGCAACAGCCATAATGTATATACAATAATGGACAAAATTATAGACACCCCTGGAATTTTTCCAGAAAATGCACCATTTCTCCCACAAATTGTTGCATCAGATAGGTACTTGACAATGTACTACCGGTGCTAGACCGAGGCCTGGCCAATATTTGAACAAATGCCATGACAATTCACAGTCGCATGCATTGATGCAGCTACATCGTTATCCGTGATCAGTAGCCTGATCAACCACAAGGTCTGTGAGAGGAGTAGAGACTGGGATGGAAGGAAATCTCTGGGTCGCTGGCTAAGAAAATCCAAGGCCGTTTTGTGAAAGACGACCGGTGAACTGCCCAGCAGGTTTCAAGTTACTTTTCCCGTCTCTCTGTCCAACAGAAGTGTGGCCACTTGAACAAAGATAATACTGACACTCCTTTAGATGACCAGCTCCTGTTAGCCTCCTGCATGACATGGGACTGCAGGCAAAGGTCATTGAAAAGGTGGATCTGTGAACTCTTAGTAATAGTGAAGGAGTTCACATGGATTCTATATCTTGTGTTATGGCCCCAATTTGTTATGATTTTTCTCCATTGATTGGTCAGGATATTCTAGCCATGTTCAATAGTTGGCTGGGAAATGTCCAGACCATCCCGACCCAAATCTACACCAATGGTTGAAAGAAGGCAACAAGCTTTATTGGTTTCCAAGACTGTTCATGTTTATTAATAAGAGGCATGCCAGTTTTCACAAGTGCTGTCAATCAAATTTAGTCATTAATTTCAATCTGATCACTCGCCAGGAACTGCATAAAGGTGTCCCATATTTCTCTGAACTTATGTTGCTAACAGGAAACTAAATAAGTTAATTTCTCCTGTGCCAAGCAAGATGCCGCTTCCTGTAACCACATTCCAGGTGTAGGGTGGTCCTTACTTTTCCACCTCAATGACATCACTAGGACCCTAGACTATTTGCCAAACCCCCCAATTTAGTATCATCTGCAAATTTAATCTGCTCTCAATATTCCTGTCAAGGTCATTAATGTAAATGAGGAACAGCAGGGGTCCCAACACCGATACCTGGGGGACGCCACTCCCCACCATACCGAGCTCAGATGAGATATCACTGACCACCACTCTTTGTGTTCTGTCCTGTAACCAGTTTTGAATCCACTTCAGAATACCTCCTGTAACTCCAATGAAGCTCATTTTAAAATTAGTCTCTTATGCGGTACTGTATCAAATGCTTTCTGAAAATCCAAGTACATGATGTCATAGCCCTGCTCTGGTCGTAAGTCCTGGTGGCCTCTTCAAAAAATTCCAGAAGGTTTGTTAGGCATGACCTTCCCTTCCTAAAAACCATGTTGACTATCCCTCAAGATACTGTTACGTTCAAGAAGTAAGTCCAGCTCATCTTTTATGAGAGATTCCAATATTTTGCACGAAATGCAAGTTAAACTCACTGGCCGGTAGTTTCCTGGCTCGGTACGGTCCCCTTTCTTATATATTGGTATTATATTGCCCTGTGTCCAATCATTCGGTATTTCTCCAGTTTCTAAAGACCGTCTGAAGATGGCGGATAGCGGCTTAGAGATAAACTCACCAGCTTCCCTGTGCACTCTAGGATATAAGCCATCAGGACCCGCCGCCTTATCTGCTTTTAGTTTATGCAACTTGTCTAATACTTCGTTATCCCGAACCTCTATTTCCGCTAAATAATCTTGAGCATTTGACATGCCCTCTGGCCAAATAAAGACCCTCTGAGGTAAAATTCTCAACAAAGTAACTGTTTAAGGCATCCGCAATATGCTTGTTATCATATAGCAGCGATCCATTTATATTCTTTATGCACTTAAACTGCTCTTTAACTTTCCTTTTTCTGCTACAGTACTGAAAGAAGCGCTTAGGGTTAGTTTTTGCCCCCTCTGTAATTGGTCTTTCATACAGTCTTCTTGCATTCCTCAGCTCTTTTTTGACCACAGCCCGCATTTTACAGTATTCAGCCCTAGTGTTCTCATTGTTATCCTTTATGTACATCTTATAAAGATTCCTCTTTTCCCTCAACGTCCTACGAATACTTTTGGTCATCCACTGAGGATTCTGCTTTTTCAGCTTACTTTTGGACACCTTTAGAATGAATCTGCATTGTGATTCAAGTAAAACCCCCTTAAATCTTTCCCACATCTCATTTACAGACTCGCAGTCCAGGAGTGTCTCCCAATTTATTTCAGCTAGATATGAGCACATTCTGTCAAAGTTTGCTCGCCTAAAATTGAAAATTTTTGTTTTAGAATGTACCTTTTTAACTTCCCATGAAACATCAACATTAACAGCAGAGTGATCACTTGTCCCAAGTGGCTCCAGTACCTCAACATTGCAAATTCTATCGGGGTCATTTCAGAGCACTAAGTCTAAAATTGCCAAAGTCTAAAGTTCAACGATGAAAACACCAGTTAGCCATCCAGCCACACCCTTCGCAAGTGCAGTTGCAGCAGTGGGAAAGATGGTCACTTCCTGCTTCGGACAAAGCCTAAACAGTGGATGGGAAGACCATGTTACCGACTTCTGCGAGGCCTATGCGAAACTTGGCATCTCGATCACACCCAAATTCCACATCATCAGAGACCATTTGCATGAGTTCTGTAAGTGCCATGGTTATGGATGTGAATGTGTTTTGTCTGACTTGGGTGCATGTGTTAAGACTGCTAGTGTAATTATAAAACTCTGGTAGGTTTGTATAGCATTTTCCCTCAATAAATGAAATCATCATTTAAAAACTGCATTTTGTCTTTTTAGTGAGTTATCTTTGTCTAATATTAAAACAATTGTTTTAAAGGGATGCATCTCTGCCCCCTAATTCTCAGTTCTAGGTCTGGCCCTCAAATCCTCAAACAGTGGTGAGAAAAAACTCCCCAGTGGGAAGAAATCTCAGGAGGAACCCGGCTATAGTGGGGAAGCCCATCCTCCGCGGGTTAGCTAGTTAATAATGTTCAAGTCAGGCCCATTAAAATTCATTAAAAACATCTAAGCAGTGGCATCTATGGCTCCAGAAAGTGGCGAGACAAGGATATATAGCAGAACTAGAGCAGGACAGCAGCAGAGATCTCCCGGTGAGAAACAGGGTTTGGACGGTCTATGGGCTCAGTGTTCTGGAGGGAAAAGATCCCCTGAAAAAGACAGAAAAAAGGGGGTCAGGCACTAGATAAAACTACTGCATACTGATTAAAATTCTGTCCTGTGTCGGGTACCAAGTAAAAATTCTGGAGCAACTAGTCTAGAAACAGTCAACACTCCTCCATCCACTAATTGTAGCATAGAGGCAAAACAATTATGCCAGGCTGTGAGATCACCGCCACCAGAACCATGTGGACCTTCCAGGTGACTAAGGCTGTAGCTAATCACACTGGCACCGTTAATGCATGCTCTGTGTCACCGGTTCCATACAGATTTACTTAACACTGGCTTCAAATACCATGTGTATCCACCCAGAATCTTGGCTGTAGTCAGTCTGACCAGAACCAAATAAATATGCCAAACCAATGATATGTTAATTAAGCATAGGCTTGACTAAAGAGGTACATTTTCAGCCTGCTCTTGAAGACCGAGTGTGTCTTAAGCCCAAATAAGTCTTGTTACATTGTTCCATAATATTGGGCTTTGTGAGAGAAGTCTGTAACACTGGATATATTTGGAATTTTCAAATATTCATTTGATTATTTGTGAACAAAGTAGTCCTAGCGGGGAGTAAGGAGTGAGAAGGCTGCAAAGATACTCTGGGGCCAACTCATTTAAAGCTTTGCAAGTTGGCAGCAGTAGTTTATATTCAATTCTACATTTTACAGGCAGTCAATGAAGATTTTTGAACGCTGGGCTATTGTGGTCACATTTCTTAGTCCTAGTTCAAAGAAAACTTTTCATCTGGTCTTCGACATGTTCCTGCGATACACAGTACATAAAGACAACAATCAGAGATGAATTCATTCATAAGAGCTGCTTTAGAGTTCAAGGATAATTAGTGTGCCAAATTTGAAAGAACTTTTAAACAAGCAGAGTCGGCTATATTCCCCGCCTACTATTCTATTCTGAGAAAGGTGCAAACCCTAAAAGGCACATCTAGGCATGTTGATTGTTCCACACAAAGTTTCGTTAAGCTGGGTTCAGTAGTTTTTGAGTTCTGCCCCGGAAACCAAGTGGGACGGACGCACGCACTCACGGACGGACGGAGCCCATTTCAATATCCCCCCCCAGCTTCGGTTGGGGGGGGATTAAAAAAAAAGAAAGAAAAAAGGAATGAAAGAATTTATTTTTTTATTTTTTTTATCTACCTTAAGACCAAAAATCAACAAAAGGTTATTTTTCCATGCGCATGTGACCTCTTTTGCGGCCGAAACATGTTGGTTCTGTGAGTTTGAATATGAACTAGCTGTTTAATTAAAAGCTTTTTAATTTAAGAAGAGTTGCCTTGGACATTCTGCTTTTCTATGTTTGAAACTGAATTGAAATTGTCCAGTTCACGGCTAAATTAACATCACTTTAAGAGTAATGACATTACAATTTGTTTGCCAAATGTCTTTGGACTCTGTATTGTATTCATAAAACCACCGTTTTTTTTTTTTCTTTCTTTGTATTTTTCTTCCGACCGACCGACCGACCCAATAAATTATTAAAAAATTTGCGTTTCAAAAAAATGAACTGATTTATCTCATTTTGCTGTCAACCCTTCATATACCCAATGCTTGAATATTCATGAAACAATACCCCCAAAACTGCAATGGAGAGTGAGCTGGTTAGTCTCAGCTTGACACCAACATAAAAATCAGTTAAAGTTTGCCTCAGTGCTATTTCATTAGTGCACATGGTCCTGGATTGAGACAGCGAGGCTAGGTGGTGCATCTCAGCGGCCATATTCTGGAATTCTGAAGGAAAAAGACTAAAGTTTAGTGGCGAACTGAAGTTCTTACTCCACAAGACATCAAATCTCCTTGTGGTCATAATAGTTATTGCAATCTTATATTTTGCAAAGTGGCCTGTTGCGGCATTGGGGGGGGGTGTTACATTCGCTGTCGTCATACTTTTATGAAAACAGCCAGGCAGGAGTGCACAATCAGACAAACCACTGGCCTATTAAATGAGGATATACTTAATGACCAGTCACGATGAACAGTGTCAGAGAGGAACATACCCTGTGACCCAATTCACTGCTGACTCCACTACCGGTCGCCTCTACTCGCCAACCAAGCAGGACGGAGCTGGATTCTGGGACTGAGGGAGAACATTAAAATGACCTAGATCAGCTGACTGTACCAACGCACAGGGCACTGCCACTGTACACAACAATGCACTGCAGCAGAATGCATCCTATCTGTAATGTGAATAGAAGTATTGACCTTTCTTTTGTGAAGCCCAGACTGGAGCTAGGTTTAGACATGTCCTGGGCATGTCTGAGATGGAAAGTCCCAGAGAATTAAAAAAAAAAAAAGTCTAAAAGGTGGGAGGGGGCTGCAAAGAGTATATAAGGAGGAAAATTGAGAGAGTAAAGTAGTAGGAGAAATTACAGGGAGAAGGATAGATGCGACCAGACCTGTCATTCTGTTCAAGACCTGTGAAGCTTTTTGTGGATTTTTGCCTGTGTTGGAGCATTTTCCTCACCCGGAACATCACCAAGCAACCCAACCAAAGGGACTGTAAATATTTTTTTTTTCCTATATATAATGAATTTTTGTCAGTAGAGTAGATCGTAGATTAGTTAAGTGTTTGTTTAATTAGACCTGTTTAAGTTTTAAAATTTTGTCTGTCATCCCTTGCTGTCATATATATGTAATAACAAATTGGGGCCATAAGAAATCAAACGCCTGAAACGACAGCTGAGAAGCAGGAAGAAAAAGGGCTCAACCCTGAGCTGAGGGGCTGTCAGACTCTCACAAAGACCCCAGGCACGCAGGCTCGGCAGCCATGTTCATTCCTGTCCTCACCTCTCCTCTCCGTCCTCCATCTCTCTCTCCTCAGGTGCCAGGAGTGAGTCAGCGGACTCCAGAACCTCTGGGTAAATCCACCTTTCTTCTGCATGTCTCTCCATCTCTCTGGCTGCTGGAATTGCGGTGATGGAGGCGTCAAAATTCGTCATGTGCAAACCAGGATGCTCTTCATCACTCTTACTGCTATTCCTGCTTGATGGAGTCAGCGGGGCAGCGGAGGCCAAATCCTCCCCCTCACTGATCCACCCTCCGACATCCGCGGTCTCCCAGTCACTGACTGTCGAACTGATGGAGCTGCAGCTCAGATTCTCTTCTGTCTCCTCGCTCTCTCGCTCCTCTGTTCTCACAGGAAGAGATTGTTGAGGTCAGGTCACACAGGGCCAAGGTCACACAGGGACAATGAAAAGTTTGACAGCCCACACGTTTCATCGGTCCATCATGTCTGCACAACACAGAAAATATTGTCTACCTTGGGTTGGAATGAAGGAGTAGAACCACTGATGGTCCAGGAGCTCTTCTAGAGTGAATCTGTCCTCCTCACTGGGTGCCAAACACCAGTGCACGAAGTGCAAGATTTCTGTTGGTAGCAGAAAAGATTCATGTGATTGGCCAGGGGAGGGAAGAAGAGTTGAGGCAGAAGTATGATTGGATGATGCAGATAATAGAAGTATGGATCAAGTATGTGATAGGAGAAAGGAGATGAAAGCCACATCTCACCTGGGGACAGCCCAGTGGGGAGCGTGTTCATGCAGTCCAGCATGTCATAGTTATCACACAGCGGGGAACTGCCAACCAGCTCACACAGCGTCACCCCGAGAGACCACACAGTGGCAGGGCCAGCATGGTACGTCCCACCGTCAAACAATTCAGGAGGTGCATATTCCACAGTTCCTGAAAGAGCGACAGATACAAGAGTCAATAAAAACCTAGAAAACCATACAACCAAATCAATGAACAGCCAATATAAGCGGAAGGACACTGTTTGATGGGCAAACTCAATGTTCCACTGAGGTACAGAACAAACTCCCACAGCGCATTGGCGCACCAGTATTAACTCTTTTCCAAGTGTTCATTTAAAGGCCCAAACTAATCCTCTCACTGACCTGAATAGCTGGTGTACAGAGTATCCTTCCAGAGATCTCCGCACCCAAAATCAATCAAGATGATGCGCATGGTATCGCTCTCAATCAGGATGTTGGCCGGCTTCACGTCTCGATGGAAGACCCCACACTCCTGGCAGTGCAGAAGAGCCTGGACCAGTTGTTCAGTCAAGGCCATGGCCAATTGCTCATTCAGTCGGCCATTTTGGGAGGCCACAAACTTCGTGAGGTCCATGCAGTTATCAGGCCGCTCCAGCACCATGACGTATTCGTCCGGTTCGTCGTACCACTCGTGGAGTCGCAAGATGTTCCGATGGCCCCCGTTTCTGTTGACAAGTGTCATGAGCCCCACTTCCGTTGGAGTTCCAACGGTCTGTCCCGGCTGCAGAGTGAGAGGACGTGCGGTAAGAAAGACCATAAGCTGGCTGTGATTGAGGAGGCTACTGTGAACAACTGGGTTTACTGTACACAACAGAGTAAATGAACCAAATGAACACAAACGTAAGGAAAAGCTAATAATGTCTTAAGGATACCTATCACAGCACACGCTCAAGATGACAACACAGATTTTCCAAAAATCAAAGACAAAATTTATACTGATAAAGAGGTGATAACTTAGATACCCTTTATTAAACCCCGTGGGGTAATTTGTCTTCCGTATTTAACCCATCCTATAGTTAAGAGCGGAGGGGAGCCACAGAGCAGAGCCAGGGGATTAACTCCAGTTGAAGGAATTATTTCCAGAAGTGCTCAAGTCCATATTCATTAAAAATCAGATAACAATACAAATCCATTCTTTCCTTGATGAGGAATAAGCCACATGAGTGCTTCTTGGCCAACATTAGCTTAAGTACAATACAAAATGAGCAGTGAATCAGAAATTCCCCAAGAAGCTATTTCTTGCAGTGACCAATCCAGTATAAAACTTCGACAAGTACACAAGTCCAGTCAGCCAATCAAAGCATCGCATAGAAAATTGGTAGGCCAATAGCTGCCACTGTAGCTTTCTTACATAACCAAAATAGCTGACTCTACAGGCCAGAATGAGTGTGGGTGGACTCAACCCAAAAAAGCCAAAATAAAAAGACCTCGGCAGCCAGAAACGAGGTACAAACAAGCGAAAAATAAGTCTGGCAAAAGGTCATATTTTTCAGCTGCTTATTCTTTTATTCTTTGGCTGAACTTTATAATTACCGCCACATCCCTATCAATGAAATTAAGTCTTCAAACCTGTTTGGATGGTGGCACTGCCCATTCAAGAAGCTTTTTGACATCATAACTATAGTATACTGGCATAACTTTATTTGCTGTTCATTTTCATTAGAAAGTGCTGTGTCTTGTTTTCAAAAAGATGCGATTTTAAGTACTCCGAATAATAAAATTTAATGCTGTAAATTTTTAAACATAAAGCGTTGCTGAATACCCCTCGGCCCGTACAAGATTTCCTGCCTGAAGGTCACATCGCTGAGGTGAAAGGTGAAATCCAGCAAAAAACGTGACGTTGCACATCTATGTGTCACAAAGAGTTACCATATCAAACTTGGTGAAGCTGCGATCATTAGTTGCCACATACTGACCCGGACAAGATTTCCAGGGGCAAGGCCACAGCGCTAAGGTCAAAGGTCAAATCCAGCAAAAAACCTGACGTTGCACATCTATGGGTCATACTGAGTTACCACACCAAATTTGGTGAAGCTGCGATCATTAGTTGCCGAGTACTGACCTGAAAAAAGTCATGGAAGGACGACAGACGACAGACACGCAAATGACGACAACACCCCTGCGGCCGAAGTCAGCCGAGGGGTAAAAAACTAGTTCAACTGTCGTTATTTTGAGGCATTTGCTTCTAAAAGAACTCAAGTCCGTAGAATGGTGTTTGAATTACCTGGGCCAAGAAACAAGATAGTGGCTAGAAGATCTCCTAATATGTTTTAAGACATCTTTCGTAATATTTCATTACGTTTACATCACCTTAACATATGAAACACGATGATCCCCACAAGTTGTCAAATTCTTAAAATCTTGTGTTTCAAAAAAGACGAAAACGGACTAGAGCACTACTGGAAATCAACCTGTCAGTTCAAAAGCCAGTTCTTTGGTCAGGGGCTGGGGGAGGAGTCGCCTATAATGCATCTAATATCCTAAAATGGTGGGCAGTGAACAAGTCACAGTTCAACAAATGTAATGCACAGTACTCACAAGAAGTAGTTCATCCTCCTCCTGTTTCTCCACAAATTTTAGCGCAACCTGAGAAAAACCGGACCGAGATGAGAAATACAGTAAACTCTTGACACGCTGATATTACAGCACTAATCCTGTTCAATACATTCCAGACACAGAATTCATACAATACTTTTCCTATATTTCACAGCTGAATCAGAGTGGTGACAAAAGTTAATGCCAAACAATGTTTAAAATACACCTTTGGAAATAAGGTAAAGCAAGAAAAATGGAAGCATTGAGAAACTTATGTAATAAAGAAAAAAAAAGTTGAGGAGTCAGACACTTATGGGCCATGTGCAAGGAAACGTAAAAATACCATTATTACGCAAAGATTAATGACAGTCTTGTCACAGGGGAGAAGATGTGTCCAGGATATTTATGGCAGTATGGCGTGATCATTAGCTCACCTGAACTCCGTCAGCGATTCGGAACCCTGCAAACACAGAACCGAACCCGCCCTTTCCGAGCTGTGAGCCAATCAGATAAAGGTCTGTATAATCTCCATACTCCTCATCATCCTCTCCGTTTTCCTCTTTAGGTTCTGCAACAGGAAGTAGATACACAGTAGTCACTATTGCACTGGTCACTATGTTCCCATCTTGGTGATTCCTTAAGCTTGATCTAACGGTCATGATTTCTCATTAACAGGGAAAACACTGTTCTGAGGTTCAAAATGGCTACCTGGTACTGCGCAGATGGGGCGGAACCAGCGGTGAACATTCAGCTCCTCCAATGTAGCCCTGTCCTCTGGCAAGAGCGATAAGCAGCAGCTGATGAAATCAATGATTTCTGTAGGTTGCAAAATGGTGTAAACGATATTAGTGATAAAATGAAAGGTGCTTAAAAGAGCGTATGTGATTGGACGGAGTCATTCTGCAAAATGAGTGTAAATTCACCCAGGGATAGCTCTGCGGGGAAATGCAGCTTGACCACGCCCTGCTCGTCACAGTAGCGTAACGGCTGGCAACCGCAGACCAGCTCATAGAGCGTCACCCCGAGAGACCACACAGTGGCAGGGCCAGCATGGTACGTCCCAACGCCAAAAAATTCAGGAGGTGCATATTCCACAGTTCCTGAAAGAGCGACAGATACAAGAGTCAATAAAAACCTAGAAAACCATACAACCAAATCAATGAACAGCCAATATAAGCGGAAGGACACTGTTTGATGGGCAAACTCAATGTTCCACTAAGGTACAGAACAAACTCCCACAGCGCATTGGCGCACCAGTATTAACTCTTTTCCAAGTGTTCATTTAAAGGCCCAAACTAATCCTCTCACTGACCTGAATAGCTGGTGTACGGAGTATCCTTCCAGAGATCTCCGCACCCAAAATCAATCAAGATGATGCGCATGGTATCGCTCTCAATCAGGATGTTGGCCGGCTTCACGTCTCGATGGAAGACCCCACACTCCTGGCAGTGCAGAAGAGCCTGGACCAGTTGTTCAGTCAAGGCCATGGCCATTTGCTCATTCAGTCGGCCATTTTGGGCGGCCACGAACGTCGTGAGGTCCATGCAGTTATCAGGCCGCTCCAGCACCATGATGTATTCGTCCGGTTCGTCGTACCACTCGTGGAGTCGCAAGATGTTCCGATGGCCCCCGTTTCTGTTGACAAGTGCCGTGAGCCCCACTTCCGTTGGAGTTTCAACGGTCTGTCCCGGCTGCAGAGTGAGAGGACGTGCGGTAAGAAAGACCATAAGCTGGCTGTGATTGAGGAGGCTACTGTGAACAACTGGGTTTACTGTACACAACAGAGTAAATGAACCAAATGAACACAAACATAAGGAAAAGCTAATACTGTCTTAACGATACCTATCACAGGACACGCTCAAGATGACAACACAGATTTTCCACAAATCAAAGGCAAAACTTAAACTGATAAAGAGGTGATAACTTACAGTTATCTTACAGTTGCCTTACAGTCTACGGTTAACTTATGCCAGTCTTTCGCAAATAAATATAATGTGACATTCAATGCTATGAAGACAGTTGGATTGAAATTCGGATCGGTGATTAATAATTGTCATAAAACAGTGTCATTTGTTGGTAATTTAGCGACAGAGAATGCTTTGTCACCTCTTGGTAGAAATATGTTTTTTTACGGTGTAAATATGGTGCGATGATGAGAGTTTATGCTCTAACACTGCAAGTGTTAAAGATGCACACCGTCTTTCACAAGAACAAGAATCCCTCCCTCATGAATGCTTTTGTCTGAACATGGTCACTGACAGTAGTTTACGCATTGAAGGATTTGAAGATGAAATTATATATGACATGATTAATGACATCTTAACTGGTCGATGGAGTTTTTTGTTTATTTCTGTTCTCTTGTAAATTTTTTACCTTGTTCTGTGTGTTTAGGGTACTGTATGTGTATGTTAATATGTTTTCTGCACCAATAGGAGTACGAAATAAAGATATATATATATATACACACACACACACACACACACACACACACAAGCCCAATCCTGAAATAGTTCGGACGAAGTCTAAAATTGTGCGCTAAATTGTTTCAGATCACATGAGGCAATATGTTATTTCAAATGTTCAAACTGAGACATTTTACATTTTAATCCACAAAATGAGCTTATTTCAATTTTCTTGCTGCAATAGGTCTCAAAAACATTGGGACACAGGCAAAGAAGGGCTGAACACAAGTAATTAAAGTTAACTGACATCAGGGCTGTAACATGATTGGCTATAAAAGGGATGTCTTAGAGAGGCTGAGTCTCTCAGAAGTAAAGATGGCCAGAGGCTCTCCAACCTGTGAAGGCTTACAGAAAAAAAAATTGTGGAATACTTTAAAAACAATGTTCCTCAACGTCAGATTGCAAAGGCTTTGAAGGTCTCATCATCGACAGTGCATCAAAAGATTCAGAGAAACTGGAAAAATGTCTGTGCATAAGGGATAAGGCTGAAGACCTTTACTGGATGCCTATGATCTTCAGGCCCTCAGACATCACTGCATCACTCACCGGCATGATTCTGTCATTGACATTACTAAATGGGCCCAGGAATACTTCAAGAAACCACAGTCTGTAAACACAGTCTGCCGTGCCATCCACAGATGCCACTTAAAACTCTATCATGCAAAAAGGAAGTCGTTGTTGAGCATGATCCAGAAGCGCCACCGTGTTCTGTGGGCCAAGGCTCAATTAAAATGGACTGTAACAAAGTAGCAAAGTGTCCTCTGGTCAGACGAGTCCAAATTTGACATTCTTGTTGGAAATCATGGGGGTCGTGTCCTCCGGGCTAAAGAGGAGAAAGACCACCCCTCCTGTTATCAGCATTCAGTTCAAAAGCCAGCATCTCTGATGGTATGGGGATGCATTAGTGCATATGGTGTGGGACACTTGCATGTTTTAAAAAGCACCATGAATGCTGAAAGGTATATAAAGGTTTTAGAACAACATATGCTCCCCTCCAGACGACATCTGTTCCAGGCAAGGCCTTGTGCATTTCAGCAGGACAATGCAGAACCACATACTGCAGCTATTACAACAGCATGGCTTCATAGTACAAGAGTCTGTGTGCTGAACTGGTCTGCCTGCAGTCCTGATCTTTCACCAGTTGAGAACATTTGCCGCAAAATTAAATGAACAGTCCGTCAAAGGAGACCCAAATCTCTCCAGCCGCTGGAAGCCTGTATTAAACAAGAGTGGGATAAAATTCCAATGGCTAAACTAAAAAAAAATTGTCTCCTCAATGCCCAGACACCTCCACTCAATGTTAAAAAGAAGAAGGCATGCTACTCCATGGTACACAGGCCCCTGTCCCAACTTTTTTGAGACCTGTAGCAGCCATCAAATTTGAAATGAGCTCGTTTTGTGGATAAAATTGTAAAATTTCTCAGTTTCAACATGTTATCTCTCTTCTATTGTCAATTAAATACTGGTTGGTGTGATTTCAAAGTCATTGCGTTTTGATTTTATTATGTGCCTGCAGCAATGCAGACACATATTACAATCCTGCATACTTCTTTATTATTAATTATTATTATTATTATTATTATTCTTCTTCTTCTTCCGTATTCTCCCGTGTTGGTGTAATGGGTGGTTGCTAGGGCGTTGCTAGGCAGTTGCTATTGTGTTCTGGGTGGTTGCTACGGTGTTGCCGGACAGTTGCTATGGTGTTCTGCGTGGTTGCTAGGGCGTTGCTAGGGTGTTTTGGGTGGTTGCTAGGGCGTTGCTAAGCGGTTGCTATTGTGTTCTGGGTGGTTGCTACGGTGTTGCCAGGCAGTTGCTAAGGTGTTCTGCGTGGTTGCTAGGGCGATGATAGGCAGTTGCTACGGTGTTCTAGGTGGTTGCTAGGGCATTGCTAGGCAGTCCCAATGGCGTTCTGGGTGGTTGCTAGGGCCCAGAACACCATAGCAACCACCTTTTAACGCCCTAGCAACCACCAAGAACACCACAGCAACCACCTAGCAACGCCATAGCAACCACCCCAACCACCATAGCAACTGCCAAGCAACGCTCTGGCAAGCACCCTGGACACCTTAGCAACCATCTAGCATTGCCCTAGCAACCACCGAGAACACCATAGCAACCATCTAGAAACACCATAGCAACCACCCAGAACACCATAGCAACCATCTAGAAACACCATAGCAACCATCTAGAAACACTGTAGCAACCACCCAGAACACTATAGCAACTGCCTAGCAACGCCCTAGCAACCACCCGGAACATACCAACTGCGTACCAGAACGCTGGCAAGCACCTCCAACACTGTACTCGTAGAGCAGCAGGCACATTCAAAATTTCACAATTTACACTTTGTCTCAACTCTTTCGGAATTGGGATTGCATATATTTATATGTATATATATTATATATTATAATATATAAAGTGGTGGGCAGTAAACAGGTCAGAGTTCAGCAAATGTGATAGTACTCACAAGAAGTAGTCCATCCTCCTTATCTTTGTCAACTAATTTTAGAGCAACCTGAGAAAAAACAAGAGTCAGATGGGAAACAGTAAAATCTAGACACACTGTTTTTACAGCATAAATCTTTTTCAATGAATGTCACAGATACAAAATTCAGATGATACTTTTGCTATATTCCACAGCTGAAGAAGAGTGGAGGCTAAAAAAGTAATAATCTCAGGCAATATTTAAAATACAACCTCTGAAAATGAAGTGAAGTATGAAAGGAGGCAGGATTACGAGACGTACAGAACAAGAGAAAATATTGAGAGGAGTTCAAAACTTTTGGGCCATATGCAAGGCAACATCAAAATACCATTATTATGCAAAGATTAATGACAGTTTTCTGTCACAGGGGAGAGGATGTGTCCAGGATATTTATGGCAGTATAGCGTGATCATTAGCTTACCTGAACTCCGTCAGCGATTCGGAACCCTGCAAACACAGCGCCGAACCCACCCTCTCCAAGCTGTGATCCAATCAGATAAAAGTCTGTATAATCTCCATACTCCTCATCATCCTCTCCATGTTCCTCTTTAAGTTCTGCAACAGGAAGCAGATACAAACTGGTCACTACTGCACTGGTCACTATGCTCCCATCTTGGTGATTCCTTCAGCTTGATCTAATGGTCGTCACGTGAGGTGGTGCACCATTAAACGTCATGCCTCCTCCCTCCTTGCTTCACGTCTGCTCAAGGTGCAATTCAGCTACTGGAAGATCCTCTTTAATGGATGAGGCGCAACAATTTCAGGGTCACAGAAGAGAATTGCAACCAAATAGTGCGCCTACCTAGCGGCACGTGGTGAATAGTTTGATGATGACGAAGGGACAGCACTACTCTTCGCATTGTTAGATACGCCTTTTGGATGGACAAGGTGCACGGCTGACATTAGCTACCCAGCAAATTTTCAGGTGTCATTGCTTGCTGCAACTCAACAGTCACTAGCTAGACCAGCTACAACCGTAATTGGTTCAGGGCTCGCTGAACTACCAACTGCTTTTCCTCTTACACTGGTATCTGCTAATTTTTGGGGCTGTCCACCTTTTCCACGACTTCATGACGTTACCTAGTTCTTCTCTTCTGGATGATGTTTTTGCTTACGGTTGCATAGCTGTAAAAGTCAGCTTTTAGCTTATTCAAATGGAAACAAAACGGTGAGTACATAGTACGGATGTTCACTGAGGACCGTTCCTTTACACTGCCTCACCCGTCACTTCTCATGGAGTGGGTAGATGATATGAGGCAACGGCCCGATGTTAGTCACATCCACAGTTAATTATTAACCTCCGGCGAACGAAATTGGCAGGAGGTATATGTGAACGGTGCCACTTGTCTGTTTAGCCAGTGTATACACACACACACACACACACACACACACACACACACTTTTTGTTTCAACCCAATGGTCCAACGGCCTTATATTCCGGGCATATCTTCCGAAAAAAAAAACTGCATGGGATCGAAAGCCCACTAAGCTATCCCAGCGACCATCCATCCATCCTCTGAAATTGAGTTGAGTCGAGTCGAGTCGAGTCGCGGGGGTAGCCGGAGCCCATCCCAACCAGCTCGCCAATGTATCGCAGGACGCACGCACTTTTTAGGGACTACGGTCACAGTCATACCTTCGTGCAATTCAGCGTCTCCAATTAGCCTGATGTGCATGTCTTTAGATGGTGGGACGAAGCCAGTGGGCTCGGAGGGAAACCATGCGAGTACGGGAGAGTATGGTGCTAACGTCGTGCTAACCACCGCGCCATCGTGGAAGGAGACCAGTACTTTACATACTGCAGTAAACGGCTTTTGGATGGACGATGTACGAGGTTTAGTTAGCGAGCGCATTCACCTGCTTCACTGCCTGCTCAGCTGTCACGAGCGATACCACCTCCAATATAAATGTTTTTGTCTTCTTTTCAGTAAACTTTTTAAAAAAAAACTTCAATGTTTGTTTTCAAAGAGGTCATTATGTTTTAAATAAATTTAACCGTTAAACCAATCAGACCACGGTGGTTGAGATTAGACGTTAGACTATGAACCGCGAGTCGTTAATGCAGGCAGCAGCCTGGGAAACTTCAGCTTTCTTCGCCGTCCTTACCTGGCCGTCTCCACTCCCAGATGGTCGTGGCTGCGGCATCGTGTCCGACCTCCGGAGAGAAGAGAAGACGCTGATCGCTGTTCATGTGTATCGCAGCCATTGTAGTGAATGATTATCAATCAGCTACTCCAGGTATATATATAGATAAAAGGAGCGTGGAATGACGTAACAGCAAGTTCTTGGTTGTTGCGATCGTGGCGTCACAAAACTCAAAAGCCCTCGCAGGCTTAGGAGTGCGAATCGTGCTCGGACTGTGCGCCATCTCTCAGCTTAAGCCCCCGTCACACCGGATTGGAGGTGTCACAGCGGAGTTAGTACGGCATAAGCCGCAGTGGCACCGCTATGATCTCCATGGTTCCTCAGTAGTTCCGCAACTGATTGTCGTAGCACAGCAGAAAACTTTCTAAATCGCCGACCCTCACGGTGGCACGGAGGAAACTTTGAACATGTTCAAAATTTCCGCAGTTCCACCGCAGGTTGGACCAATCGCCGTGGCACCGCCGTGGAGCCGTACAAGGACCTCAGTAGCACCTCCATCACCGTCGTGCCTCCGAAGTAGGCCTACAGCCGCCGTGCAATCGCCAAAAAAGTAGACAGGTGACCCTGCAGCTATCCCGTGGTAGTTAAGGCGGTCTTACCACGGGAGCAGTGCGGGTATGGGGGTGCGACTGCGAAGTCATTTTTAACTCTTGTACCACGTTTCGGTAGCATCACCATAGGAATAAATCATCAGCAGACAAAATATTACAGCGAAAACCACCTCTCATTTATAGCGGACACGTAGCCTACCTGCTGCCGCAGCACGACCGCCGTAGCTCCTCAGTAATATCGCCACCCACGCAGTAGCGCCTCACTGGCCGCACAACGCTGCCGCCAACACCGTAATACTGTCGCTAATAATAGCCATGGCATCACCATCAAATCGTAGTGGCAACGTAATGGGATCGCCATGTCCTCAGTGACCCCACCGTAATTCCGCCCTGGTTTCCCAGAAGCACCGTGAAGAAAAACACGTTTGACGGGTAGGGGAAAACTATGAAAACACTACTGGCGGCGTCACTGCGGTGATGGCGATTTTGACAAAAATCCTCAGTGGCTCCTCCAATCCGATGTGAAGGGGGTATTAGGAAGACAAGTAATTTGGAATTAAAGCATCGTTTCGGGAATGAATTATCAGCAGTTTTATTAACAAGTTTGGGAGGGAAATTGTCTCCTGAATGCCAAACCGATGTTACACTAGCCCAATATTCCGGCCATAACCTCCGAAAAAACGCATTGGATCGAAAGGCCATGAGGCAGGTCGAGCGATCCCCTGCTGAAAAAACCAGCATGCACCAGCATGGAAATAATGCTGGTCAGTGCTGGTCCCTGCTGGTTAAATGCTGGTTTGTTGCTGGCCCAAGCTGGTCCATGCTGGTCCGCCAGCATGGACTTGCATAGACCAGCATTATCTTCATGCTAGTCCTTGTTGGTTTTGTGCTGGTTAAAGCTGGTCTGTGTTGGTCAATGCTGGCTGACCATCAACCAGCATGGAGAGATTGCTTGTCTATGCTGGTCAATGCTGGCAGACCAGCATAGACCAGCACAGACCAACATTATTTCCAGGCTGGTCTTTGGTGTTATGTTGCTGGTGTAGCTGCGAGTGAAGCTGGTTTACCATCAAGAAACAGCCCAGCAAACATGCCTGTATGGGCCCAAAATGGGTTAACTGTATGCAGTTTGGGCCGGGGCAACCCTCATTAATCCCATGCGGGACCCCAGTAGATTAGCCCAGGTGAAGCCTATGGAAATTTGTCCCCTTTGAGCCTCTTTGTGGGCTTTCTGTGGGCAGCCCTCAGTTGAGCTTGCCCACCCAGGCATTACATTGGCAAACCCCTACCTCACTCAGGCACTGCATTGGCTAACCCCTAACCCACATAAGCACTACACTGGCTAACCCTAACCCACTCAGGCCCTGCACTGGCTCACCCCTAACCCACTCAGGCCCTGCACTGGCTAACCCATATGAGCCTACAGCACTTTTACCCTTTGGAACCACAATGGGGTTTTACTGTGGGCTAACCCCAGCGTAAACAGTTCCATTGTTTTAAGATTATAGATGTTCTAGGGCTCGGGGTAAGAGTTCTTTTCTTACTCAGTCCCTATGCAAATTTTGCAGAAAAAAAATGTCAACATTCAACAACCAATCACACTTCAACGGCCCATTCTACACAACTAGAGTTGCACACAGTCAACGAGACTGCAAGACTAGAACTGTCTCAGTATTTTATTTGTAGCAACTTTAATATTGTTTTTAGAGAGGAAGAATACTATACAGTTTTTCCTTAATTCTTTTTTTTTCTTTGTTTTGAAACTCAGATAAGTAAACATACCTGACTCAGGTTGCCAACTGAATTTGGCTGGCGGGGATGTAGCACAGGGGAAGGTGGACCTGCCGTTTCAAGTAGGTCTGGACCATGCTTAATAAGAATTTAGCAGAAAATTGATGCAGGAAATTACCTCTAAACTTGTGGACCAAAAACTCATATCTTTTAAAAGAAGACATGTGCACACGCACATGCACACACAATTGGTAAAAATTGGGCTTACAGGCCAAATTACTGAAGCATGAATAAGTACTATTAATGACACAAAATACATTCTTAAATTTTTTAATATAATTTCATTACATTATATTTATTTAGCAGAGGATTTGATCAAAAGAGACGGACAGCAATTGCAATGAATAAGCCATGTCACTGAAACAGTAACACAACAGATTAGACATGATGAAGTCTGGAATATGTCATTGAAATAATAGTAGACTCATAAAAGACTTTCACAGCTAAAATTGCATTTCCTTTCTCTGCCTGGAGATATTAATATTTACCAATAAATATTTAATTCAGCATTTGACATCAATTTAAAATGTCATAATATCAATTAAAAAAGAAAACTAAAAAACCTATCATCATAAATATTTACTATGTGAAGTGAATTAATTATATTTGCAAGACATTAAGACAGAACAGTTCTGCCTGGCAACTCGACATAATTACCACTGTTTTCTATTCTGTATGACCGTGCCACATTAGGAAGGACCTTCCGTTTTTGATTGCGCGCCCTGCTCGAGAGAGCGCGGGGGGAATGACGGTACACGTCCGTTCATCGGTCTTTAAAAAGCTGGAGCGCGTGCATCACTGATCTTACCAGCGAGCTTCACATCTCACTCAGGCGACGCCAATCTAAAGTAACGGAAATGTTTGGTATTTTGAAGTCTTAGGCAATTTTACTTCCCCGTATTTGAAAAGGCAGTCATTAATATTTTGTAATTGAGGCTTAAACCCTTTTATGGCTTTCTAACGTAACAAGCTAGAGGAAGTAGTTTAGATGTGCTTGCGCAACTTCAAGCGAACGTAGCGTTAGCTAGCTCGCTCGCTAGCAAGCTCGTCAATCGAAATTCAAACGTGGCTAATGTTCAACGTCAAGTCAGCTGGCCGGTAGGTTGCTGTTATGTTCAAGTCGCACCGTGTACTAGCTGATGTTTGGGAGTTAATCTGATGTAGCTGGCTAGAAATGTGGGTATTACCTGCTTTTATAATCAAGCATCATGAAAATATGTTCAGCTGTCTGAACACCGCTAATGCTAAGCATTGTGCGAAATTGGTTAATGGTAGGCAGGATAGCTAGCGCGTTAGGTCGATGTGTAGACGTTGCCACTACAGCAACCTGCAGCTAACATGGCTACCTTGCTACGTTAGACCTATTGATTGTTTACGTGACTGTTACAAGCTAATATAAGTTAGCTTTTGAGATTGAGCTTTTAAAATCTTGTTTGGTGTGTAAGGGAGGTGTCTTGTGTATTAGTTCTTACCTTAACTACTCAATAATATTTGACAAGGCATATAACTTTAATTCAGCTGTTTAAAAATGTGTATCTTCACTGAATGACACTTTTTGCAGTCAAAGAAAGGATCCGATAAGCCAATACATCTTAATTGAAAACAGTCACGATAATGTTTATACAGGATGCTAAAGTTGATACGGAACATGTGTATACATATTACTTAAGCTCATGAGTAATCACTTCTTGCCAAAACATAACCAGTCTGCTCAGAGCCTTCATGTAATTGTATTCTGTCACAAAAAAGGATAATTTCTAATGAAAACCCCACTGAATCAAAGTTTTATTTCTTCTCTTGGAACTGAATAAATGTTTCTGCAGGACCAGCAACTCACACTTGGTTTTTAACATTCAGTAGCGTAATTGAAAGTCTGCAGTTTGGCTTTACAGAGCTGGCTTGTCAATATTGTTGACTGGACGAATCTAAAAACATTGAGAATTGTTGCTGTTTGGGAGGCATGCATGGAAAAAACCTTTTCTCACTCACAATCATAAACGTAAACGTCTGGAGTTCGCTAAGCGGAACTGGGACTTCAACTGGGACAATGTGCTTAGGTCAGATGAGACCAAGATGGAGCTTTTTGGCAACAAACACTCTAAGTGCGTCTGGCGGAACACAAAAGATGAGTATGCACAAAAGGACCCCATGCCCACTGTGAAGTATGGTGGAGGATCGGTGATGCTGTGAGCCTGTTTCTCTTCCAGAGGCCCTGGGAACCTTGTTAGGGTGCATGGCATCATGAACGCTTTGAAATACCAGGATATTTTAAATCAAAATCTGGCGGCCTCTGCCCGAAAGCTGTAGATGGGTCGTCACTGGGTCTTTCAGCAAGATAATGACCCTAAACATGTGGCCAAATCTACACAGAAATGGTTCACCAGACACAGAATCAAGCTCCTCCCATGGCCATCTCTGTCCACAGACCTCAACCCCACCGAAAACCTGTGGAGTGAGCTGAAGAGGAGAGTGCCGAGGAGAGGACCCAGGTCGCTGGATGATTTTGAGAGATTGTGCTAAGAGGTATGGTCAAAGATCCCTCTTTCTGTATTCTCCCATCTTGTGAAACATTATAGCAGAAGATTAGGTGCTGTTTTGTTGGGAAATGGGTGTTGTACAAAGTATTAACATTCAGGGTGCTAATACTTCTGGCACACATGATTTGATGTTAAAGAATTATTTCTTAATGTGGGATTTTTTCCCACTGAATAAATGCACTTGAATGAAAGTTTGGATTTTCCTCTTTTCCATTGTGGTCTGTTATGGCCCCAATTTGTTATTACATTTATAACACAACAGCAACAGCAAGGGATGACAGACACAGTTTTAAGAACTAAAACACATTTAATTTTTAAAACAAAGACAATAACGACTAAGCAACTAACAACTAAGACCAAGATTGAATTATGTACAAAACATAAATATTTACAATCCCTTTTCGTGGGGGTGGCTTGGTGATGTCCTGGATGATGAAAATGCTCAAACACAGGCAAAGAAATCCACAAAAGAAACGTCACAGGTCTTGAACAGAATGGCAGGTCTGGTCACATGTATCCTTCTTCTTGCAATTTCTCCTACTACTTTACTGTCTCAATTCTTTTCCTGATATACTCTTTTGCAGACCCCACCCACATTTAGACCTCTTTTTTTTAATTTTCTGAGTCTTGCCCCAGACATGTCCAGGACATGTCTAAACATGACTCCAGTCTGATCTTAACAAAAAAAAGGTAAATACTGCCATCTAGTGGCCTACATTCACATTACAGGTCCTATATTATTTAGGAAAAAAAACTGAACTTATTGGAAGCTAAGGAACACATCTTTACCAGGGGTGCCAATAATTATGGAGGGCGCTGCAGATGCAGCGACGAAAAGCAGCCGGCCGCGGTATCTGAGATGGAGGCTTTGGTAAAAACGTTACTCTTCAATGAGAGAAGGATAAAATAGCTGTGGTCCATTTTTGCACCTCAGGAGATATATTATGGACTACCTGTGTTCTTATGTAGTTCCCTATAGCAATTGTTCTGGATTATGAAAATATATCTACTTTAATGGTTGTTTATTCTGTATTCAATCCACATGCCCAGTTTAATGCACAATTTTCAGTACATTTTCTTATTTTTTCTAACGATCTGTCAGTAAATGTTTGTATTTGAGGCACGTGGCTTTGTTTTTTAACTGTAACTTTCAACAAGTGCAGTTATTTTTGTGCGTATTATTGTCATGTGGATCTGATCGGCAGGTACAAAGTAGGACCAAATTATTTTTATATCCTGCTGGTGGTGAGGATAGTTCACCAGCATGGAACAGCACTAAACACACAACATATGCTGGTCATGCTGTTCACCAGCGTAAACCAGCATGTGCTGATCTCCAGCATAAACCAGCATGTGCTGATCTCCAGCATAAACCAGCATGTGCTGATCTCCAGCATAAACCAGCATGTGCTGGTCACCAGCATAAACCAGCATGCGCTGGTCACCAGCATAAACCAGCATGTGTTGATCACCAGCATAAACCAGCATTCATGTGGCCAAAACACAACATATGCTGGTCATCAGTAAGACCAGCACATGCTGGTCTGCGCTGGTTTTTTCAGCAGGGTCGTCATCCCGAAAACAGATGAGCGAGATTGCGAAGGCCTGATTGTCCGATAATGTCCCACTGAACCCAAAAGACTAGACAGATTTTCGGGATTCCGGGCAGTTATACCGAAAAACAAAGAAGTTAGAGTCTGCACTGGCAACGCTTTAAGTGTGGAAGTCCAGTCAAGCAAACTCAATTCTTGTGGACTCGGCCATTAGGTTGTAGACGGCGGAGACGAGTTAGGGAGTGATGCTGCATTCACGTGCGATGGAAAAGATGATATTTTCCACTTGTGAAGTGGTATTTACCAGTGTGTTGTGTTCACGTGCTTTTGTTGTTGTACTGGGAAATTAAAGATGGCGGACTCACAGATTCAGGCCTGTTTCTCGGGTAAAACCATGTTGAAAAGGTCAAAGGTTATCTCATCTCGGCAACTCGTGTATCAAAATTTTCTACGAGTTGCCCAGTGGAAAATACCACATGGGGGGGTGTTCATGTGAACTTTTCATGTGGCTTTTGGTATTTACCATAATTCCCATAGCACATGAATGCAGCATGAGTTGACACACCGAATTTCAGGCCTAACAGCACCCTTTTAAACCGCAAATAATTTCTCGGTGCTATCGAGAAAAGAATGACCACATTAAAATATTTCAGATAGTCAAACAAATTTTTCTATCAAACAAAAGTAAACAGAGTCGGCAAAAGAGTGCCATTGCATGGATGGCAAAATCTGCAAAGTGATAAATTGCGAGGTCAACGCATTTCGTTCAAATTCCAACTATAGACTCTGTTCTTGGGTAAGGGGCAATTAACCCCTTACCCCTCCAAAGCATTTCCTTTGCAAATTTTGATGAAACTGACAAACTTTGCCATTTTTGCCACAATAATTGACAGGTAAGACTGACTTTGCTTTTAGCTAAACTGTAGCAGACATCCTAGGCTTTATATAAAAAAATATATAATTTTGCATGCTGCAAGGTATTAAGGGTATATTAACCCTTTAAAAAAGGTTAACCATTGTTGACAGATGGATGGATGAACAGACGACAGACAGATCACCATGCAGTAAGGGTTAGGGATAGAGATTGCAGCACTGCAAAACGATGAATTGTTCTCATTTCTGGTGCTACTATGAAGTAAGTGGAGTGGCAAGTTTTTATTTTATTTCTGATTCTAAAAGAGCAAGTCATTGGCCACCATTTTCACCATGGTTTATAGTTTCTACCCCTGTGGCAGATGACTTGTAAGGTGTGGAATGGGCCTATGAGTATACCAAATATCCAAAAAATCGGCCGACCCAGGGTTATCTCCCTTTGCATGGTCTTTCGGTGCAATGACACTTAAATCATGATTTCATTTATTGAAGCGAAAAGCTTTCCAAACCTATCTGGCCCATTGTAATCGACCCTTTAGTCACTAAATCAACCAATTAAACAAATTTAAATACTAATTGGGCTCAACTTCACAAGACACAGTCCATGGTGAAGCTGTACAGTAAAAAACCCTGCTGACCAAAAAGAATGCAGGGGTGCAGCTTTTTGGAGGACATGGGTCCCTTTGCGTCTTGGATAGACCTAACAGCATTTCACAATAAGAATCATACCAGCAGTTAAACACGCTGGTGGTTGTATGATGTTCTGGGGCTGCTTCAGGTCCTGGGTGACATCCCATAATTTATGGAACCATGCATTCTGCTCTCGACCAGAAAATCTTTTGGGAGAATGTCTGGCTGTCAGTTTGTGACCTAAACCCCAAACATAGTTGTGTTATGCAGCAGGGCAATGATCAAAAGCACACGAGTAGGTGTAATTCTGAATGGCTCAAAAGAAACAAAATTAAGGGTTTGTAGTGGCTAGTCAAAGTGACGACTTGAGATACGTCATGACCATTAACAGGCAGTTCATGCTCAAAAAGCCTGCAGTGTGGCTGAATCAACAATTCTGCAAAGAGCAGTTTGGTATAACTGCTCCACAGTGATGTAAAAGATTCAATGCATGGCAAACATTTACAAAATCCAAAACCAGTGAAGTTGGCACGTTGTATAAATCGTAAATAAAGACTGAATACAATGATTTGCAAATCCTTTTCAACCTATATTCAATTGAATACACTGCAAAGACAAGTTACTTAATATTCGAACAGGTAAACTTTGTAATTTTTTGGAAATATTGGCTCATTTGGAATTTGATGCCTGCAAAATGTTTCAAAAAAGCTGGCTCAAGTGGCAAAAAAGACTGAGAGAGTTAAGTAATGCTCATCAAACACTTATTTGGAACATCCCACAGGTGAACGGGCTAATTGGGAACAGGTGGGTGCCATGATTGGGTATAAAAGCAGCTTCCCTGAAATGCTCAGTCATTCACAAGCAAGGATGGGGCGAGGGTCACCACTTAGTGAACAAATGCGTGAGCTGATTGACGAACAGTTTAAAAACAACATTCCTCATCGAGCTATTGCAAGAAATTGAGGGATTTCATCATCTACAGTCCGTAATATCGTCAAAAGGTTCAGAGAATCTGGAGAAATCACTGCACGTAAGCGACAAGGCCGAAAACCAACACTGAATGCCTGTGACCTTTGATCCCTCAGGCGGTACTGCATCAAAAACCAACATCAGTGTGTAAAGGACATCACCACATGGGCTCAGGAACACTTCAGAAAACCACTGCCAGTAACTACAGTTCGTTGCTAATTCTGCAAGTGCAAGCTAAAACTCTACAATGCAAAGCGAAACGCCGCCGGCTTCGCTGGGCCCAAGCTCATCTAAGATGGACTGATGCAAAGTGGAAAAGTGTTCTGTGGTCTGACGAGTCCACATTTCAAATTATTTTTGGAAACTGTGGACGTCGTGTCCTCCGGACCAAAGAGGAAAAGAATCACCCGGACTGTTAGAGGCGCAAAATTCAAAAGCCAGCATCTGTGATGGTATGGGGGTGTATTAGTGCCCAAGGCATGGGCAACTTACACATATGTGAAGGCACCATAAATGCTGAAAGGTACATACAGGTTTTGGAGCAACATATGTTGCCAATCAAGCAACGTCTTTTTCATGGACGCCCCGCTTATTTCAGCAAGACAATGCCAAGCCACATTCTGCACGTGTTACAACAGCATGGCTCCGTAGTAAAAGAGTGCGGGTACTAGACTGGCCTGCCTGTAGTCCAGACCTGTCTCCCATTGAAAATGTGTGGCGCATTACGAAGCGTAAAGTACGACAACGGAGACCCCGGACTGCTGTACATCAAGCAAGAATGGGAAAGAGTTCCACCTGAAAAGCTTCAAAAATTGGTCTCCTCAGTTCACTGAGTGTTTACTGAGTGTTGTTAAAAGTAAAGGCGATATAACACAGTGGTAAAAAGGCCCCTGTGCCAACTTTTTTGCAATGTGTTGCTGCCTTCAAATTCTAAGTTAATGATTATTTGCAAAAAAAATAAAGTTTCTCAGTTTGAACATTAAACATCTTGTCTTTGCAGTGTATTCAATTGAATATAAGTTGAAAAGGATTTGCAAATCATTGTATTCTGTTTTTAATCTACGATTAATATAACGTGCCAACTTCACTGGTTTTGGGTTTTGTAATTGCAGTTGCTGCAGCCAAGGGTGGCACAACCCAGTGCTTAGTTTTTTTTTGTTTTGTTTTTTTTTGGGGTGGGGGGAATTATTTTTTCAAATGGGTTATGTAGGTTTTACTTTACTTTTAATAAATTAAATAATCGTTTAAAAGCTGGATTTTGTGCTTATTTGCAGTGATATTGTCTTGCATTGAAATAAGTATGTCATGCCGCACCTCCAGTGCTCTCAATCTCCAGTATATTAAGACCCGGCCTGCATTCCACGCTCCCCTGGAATCACCCACATCTGTTTGCAGTTATCATTGTGCCATTAGTCTGTGTATATAAGTGCAAGCGCCGCACTGTTGCGGTGTGAAGTCTCGTAAGCCTGTTATTAAGCTCTAGTCTTGTATACTCTGTAACCATGTAACCACATATCTTTAAAACATTTACTAAAGCGCTGTTACTTTTGTTATTAGTCAGCGCAGTATTGCAATTATAGTTGAAACATCGTTTCCTGTCTGTTTTTGCAATTGCTGTTTCTGCCTTTGTTGTGCTACAGAAAAGGCGTAATAAAAACCTACTTCATCTTTGTATCTGAATCCAATTCCACATTTGCCATTCTTCAGTGCACTCTACTCTAAAAGCCATTATGGTAGGATGATCTCAAACATTTAAATATGAAAAATAAGCCAAAATAGAAGCAATTGGGAAGGAAGCAAATACTTTTTCACTGCACCATATTTCCCTGAAACAGATTGTTATGGATTTGCCTTGGCTGCCGCTTTTGTCGCCGCAGATTCTTGGTGTTAGTGCGATAAATAAGTTTTATGGGAATCTCACCTAACTTTTTGAATTCATTCCTAGTGCATAGAGGGCAAACCCCTTTTGTTTTATGTGACCCTGCGACCTTTCCTGTACTGCCACCACCACATCAAACTTTACTTTCCAAATGCAATAACTGAAACAGTTCTGACGTGAATCACGTCACACTTCTTGTGTTTGTTTCTGGTGCTGAGAGAAGGCTGGTCATTGGTGTTGGTCACTCCATAACCTTCGTTGTTGTTCCATCATCATCATAGTTTTTAAAAATTGCAATAATTGGACAGTTTCAGAATTGCATTAAACTTTTTATGATCTTTCCCAGTGCAAAATAGATGAACCTAATTGTTTTATTTTGCTCTACAACCTTTGTCTTAGCGCTACCACCAGGTCAGACTTGACCTTTCCGCAAGCAAAAACTGACAGGTTTGATGGGAATAATGTCACACGTATTGTGATCATTTTTGGTGCATAGAGAAGGACACTTATTGATGTTGGAACCCTTTGACCTTTGTTTCAGTGCCATCATTAGGCCAAAGTTGTCCTTTTTTAAAAAAAAAAAAAGCTATAACTGAAACAGATTTAATAGGAATCATATGAAATTTGCTTTCAAGGCACAGAGGAGGAAACTTCTGATTCTGGTGGCTCTGTAATGTCTCCTGTGTCTCCATCCTTTGGCCAAGTTTAACCCTCCGAAATGCAATAACTGGCAGTTTTTATGGGAATTCGGTCAAACCCCCTGATAGCTCCTGTTGAACAGAGGTGATGTTGGTGACCTTCAGACTCTCCCTGCAGACCAAACTATCACCATCAGACAAAACTTTTCATTTTTAAATAAGCAATGACCGGAACAGTTTTAATGGGAATCCTATCAAATATGCTGTCAACATTTCCGGTGTACAGAGGAGGAACTTCATTGAAAATTTTTTGCTCAATATCTAACTGTAACACCATCAATTTGGTGAAACTACCTTTTCAAATGCATTCACAGTCAAACTATTCTAATGAAAATCAGATCAACCTTGCTGCGAACATCATGGGCCAAAAGAGGGCCGTCCGATTGATGTAGTGACACTGTGATCATTGTTGTAGCACCAACAAAATGAACTTTCAGGCCAAGATTAACTTTCTCAAAAGTGGTTGCTTTAGAATTGAGAAAAATTCACTGTTAAAATTCCTGAAGCGTAGAGTAGTTCCCTCTTTGATTTACCCGAACCGATATCATTGTCTGTTGTGCCACCTCTTGACTAAATTGTGAATTTTGCCTTGGGGAGAATGCTACAGTTTTGGGGAAATACCGTAATTATAATTAGGGGTCCAAGCATCAAAGCCACAGGAATATTATTGTTTTTGTGGTGCGTAGTATGATTATCCCCTGGCGGTGACGCTAAATGGAGTGGAGCTCATCCGTCCATCTGTCTGTCCGGATAAGTGGGGACAAGTTTTCACAGAAACTAATTTGCCTAAATGAATTGAAATGTGTGTGTATGTCACTGGTCAGGACCTTGATTAGGTTTGAAAACGGCATTCCATGATGACAAGTAATTATGATCATGAAAATGTCATCTTATTATGATGAATATTATTATTATTATTACTGCTGAGGGCCTCGGGCTTGGAGCCACTGCTGCTGGAGAGGTTTGGTGCTGGGATCCCATTGTTTTCATCGTTCTTCTGCTTTGTCATTGTTATTCTTTAGTAACTACATGTCATGCTGCTACCCCGAAACATTCCAACCAAGAAAAAGCTATT
This sequence comes from Gymnothorax reevesii, assembly GCA_029721435.1. NCBI lineage: Eukaryota > Metazoa > Chordata > Actinopteri > Anguilliformes > Muraenidae > Gymnothorax > Gymnothorax reevesii. The sequence goes on from CM056576.1 coordinate 4,975,322, forward strand.
TTGAGGGCTTTTATTTTAATTCAAAATTCGATCCGCCGTTCTAACGTTGAAAAATTAAAAGTTCGACCCATTACTCAGCTAGTGGGCTACATGCACATAGGAAATGACACTTTCCCGGCGGAACGTGATTTTGAAAATACAACGAAAGTCGTCGTTAATATGGTCGCCTCTCGCAACATCGGGTAAGTGACAGTTGAGAACATTGACTGTTGGTAGCCATGTGGCAGAGAGGTGGCAAAAATCTGACACCTGTGTCACTTAATGTAACTAGAATGAGAGTTTAAGAAACTCTGAGTTTGCATGTGATGGCACAATTCTCTGTATAATGTGATGTTTATCTTTGCATTGTCCTGCACTGTGCCGTATGATAAGGTGCAAAGTGTCTATTATACTGGTAGGTAAGTGTGGTAAACTATGATGACCGTCCATTGCATGGTCAAAGTGACCAGGGCATATGTATGATAAGGGTTTATTAAGCTGTGAAACTACATCATTGGTATGTAGCATAATAACAGTTGTTTGGATGATGGTGATCTTTATTGTTGTCAGTAATGGTGCAGGTATACAGTACAGGACAAAAGTTTGGACACACCTTCTCATTCAATGCGTTTCCTTTATTTTCTTGACTATTTACATTGTAGATTCTCACTGAAGGCGTCAAAACTATGAATGAACACATGTGGAATTATGTACTTCACAAAAAAGTGTGAAATACCTGTAACTGAAAACATGTCTTATATTCTAGTTTCTTCAAAGTAGCCACCCTTTGCTCTGATTACTGCTTTGCACACTCTTGATGAGCTTCAAGAGGTCGTCACCTGAAATGGTTTTCACTTCACAGGTGTGCCTTCTCAGGGTTAATTAGTGGAATTTCTTGCCTTATCAATGGGGTTGGGACCATCAGTTGTGTTGTGCAGAAGTCAGGTTGATACACAGCCGACAGCCCTATTGGACAACTGTTTTATACGTACATAATTCCATATTTGTTCATTCATAGTTTTGATGCCTTCAGTGAGAATCTACAATGTAAATAGTCGTGAAAATAAAGGAAATGCATTGAATGAAAAGGTGTGTCCAAACTTTTGGTCTGCAATGTATATTTGTTTATTATCTATATACTGATTTTCCATGGCTATTGATGTGCTATCATCATTATTGATATGTTATTATTCACAGCATATGATTGTAATACAACTATTATTAACATATTGTCTCATGTGATCTGAAAGTCATTGCATTTTTATTTTATTCACAATTTACACTTCGTCCCAACTGCTCCAGAATTGGAGTTGTATTTGCAACAGATGTCTTCATCTAGTTGTATAGTAGGCGGTCCAGCTCCACTGGATGCAGTACACTGCAGTCTTGGCCGCAGACCTAAATATACGATCGCATCATTTGCATTGGATGATGTACCAGTAGGCTCAAATCTTGATAAATTCTGACCTGACATGAAGTTGAACACATGGGCAGCTTCTGCTGATGAATATGTTTTGTACCTAATAGTATACGGTTCAACAGCCTTCACACAGTGAACAATTGAGTGCCTTGAAGTGTTTTACAGCTCTGCCACCTGTTTTCCAGCTTATCCCGGTTTGCAAATATTTCTGATGTTGGAACATACAAAAATTGATAAAAACTGACCATATGTCATGAATATTTCCAGCATTTCACTTACATGACTATTGATATCCAAGCCTGGTGAATGAAACAGGCAGCACTTTACATAGATGGATGAATTTTTAAAAAAGATACCACAGTAAAATTAGAAAGCCACATTTTGTCACGTCCGCACCAAAACAGTATGTTGCGGACGTGACGGTAATTTTTTAGGTAATTGTTTATTCATCCTTTGCGCTCATTTTCATGAAAAAACGATGAGGGTACCTCATCCCGTGGGGGTGTGGTAGGCAATTTTTTTTCAGATATGACATCTATAATGACGTCATTGTGAGGCCAGTGTTGAAGCTTGTGATGTTTGATCCTTGTTTTGAAAGAGAACACATGCAACAGACATTTTACTGATATTATAAGCCTTGTTCTATCATAGGGAAAAACAAAGTAAAGGAAATGTGAAAAATGTTCTGAAAACTATTTGTTTTCCTTTTGTGTGTGTTTTTATTATGACCCTGATCTGCCTGACCATGTTTTTGTTATGATTCTGCCTGTTTGCCATGTTTCATGCACTGTATTTGTGATTAGGATTCCATGCCATGTTTTTTTTTGCCTTGTTTCTGTATGTTCTGCCATATTACACTCCTGCAGTTACATTCCAGTCCATGTTTTAGTACATGCCTTGCATTGCACTTTGTCTCCCCCTGTCTGGTCTTATGTCATGTGATCGGTCACAGTCCCAGTAATGTGTGCCACACTTTCGGGTGATTTCATGGTTTCTGCGATTTCAATCATTCCTTCCAATCTAGTTTATTTCCTTCTCCTTGCTTTTCTATAATTACTCACCAAACTAACAGTTTATTATTTTAGTTAAGATACTAACCCATACTAACACTGTTTATAGTACTAACTTACTAACAAGCACTAGGGATTGTATTGCTGCACATTACTAATTGACAAACGAGCTCTCAGCACTCGCTCTGCTCTAGTCTCCGCCCCGTGCCTTCACTCAATTTACTTTGCTGTGTCTCAGCAGATTCTCTGCACCTGTCTAATCACTGTTCTGCCTCTCACTCTGCACGTTAGAACTCCCTAACCGGAGCCGTATGTTTGTCAGTAGGCTGTCTCTGTGATCCCAGTCCACATTACCAATTTCTTGTAATCAGGAACTTCCTCATGTTCATTCCTTTGTAATTAGTTTGATCCAATTAACCTGTTCCCTGCATAGCATGTGACTTCCCTCTTGTCTATTTAATCCGTCTTTCCACAGCCAGCTCCTTGTCAGAACATTGATCAATATTTCTTTGAGCAGAGCGCCTTGTATGCCATTGAGTAGGGGTGTTAATTGGATCCAGCTCACCTGCTCCTTGTCATAGCACGTGACTTCCCCTACGTGTATTTAAGCAGTCATTTCTCTCACAGCTTTTGTCAGAATGTTTTCCCTGTGGTGCGATTGTTGATGCCTTGTACTCATAGTGTTATACTTCTGACTGGAACATCCCCGATTCTGATTTTGGCTTTTTCTTTGATATTTCTGCGCCCGTGTACCGTACCTGTTTTGCCTGACTCTGAGTTTTGTCTCTGCTGCCCTAATAACAAATCGGATTACGTCTACTGGACTTTGGCTTTGGATTCTCTGACATTCCTGTGCCTGTGTACTGAACCTGTTTTGCCCGACTCCGAGTTTTGTGTTTGCTGCTCTCTGTTCAGTTTGGATTACGTCCCTGGGATTCTGATTTTGGATTGGACTCTGTACCGTTGCCTTCTACCCTGCGGGGGTTGACCCCCCAGCTTCAGAAAAACTCATTTTTGCTGAAACTTTCTTGTCTCGCTGTTGGTTCCAGAACAATACCTCAGTTTTTCCCTAAATAACTAGTTATTTATGACATCATAGTAATGTCAAATTTATGTTACTCATAAGTTTATAACATTTTTAATAACACTAAAATATTTATTGTAGTATCAGTAGTTCTAGAGGTTACAGAAAGTTACTTATTTTCAGCTAAAACTAATAAAAATATAAACAAGAGCCATCTAGCAATGGAATATGCCCCCTGACACCCCACATTCATGGATTAACTGTTCAATTTACATGAGTAAATGTACTACAGTAGTAAAGGACTTGATCTGAAGTAATAAGGTAACAAACTTGCCTGACTATGAAGTGGAAATCCAGACAATGTTGTGGTCAGACCAATACGTGTTCAGTGTCCCTGTATCCATCTGTCGAGGCGTGTTGGTGTAGATGTGGTCAATCTGTGTTCTACCGTCTGTCTGAGGACATTACCTGTCGTAGTTGTGGTTGTTTGTTGATCTTGCTGTTCATGTTACCGGCACTCAGTACGAGGAGGTGGGCTGCCACGAGTGCCAGGGGTTTCCTAGCTTCACATTTTATTTATATATAAATAATGCCGGGGGGATAACAAACGTTTCAAAAGACAATAAATGAAACTGAACATATTAAACTAAGTTTCACTGACACTGGTGAAGTCAGATATGGCTTCAAAGGTATTGCCCAAACAGAATTATCTGTGAACTAAGTCCACCTTCACACACATTTGCATGAAAGACGCAAGAATTTTTACAGAAACATGTATGTAATTTGTACCCTAACAAATTAATCAAGTTTGGTCAAAATGATCAGAGAGCTTAGTCCAAATTCAACCATGTTTCCATGTACAGTTGCTGGTCAACGAATTAGAATAATTTAAAATAGCGCAATCGTAAAATTTCTAAATGCATTTTTTGTGCAGAAAGCAAATCAGGTGTTCACTTCACCTGTCCTACTTGTTAGAGTAATCACAGAACTTGCGACCTGTAAAAAATTTGCTCAGCTGAGCTTTCCAAAAGGCCCATTTAGGCCATTTAACTGTGACACTGTTGTTTTATTGAATTAGAATAATGGAGAAACCGTTTTACTGAATTAGAATAATTTTTATTATAATTAGAATCATCACTTTCTCAGTATTTTGCGGCTGCCCCCTTGGCTTGTATGACTGCGTGAAGTCTCCGCGGCATCGATTTGACCAGCTTGTCACAAGTTTCTGCACTCACTGCTTCCCAGGCTGTGGCGATGTTCTGCTTCAGTTGGTCCAGCGTAGTCCGCCTTCTGTCGCGAATTTTCCACTTGACGATGGCCCAAAGGTTTTCAATGACATTGAGGTCAGGCTAGTTGGCCGGCCATGCCAAAACTTCAAGCTGTTTTTCGGCGAACAGTTCCTCAACAATCGGAAACAGGAACGTTTCCAGAACATGTTGGTATAGGGTGGCATTGACAGTCTTCTTGAGGAAGCAAAGTTTCCCTACACCCCGAGCGGACATGCATACTCAGACCATAACGCTCTGGAGAAACTTGACGGATCTTTTCACGGCCTCGTGGTTGTAGGTTTCGCCACCACAACGCCAGACACAAGGACCTTGGTCACCGAAGGAGATGCAAAAATGTAATTCGTCACTGAAGACCACTTCCTGTCAGTCTTCAGCAGTCCATTCGCCGTGTTCTTTGGCCCACTTCAGCCATTTCTCCATTTGTTTCTGTTAGGATCCTGTTTTCATGTCATGTTTAAGTTTTGTGCCTGGCTATGCCATGTTATTGATTTTCGTGTTTTGTGACCACTGCCTGCCCTTCGACTATTCTTAGCCTCATGTTTTGTGTTTTGGTAATTTCAGATTTCATGTTTTTATTATTTTCCTTGCCGTAGTTATGATGCCATGTTTTCGTTTTCTTGCCATGTTTATATTCTCTCGTCTTGTGTATTTCTGCCATGCCATGCCTTGCACTACGTCTACCCCGTCTTGTCTTGTGTAGGTCTTTTCTCACGGTTTAGTCTTACGTGCCACACATTCGGGTGATTTACTGGTTTCTGGGATTTCAATCTTCCTTCATATCTTGTGTTCTTCCTTCCTTTCCCCTTTTGCTATCTACTAACAGTACTAACAGTTTATTGTTTTCGATAATTACTAACACTTATTAACATTGTATATTTTTACTAACTTACTAACTTGCACTCGGGATCGTATAGCTGCACATACTAATTGACTAACGATATCTCAGCAATCGCCCAATTCTAATCTCCGCCCTCCTTGCCTATCCCTAATTATCTGTACTGCAGTTTTCCACTTATATCTCAGGCTTTCCCTTTTCTTTAGACTGTACACTTTAGTACTCCTTAACCGGAGCTGTTGTTTGTTCATAGGATTGTCTTGTGATCCCTGTCTGCGTTTTGGCAGTTGCCAAATTCATGTAATTAGATTATTCCTCGTGTCAATCCTGATTATTGTTTCATTGATCGCACCTGTTCTCCCTTGTCATGTGTTCACCCCGGATGTGTATTTCAGGTGTCTTCACTTTCACTTCCATGTCAGATCGTAACTTCCTTGTTTCTTGTGCCACGTTTGTTTCCGCCTCGACTCATTGTGATTTATCTTTCTGACTGGATGGCCTGACTTCTGATTCTTGGTTTGCCCTTTTTGGATATTGTTGCATCTGTGTGTTTTTGACCTTTTTCTGCCCGACCTAGATTTTGTGGATTGCTGCCCTGTATACGATTCGGACTGTCCTTTGGCTTATGAGTTTGCTTCTCCCTCAAACCTACGCCTGTGTTCCGGATCTGTTTTGTCTGACTACGTTTTTTGTGATTGGTGCCCTGGTAACGAACTCTGTTCTGTCCCACTGGAAATCGAGCTTTGGATTACGGACTCCGTACTGTTGCCTTTCTCTCGCGGGGGTTACACCCCTTATTCAATAAAGCACCTATTTTTTGCAATCCCGTGTCCTCGCATTTGGTTCCAGATCGCTTCCTCACAGTTTCTTGTTCAGCATCAGTTTTACTGCTGGAACGCGAGATTTGAAGCCGAGTTTGCGCAGACGATGGTAAGTTGTTAATCTCGAGACGTTAGCGCCGGTCTACTCGTTCCACAAGTCGCTGAGCTCAGAAATGGACTTGAACCGGTTGCTGACTGCGATCTTTCTCAGCTGCTTGTTGTCGAAAGCAGAAGTTTTTTGGACGCCGGAACAGTTGGCGCTTGCTCCAGTCTTTCTTGAGAGCTTTGCAGACGGAAGACTGGCTGATGCCGAGCTGCTCAGCAATTTTAGTTTGGGTCAAGCCTTGTTGGCGAAGGGTTGAATTTGAGCCACTATTCCGGTTGAGAGGTCGCGCTGCTTACCCATGATTGATTTTACAACTTAGAAATTCTACTCAACCCTGACTTTATACTGCACAGTGAACACTCTTCACAGAGAACAAAAATTCAAGCACTTATTCTAATTCAATGAAATGACTTATGAATTATTCTAATTCAATGAAACAACAGTGTCACAGTTAAATGGCCTAAATGGGCCTTTTGGAAAGCTCAGCTGAGCAAATTTTTTACAGGTAGCGAGTTCTGTGATTACTCTAACAAGTAGGACAGGCGCGGTGAACACCTGATTTGCTTTCTGCACAAAAAATGCATTTATAAATTTTACGATTGCACTATTTCAAATTATTCTAATTCGTTGACCAGCACCTGTAAAGTACAAAAATAAAAAATAGTAGAAATTCCTAAGTATCAAAAAGCACATCTAGACATAATGCTTAAAATACCTACAACCCCAATTCCGATATAGTTGAGACGAAGTGTAAATTGTGAATAAAATCAAAATGCAATGACTTTCAGATCACATGAGCCAATATGTTATTTACAATAGAACAAAAATAACATTTCAAATGTTGAAACTGAGACATTTTACATTTTTATTCGCAAAATGAGCTTATTTCAAATTTTCTGGCTGCAACAGGTCTCAAAAAAGTTGGGACACAGGCAAAAAAGGGCTGGAAAAGGCAATTAATATATAAGAGAATCAGCTGAAAGAACATTTAGCAAGTACAAAAGTAATTAAGTTAACTGGCATCAGGTGTGTAACATGATTGGCTATAAAAGGGATGTCTTGGAGAGGCTGAGTCTCTCAGAAGTAAAGATGGCCAGAGACTCTCCAACCCGTGAAGGCTTGCATAAAAAAATTGTGGAATACTTTAAATACAATGTTCCTCAACGTCAAATTGCAAAGGCTCTGAAGGTCTCATCATCGACAGTGCATAACATCAAAAGATTCAGAGAAACTGGAAAACTCTGTGCGTAAGAAACAAGGCCGAAGACCTTTACTGGATGCCCATGATCTTCGGGCCCTCAGACGTCACTGCATCACTCACCGGCATGATTCTGTCATTGACATTACTAAATGGGCCCAGGAATACTTCCAGAAACCACTGTCTGTAAACACAGTCCGCCATGCCATCCACAGATGCCACCTATAACTGTATCATGCAAATAGGAAGCCATTGCTGAGCATGATCCAGAAGCGCCACTGTGTTCTGTGGGCCAAGGCTCATTTAAAATGAACTGTAGCAAAGTGGCAAAGTGTTCTGTAGTCAGACAAGCCCAAATTTGACATTCTTGTTGGAAATCATGGGCGTCGTGTCCTCCTGGCTAAAGAGGAGAAAGACCACCCCTCCTGTTATCACCGTTCAGTTCAAAAGCCAGGATCTCTGGTATGGGGATGCATTAGTGCATATGGTGTGGGACACTTGCATGTTTTAAAAAGCACTATGAATATTAACAATTTACACTTTGTCCCAACTACTTCGGAATTGGGGTTGTATTAAGTTTGGTGAAGGGTCGGATGTATAGTGTCTGAGATATGGCTTGGACAAGCTACGGTAAGTTCCAATTCAGAATTCACACAAGTTTCCATGGAAAGTGCAAAAATGATAAATTCCAGAAATTCCCAAGTGTCAAAAGGCACATGTAGAAACCATGCTCAACAAATCTGTCAAGTTTTGTGAAGGTCGGATGTATAGTTTCTGAGATATGGCCCGGGCAAGCTAAGTTCCATTTCACACAAGTTTCCATGGAAACTGCAAAAATGAGAAATTCCTAAGTATGAAAAGGCACATCTAGACATCATGCTCATCATATCTGTGAAGTTGCATGAAAATTGGATGTATAGTTTCCAAGATATAGCCCAGACAAGATATGATTACAGATGGACGGACGGACATACGAACACACGGACACACTGATGACTACATCCCCCCTGCATTATGCTGCCGGGGGATTGAAAAAACATGGATTTTTGTCATTTTGAGGTTTTTCCTAATATGGTGTTAGTTATGACGTCACTATGACGTCATAATGTTGAAATGTGTTTGATTTGCACTTGATTTGAAGAGAAGACATCTGTAGCTGTACAATGATACCAAACAAGATGATTTTTATCGCTTAATTTCAAAATAATCACCCCCCCCTTGGTCGGGGTTGTAGTAGAAAACCCCGCCAGTGGGGTCCTTTCCTTTTACCATTGTAAACTGCACCATCTCCGTGTGAGAGCTGGCATTACGGGCACTTGTGTTAATAGCGTAGCTGCCAGTCCAGGTTAAAAGTTAAGGGGGCTGTTCGGGTGGGTGTGTGGGCGGGATTCGATAGCGCCGATCTCTACGCCCGATCACTATTGTGTCGACTCAGGCTCCAAATCTGCAACATAGCAGCGCCCCTATTGAGGATATTTTGGCTCCATTTTTGTTGAATGGGAGTGAATGGAGACCCGTCGTCCATATTTTACAGGCAGTTGCTACGGGGACAGCAGTTTTCCAATGCATTTCAATGTAGTGAGGTACGGCAGTCCCCATTCCAAGCCCTGTCCTAACCTAACCCTGACCCTGACCCCTAACCCTAACCACAATCCCTAATCCTTATCCTAATCCCTTCAAATCGATTGGTGTACCCATAAAACTGCCGTATCTCTAGACACTGTGTATTTTATACAGTCCTTGGCTTGAACTGAATCCAACAAAAAATTAGTCAAGCGACTTTGCAACCTCCGCCCCTCCCAGTTCTCCTCTCCCGCTAAAACTCCATTGGGAAAATGTCAGCACGAGCGATGATCGCGGGTTGCCAGGTTACACAGGGGTGAGTCGGAATAAATTTGCACACATGCGTCCATTTATTGTAAGGCAATTATTCCCCCTTGTGTATTCTAACGCATGGCTAGGATTTCAGAACTGATTGTGATGAAATTTTGTGGGTAGGTTACACATAACTAAAGTGAGGGATGAGTAGATGTTCACGGGTCAAGGTCAGTGTGGCAGAAAAGGCCAAAAGCGATGATGCAGGAGGAGATGTGCACTGTACACTGCTCTTTTGAGTAGCTTCTGCAATCACCATTTTAGTTTCTGTTCCAAATGTTGCTAATTTGTAGGGGTAATGAGGAGTGCTTCCATTTTACAAGGTTTGCGAAGCTGGGAAAAGCAGTATTAATTGCTTTTTATATTTCATATTTATGGTGCTGCTGAATTTCGTGGGGGGTTGGGAGTACATCTATTTTCCTGATCTAATTTTGAGGAACTGAGTGTAGGAAATGAGTTACCCTTTACTGCGCATGTGGCAGCATTTTCCATGATGATTTGATTACATTAAATGCTACATTTCCGGTTGCTGGATCTGAAGCTCCCGTTTATGCAACAGCTGAAGGGAACATATTTTATTAATTGGGGGGCTATTAATTAAGGGGTACAGGATGCAACACACATATGAAGCAACCACAACTGTTGATGCTGAATATTTATCATGCCTATCTGCATTTTGCTAAATGTCCAACAAGGGATAAATTATGCAGAGAATGCATCTTACAACTTTAAATCCTATTTTACTGACACTGAATACATTTTGTTGACATTGTGTCGGTTTGAGGTACAGGCAACCAAGTTTACGTTAAATGGCTAATTAATGCATGGATTACAATGATGGTGAAGACATTGAATAGGTCCTTCGTTTGAATATTTACTTTAAATTGGGAAAACTGACAATGACGACATCTGGCTATTTTACTGGAGTAGGGGAGACCTCGTCATGATTTAGTATTTGGCTCCTTAACTCTTTGTTGCTAAAACTTAGAGAAACACCGTTATGGTCTATGTGTAGTGCAGAGTGTCGCCTACAAAACTTGTATTGATACAATCCCAGTATAACATATATTTACGTCACAATATTCCATTTTCGATAGGTCACAAACATTCTGAAGTGACCCCATACCCGGCGTTACTTCGTCAGATGGGAGGGGTAAATAGTTGTTGTTGGCAATCAGCTGAAGCTGAAAAAGACAGTCCAATGTTCTCATAACAGAAATGGTGAGAACTGTTTTACTTTTACAAAGCACCAACCAACCAGTAGCAGTTATGACAGATGTAGGTGAGCCCACTGACATTAGCACAGTCCTCATGTGCCACCCTCTGCATGAGAAGCACTGGACCCCCTCCTCTGCACCTCTGGATGATGAGTCAGGACCGCGGCACCAAAGCGGAGCAGCAAACATTCCCACTGACACAGGAATGGAATGGAATGCAGAGGCCCCAGGGCTGGCACCTGCCAACCCCAAATACTCTGCCAACACCCCCAATTTAATGGGCCCCACCTCTGGCCCATTAAGGTGGAGGTGATAGAATGAGAAAGGGGAGGGGCTGCAAGGAGCAAACCTTCGCACATTCATACAAAGGCCCTAATAGGTCCTCAATCATAAACATAAAATAAATGCAAATATTAGAATTATTAAGACACTATAGGTGTCTGAAAAACAATAAATGGGCTCCTATATTTGACTTTGAAATATTTTAATATCGGCCTAACACAGGGCCTACAAGTGGGGCAACCTCAGCACCCTGACAAACTAACCCCATGCTGCTTAGCCAGTGTAGCCCCGTGCTCCCATTTTGGAAATCAGGCCGCATGTCTCATCTCATGATCGCAGCAGGCCTCTATCTTATGTGTTCTTAATAACTCTAGTTACATAAATTTATGAAACAGTAAACGCACCGTGGAAACTTTTGCCTTCAAAGAAATTAGACGCATTTCTTTTAGAAACTTAAACTTTACAATTTGGGTCAAAATTCAGTTATTTAGGCAGAACACTTACATGACACTACAAGTCCATCCTCTTTCAAAGAGATGACGTCGCTGGGATGTCACATAATTTGTACGTTTTCGTTTTCCCGTCAGTGCTTTTGCAATGAAAAAAACTGGGGCGACAAACCTAACCCCTTGACCGAAGTAACCCCTACAGACGTGTGTTTTCTCTTTGTAAAGCTGCTTTCACATCTGACGTGAAACTAATTTTTCACACGGCAGATTACATTCCAAGTCTTTGCATTGACTTGGAATGTAATCTGTAAAGCGAAAAATTTGTTTCGCACCCAGTGTGAAAGTGGCTTAAGTTTGGAAGATTTTGGATAGTAAAGTGTAATGCGTGGGTTCACACGGAAAGCTTTTAATTTGCTACCTTGTGGTTGAGGACAAGCATAGACGAAAACACAGTTTTTCTTCCATTCTGGCTATTTAAGTGATGTACAATGATATCCCAGATAGCATACAGAAGTGGGCCACATCAGGCAACAATTCGGCACTTTTACCATTCTTTGGCCCAAACAAAATAGATGTGAGCCTAAAGTGGCCCATGTGATGAATGCAGAATTTGGCCCGAATATCACAAAACAAATATGGCCCACAATTGGCAAATATTTGGCAGGAAGACAATGGTCAGTCTGTAAGTGAACCCAAACTGGCCCACATTTCCTGCATCATATGTTCTTGGCTGACATCTGGCATTGTGATGGCTTGGTTGTGGCCAAGTTCTGGCAAACGGGAGCGGAGCGCCCAAGTGCCATCATTCCATGCAGTATGTGGGCCGGATATGTGGGCTGAATATGTCAGGTGTGGGCCAGATATGGACCAGAAGAATTTTGCTATCTGGGATTTACCGTGGTTTAGTTTGGTCAAGCAGCACAACAGTGAAACTAAATGACGCATTTCCTGGCGCCTCTGCCACTGCACAGCCGTAATGCTTTGTTTAGGTCAATGGACAGAAACATTTGCTATAGCCACAATCATTAACGCACAAACTCAGCCATGTACCATTTTGGTGACATTAATTATTATTGAATTATTCAAGAACTTAAGAGTAATGCCTTGATGGATTTGGGCTTGTAATTCCACAATTATCCTACATCTGAGGCAGACGTTGCAAGCAGTTGTAGAAGTAGGCCGCAGTACTAAATCTTCATGCCCGTCTCCTCGCGTCGCACAGTCCATCTGAACTTGACCTAATTGTGTCCACTGCAATGACCTCAAAGCGCAACAGATCACTGCCTTGCAAACATTTATTCACGAGTCAGTTATGCAGAACCACACATTTTATTTGCTCATGAACTGAACAATGAACGCAAACCAGTAGCTCGAGCAACATGTTTTTTCCTATGCTGGTTAAACCACTATGAAAGCATTCGTAACTGAGAGCAGACAATCATGAAAAAGGTTTAAAAGACTTGGTATTTTTTCATATTAAAGTCATAAGCAGCCACATGAACTCAATGGATGGAACATACAAAATATTCACATGCGAAAACACGTTTAAACCTGCAATCTTTCAAAAATGTTCCTTGTCGTGTGATATCGGTAAAGTCACATAGTTAGGTAGCGTAGTTAGAGATAAAAGATCCGGGCAGCGGATCGGACAAGTTTTAAAATCGGCGACCACAATTTGGGCAGTCAGTGATGCGTTTCCAGTTCCACGATGGTCCACTCGCCCTGCGGCGAAGCGGCATCCTCCGGGGAATAGCTGGTGACGGTGATGCTGGTGCCGGAGTCGTCCAGGGGGGAGATGAGCTCCGCCCATCTCTTGAACGTCTCCTTCTCCAGAGAAGAAGAGTCGCTGTCCGTCTGAAAATAGTCGCGGGATAAAGCCAGCGTCTGCTTAATGAGGTATTGGGCCAGGTTAAGGTCCTCGGGTACGCAGTTAATGACACCCAGGCTGGACTCTTGGTCCGAGAGCAGCTGCCGGAGTAGGGTCCAGTCGCGCTCGACGAACTGGCTGTCTTCATCCTGACTGTCATCTGCCTCCGCTTCGCTTTCTTTCCGGGGCTGCTCGTCTTGCCCCAGTGCGCACCTGTCCACGTCCAAGCTCCGCTCCGAGTGCTCGCCCTTGTCCGTCTCATAAATCGGAGAGAGGGCAGAAGACGGGCGACGGTCATACATGCGGGTCTGATCCAATGTGTCACAAGCATCACAGTCCCCTGGAAACAATACTGCACAATGTCAAAATGATTCAAATCCAGATTTCCGCAATTCCACTTAAAAAATAACTAATATAACATACATAGACATTTTTTAAATCAAGTGGCCAGTTCGGTGCGATTCTCTCTGTTAAGATTGTCACCCTTAGTGCAACTGTATTCCCTTACATGTTGAATTTGACGCGAAGTGCCAAATACTACAGGGCGTCATCGTGGCTTGAACAGTATGTCTTGTTCCTGCAAATGTCTTGCCTAAAAATATAAACAATGAAAAGATTTTATCCCAGAATATTTTTTGTCCAAAACATAAATAAATTAATAAATTTAAAAAAAAATCCAAACTGCATAGCTCTTCGGCTACTGAAACTGGAAGCATGGAGCTTTTTACCAAGCGCGCACCGAGGTCTCACAACCTCACAACATGAGAGAGGACAGCTGCGCTAAAGGTCATGAATACAGGTGGTGAAGGAACAACCGTCATAAAATGCTTTGATTCCTTCACAACAAACCATGATACAGTTATGTACAGGCACTGATATGTTTATGAGACAGCATCTTCACCGGTGTTTGAAAAGAATTTATGTATAAAAAATTCTAAGCATTCTGTATCTTGAATTCAAACATGCCTTGCTAAAAAAAAAAAAAAAAAAGAAAAGAAAAAACAAACCCCCGAAATATTCAGAGTTTGTATACTCATAGCACAGGTGAAGCACAGAGCTGATCCTTTAAACATCAAAACTCGATAAGCATGTTGGTACATACATGTAGCTTTTCACATATATTACAGTTGCTTTGAATGAAGACTAAGGGTTGCGGCACATGCTGGTAATTTTAGTACAGTCGAATGTCTCAGGAAATACATAGTGAGCGGATGCAGCGCTGAGTTATTGAAAGAGAGTAAACTGTGCAGCAATATATAACTGTATCATATCAGCGTGACCAGAAGAGAGACATAACAGAGCCATGGAATTGGTACCTAAATACATCGAATACAGCAAGCTCTCAAGGCTACAAAAAATATATTGAAAGAGAAACAAACAAGAATACAAAGTAAAAAAAGCATACAGAGCAGTGTCTGCTAAATTGCGAGAGAGATAAAGATGGCAACTACACACACAGCTTTCTAGCAAAAAAATTATAAATGAAGAAAATGCTCTATAACATAATGAAGAGCGAGTGCAGAAAACATTAAACTATTTTGACCAGCACAGTGAATATTGTTGGGTACTCAGAATAAGACAGAAAGACTAAGATAGCATGCAGTAAGTCCTTTCCAGCGGACTGACAGAATAGGCACAAACTAAGCATGTCAGACAGATGAATTAGTCGGGGCTGTGCACATGTACACAGAGACACACAAACAGCAGTCTTAAAAGCAAAAATGTTTTGATGACAGTTGTTGTTGGGAGGTCTGTACTGTACACCATCGGTCAGCTTCTTTTTTCATTAACCAATAAATCGTATTTGGTATATAGTGCGGTTGTACAGATTGTACATATGCATATTGCACTGGTTGTTCGTGTCACAGGGATTTTTTTTTAAATACCTGAATTAGAGGTTTGCTTTAAGCTGTATAATAAATAAAATTGAGTAATTTCTCAGTTCTCTTCTAACCCATGGAAGTCCAGACAGGTCAAGGTATCAAAGTGATTAAATATTATATGTACATCAAAGTGCATCAATAGACTTAACATACCTTGTCTGAAAGTTTAACTGGCCTTTTACGTGTTATACACAGATTTATTTCACAATATACAATTAAAGTGGTAAGAATTACATTTACCCTTTCTTTATAAACAGAATTCTCAAGAGATCTGTATCCCAAAAACATGGTAGTTTAGCTTATGGGTGAAGATGATGGTTTGGTATGCTTGCATTTTTATCCACTAGCTTATGGGTGAAGATGATGGTTTGGTATGCTTGCATTTTTATCCAACAACCCAATTTTTAAATGGGTGCCAGAACAGTGTTCATTTTGCGTCTTCAATAAAATATACATAGCATCACTATAAAAATGGCTGCCCCATCATGACACACATATTAAGATCATTCTTTTCTAGTTTGTGTAGCATTTGAACACAGAAATAAATTAACTACCGACTGTTGCCTATTTTAAGTGGGGCTAGAAAATGTAGTCTCAAGGTCATGAATAAGGACCAATGAGGTTTCTAATCTCGAGGGATGGGTCTGTGGAGTCATGAATTGGGATCATGCTGAGGGTATTGTGTGTTCAGGAGTATTGATAACTTGATGAAGTTTGGGGTTTTGGGAGGTCCTACTGTATAATCATACATTACCTGCTGGGGAAGGTGCTGTGTTTGTACTGGGACAGCCCCCTGACAGCTGATGCTCGCTCAAGTCCAAGTGAAAGTCTTTTTTCCGCTCATCTGTGGCATTCCTCAGGGACCCACCCTCGGGGTATTGCTCATTGTGGTGGAGGTCTAAGCGGCTGGGTCTCTCCTGAGGTCTTAAGTCACAAGTGTTGTGGTCCAAGGACTGGTTAGTGAATACAGCGCCACTAGACTCATTGCTTTTTCCCACCTGCAGTCTAAACTGTGAAAATTCTGTTTGAATTGGGGCATGTTCGTCCGCAAATTTTTCCATGTGAACACTCTTGCCATCCTTGGACGCTGTGCTGTTGTTGAGGGTCCCGTCTAACGAGTCTTGCGTTCCCAGGGAGGGGAAAAAGTCTTGCTGAGGGCCGCCTGGGTTTCTGGGGCTGTTGTTAAAGACATCGCCGGGCGAGAGGGGACATTCGGATCGCCGTGGAGGGGTCAGTGTTCCCCCTTCCTCACACCCCAGTTCCTCGCACTCGTCAACTGACAGCAGAACGGAACGACGAAAGTTGGCGGCCGACTTGTAACCTTGAGCATCATTTGCCTGCTCGCCGATGTCCTCGAAGGCTAAGTTGACGATCCCCTGGAACTGGTGAGGGGAGGGATCAGCCGGAGGGGGCAGGGCCTCCTCTGGGATCTCCACCTCTGACCTCTCATCCTCAGTCTCATCTTCCTCTTCCTCCTCTTCATCAGAAGAGAAGAGCTGGTGGTTGGGAATGTTCTTGACGGTGACTGTGTTCTCTTCTTCGCCGGCATCCTCTTCCTCGGGTGCTTCCTCGCGGTGGAGCCAGGAGCGGGGTCTGCGACGAGTCACCTCCTCCTCGCTGGTGGAGTGGCCGTGGAAGGGGTCGGCCATGTCACGAGCCCGCAGTCGAAGCTCCGCCCGAAGGCCGGCGTCATACATCTTCAGCTCCTCAGGTGTGCTGGTGTCGCTGCTGCTGCGCCCCAGGAAGTCGTGACACAGCACGGTGCCGCACTTAGACACGCCGCGGTCGTTGGAGCCGTCGTCGTCTTGTGACCCGCCAGCGTCGTAGTCCTCTGAGCGGGGCTTGATGTCGTCGGAGGAGGTGGTGGCGGCACTGCCAGTCTCAGACTCGGGGCTGACCTGTGGGTGGGGCCCACTCCAGGAGTCCTCCAGCGGGGTTTCAGATTCCTCCTGGCTGCCTGGGGTCTCCAGTGGGCACGTATCCCGAGGTGAGTTTGTAGAGCTCAGCCCGTGGCTGCTGCCGAGCCTGGGGGGAATCGCACGGCCTGGTACCTGCTTCCCAGCAGCACCCTCAGTAGATCTGAAGGACTCAACGCAGGCTGGATTTAGAGTAACCCCAATAGTCTGGGCTGGTGTTGGTGCTGGATGGGATTCAGAGAGTTTGGCGACACCCGTCGCACTGGCAGCAGGACGTACATCCACTTTCTGAGGTGGGTTAGTTCCTTCAACCCTATCAGAGCCAGACAGTGTCGAGACAAGGGATGGTAAAGCTGTTCCTCCTACCTTCCCAGCATGCTCTAGTTCTTCCACCCCGGCTTGTGACAACCCCTCAGGAGGAGTTGCCTCATGCTCAGCTTTACTTTTGGATGCTGGAAGCTTCTTTGTTCCAGATTCTTTGGCTTTTGCCCCCTGCTTCCTGAGACCAGACATGGGTTGTTTCTCAGGTCCGGCTGCCTTTGGGGAACCCTTCGCTGTTGGCGACTCTGTTGGGGTACTCTTCTGTTTCACAATGGGTTTCCCTCCTGTTTGAGGAGACGACTTGGCAGCACTTGGGACAACCTTTGTCGGTTTGGTGCTGGTCTTAGTGTCTGTTCCAGAGGCAGGTGTCGTTTTGGCCATCCTCTTTTTGGCCGATTCACCCGCTGACTTGTCCCCAGTCGCTACCTTTGGACTCTCCTTGCCATCCTCTTTCCTGGGGGAGCCAAGTTTCTTTGCAACCCCAGCTGGTGCCGTTACACCCAGAAAACAAGGAAGAGAAAATAAATGCATCAGAAACTAAATTACCACTTGCCTGCCAATCTGCTCATCTCTTTCCATTCCCTGTTCTCCAGAGAAACTTTTCCTAGTTACAAATAAATGAACAGAACTCCTCTGGGTTAAGTTTAAAATAGTCGTAAGTAAATTCAAATATTTCAGATACTGGATAGTTAAGCTTCCATAATATTGGCCAGTTGCCCAGCCTGTCTGCAACTATGGTAACATAATGTCCTGCTGATCGAGCCCAATCTTGTCCTGATGCGTCACATAGTGCCGCTACCTGACCAAGCGTCGATATATGACGCAAAAGGAGGCTTTCAGCATCTTTACTTGACGCCAGTTCAAAACGAACCCTACCCCCTAACTCCTAACATCTAACCCTTGGCCTAAACCCTGACCCTAAGCGTCAAATAAGGACACCAAAAGCCTCCTTTTTCCTTGTATATCGATAATTGGTCAGGTAGCGTAATTTTTTTTTTTTACACCAGTTTTATTTTTGTACCCAATGAAATGGATTTCAAGAACCGAAAGGTTAAACTGTACTGGCAGTTAAGAACGCATATAGGTAGCTGGTAGAGACGCAAATTGAAAACTGTGTAACACCTCAGTCCATAACGACTTTGGGTCGAGTCATATTTTTTCCAATTTGGCGCTGAGCTCCAGGACACCGTATTTGAACTCAATGATTATGAGGGTAAAGTAGGTACCGTCAGCATACAGGCTTCATCCAGGCTTCATGCAGGCATGTGTAAACCATATAGGAACTATGGCCCTTAATATACTGTGTAGCTGTCCAAATGCTTACAAACTGCCCTGCGTACGGCTCTCTGAGGGCAGTGATTGGCGGTTGTCTTGCTGTTTTAATATAAGCAGGTACTAAAGATCATGTTACTCTGAATAAGCAGAGAGCAGACTCCTGCTAGGTAGTGCTCTGGATTTTGGGGTGACTCACCATAGGTTTCCCCGGGACCATTAGTTGGGGTACTCCTCCCCCTCAGCTCTGTTCTGGGGCTTGACGTCCCGGATACCGTCCTGGCCGAAGCAGTGGACCTAGCTTTGCTGGCCTCCTTCACGTTTGTCTTGTTTGCAGAGCTAAATAAGTACATTTCACGTAAACACAAAATACAATGATCCAGAGAATATTTGAGACAGGGAACCAGAAAATAGATAGGAAATTGAATCAGTGGTGTTAGCAACTTTTTAACATTTGCTTTTCTTTCTCATTGGCAGCGGTGCTTCGAAACAGTCTGCGACAGAACATTAAGTCCACTCTTGTTCAATGGGTGAAACGCATTTGAATGTTCATTCTTGGGAAAAAATTCAAAAATCCTGCAGTTCTTCGCTTGTGTCCTTAGCACTGTACATCACATGTAAAGCAATTTTCTATATTCTCCAGCACTTATGAATAATCAGTCATGCAAGAGATCAAGACTTAGGTGCAGAATGGCAATAGTCTTTGGCAACAGCCATAATGTATATACAATAATGGACAAAATTATAGACACCCCTGGAATTTTTCCAGAAAATGCACCATTTCTCCCACAAATTGTTGCAATTACAAATGTTTTTGGTATACTCATGTTTATTTCCTTTATGTGCATTAGAGAAATACAAAAAAGCAGAAGATAAAAGGCAAATTTGACATCATTTTACACAAAACTCCAAAAATGGGCAGGACAAAATTGTTGGCACCCTCAACTTAATATTTGGTTGCGCGCCCTTTGGAAAAAATAACTGAAACCAATCGCTTCCTATAACCATCAACAAGCTTCTTATAGCTCTCAACTGGAATTTTGGACCACTCTTCTTTTGCAAACTGCTCAAGGTCTCTCAGATTTTAAGGGTGCCTTTTGCAACAGCAATTTTGAGATCTCTCCATAGGTGTTCAATGGGATTTAGATCCAGACTCATTGCTGGCCCCTTCAGAACTCTCTAACGCTTGGTCTCCAACCATTTCTTGGTGCTTTTTGGGGTATGTTTGAGGTATTGTCCTGCTGGAACACCCATGACCTCTGACGCAGACCCGGCTTTCTGACAATAGTCCCTACATTGCTGCCCATAATCTTTTGATAGTCTCCAAATTTCATGATTCCTGCATACAGTCAAGGCACCCAGTGCCAGAGGCAGCAAAACAACCCCAAAACATCAGTGAACCTCCAGCACGTGTGACTGTAGGTACTGCGTTCTCCTCTTTGTAGGCCTTAATCCATTTTCTGTAACCAGTAGAATGATGTGCTTTGCCAAAAAGCTCATCTGTCCACAAAATGTCCACCGAGAAGGATTGAGGTTTTCTCAGGTACATTTTTGCAAACTCCAGTCTGGCTTTTTTACGTCTCTGTGTCAGTGGGGTTCTGTCGGTCTCCTGTCATAGCGCTTCATCTCATTCAGATGACGATGTATGGTCCCACGTCCAAGCTGATACTTTTGCACCCTGAGTCTGCAGAACAGCCTCAATTTGTGTGGAAGTTGACTGAGGATGTTTATCCACCATCAAACTATCCTGCGCCGCTTTCCTTCATCAACGTTTCTCTTCTGTCCACGTCCAGGGAGACTTGCCACAGTTTCATGGGTTATAAACTTCTTGATTATATTGTGCACAGAGGACAAAGGAACTTCAACATCTCTGGAGAGGGTTTTGCAACCTTGAGATTGTTCATATTTTTCCACAATTTCGCTTTTTACGTCCTCAGACAATTCTTGGCTCTTCTTTCTCTTCTCCATGCTTGGTGTGACGAACACAGGCACACAACACAACACACAGGCACACAACACAATACACAGGCACACAACACCACACACAGGCACACAACACAACACACAGGCACACAACACAACACACAGGCACACAACATAACACACAGGCACACAACACCACACACAGGCACACAACACCACACACAGGCACACAACACCACACCCAGGCACACAACACAACACACAGGCACACAACACAACACACAGGCACACAACATAACACACAGGCACACAACACAATACACAGTCACACAACACCACACACAGGCACACAACACAACACACAGGCACACAACACACAGGCACACAACACAACACACAGGCACACAACACAACACACAGGCACACAACACAATACACAGGCACACAACACAAAGGTTGAGTCTTTTAAACATTTTGACTGGCCTCAGCTGTGATTTCTATATCGCCAGCACCAGTTATTTTCCAAAGGTGAGTTTAAACGAGCATCACATGCTTGAAATAAAATTATTTACCTACAGTTTTAAAAAGGTGCCAACAATTTTGTCCAGTCCATTTTTGGAGTTTTGTGTAAAATGATGTCAAATTTATCTTTTTTTTCTTGTTCTTTTTTGTGTTGTTCCAGTGCCCGTGAAGGTTATATACATGTATACCAAAACATTTGTTATTGCAACAATTTCTGGGAGTATTTTCTGGAAAGAATTCCAGGGGTGCCAATAATTTCGTCCATGACTGTACTCCAGAACACAAATAAGCACTATGGTGGCACAGGGGGAAATATGCTAAATTTGTTCTGCAAATGCTGACGGTAAAATGTTCTCTCTGATTGGTATAGCTGTGCACTCGTGCCTTACCTGTTAGTCTTGGATATATCAGGCTTCTGCACAGTTCTGACCACAGGCGATCTGATCACGGCCTTAGCTGCAGCTTTCTGCCTGTGTCCTGTAATGGCACACAAATGATGCCTTATAAAGCAGGTATAAAACCGGAGTAGCGGTAATGTTCAGATTCCCGGCAGACAAAGTAATTGCTGTCGTGGACCCAAAAACAAAAGGTATCCAAGCCAATACACACAGAGGGAAACAGCGAAGATGCTGACATCTCCAGTGCAAAGTATGAGAAATGAGACTGGAGGAAGTTAGATTCTCTCAAAGATTATATCTCTAAATCATGAATTTCCTGCCTGATACAATCACAGTTGTTAACCCGAGTGATTGGTCTTCCGCGACTTAGGCGACGCAAACAGCTGGTAAAAGGCAGCCAGAGATCACACAGAATCCTAACGGGGAACGCTGATGGCATTGCGCGTGTAAAGGTGGTCGCAGTATCGTGAATCACGCAGGGCAATCACACCGCTGTATTCAGAGCGATTTAGAGAGAGAGAGAGAGAGAGAGAGAGAGAGAGAGAGAATTCGTTGCGGTGCACGACTCTGCGATTGAAATTGATGGCGGCAGTTCCTTCTCTAGCGATGGATAGTCTGCGCAGTCAACAGCTCCATCATGTGTCAAATCTCTGTTCAATGGCGGCAGGTGCTGATGCCAACGGTAATGTCTGCATCACAGTAGCGATGTTGAACAAACGGGATCATGCAGATAAACTTGGATTCGGGTGACGTTGAAGGGTGGGTGGAGAGAGAGAGGATGGAGAGAGGGAGAGATAATCGCAAAGGGCGTTTTTTTTACTGCCTCTAAACAATACTGTGGTGTGGTGTCGTGGGACTTTTTTATGATCAGGGGTGGAGGGGAGCTTGGTAGTTTGCTTGATTTGCTTTTTGTGCGGCGTTTGCAAACACAAAGGCAACATCATTTACTGCTGCGCCATGTTGCACGGATCACACAGGTGACATTTTTAGATATCCAGTAAAAAAAGTGTAGTTTTCTGTAATTATCAATGGATAAAGTATGCCAGTGTCTCCTGACCTCTTCGGCAAGCCTTCGTCATTAAATTGCCCCGTAATCTCACGTCACTTCGCCAGAAAAGCCAGACATTGTCAATGCGGAGTATATATCAGGTTACAACTGCATGCTTTCAGTTTTTGACAAGGTATACGTTTACGCGGATGCGGTATTAATTCTTTGCACACTAGACACATTCCACACAACACCATACAGCGCAGAATCATTTTTACGCGAAAGCATGAAACAGCCTTAGCTGGCGCATTTTCACCATAGCAACGCTGATGACACCTGGCCGCCTCTGAACCAGTGTTTACTGAGCGAGAGGGGTGGACACGACACTGGGCGAGAGAATCTTCCTACGAATTAGAGAAAAATCACACAGCTGTTATGAGTACTGCAGGCTTTCAGCTACCTTCAGGGTCGCGACAAAGCAGAAGAGATAGTATTCTGCAGTTCTTGTGCAAAAGAACGGCATATAATTTTGACGATTTTCACAGCGAGAAATGAACAGAGTTATAATTATTAATACCTCCACAGAGTTGAAGGTGTGTATCACCGGTGGAGGGGAGGCTGAGTGACGCAAAACGGCAGTGCGGGGGATGAGGGACCAGAACTAGGCAATTCGTCTCAGTAAATCTGAAGTGCGGGCGTTTGACCTTCAGCTCCGCAGCGCTGTCTTCGCGCAGAACGGAGGCACCGCCGCCTCAGCAGCGGACAGAAGCGAAAACAAAGCGCAGCCTGACGCGGAGGAGGGCGGCTTTTCAACAGCGCTCGCGCGCACAGCTGCACCCTGAAATCCTGCTTAATTCTGATCCCTCGCGAGCGACGGCACCCCAGGGCGCGAGCGGTATCTCCTGCTCTGTAATCAGCCGCCTCCTTCTTCTTCTTCCCTTTCGCGTCCTTGTCGACTCTTCCTTCACCGGTTTTTTTCCAGTGGCTATTTATAGACCCGGCCTCCCCTTCTACGCCTCCCTGCATGCACAGAGCTACAGATGGAAAATGGATGGAGAAAATGGCCTCGTCTGCGCTGCTAAAAACATAATCCATTCACGAATTAATTATTTTTCATGATATAGACGTCAAATCTTCTTTGTTTTTTATTTTTTTAAAAGTGAGCCTATTTATATATTTACTTACTTTTTGCTTTTTGGTAAATCAGACAAAGATCACCAGTGCGGTGAGACAATGGAGGGTGTGTGTGTGTGGTGTGTGTGTGTGAGTGTGTATGTGTGTGTGTGTGTGTGTGTGTTGGGTGGGGGGAACTGAGGCTGGGTGCTCAGCGGGGGATTTGTTTGATGAAGCAGTATTACTGAGTTAGCTGGTTAACTACATTCACTGAAACTTGGTGCATCTCAACCTCGGAACATGAACTCAGGGGTGGATTTACGTAAATTGGTTCTCTTGAAATTAGGGTTACAGGGCTGGTTGCGGAAGCCTGGCCAGCCAATACATTTTATGATGCATTTATGTGAATTCAAGGGCCTATATGCAGTTGCGCTTTGATACAGACCTCAAAATCACTAGATCCACTTCTGCGTGGACTAAATCGTTAGCCTCGTAGAACAACTGCCTGGGTTTTTTTCTTTTTTTTGAATGGAAGGTTTTGAGAAGAAAGGAAAAAACTTTTTTTGCCAGCACAAAAGAACAAGCAGCCAATATCTCAATTTGACAAAAAAAAAAGACTTAAACAATTATGTTACGAGGCTAACAAAATAATGTAAATCAATGATCATTCCAGGTTTTACTTTAAATGGTTATCTGACTCAAAATTCTTTCACATGGATCACAGAACTTGGCTAAACAATTTTGGGAAGGAAACTGGGAGAAGTGAGTATGGCGCAGCTGCAAATGAGCATCATGTTACTGTCCATTTCCGTCATGGACAGGAAAGAACATGATGGCATAACTCTTTAATACATCAGAGAAAATGATTTCTCACGTTGCATATCCATGTTGTGTTATTGTGACGTGTTGTCTCACATCTGGTTTGGAATTCTGTTAGCAACAACGATCCAAAGCTCAATGATTTGAACTATAAAGGTCAGTTCCATCTACGTTTGGGGGTTATAACATTTGTTTTTGTTTTAGAGTGCATGGTGGTTAGTGTATTTTAGGTTGCATGGTGAGTGTGTTTAGCATGCATAGTGCATTTATTTTAGGGTGCATGGTGAGTGTGTCCAGGGTGTATGGTGAGTGTTTTTGTTTGTATGTGCGTGTGTATTAGGGTGCACGGTGAGTGTAATTTAGGGTGCATGGCGAGTATGTTAAGGGGGCATGGTGAGTGTAATTTAGGGCACATAGTGAGAATGTTTTTGGGCACATGATGAATGTGTTAGGGTGCATGGTGAGTATACTTTACGGTGCATTATGAGCATGTTAGGCTTCAGCTGAGTGTTAGGGTGCTGGTATGGTTTTGGGTGAATGGTGAGTGTGTTTTGGGTTCATAGTGAGTGTATTTTAGGGCTCATTGTCAGGGTGCTGCGGGATGGGGTGATCAGACCTGTGGCAGGACTGCCGGAGCTGTTTTCGGGTGATGCACTCCCGGAGGTGGAGGCGCTGAAGGGGGTGTGGGGGGCCCCAGTTTCGGGCCCCGCCGCTGAGTCCTTCCCGGAGCTGGCCCTCAGGACCTTGGTGGGTTTGGGCGTGGGCGCGCTGGTTGCCTGGGCTTTGGGCCTGGTACCCGAGGGGGGCTTTCGGTCCTTGGCCGAGGGGGAGCCCCGCACTCCGTTTGCCATGCCTCCCGCCCCAGAGTTTCCCCCGGTGGCCTCAGTTTTGGCCACGCCATTCACCTCTGGCCTGTCCCTGACGGCCGCTCTGGTCTTTGACGGAGTCCCTCTCTCCGCGGGTTTGGCGGCACTCTTGCTCTTGTCTTTAGCGTTCCGCGCCATTGCTGCTTCAGCCTCTCCGGGCTTGTTGCAGGCGTTTTTTCCCGCGCCGGACGCCTGCCCAGGCCCGCCCGGCCCATCCGACTTCATCTTGTGCTTCGCTCCGGATGGGGCGGGGCTCTGGCAGGGTGAGGGCGTGGGGGGCGGGTTAGTCTTTAAGAGGAGGGCTCTGCTAGTAGCTGTGAGCGGAGTTTCAGATAACGCTGGGGGAAGAACAGAGCTTTTTAACGGTGAGCCAGTCACACACAAGCTCTCAGAGTGACATATAACGTACACCCAGACACACAATAATATCCGGCTATACGCGTAAAACACAAAAGTATACAGTCCTGCACCCACATGTCCACACACACACACACACACACACATGCGCAATTGAGCGGACACACATAAACCCACTGCTCACGTGCACAAGATAACGCACAAGTGCGCAGTAATGCTGAGGCCTCAGGCTAGTGTCCAGTGTAATTGCAGGCCTGCAGGATCATCACATTAGAAGTATGATGGCTTCAGGCAAATAGCTTCCCTCTGCAGTGTCTGGAAAACTGCTAAATCGGTCGGCTTGCCTTAGAGCCCAGCACAACAGAACCAGAGGCTTTTCCATCAAAATCCGCCCAGCACACAGAACAGATCCCTGGTTGCCGGCCAGGTCCCAATCTCTGTCATACGGCCGGCCTCAAATATTTTTTGTGTATGTCTCTGTTTAATCCAACTGCAACACTTCTTTTCCAGTAACTTTGCACCACATGTACGTCACCTCTGAGTGACTCCGAGTTTAACTGTCACTGGAATGATTGAAGAAAACATCGGCGCCCGGTCCGACTTGCAGATGGAAATTTGGAACAAACTGCTCCGTGTTCCAGCTGGATGAAGGCAGCAGAAAATCTGTGGTTGTTCTAAAGTGTTCTCTTTGTGAAGAAAACAGTCCCTTCGGAGCCTTGGATTCTTGGAATGTTTTTTTCTCCCTAAAATTCTGCATTCTAGAACTGCACTGATCTCACTTACCAGAAGTGAATTTTATTTACATCAGAGTTCAGTTTTGCACGTTCTGATTGCATATCTGTGATCTCAAACACTATGAAAGATCAATATCACTGCCAAGTATGGAGGAAGTCATTGACTGAGTGAGGCTGGCTCTCTCTCTCTTTCCATACATTATGCAAAATTTTAGCACTAAGTTTTATACAAAGCTGAGTTGTGACAAGCTTTTCGTTACCAGCAGGATGAGAATAGTGAAAGAGATGGTTGGTAACTGTCATTCCTCTGTTAAAGAACTCCACATCACCATGACAGTATGCACTGCAAGAATAATTACTGATGCCACCGCACTGTTGTAGCTGTGGAGAAGATTATGGAAACTGTCTGCAAATTATGCAAATATTCTCCTAAAAAAAGGAACCTTATTACCGGTACAGTATCTGATCAAACATTTCTCAAATAAGAACCTGAGGATTTTGACTGGCTTGAGTCCCTTGGAAATATTTTTAATGCCGTATTTAGCATCCAGAAGGGGTTACATAACAGGAAGGAGAATATTTTGGGCAGTGTAAGGAAATGAGTTGCAGACAGTGAGCTGAAAGTCAGCACCGAGTGTCATTTGTGTTGTGCTGCTTTAGTGCACGCTGGTGCTCATCTCACTGAGTTTTGGAGAGTGAGCTTTACTGTCCTCACAAAGTGGCAGAGACCTGCAGGAGCAAGTAGATTATCACCTGCTAACGGGGACCTTCCTGCCTGCAAGATTGTGCTGCAGGATTTAACCAAGCTGCCAGAGAGAAGGGAAATATATTTGTGTGTGTGGGTGAGAGAGCGAGAGAGTGTGTGTGTGTGCATGAGAGGGAGTGAGAGTGTGCCTTAGAGTGAGTGTGTGTGTGTGGGTGAGAGAGCGAGAGAGTGAGTGTATGTGCATAAGATGGAGTGAGAGTGTGCATTAGAGTGAGTGTGTGTGTATGAATGTGTGTGCACACATATGCGTGCTATTGTGTGCTTGAGGTCAACTGTGTGTGTGTGTGTATTTGTGCCTGTGTGTGAACATTTGTGTGTGTCCATGTTTCCGTGTGTGTCCATCTGTTTAAGCTTGTGTGTGTGTGTGTCTGTTAAGGTAATGTGTGTGTTCGTGCACGTGCGAGTCTGCATCCGTGTTTATGCATGTGTGTGTGTGCATTTATTTCTATGGTATATGTTTGTGCATGTGCAAGTCTCTGTGTGCATGTGTATGGGTACATTTGTGTGATGCTTGTGTGTGTCTGTATGTGTGTGTGTTTATGTGTGTTTGTGTTCATGTGTGGCTTTGGAACCTTGTGTGTGTGGAGCATGTATGTGCTTATGTCCTTGTGTGTGTGTGTGTGTGTGTGTGTGTACGGCGCCTGTGTTTCATGTCTGCACAGAGCCATGATTCCACACTGCAATCATTAGAGAGCAATCAGTAAGTGTTAAAAATGGAGAGATATCAGTATGTGTTTGAGATTAGAGAGAGAACTATAAATGTGGAGAGATATCATTAAGTGTTATAGATGTGAGAGATATCAGGAAATGTTATAAATATGGCGAGCTATTAAGTTTTAAAAATGTATACAGATATCAGTAAGTGTTTTAAATGTAGGAATATCAGCAATGAGTGTAATAAATGTGGATAGATAACAGTAAGTGCTGTGAATAAAGAGATATCAGTAGGTGCTATAAATGTACAGAGATATCAGTAGGTGTTATATGTTGAGCTATCAGTGTTATACATGTAGAGAGATATCATTAAGTGTCATGCACAGAGTGATATCAGTAAGTGTTAGCTCAACATATAAAATATAAAGCGATATCGGTGATTAATGTAGACAGATCATGATAAATGTTATAAATTTAGGGAGATATCAGTGAGTGTTATTAATGCAGAGATTTCATTTAGTATAAAAATATGGAGAGATAACAGTTAGTGTGATGAATGTAGAGGTATTAATAAGGAGGGATATCAGTAAGTGTTATAAATATGGAGATATCAGTAATCGTTCTAAATGTGGAGAGATACCAGTAAGTGTTTTAAAAGCAGAGAGATATCGGTAAGTGGTATTAACATGGAGACATATCAGGAAGTGTTATGTGGAATGGTATCAGTATATGTTATAAGTGTGGGAAGATATCAGTAAGTGTTTTAAAAGCAGAGAGATATCGGTAAGTGGTATTAACATGGAGACAAATCAGGAAGTGTTATGTGGAATGGTATCAGTATATGTTATAAATATGGGAAGATATCAGTAAGTACTATAAATGTAAAGCGATAGCAGGACATGCCACACATGCAGAGCGATATCAGTGTTATAAATGTGAGGAGATGACAGTGTTAAAATGTTGAGAGATATCAGTTAGTGTGATTAATATAGAGAGATGTTGGTGCTATAAATGTAGAGAGAAATCAGTCAGTGTTATACATTTGTTATAAAAGTGTTATAAATGGGAAAGTAAGCCCTGCACCCATCACCATTACCTTTAACATCAGCATAAAAACATAATAGCTACTTTTTGCTCTTTGTGTTTAATTACATGCAAATGAGCAAAACATAAAAGCTCACTTCATGCATTTACACACCCATCTGTCCCTTGAATGCGCTGATGCTGCCACATTTAACGCATCTGTTGGGCGGTTAAGACTCAGTCGACCGTGTCTGTGTCTCACTGTCCAAAACAACCGCTGGAGAAACACACTGACCTCAGAGCAGCGGGACTGGTGAGTATTTCTGGTGCTGCGATGGGGAAGCCATCAACTGGCTCGATTATTAATACGCTACAGTGTACACACACACACACACACACACTCCTCAGTCACGGGCTTCCTTTCACACAAACAGCAACACAATCATCCATAACCGCCACAGAAAGAGAACGAGAGAGAGAGAGAGAGAGAGACGGGGGGATGAAAAAGGAATGAGGGTGTAGGGAGAGGGGTGACGACAGAGGGGGTTTGGGAGCGACAGAGAGAGAGCAGAAGGAAGGAGAAAGCGGAGGAGACAGGGAGACCGAAGAAAGCAGCACCAGAGCATCTCCATTCCCCTGCCGAGGGAGCACGCTCGTCCGTTAGCTCTTACCTGCTAGCGTTAGCACCCTGCCATCTCCCAGTGCCTCTGCATCCCATCGCCGAACGCTGCGCCAGAACCGGAGCGAGAAACAGGGTCCACAATCCGTGTGTGAGGCGCCCGCACCTTACGCCTGAACGACAGGGAAATGAAGAGGGAGGGAGAGTGTGTGAGAGAGAGGGAGGGAGAGAGAGAGAGAGTGTGTGAGTGAGTGAGAGAGAGAGGGAGGGAGAGGAAGAGGGATATTGTGTGAGAGAGAGGCAGGGAGAGGGATGGAGAGAGGGAGGGAGGGAGGGGTGTGTGCCAAAGCGAATCAGCAGCTGCCGTAAGTCCCCATCGCTATGGCAACCAATTATTATTCCACAGCGAATCGCCTTACTCCCCGTGCTAACTCGATGATGTCATCGCGGAGATTGAGGACCGTGCCGCGGGTGCAGGTTCACCTGTGTGCGTAAGCAGCGGCAGCGATGGTCTGAGTGGCAACAGAAGAAATGTATTAGGTATCGATTTCAAGTTTATACAGCTGCCATATTTTCTTAGTTAACATTTTTTTCAATTCACATAAATGCATCGTATTGACGGGTTACTGTGCACAAAATGTGTAATCGATGTCAATGTGAGAATCCATCCAACAACAAGCAACAACATGATGTAAGTTTGACCTGAGTGAAGTTGTGCTAACTCAAGTTGTCTGGAGGAAGTCCTCACTCTAAACTGTCAGCATCCCAGGCCAGCTAACATCGAGGCTTTCGCTCCAAACAAGGATGAAATATAAGCCCCAATCGAGGCGATGACAAGCTCGATACAAGCTGATAATGAGACGACATCGCTCCTGCGAAAGAAGGACCAGACGCCAGAACAGAGAGGCTGTCATAATTTAGTCCCTGTTCATTCCTCAGTGCGAGCTGGACTGATTTGGCTAGAATTCTATTGGCACTAAAATACACGGAAGCAGGCCAGATTTATCACTGAGTCCTGGTTTCTAAAAAAAAAAAAATGGCTCAGAGTGATGATACAAGATCGATACAGTCCTTTTTCTAAAAACAGAGAGGCTTAGAATTTGGACGGAGAAAACTTGACCCAAGATCTTCGATGGGAACATAATTTTTCAGTTAGAGAGCGCAGAAGAGTATTTGGTTGGCTGTGCCAAACAAACGCAAACAAAAAAATAAACACCAGTGTGGCAGCCATTTTGTGTCACGTGGCTTTTTCACATCTCGGGAGCTTCTTTATCTGATGTGTATTGACCCGTCTGCAAAAACAGGGAAGAACTGTCATGGTCCGACCGTGCACGTCAAATAATTGATTTAATGCAGGCTATTAATATGAGTTTCTTGAAAAAACAGTCTCAGGTGGTCTTTAAACAACGAAGCACTAATAGGGCTGGGGGCTGTGAGACAGGGACCCATCTGGCTGTTTCATTTCCCCACTCCATGAGTAGCCAAACACCCCACCTCCCCCAACTGAAACCACATCACCCAGCAGGTTGCCTATAGCAACAAAGAAGCAGCACTGGCAATTGGTTGCCGTCAAATGTCTGTTCTTGTGTCAGGTCTGCGGACGGTGGCAATATTTGGCTCACCCCCTGGGCCTTTGGTTGCTGTGGTAATAGAGAAGATTGACAGACTCATGACTGACCACTTCCTGCATCTGTCTTGCTCTGAACTTAAACATAGCTCAGTTGCACCCTCTGACATATTAGATTAACAAACCTGAAAAAGAGAGTCATAGATTTTTTTTTTTTAATTTGCCATTTCAGATCCTTTTCTAATCTGGAACATCCAATCAACAAACACTGCACACGCATGTTCGCGCACATCTTATGCTGCCATCTTGGAGGTCCACTGACGGTTCTCCTCTGAAACACACACCTGTCACATTTCTTTACTCAGACTGAGCGCAGCCCACAAAACAAGGGAAAGTCAAATATGTGACTTTCTCAAGAAAGCAACCAACGAGCATCCGGGCAGCCAGTAGGAGGTACTAGACCAGATACTAGAAAGTATGCTGACCCAAAGGGACTGTGTCTCTCCCATTTCCCTGAGCAGCACAGAGCCATTTTTTTCAGTTTGTTCCTCTTATTCTAATTCCTAGTCCTAATTCCTTAATTCTTATTCCTAGTCAGGACAGGCACAGCTGGGTTTGATCCAAAACTGTGGTGGCCACTCTTGCACTGCAAAGTATCTATACAGAGTGAGCTATCCCAGCAGCTTGAGGAAGTCCCAGATCTTGCCAAAAAAAGCTTGTCATGGGCCCAGGTTAGGTGTCGTTATTGAGGTTAGCGCTGCAATACCTGATTCTACTCATTGACCCTCAGAGTGCCGAATACATTTTCAAGGAATTAAAAATGTTGTTATCCTGAGCTGTTGAAAACCTACCATGTAGCAACTTGTTTAAAAGAGCTCCCCTGCGGGAGCTCTTTTAAACAGGTTGCCACATGATAGGTTTTCCACAGCATCTGACTTTGATATCTTGCATTATTGGGCAACTACAGTTGCCCACGGCGCTGACAGGGTCAACTTTGGATAAACCACTAGTCTCGTTGCTCTCTTAGAATTTGGCGAAATAAAAAATTCCATCCTCTCCGTTTAGTCTGAGGGCCTAAATCCAACTACATATTTTCTAGCTGTCTTTGAATATACTTGGCGCAGCAGGCTACGCATTTCCTCTGCTGGCAAACATACAGAGAAACAGTAGGGAGCAGGGACATATTGTACTTCAAAACAATAGCAGTTCATGACGGAAAAAATGAATAGATTTGAAGGCTCAACACATCAATGGAAAACAATCTTTCAAACTTCTTGTTTGTCCATTGGAAAATCAAGATCTAAGATCTGAGATGAAAGATGTGTTGTTATCCAGTCAAAGACGGAAAGGTCAGCTGCATTAATGCGCTTATGGGACTCGGCAGAGCACAAACATCCTCAGCACAGAAGCCCAGACAGTCGTTGGCGTGAAGCCACTTCCTTGCTACACTCCATGATGTGAATTCCAGCTTTACGCTGTGGACAAGAGGTGGGCGATTAATCAGAGCTGCTCGGTCTGTGCTAAAAATACGACCTCGGGAAGATTGGCTGTGATCACGCAGAGCCGAATAGTTTAGTTTTTCACCTTTTCTTCGATTCCCCACGGCCGATGCCGAAATGAAAGGTAGAGCCTCGATCAGGCTTCAGAACCAGAGTCTACCTGTGCTGACGGCCAAACTGCAATCTCTACGAAAGACTCAGAATAACCGTGAGAGCGCCCATGCAAGCACATGTTCATGCACGTAATCTCACGCAAACAGATACGTGTGCACACTCACGTACGCTCAAGCATCATGAACAATACCCAACACGCAGAAGCACAAACTTGTACGCACACTCATACAGTCACGCGAATGAGCATTCAGAAAAGCCAAACGTGTTCACATCACGCAACTTACACACACAAAGGAGGACAAACACGCACATACATGCATTCTCAGGAGCACGCCATCAACAAATACACCGTCCGAGGAGCATGTACAGATTTTCTCTGCTATTGGAAGATTGCAGCATCACACCCGTGTGAAGTATTGTCTGTGAGTTACTGCTGTTATGTGCGGTTTCCTCTATTACTGTGAGTGTGACGTGTCGCTGAAGTGGTGTGTTGATGAACAGAATGCAGCACAAACCCTGAACACTGGAGCAGAGCTGTTTCCAAACAGGGATAGTCTTCCATTCCATCTCGCTTACGCACAATAATTTTATGCCTACAGAAGAGCTCTTTCATCCTCTGTGGTGAGTGTGTGTGCGCGCGCGTGCATGTGTGTGTGTGTGCGTGTTTGCGTGAGTGTGTGTTAGTGTATGCAAGTGCACATATGTATGTTTGTTTGTACGCATGTTTGTGTTTGCATTTGCATGCGTGTGTGTGTGTGTGTGAGTGCGTGTGTGTGTGTGTGTGTGTGTGTGCGTGTGTGTGCATGAGTTCTGAAGCTCTGATGCTGGCAAGATTGCCGCTGGAGAATCTTTAAACAAATCGTTGCAATCTGCTAACGAGGAGCTTTCTGGCTTCTGGCCGCAATACAGAGGGTTTTATCACTGAGACGCCCTGCATGGCATACAGAGCAGGATATGCAGCAAAACTGAACCAGTACAGCAACTCTCTCCTGCTCATGTGCAGTACAGCGAGGACCTCTCTCCTGCTCATGTCCAGTACAGTGAGGAACTCTCTCCTGCTCATGTTCTGTACAGTGACAAACTCTCTCCTGCTCATGTTCAGTACAGTGAGGAACTCTCTCCTGCTCATGTTCAGTACAGTGACAAACTCTCTCCTGCTCATGTTCAGTACAGTGAGGAACTCTCTCCTGCTCATGTGCAGTACAGCGAGGAACTCTCTCCTGCTCATGTTTAGTACAGCGAGGAACTCTCTCCTGCTCATGTGCAGTACAGCGAGGAACTCTCTCCTGCTCATGTTCAGTACAGCGAGGAAATCTCTCCCGCTCATGTTCAGTACAGTGAGGAACTCTCTCCCGCTCATGTTCAGTACAGTGAGGAACTCTCTCCTGCTCATGTTCAGTACAGTGAGGACCTCTCTCCTGCTCATGTTCAGTACATTTAGGACCTCTCTCCTGCTCATGTTCAGTACAGTGAGGAACTCTCTCCTGCTCATGTTCAGTACAGTGAGGAACTCTCTCCTGCTCATGTTCAGTACAGTGAGGAACTCTCTCCTGCTCATGTTCAGTACAGTGAGGAACTCTCTCCTGCTCATGTTCAGTACAGTGAGGACCTCTCTCCTGCTCATGTTCAGTACAGTGAGGAACTCTCTCCTGCTCATGTTCAGTACAGTGAGGACCTCTCTCCTGCTCATGTTCAGTACAGCGAGGAACTCTCTCCTGCTCATGTTCAGTACAGCGAGGAACTCTCTCCTGCTCATGTTCAGTACAGCGAGGAACTCTCTCCTGCTCATGTTCAGTACAGCGAGGAACTCTCTCCTGCTCATGTTCAGTACAGCGAGGAACTCTCTCCTGCTCATGTTCAGTACAGTGAGGAACTCTCTCCTGCTCATGTGCAGTACAGCGAGGAACTCTCTCCTGCTCATGTTCAGTACAGTGAGGAACTCTCTCCTGGTCATGTTTATAGATCAATTTCATTTTATTATTCATGCTACTGAAACTCTGAAATAACATTCAATTCATGAAATCAACACTTATATCATTGACCTTGGTAAGTTTTTTCCCCCTTAAAATGTTTCTCTCTTTCCCTGTCTGTCTCTCTCTCTCACACACACACACACACACACACACGCAGAAACACCACTCACTTCATTCAACATGCAGTTGCCCAGACGACTGTTTCGCCATCCTGGGCTATCTTGTAATTCAACAACAAATCAGATAACTGTATTCCTGCATCATTGAGCCTCAGGATTGTAACTGGATCCACATGCCGCTATACTGAATCAGATCATCATGCTTAGATGATGCACTTTCAGCAAGGTAACTCCACAGTGCTTGCAGTGTAAGTAAAAAACTCAGAGACCCAGAATCCCCTGTTAAGTACTCGTCTATCCTAATGTTGCTGAGTTTGTTGGACAGAGAAAAACCAAGGCTCTCATCCGGGTTAGAAACACGACCAAGAGATGGGCGTCCATTTTGAAGAAGGGAAACCGCTACCAACCCTGCATGTCCACTAACTGTCACAACCCTCATTATCCTATTAAACCACAGGTGGGCAACGAGGGCCGTATCTGTCCCTGGTTTTCACA
This sequence comes from Gymnothorax reevesii, assembly GCA_029721435.1. Taxonomy (NCBI): domain Eukaryota; kingdom Metazoa; phylum Chordata; class Actinopteri; order Anguilliformes; family Muraenidae; genus Gymnothorax; species Gymnothorax reevesii. The sequence goes on from CM056576.1 coordinate 5,010,635, forward strand.
CCAACTTCTGGCTTTGAATCAGTTGATGGTCCAAATTAGACAAAGCATATATGAATCTGACATTTCAAGTGCATTTCTTTAAATTATCATGAATAACCTCCAAAGACTGTTCTTGTCTCCCTTCATAGAACATTTTTCTTTGATCTAGTCATTGGACAAATCTATATTTGTGTATGCAACCAATTTAGTCAATTAGTCAGGGTAAGTGATAAAGATAAAAACCTGCATACACACCAGATCTGCCAAGCCAGGATTTCCCACCCCTGTATTTAACGTGTCAAATCCACTATATTTAGGCTCTGAAATCAAACAAGCAGAATTGATTTCTGCTTCTGTTTATTCTTATTTCAGGAGTTTTAAAGAAAATGTAACAGCAAAAATGTCAGATTTCATGAGTGGTTCGGCAAATTAAGATAATTAATTAAGATAACCAACAAATTAAGGACTTTGTTTTGAAAGCCAGGGAACAGATATGGCCCTCGTCACCCTCCTCTGATGTAGTTCATTCAGGTGGGACGGCTTCGCATGGATGGAGGAGAGGCCATGGCGGTCATGTGACCTACATGAAGAAGCCATCTGTGCAGCGGCATTTAATAATGGGGAGACTGTCCCTCGGGGCCCCAGAAACGGACAGTGAGAGTGTGGGTCCCTCCCTAGTGCAGCATCGCATTAAGAGCCTGATCTCCCATATGGAGATCAAATAGACACCCAAACAAAGGAAACATGACACTGCTTGTGGGTCAGGGCTGGATGGCGCTCGCTTAGCTAGCTGCAATATTTTTTAGCTCTTCACCCGCCTGCTCAGTCTTTTGTTGGAGTATATTTTGAGTTGCTGTATCTAATTGAAAGATTTGTTTAACTTAACTGATTGGATTTTCTCAGTGCAACATATTGAGTTATACCGAGTGATAGCTTAACCTTTGGAACATTAAATGCAGCCATTGTTGCACAAATGATGTAAGATATCAAAATCAAAACTGTTGAAAACCTATCATGTGGCGACTTGTTTAAAAACAAGTCTCCACATGATAGGTTTTCAACATCACAATTTGATTAAATTTATTTCAGCACTCTAAAGGTTAATCAGGTTAAATTCAACTCATCTTTGAATTCGATACAGCGACTCAAAATGTGCTCTACTAAAAGGACGAAGGCAATTAAACGGTTAAAACAATCTTTGTATTTTAGGATTATTTAACCAATACCAGAGTTCTTTTTGCGGTTTACTACCTTCACCTAACGAAGTTGGAGGAGGTCATGTGATCATTACCATTTGTCTGTTGGTTGGTTTGTTGGTTTGTTTGTCAGCAGGATTACGCAAAAAGTTATGGATGGATTTTCATGACATTTGGTGGAATGATTAAGTAATGTTCAAGGAAGAGGTGATTCAATTTTGGGAGGTCAAGGTCAAAGGTCAAGGGAATGCAAAAGGTCAAAAACATTAAAAACACATTTGTGCGAAGACTACAGGACTGTATAAACACGGGGGTTGCTCGTTATTACTGGTAAAAATAACACTGAATACATTGGCGGAGGTTCTTGTGCTCTCGGAGCGCAGCTCTAGTTTATGGGTGTTTTCGTATGTAATCACTAGAAATTGGGAGTTAATGCTGTAGAGTTATTGCCATGTTCTCTGATTAGTGTCCAGATTCTGTTATCTCCTCTATTTAATTTATCCAGATCATTCTTGCTCATGATGACAGTGACTAAGTCTGGCTGTATGTTAGTTACCTGATGCAAAACCTCTAAAACCAGCTTATCACTGTGTTTTTCCATTATTTTTTTCTCTTTGACGATGCACAGTATGTGTATGTTTCCTTGTTAAAAGGCGATACATTTAAGTTATATTTCATACGGTCTTCACCTCATAACTGCTCTCCACAGTATGAACCCCTCACTGAGGAAAAAAGTATCCTTAAATGGGGAGTACAGCTCTGCCTAATCATTGACTGCATGGCTGTGAGGTTTGTAAACTATGGAGCAGTTATTCAGACCAGGAATCAGGTATAAAGGCAGAGCGCAATCCAACGGTCGGATTTATTGATAGTAATACAGTAACAGCGGGACAGAACCCAAGAAGAAGAGGGCACAGTTCAATTCAGATGTTGTGGCTGCAGTAGGGCAAAACCAATTTCTGGCCAGTGGGTTTTTGGGATGACTGCCAGACTGTGCATACTTCGCCGGAGACAGGAGGGAGTACCTTTGGAGGAACATGGTTCCAATCCTGATGATCGTAGAAGGATAAGGAACTTGTTCATAATAAATTGGACAGAGCAACAGACTTGGACAGGATTAACAAGAACTTGGCCCCAATCCTGGACCTAGAGAGGGATTTGGGAGTTTGTTAGGGCATTCATGAGGGGGCCGTGACAGGAGACTAATTAGGCCGAGACAGGTATCCTCAAATAACCTTACCGATCAATTCATTCCAAAATCAGTTAAGACCTCAGGTATTTACGATTAAAAATTGTCCATTTACTCTGCAACGCTGTGAGGTTTAAGGAAATTCTTTTATTTATAAGGTGAATTACTCTAATACTGACCATGATGTATGGAACAAAAATGAGTGTACAATGTCTACAATAATAATAGTAATAATAATAAAATGAGAAGAAATACATTTAAGCTGCCTGCACACCGGACGCGAAACTAATTTTTCGCATGACAGATTACATTCAAAGTCAATGCAAAGCCGCGAATACACGGCAGCAGTTTTAGAGTAGGCTAATAATAATAATAATAATAATCATCATCATCATAATTACCTCTTTTGTTGCTCTCTCTCTCTCTCTCTCTCTCTCTCTCTCTCTCTCTCTCACCTCTTCTGTGGGGGCGTGATGACCTCAGAGCCATGTCACAGTGCACTTACCAGGCTGCCCAGCCATTGGTCACGCAGGCATGACTCACCAATCTGTCACTCCCACCCCCAGTTCCCGCCCCCTGGAATGGTACTTCACACCTCACAATCACTAACTGGGTGGCCTCTGCACGTGCTGTAGTGTGCACCCCTCCTCCTGTGCACTGCATCACTCCGAGCTCCGTCTGAAACCCCCATCATCCACTCAGCCAAAACGAGGAAAACAGGCACCGTCTCATCAATCAACAGGACGTCCTAAAGAGATGTAAAGTCGATGGAAATAATGACCTGGCCGGAGTCCAACTAGGGTAGGTGTTCACTTTCTGAAGGAAGCGATGCAGAGCAGCGATGGAGGAATAATTTTGTCCCAGAATGCATCAGCTCAACCAGTCATTGACCGCCTCACAGCCTTTGATGAAGTTTACTTTATTTCTGAAGCTCCAGTCGACTGAGGACATATCGTGACCACTTCTAACTCTTCTTCATGCAGTATTACATGAGCGGCACCACAGAGCTCCTTAATGACATTGCAGTTTCATGTGGAAGAATACTGGTATTCGCTCCCTGTATTATTTCATTCAAAAGAAAATATTAGAAAAAGACCGGATTCCTCCCACGACTAACCCTGATCTCATGCTCTGCATCACATCATTTTATACATTAATTCAGCTCAGTTATGCTGCTTTTAGCATTTAAAAAAAAAACCAATTTCACGCAGAGAGCAATTGGACTCTTTTCTAAAACAGAGAGCATATAAAATCAACTTCAAGTTGAAAATTAGGGCTTAATAGGGGTCTGTACACGATATTGTGAGATTTTTCTGTAACAGAGTCATGTTTTAGTAACATTTTCAGCTATCTTTGAGCTAAAGTATAGTGCCATTTATTGAAAATTAATTTCTCCACCAGTGAATTTTTCCTTTATATTCAACTTCACAGTCAGTGAAAACATCCTGGTTACAATGAGATATACAACATTTTTAAGACATACGGCCAAGTCTGTTAATATTTTTACATTGACAGAGATATTTATTTTAGCTGCGTATGACAGTACATTGGAATTGAAAGCAAATAGCGAATATGAGCTCAAAATGCAGACTTTCACAAGGATGGCAGTTGAACAGTTTGAGAATAAAAGCACTTTTTATGGGTCCCTCCACTCCTTAAGGGACTAAAAACCTGCTGTCTAACTGTTCCATGGGCAGGTGTGAGTTATTCTCTCGTTATGATATGATGTGAGGATTTGCTCTCTCCTAATTGGTCGAGGCGAGCTCCGTCGGTCACTATAAGCAGTGATATGCACCGCACGAAAGTGCGCAAGACGTTAATATAACAATCCAACAACTAACAGCCAAAAATACTGTAGATTAGGCTTCCCCCGCAGGAGCTCCTGACAGTGTCCGCATTTCGTGTCGCTTCTTAAATCTTCAATCTTCGCTCTATGTTAGAGTTGTCACCCTTCTCTTATATTTTCAAGTTGGGTCAAATAATAAAACAGTAATTGACTTCAGTTATCGCTGAATCCAATGATTTATTCGCCTTAAACAACTTGTCCAAGGTGGATAAATCATTGCATTCACAGATAACTGAAGTCAATAATTGTATATTATTTAATCTGTAATCAAGCATATAAAATTCTTCAGCTGTTTTAAAATATTGCATTTGCATTTGAAATCCGTTGCTTTTAACTCTCAAGTCCAAAGTGCTGTCGCTGCCATCATCAGGTTGAAAAATCAGAACAAGCCCTTAAGAGAGATGGCAAAAATTTGGAGGGTGGCTGAATTAGCTTCTTGACATATTCTTAAAATTCAGAATGATAAAAAATTGCTCACCTTTCAGAACACATTTGAACCTGACTGTATTTTCTCGATCTATTTTATTTGGTTAATACAGCACAAAGACCTTCTGTCACGTAAAGTCTGAATTCCTCTGGCAAGGGCCTGTCATGCTTCGCACCTGCTTCCCAGATCAATGTATATTTATGTCGCGCTTTTCACACCAACCGTTGGCATCTCAAACGACTTCACAGCGATGAGAGCGAGATCAGCCTCCATCAACGTGCAGCTCCTACCTGGGCGTTGTGCCGCAGCCATTTTGTGCCAGAATGCACATCACACTCCAATATCTGTGTTATTTTAGAATCAAAGAGTATCAGTACTGTCAGAAACCGGTGACCTTCAGCAACAGGGACCACGGCTCATGCACCGAGAGACCAGGCACCCCACAATGAGATAGAGGAACTATATACCCAACTGCGGAAATAAAGTCTTCAAAAACCTGCTTGCCCACACACTGTACACACACACAGAGACACACCAGTCAGTTGAGTTATTGTACTCTGTAGTCCAAATGACTGTTTCACCATCCTGGGTTATCAAATTCAATCTCAAATCTGATATTTATACTTGTCCCCAAGTTTATTACTGGTTCTAGATGCCACCATACTTAAGGGTCTTCTGGGTAAAGCGCAGAAATAACCATAATAATGTAAAAACTAAGAAATAAACATACTCAACATGATTTTAACCTCATAAAATGTAGTATTTTGATAAAAATTTACATGGTTGCCATGGAAACGGCACTTTAATGACAAAATCTGAAAACATTTTGTGGCACTGATATTTCAATAACACATGGTCAGATTTTGCTCAAATTAGTCTCATATGAAAGGTTAAAGGAAGTTCTATTAAACAACATAGGATTTTTTTGTTCGGAACATTTATGAATATTTAATGAGCTCCGCTATGTAACCATAATGAAAATCGGTATCATCGACTTGCTTCATTTTCAAAATTAACACCCTATGGATGCTCCTATCAAGACAATCCTGTCGTTTCATAGATCTCCAACAGATACAACTTCAGTCCAAATTTCAAGTCAATCAGATGAATACTAATGATTTTATGAATGCCATAAGGTGGAAAATCAGTCAAAATTGTGATTTTTGGTAATATGCATTTAAAATCACAAGTAACAATTGAGGCAGAGGAAAAACATACATTCTTGGTGTTTACTGGTATCTCACTGCATTCCTTTATTTATTTTATGTGAAAATCAAAAAAAATTATTGAAATTTAAAAAAAAATTTTATTATTACCCTGAAGACCCCTTAATCAGGCCCTAATGTCAAAACAAGCTTAACGCCAACACACAGACACTCATGAAACACACTTACACACACATATGCGCACACATGCTCAGAAAACAACTGTACAGTAATACAATGTCTCGCTTAAATGAGCAGGACAGAGCAGCAATTATCTTTTCCAGTTTCCCCAGTAGTTTACAATGAAACAAATGCATCGCCGCACACACTCAATACTGCAGAAAAATCTGAATCTCAGTCTGCATTATCCTCATCTAAATCTGCAACGTTTGTCCCAGAATTCCCCAGAGAGGCACTTGAGATCGGTCTCCCTGATGATTTCCGTGACGCCGTCTGCACACGTTGTTGTACACCTGCTTTGGGACCCCGGAACGCAGGGCTTACATGTGTAAGTATTCACATGTGTCATCGTGCAATCCTCAAAATACCGACGTTATCGCCGACCTGCAAAGACATCAACGCAGAGCTCAGGCAGAGCGCTGTGTATTAGCCATCATTACATATTTAAAAGCAGGAAATCACGATGGCTGTGAGGTGAATAATGCATGATGGGCATGATTTCCCTTCCTGGATGACATCTTGACATTTTGACTACAGAGTCTGGTGCATAAATTCTCCACATCGGGGAGACAGTCGGCCGTGACTGACAGCACACGCTTTTCTTGGACATCTATGGGGTGCATTTACTTCAGATGAGTCTGTATTGTGTCTGTATCAGCAGCACCTCATCAAACACAGTCAGGTACGGAACTGAAGACTGTGATGCTAAAAGTACTTAAGTCACAAAATGATCAATGTGAGGAGAAAAGATTCTGAATATACAGTATTATAGGACCATAAAATCTGCTGATTGATGACCCCCAGTGCGAAAGTACTCAAATCATAAAGTGTTTATTTTGAGAGAAAAATGGTCTGAATATATGTTAGATCAATAAAATCTGCTTATTGAAGAACCTGGTGCTAAAAGCGCTTCAGTCACAAAATGCATATTTAAATAAAAAAACTCAGAAAATCGCTTTTGGTAATTATAAAAGACAGTCTCCCATTCTTATCTCACAGAGTGTGAAACTGTGACTTAAGTACTTTTAGCTGGTGGTTCTTCAATACTTCACATGCTTTTGTCTCTCTGGCTGTAGTACTCAAACACTCAGCGTGTAATAAGAGCAGGAGGCAGTCTTTCATTATAGTTCACTCTGCGCTCATAAAGGGATTTTCTCCCTGCGGGATTGATGGAGAGTTCGGGCAGCTCAGTTTCCTTGAGGCTGCGGCCTCGCCGTGTTTGTTTTGAAGCAGAGCGACCGCGGATCAGCGCTCGCATTATTGCTGCTGCTTGTCTCTGAAGCCACAGGGCCGAGATCATGACGAGGCTGATCTTCTCTTACCCCGACCCGGCCCTCGACTGGCCTGGTTTTCTGTTGGTTGACTGTGTACCAGGGGCCTTTTCTCTGGGGATAAACACCATCAGCCTGACTCCAGAGACGCTACACAATCTCCCTCTGTTCAGAGGATGGGCCCAGAGCCCTGGGTTGTATTTATGAAATGGATCCAGGCTTTGGCCTCGTACGTTAATACCGCAGGTCACCATCTGGTTACACCATCAGCGGGATAAGCGATCACGGACAGACAGAGTGATGCTGCCAGCCCGAGGTGCAGAATGAAGTTTTTATGACCTCTCAACAGGAGGGAAAGCTTATCAGGATTCCAAGAAAAGCAGTTTTTTATTGTTTTGTTGGCTGGCCAAAATGGGTGTTCTCTCTAAACTGCTGAGGGAGGGGAGGAGTATGATTGGGTATTGTGTCACCGTGGGCACCAAGAGGGTGGATGTCCATTGGTGGAGCTTTCAATGCCCAATCCTAACCCTTCTGGGTGGTGAAGTCTGTAAGCACCTTGACTGCACACCACAGAAGTTGGACGACATTGTCGAAATACTCAACAAAAAAAAAAAGGCAGATGAGAGATTATAAGATATAATAAAATGAGAACAGCAAAATTAATTCAAAAATACATAAACTCCTCACAGGAGAATGACAAATCTATGAAACTGGGTTAGGTGTCGATGTCGGCAAAATTATAGACGGAGGAGTGGATGCAAAATTTGGTGAATAATAATAATACAATAATCTCAGTAAATGGTCACTTTCATCGCAAACATTTAAATATTATATCGAGGGTTTGGAGAACAATGGTTATATGTCCAAAATTTCGAATGAGAGATTTATAGATTTCTGATGCTTTTCCTTAGAGCACAAACGTGATCTCAGATTCAAAATTTTGGACTAATAACCTGTTGTGATTCTGCCTTGTTCTCATGTTTATGTTCATGTTCAGTGTTCATAATTTTATCTTTCATTTATTCTTTTTGGTTATTGTAATACTCAGGTTTCTTGTTCATTCCATGTTTCAGTTCCATTGCACTTGTCTCCCCCGTCTTGTGATCTAGTTGGTTTAGTCCGTCTTCCCTGTCTGTGTGCCCGCTGACTTCGGGTGATTTAAGTGAAGTCCGGTGTTTAAAAATATTCCTTCGATTCTCGTTTTCTTCCTTCGTCTTTCTGTTCTGATTATTAACAAGACTATCATTTGTATTTTGTATCATAGTCTACTATGTCTATGTATATAAGAGTACTAACTTACTAACCAACACTCTAGTTTAATATATAAAGTTCCATCGCTACTAATCTAGACTTATTCCCTCTCTGCAATCGCCCTGTTCTATACTCCGCCTCTTAGCCTGTTCCTGTTCTCTCGCATGTGCTTAATAACTTTCCTGCGCTCGTTATCTGTGCGCGTAAAACTCCTTGACTGGAGCTGTTTAAATGTCATAGGCTGTTTGTGTGATTCCCGTCCGTGTCTTGGCTTTCGCAAATTTTCGTGGTTAGGATTTCCCTCATGTGATACTCCCGTTGTAATTAGTCTGATCCATTACACCTGATTCCTGCATAGCATGCGACTATCCTCTCGTCTATTTAAGCAGTCTTTTCACAGCCAGCTCCTTGTCAGAACGTTGATCAATACTTCTTTGTACAGAGCGCCTTGTATGCCATTGAGTATTGTTTTTCTTCTACTGGTTCGTCTAACTTCAATTTTTGCCATTGCCCTTTTTTGTATTGTTTTTGTCTGTCTGGATTTCGACCCTTTTTTGTATGACCATGATTTCTGTGTTTGGATACCCTGTGTATGACCCTTGGCTTTGTTCATCAACTATGACTTTTTGCCTACTGTTTATGTACCTCTGCCCATCTGTCTTACTGGTTCTGACTCCTGCCTGTCTAGTCGACACCGTTTTTGGATTTTGTATTGTGGCTTGGCAATTTCTGTGTTTTCTGGCTTTGACTTGGACTCCATTAACCCCTTTGTGCAGAAGCCAAATTTGGCTATTTATGGGTTACCCACTTTAATGCTGTATAATTCAAGATTTAAGCTTCACAAAGAGGAAAAATGTGGCTCAATTCAGGAAAGACACTAACAGCATTTAGAATTACATTGTATTTCAGTTTATTTTCATGATTTTGGTAGAGAAAATGAGCAGCAAACATAAAAAATCTTCATGAGAATTCACCATTGAAATTGCAAAAAAAATAATGCTGACGATTGAAAAACTGCTGGGGCTTAAAACTATACATTTATGGTATCATAAACTCCTTGAGCACAAGTAGAATTCATCTTCAAAATTACATTCTAGATTACCTACATGCTATTAGCCAAATTATACAGCTACCCAAGTGTCTCCCCAAAGTCTCAAAATGATTTGCTGTCAAATCATTAAAAAAATCATGTATTTAACACAATTAAAGCTTTAATGCATGAAATTTAATATGAACGAATGATTTTCTGGTTGAGTTTAGTATGAATTTATCAATATCAGTGCAGTTGAATACCAATGGTCACCAGTAACCTCTCCAAATATGAACGTGCCTTTTCTCCATAATAAAGTTTAGAGTTTTGGCCATTTTTCTTCAAAGCCAGCACAAACACGCATTAAATAAACTGCTAATTAAACGGTCAGAACATTCACCCTGTAATGAAAGCTACCAGTCCCCTCTTCAAAGCTCACGAACCCATTTCAACACTTATAAGGAGCAAGTACACCTCACTAACACAGTAATATCTGAATTCTGAAATATACCTTATTTTAACTGAACAGACACTCCACTTTCAGGGAATATCAAATCCATTGCGTCTCCCGATTCAAAAGAAACGTGCAATGAACGTACCGGGGGTCCACACCAAAATGCACGGGCAGTTCGCGTTTTAAACAGGAAAAAAACCTCGACATTCGACTTAGTTGAGTACATATACATTCTGAAACAGAAAAAAAAAACAAACAAAAATAGCAGCCTGACCTTTTTCGTGAATCCCTCCTCCAGAGACATTGACTGTATAAAATAGAGAGCGATGTATCCAGTAACAAGAACCCGCCGGTCCTGTTTCATTCGAAATAATTCCAATAGAGCATATCGTTCTCATTTAAATCCTGTAATGTAACTGAACACTTCAAGGCCAGTTTTGCGAACCGATTTTCTATAAATCCCGTTTATTTTAGCCGCGTAATGTGCATAACGTAGACAGGATACAACCGAGCCTGCTGATACGCATAGGTTTGTATGCTCTCTGTTTGTCCAATCAATGTGTTTCACTTACTCTAAAATGTTTAAACACTCGGGAATTGGATAAGAAACGAGCCAATCAATACATTGTTACCAGGGAAACTTCACAAGGCCATGAAGTGTAACTCTACAATTACGCAGAAGAGCTTGAGTGTATGGTTGAGTGATTGGCTATCAACGCCAGTACTCGGGTGGATATAAGGAAGCGCTGGATTTGGCAATGAAGGAATCTACGCGTAAATCCACGGTAGGGAACTACAATTTTTTTTTGTATGGGACAACTGTAATAGGCAATAGAATGTGAGAGAATTAATACCATGTCGATTTTTTTGCCTCAGAAAACTGATTTTTATGAACTACTAATTGGAATACTGTTAGCTCACTGTGGCTAAACTGGTTGCTACAAAGGATAACGATTTTTTCTGTGTCAAGATATCGTTTTTTCAAACTGCTGAATCGACACTATGGGCAAGGATACTGACCAGTTTGCACATCAGGCTTAGCTGAGGAGTTTAATTCATGCAGCTCTCGAAAAACAGGGAGTGGAGTGAACTTCACCGTATTCAGAACCGCGTTCGAGGTCTGCTTGCTTGTGAACATTCAATAACTGATCCGGGGGTGCTATCTAGTGATCGAGTACAGTAACAGGGTACTTCCAATTTGCAGGTCTATAGACGCGGGCATCTACATCTGCAGAAAGGGGTTAAAGGCATACGTTTTTTGGATTTCTGACTCTCGCGAGTGGTTCCTGAACTGTACCTCACATGACCATTGTGCTCCAAACCCTGGATATGTGATATTTACACGTGCCACCCGGATATGCAACCCTAACAGCTGTTGCTTACAGACACATTCCTGTCAGTCTATCTCTCCAGGTTCCCTTCACAGTCTGTCGCTAACGGGGTCGTTCACAGTTGGGTCATACACTCCTCGTCAGATGCAGTACATGTCGGCTCCTGTTCAGTCTGCTGGGACTGATGAACAGTGACTGAGGCCGAAATAAAGATGCCAGATAAATAAATCAAAAGCAGAGCTGGCGTCCGTGATATGATGCATATTTGAGGAAATCAAATCTTTCTGCACTATTTTCTAAGGGAGGGGAGTGTAATTAATTGAAAACCCTGGTGCGACAACGTACTAATATAACAGAAAGTTTACTTTGAGACAAAAGGGTTTGAATATATAATCGATCCATAATATCAGCTAACTAAAGACCCCAGTGCTAAAAGTACACTGAACAAAAATATAAACTTCCCAAGTCAAATTTTTGAGTTTTTATTGTTATGGCCCCATTTTGTTATTACACTTATAACACAACAGCAACAGCAAGGGATGACAAACACAGTTTTAACAACTAAAACACATTTAATTTTTAACAAAGACAAAGACTAATAACAACCTACAACTAAAGACCAAGATTGATAAATAAGAAAAAACAGAAATAATTACAGTCCCTTTTTGGTGGGGTGGCTTGGTGATGTCCTGGATGAAGAAAATGCTCAAACACAGGCAAAGAAATCCACAAAAGAAACGTCACAGGTCTTGAACAGAATGGCAGGTCTGGTCATCTTCTTGCAATTTCTCCTACTACTTTACTGTTTCAATTCTTTTCCTTATATACTCTTTTGCAGACCCCACCCACATTTAGACGTCTTTTTTTAATTTTCTGAGACTTGCCCCAGACATGTCCAGGACATGTCTAAACATGACTCCAGTCTGAGCTTAACAAAAAAAAGGTAAATACTGCCATCTAGTGGCCTATATTCACATTACACCTCCATTCCAAAAGGGAAAAATTTTGACTCATAGGCAAAATTTTTCTTTTCAATACAAAATGGTTAAGTGAACACTTGTCTATATATACATATCATACAATATTCAAACACATGATATATATATACACATTCAAACACGGGATAAGCAATCAGCAATTACATTGTCTGTACCCTTCACATGCTTAATTTCCAAGTCAAACTCCTGTAAAATCAAACTCCAATTCAACAATCTCCGATTCTTGTTTTTCATCTTACTCAAAAACATTAACGGATTGTGGTCAGTGTACACAATCATTGGCTTTTGTCCTGTACAAACATAAACCTCAAAGTGTTGTAAAGAAAGGACCAGAGCCAACAGTTCCTTCTCTATTGTGGAATAGTTCCTTTGGTGGCGATTGAACTTCCTGGAGAAGTATGCCACGGGATGCTCAATGTCATCAGAGTCACTTCTCTGTAGGAGCACAGATCCACAAGCTTGGTCGCTAGCATCGACCGCGATGGAGAACGGTTTGTTGAAGTCAGGAGATTTGAGCACGGGGAAGTGACACAGCAGAGACTTCAGGCGATCGAAGGCTCTCTGGCATGCATCATCCCAGGTGAACTTTACGCCTTTCTTCAGTTGGTTAGTTAGACTGAGAGCAATCTCAGCAAAGTTCTTGGAGAACTTGCGGTAGTACCCGATCATTCCAAGGAAGCGGCGCAAAGCTTTTTTGTTGTCAGGAACTGGAAAGTCCATGATGGCTTGGACTTTAGCATTTATGGGTGCCACCTTACCCTGGCCTATGACGTAGCCAAGATAGGTGACAGTAGCACAACCAAAGTCACTCTTGTTCAGGTTAACAGTCAGGTTAGCCTGGGTCAGGCGCTGGAACAACGTCTCTACATCTTTTAGATGTTCTTCCCAGGAGTCACTCCATGTGATCAGGTCATCGATGTATGCACCCGTGTGTGGCAATCCGGCGATTGTAGACTGTATCATCCTTTGGAACGTGGCTGGGGCATTTTTCATGCCAAAGGGTAGGACTTCATACTGGTACAATCCAGATGGTGTGGCAAAAGCAGAGATGCTCTTGGCCCTCTCAGTTAACGGCACACACCAATAACCCTTCAATAAATCAATCTTGGTCAGAAACTTTGCTTGCCCTACTCTATCAATACAATCATCAATCCTAGGTATTGGAAACACATCAGTTCTAGTTACAGCATTGACTTTGCGATAATCTGTACAGAATCTAGTACTTCCATCAGGTTTTGGAACTAGCACACAGGGTGAACTCCAATCTGAGTTGGAGGGTCTGATAATATCATGGTCTAACATGTACTCAACCTCTTTCTCAGCAATCTTTTTCTTTTTCTTTCTTAGCTTTAAGGAACCAACAGTTAGTTGTAACATGACCAGATTTCTTGCAATTACTGCAAACTAGACCACTTTTGTCACTGTCAGCTTTCACACTTTGATCAGACCTGTTACTGGATTTCTGAGCACCATCACCAGATTTGTCTTTGTCTTTGGGTGAGGAATCTTGGGTATCACCGTAACCCTTTTTCTGAAATTGGGACCATTTATTGTTACTGCTAGACTGAAATTTGGACTTATGAGTGAGAACATATTCATCTGCAAATTTGGCAGCTGATTGCAAGTTCAGTGTTTGCTTCTCATTAAGGTAGGTCTTAACATCATCCTTAACACAGTTCTTGAATTCTTCAACTAACACCATCTCTTTTAGTGAGTTGAAATCATCCTTGACCTCCATAGAAGTACACCAGCGCTCAAAGCAAACCTGCTTCTCATTAGCAAATTCAACATAAGTCTGATTTTCAGATTTCTTCAGACCTCTGAATTTCTGTCGGTAAGCCTCTGGAACCAACTCATAAGCTCTCAAAATAACCTTTTTGACAACCTCATAATCAGAGGAATCATCTGCAGACAAAGCCGAATAGGCTTGTTGAGCTTTACCCTTGAGGACAGTTTGCAACATCAGAGGCCAGTGTTCCTTTGGCCACTGGCAACTCTTTGCTACCTTTTCAAAACACTGGAAATAGTTGTCAACATCCTTTTCTGAAAATGGAGGCACCAGTTTTACCTCCTGACTGGCACAAAATTTATTTTTAGTTTCAATTTTAATTTTTAGTTGCTCCATTTGGAGTCTTTCTTCTCTATCGAATTTCTCTAATTCAAAATCTCTCTGTCTCTGTCTCTCTCTTTCTGCTCTTTCCTCTTTCTCTCTCTCAAATTCTCTTTGTTTTTCTTCTCTTGAAATTCTCTTTGTTTTTCTTTTTCCTCCCTTTCTTTTTCTCTTTCCTCCCTTTCAATCTCTAGCATTTTTAATTTAAGTTCCATTTCTATATTTGGATTTTCCACTGGAAACTGTTCCAGATCTCCTGGTGCAAACACATTTTCATCAATGTAATATTCAACTATCTCTCTAGCCAGTCTTGCTTTTCGCATGGCTGGTTTTACCTCTGTCAGCTCCAACTGTCTGCAAATTTCTAGCAGTTCTGTCTTTTTAAAAGACTTCAAAACCCCTACGGTTGGTGATGCCAAGAAATCATCCATTGCTGTTGTCAATATATATCTAGGAAAATTCACAAAAACAATTTCACAATTTGGAATGTTAGATTTTCAATAAATTACTCACACAATGGTCTATCCCGGACCTTGAGCCCCCAATTTGTTATGGCCCCAATTTGTTATTACATTTATAACACAACAGCAACAGCAAGGGATGACAAACACAGTTTTAACAACTAAAACACATTTAATTTTTAACAAAGACAAAGACTAATAACAACCTACAACTAAAGACCAAGATTGATAAATAAGAAAAAACAGAAATAATTACAGTCCCTTTTTGGTGGGGTGGCTTGGTGATGTCCTGGATGAAGAAAATGCTCAAACACAGGCAAAGAAATCCACAAAAGAAACGTCACAGGTCTTGAACAGAATGGCAGGTCTGGTCATCTTCTTGCAATTTCTCCTACTACTTTACTGTTTCAATTCTTTTCCTTATATACTCTTTTGCAGACCCCACCCACATTTAGACGTCTTTTTTTAATTTTCTGAGACTTGCCCCAGACATGTCCAGGACATGTCTAAACATGACTCCAGTCTGAGCTTAACAAAAAAAAGGTAAATACTGCCATCTAGTGGCCTATATTCACATTACATTATTAACATCCAAAACTCCACCATAACCTGCATTACTTTCTCTGGCAAGGACATCCCTCTATCAGCAACAGTCACCAACAGTCAGAGTCAGGTTTGACCCCCATCTAACCTTTGAGGCCTACATCAATCACCTCTGCAAAATATCATTTTACCACCTCAGGAATACAGCCAGACTTCATCCCTCACTCACCTTAAGAGATGCAGAGAGGCTTGTCCACTCTTTTGTCTCCTCCAGACTCCATTACTGTAACGCACTTCTCTGTGGGTTCTCAGCAAGACCATACAGAAATGACAATACATACAATAGTGCCGCTAGAGTCCTGCTGAGAGTGCGTAAATATGAGCACATCACACCCATCCTTCACTCGCTACACTGGCTGCCCATCTCTGCTCGGATCGAATACTAAGTTTCCCTCCTCACATTCCAGTGCATCCATGGCAACGCCCCCCAGTACCTTACAGAACTCCTCACCCCCGAGTCTCAGCACGCTCACTCCACTCTACCAACTGCTGCAGACTTCTCCCCCCAAGGACTAAGAGCCGCACACTGGGGGCCGAGCTTTCTGCTCCTCGGCCCTTCGACTGTGGAACCCCCTCCCAGAACATCTGAGGGCTCCACAGACAAACCGCTGTTTTAAAAAGGGTCTTAAAACTTACCTTTTGAAAAAATTTTTTTATCTGTTTCCTGTTTTAATCCTGATAACTGTTTTTTTACTCCTGTTTAACTGTTTTGTTTTTCTTTTCGGCAGCTTTTTGTAGCACTTCGAGGTTTTTTGTAAAATGTAAAGTGCGTTATAAATAAAATCCATTATTATTATTATTATTATTAGGGTTATGCAATATATGAAGCAAATCAAAATAAATTTTTTTTGTTAATGACTAATCTTCAGATCACCGTCCATTACATCTTGATATTGGCATCTGCAAAGGAGTGACAATCCTTTGAACACGCTGGGGTTGAAGAAATTGAATGTTCGATATCTTGTGTGTCCACCATTTGTGTCTCTCAGAGCAACACATCTCCTTTGCATGGAGTTGATCAGGTTGTCTATCGTGGCCTGTGGAATGTTATTCCATTCTTCCCGGAGGGCCAGACGGAGCTGGCGCACATTATCCGGAACTGGAACACGGTTGTAGACACGTCAATCCAGAACATCCCAAAGATGCTCTATGGGCGACATGTCCAGCGAATACGCAGGCCAGTTCAGAACTGGAATGTGCTCTGCTTTAAGGAACTGCATGCAGACCGCTCTGGTGGACATCCCTGCATCCAGCATGACCTGAGACATCTGAGGCATGATGACTTTTGACAAAATTTGACATTTTGGGGCGGCCTTTTATTGTCCCCAGTATAAGGAGTGTCTGGGTACTGCTCATTCTGTCTGATCACCGTCTGGAAATGACACACCCATGTACTGAGTGACATCACTGCATCACTGAGCAAATGCTCACGGACAGAGATGGATTAAAAAATGGGACACAAATCAAGAGAAATATCCCTGTTGTACAAGTAAAAGTCAGCATATGCTCACTAAGAGTTGTTAACTCCATGTGGCATCAATATTTGACATGGGGCGTTTATCTTTTTGTTCAGTGTATTTAAGTCACAAAATTTCTGTTTTAAGAAAATTGACTCAGCTAACACATTTTCCTGCTCTAACCCCACGGTGTGTGAAAATGTGACAACTGCTTTTAGCATGAGGCTCATCAACTGGTTTTAAATGTGGGGAGATATTTCTCACTGCAATGAATTGCAACTTGTGTAAAAGGATGTTCTTTGGTGCCTCGATGGAAACAGTAAATTGACAGAACTATTTAATCTACATTGTGCCTGTTGGTACACAACAGCATCATATTTAATGTGAAATGGTTTTTTCTGGAAGTTGAGGAAAACTGCACTGTATATGGTGTGAACATGTGCAAGTTTAACTAAATAGAGGGTAATACATGTGTGGCAGTGATTTGTTGCAGATACATGTTTACTGAGAATAACTTCCGGAAATAAACCGGAAAACATCAATAAGGCACAAGGCAGGTAAAAGGTGATTTAAGTCCATGAAGACACATTTTCAAAGGTCAGTTGTTCAAATATGAATTCCCTGACATGCTGCTGTTGTTGATCATGTAGGTGGCATCTTCCGCGTGGCTGTTGATATAATATACTAATGTAATGTACTATGCGCCTAATTAGACCTCACTGTGAGTTCTGCCTTCGGCCTGAAGTCACATAAACATGTTGCATTTAAAACAAGCGGAAGTGTAAACCAGCATTAAACATTATTCAATTTTACACCCTTACATAATGCCACAAAGCATTACAATTGTTGACTGCGCGGCAAAGTTATTGAATTGAGCATTATTCTTAAACAATACACAAACAGCCTCTGGAAATAACTTGAACTGGTAATGTGGTCCACATACAGTAAGTTCTTGGGCTTTGTATTGGGCAGGTTGTAATGTCCAGGAAGTTATCAAGTTCGGTACTGGCTGAGTTTTCATGTTCATAATCACTGCGGTGGTAAACCCCACAGAGGTGGTAAAAGTCCTCCAGCATGTTTGTCGGACACATGATATCACCCAGCTGATTGCACTAAATAGTCCCACCATCTGGCGAAAGCATTGACCTGTTAAGGAAATCCTAGTGTGGGAGGTGAGGTCAGGGTGAGGTTATTTACAGACGCTATACGGGATGAGAGGAGGAACTATCCACAAAAGTGTATGAGCCAAGGTCAAAGGTCATAGCAGAATTGAACCGTGACCGTGATCCTCCTGCCTGGATGCTGCCTCAGTCAACACCACGCACCGCCCGCTCTCTCTCTCCGGTCCGATTCATCCATCTCTCTCGAAGATAAATCTCCGGGCTGCTGGTCCTCGCTGGCTCCTGACACACATTATATTTTATTCCAGCACTCTGTCGAGGTCATTAAGTGCTGTCTCGAGCTGATGGCGCCATCACATTTCACCCGGAGCTATTGACTGTTTTTTCTCTCCGTTTCAAAGATCAGTAGTTTTACCTTGTAGCTTTTATCTCACGCCGATGCTGTGCAATCTTAAAATGCTTTCTGGATTTTAATTTGTAAAGAGAACAATGAAAAAATATACACAGTATGCATATAAACTGAAATCTCGAAGTACATAAGTCAATGATCCTTGCAATGCGGAGTTTTTAAATATGTTCCTGTGTTCTGTACCAGCAGGCGCTCCTGTCTGTACCGCCGGCGCTGTTGGGCAACAGTTTTGTTGATGATAGAAACTAAAGAATAACGGAATGTCTTCGAAAACTTACTCCAGAGCATTATAAATTGACTGGGCATCGGTCCTCTAACTTACTTTCAGAGCAAATGCTGAGCAAGAATGGATTCCATTTAAAAATAATTTCAGGGTCTTACAGACAGTTAAAAAGCAATAACAGGGAGTTGAACTGCTGCTCTGGTAGTCATGATTAATAACATTATCCGGCTGAAGAGCAGTAATGCAGCACTACAGCACAGGTATCGTGGGACACAAGGCTGCATATTCCTGCGCTGCTGGAGTGTACCATGACAAGTGAGTGTGTGTGTGCGTGCGTGCGTGCATGTGTGTCTGTTTGGGTACCTGGTTGTGTGTGCATGCTTGAACTTGTGTGTGTGCATGTGGTTTATGTGTGTTTGAGTATGCATGGTTTATGAATTTGTGTGTATGTGTGCTTGTGCATGTATGTGCATGGTTGTGTATGTACAGTGTGTCTGGTGTATGTGCGTGTGTTTGTGTGCATATGTGGCGTATGTGTGTGCTTGTTTGTAAGCATGGACTGTGTATGTGTGCTCTTACATGCATGCGAATATCAGTGCAAGCACATTGAAGTGCCTGTGTATGTCCTTGTCCGTGTGTCATGCATACGTATGTTAGCATTTCTTTGATTATACTTTACATGGATGCTTGTGCACGCGAGTATTTTGTGTGTACGCTTGGTTCTGCATGTATATACGAGCGTGGATGTGTGTGTGTGTGTGTGTGTGTTGCATGCAGGAGCGATAGAGATATAGAGCCACCACCCACTGAGGAGGCATTTGAGTCCCTGAGTCGTGATCCTGCTAAAAGGCCTGAGCTGATCTGATCTCCCTCTCGCTTTTACAGCATCAGGGCATTATGGAATTATCTGATGTAATCTGCAGAAATATATGAATAAAGCGCATGTGGGAGTTTTTTTTTTAATGCCAGCTCTGTCCCGGTTAGTGAGTGTGTTTGTGAAAAGGATTGGGGTTTTAAACGGACAAACGCAACGATTATATAACCATTCAACCGCGTTAGGTGTGAGAGCCGCGGACCGAACGCCGGTACAAAAGATGACCTAGAAACATCCACTCCTCCGGATCTCGCGCTCCCCGCTGCATCAAGCGCCTATACTGCGGCGCGGCAGGGGGCGAGTCATAATGCAGGGATGGAGCCGCTTATTGGCTCATTCACTAGAGAACCCCGCCCACGTTGGACATAGCTGTCAATCAGAGCGATTAAAAAAAAAAAAAAAACCGCAGCTAAGTTTGCCCCGGTTCCAGCGCGATTGATTCCTCTGCCGCACGCCAGCCAATAAATGGAGCTGTGACACCCTCCCAGGACACCTGCGAGCTTTACAAATATTTGATACCGTTTGGGCGAACAAGGGGTGTACGACGAAGCTGGCTTTGTGATTAAGCCTGACTTCAGCGCTTAGTAAAACCAAGAACCTCTTCAAACCTGGAACATTGACTAAAGTTAAAGGAGCTGCTCCGGGTTTTACTTTAGCTTAAAGTCAGGCTTAGTCACAAAGCCATATGCGTAGTAAACCCCCTCGGTGCTTTCCATTGCCCATTCAAACAAAGGCAAAGGGAAACTATAACATTAGAAACTTGTCTTAAATATCAAATTCAGAGGTGAACAATAATTAGTGATCTGTCTGACCAGCTGCTGGTGAGATTACCCTGAGCACAAGCTCTCCATTTGTTCTTCACTTGAAACATCTAACACCCCATAATCCTGAAGTTTGGACCCTGGTCCAAACAAGGGCGCAGCTGAAGCATGTTCAAGATCGCGTCAAGCAAGTCAAGTCAAGTCAAGCAAGAAACCACGAGTGCTTGCATCTTGAACGAATTCTCAACTCAACTTTATTTAAAAAGCACTTTAAAATACAACACTGTTGGCCAAAGTGCTGCACACAAGCCTAAACACAAAGGAATTAAAGCACAAATAATTTAAAAGCAAAACAAGATAAGAGCAACCAAATATGTTAAGGCATAAAAAAACAAATTGAAACAGAACATACAATTCACATATACTAAACAATAAAAGTCAACATCTCAAACGGAGTTAAAAGCCAGGCAGAATAAATGTGTTTTAAAGGATTTAAAATGGAGAGTGAGTTGGCCTGTACGTAGGCTGGAGCAGGTCGGACAGATACTGTGGGGCAAGTCCACGAAGACATTTAAAAAGCAAATAAAAGAGTTTTAAAATCAATCCGAAAACGAACTGGAAGCCGATGAATTGAAGCTAAAATTGGGGTAATGTGGCCTCGTTTTTTGGCACCAGTTAAAAGTCAAGCAGCAGCATTTTGGACTAGCTGTAATGGAGCCAGTGACTTTTGACTGAGTCCAACATAAAGAGCACTGCAGTGGTCAAGACTGGTTGTGATTAAAGCATGGATTAATATTTCCAAGTGATGCTGAGAAAGGAATGGTTTGACTTTTGAAAGTTGCCTCAAATGAAAGAAGGTGGACCTGATCACTGATATTATCTGAGCATCAAGGTTAAGATCACTGTCCAGTCCAACACCTAGGTTTGTTGCAGCCTGTGTCAAATATTGACTTAAAGGACATAGACCAACATGGATGTTGGAGGCATCACTAAAGAACGCTTGGTCCTGTGGAGACAAGCCTGAGCATCTACAAACAGTCTCGCTTTGCTTTTTGAGATGGCGTCCAGTACTGTCACTGTTTATGCAATGGAATTTGAAGCAGGCCTTAGTTGGCAGCCATTTTGGAAAACTCGCAAGAACTCAGGAGTCGTTAAAAACTTCGAAGCCTTCCCTCGCGAGACCTAGGCAAGAGACCCTTCGATCTTAAACGTGCCCCTGGTGGTTTACACTCTTGTTCAGTGCCGTCATTGTAATTACGTGCTTGATTGATCAAATGATTAACTAAGCAGTTCAATTACTTCACAGTGGGATAAAAATGGGAGTTTTACAGTGATTCTCATCCCTTAATGATAAAACACCTGCTGATTTCACCTGCTGTGCCAAACACAAATTAGCAGGAGTCAGTTCATCATGAGACAGAGAAACAGAGTGGTGTTTGTGAAAACAGCCAGAAATACAACAGAAAACAGCCCCTCAGGGCCCGAGTGAAGTGCAACTGTCCTAAAATATTATTCCTGTGGGTCTATGAGAAATTGGGTCAGTAACCCCTGCTTCAGGCTAACATGGGTAGCCCACAGCTCGGAGGCTAACATCTTTGACTCATACTCAGTGTAGCCACAGTAAGATCAGTACAGCAGCTCTTCTCTGGAAGCCATAGTAATGTAATCATTGCTTCTGTGAAGTGCTTGACCACACACTGCTTCAGGAAGGATTGGCTGCCATTTTGTTTTACCAACAGGGATTCTATTTGGATAACAGCACCAGCTGAATGAATGTAGTGCAACAAGCCCCTGGAGATAACAAAATGCAGGTCAGTTCGGTCGCAGCATGCGCATCACTGACTAGGATTAAAAAAATTGCCTCCTGGCAGCAGCCTGCATGTGACACACTCAAGAGCATCTGTCACAGGACAGTGACGTACAGATTTCACAACTTTAGCACTGTGCACCGGAACAATGGATTTCAAATGAAAGAGTCAGTGTGTTTAACGTGTGTTTTCAGCTGTGATTAGGGGTTTTGTCCAAAAAAAAAAAAAAAAAATAGATAACTCGGTCGCCACAGGGACAGAGTTGTGCATCTCCCCGTTCCCCAAATTTCAAACAAAATGGTTGCCGGTAACTATATTAGATGTCCGAAAATCTGTTGAGCATTGTCTTCATATATCTTCGCCTGTGTAAAATTTGAAAACATTCCTATAATAATTGTGGCTTCCAGAGCCCGGAACATAAAATCTCCGTGGCGGCGGCGGCGGCCCTGGAACTAAACCATATGATCTCCCGACTACGGTCGTTGGGGAGATACAGTTATATTAACCACACAGGCATTGTAACCATATTAATCACAGCTCCCCCACCAGCCAATATTAATTGGACAAACCCTTTTGCAGTTCTTGACTGCCTGAAGCCTGGAACCATGAGACATCAGAAGACGGAGGGGCCTCTTCCCTGCTGGTGCTCTGTCTGAACTTCTCTGCAACTTTCTCCAACTCTCGCTCTTTCAGGCTCTTATACTTCAGGCATTCTGGGTAATACGCTTTAGCAAAGGATATCATCTTGTTCCTTTTTTCAAGTCCCACCATGGGAAAACCTCTATTCCTCTTTCCTGACTCATTTAACAGATAGGAATCATCAGACTGATGGCAGAACCCGATCCATTCCCAGGTGAGGAGCGAGAAAAGAGGAGAGGAAGAGAAGATAAGGTGACTGGATCGAGCCCCTGGTCTCCCCCGTTCCTCACAGGAAGTGCGCACTGCAGCAACGGGAGAAGCCAGCTATCAAATCAAAGGCAACTGGTACTGACCACCTCTAATGATTTCAAATAATACTTAAGAACATCTCCAAATTTATATTTCTACCCTTAAAAATGGCAAAAAAGAAAAAAAAAAAAACAACTTTTTTTCAAGTTGGCATAAAAGTCCAAAATCAAGATGGGATTTCAGTCGACTGGTGCGGGAAGCCCCTGACATCACTAGAGAAGCACTTTGACCACGAGCAGATTAACGCAGTGTAAAGTCCCCGTGTGGCCAATCGTGAAATCAGGTGATTCCCCTCCCAGCCTGATGACCCAGTGTACGCACACCGGTCCTTACATGGATAATGCGGTCTTGACTTAAACCCCTGTTGCCATCAGTATGCTCATTAAGATGGAAAGCCACCAGTCTTAACTTCCAGTCTGCCAGAGACTAACTGTAGTTGTTCACAGCACACCATGGAGTCAGCTGACCCATCCTTCCAATCAACTCATCTGTGTGGAACAAATTTATTCTATTCTTGTTGGATCTTTCTGCCATATGAGCAGATCACAAGGGTCCTACTCTGGCTGGTAATGCCACGCCCGAACACTATGCAATGCTTAATCATTATAATCTCATCTGCCAGTTCAGGGTCACTAACTGTCACTATAGCTGCTAATACAGTATTGCTAATGACATCACGGTACCATGTGTTCACCGGTATTCTGGTGCCACTTGGAGCAGAGGGATCATCTTCCTGCTTTAATATTAGAGTTTTTTTTTCCCTTCAAAATGAAAACTGTATACTGTCCACAACTAAAAATAATTAGATGACCTGCCATATGAGAGCAAATAAACACTTCAGTACACCTGTTGCCTTCATTTGAACCTGACAGCTGGTTACTTAGTTTACTTAATGACATTGTAATGATTAGCAAAAGTATTCCCAGTATAAGTGCGCAGTCGCGGTAAAACTTCATTCTCAGTGCTGGGAATGACCAGCACTCAAACAAGAGGCGCGAGCCGTTTTTCTGTGCGCGAGCAGGAGATCTGCAGCGCCGCTTTGCCCCCGCGCAACTCAGCTCGTTCAGCGCTCGAGGCCTGACGAGGGAGAAGCTGGAAATGAGCCTGTCAATCAAACACCTAAAAAAAACCCAACTCTGCAGCCGTATCTGCGGCGGTCTCTCTGAGCTCTGCACTGGATTCGCCCCAGGAAGAGCTCCGGGAGGATACCGGCAACTCTCCGGGAATGCAGAGTTTTATAACATAATTCCGTGGGCGTCCAGAGTCTGGAACTTTCCCATGACCCATTTACTTTTGCTTAGGGAAATCAAGAAACGCCTCACACTCGCAGCAGTTAATTAATATATATTATAATAATGTGTGACTCACACTGAGTTTGCATTAAAAAAAGAACTGTGTGCATTACAAAAAATTCTGAATATGTTGAGTCTAAATCGATGAGAATTGTTGAATGGGGGTTTTCATAATCAAATTAAACAGCAAGGAAGGAAATAATTGGCTCGGGAACACCAAATGTGGACCTTGAATCCAAATGCAGCATGGGTTTTCCTCCAACTTGGATAAGTAACTGATCAATTAGCGTCTACGTCTGACCAGACTGTCTTTACTCACGACTCCCAGATAAAGGGTGGGTAGAAATCATGCAGTTCGATAGCAAGGACAGCGATTGGAAGATCCCGGACTTAAACAATAATTTTGGCTGGGAAGATACTACATTAATAAACTCACGTTACAAGTGCACAAGTTCATGGTCCACATGGGAATTTATTTTCATAAATTTCTGACATTTTAGAACTGCACACTGATGGAAGTTAACACTCGTGTATGGCTATGTGCGAATGTTTGGTGTTAGTCGGAGGGGCCGTAGGCGCGTACTGGCAGCCACGTTTCCGCCAGTCTGCCCCAGGGCAGCTGTGGCTACAAAAACGTAGTTTAACACCATCAGAGTGTGAATGTGTGAGTGAATGAATAATGTTTCCATTGTGAAGCATCTTTGAGTGCCCAGAAAAGCGCTATATAAAACTGATGCATTATTATTATTATTATTATTGGGTCACGCTATGGCTATGACAGCAGATAAACAGTCTCGAAGATATTTTAGAACCACCCATGGTTTCAAGCCTATCCTCGCTCGCTCAATAAATGCAGGTTAACTAACAAACATTTTAATAGTGATGTCACCATCTAGCATTCTCATTGCGGCCTCCAGATTTCAACATCTCGCGTCTAACAGTACAGAAATATGGAATTGAGGTTCTGTAATGGCTGGAATTCATGGGGATTTCACACTTGAGATGCTGCCCCTATTGGTGAATCCCTGCTATTGCACATAATTCTGATGGGAACTATACTTTTGCCGTAATGAAGGGGTAGTACAGATTCTCCCCGGTGGTTTAATGAAACGGAGAGTGAAGTCTTTAAAATCACATCGTTGGGCAGCCTTTGGTACAGAAATTGAAAATATTCATCCCATCCACAGAAAAAAAAAATTAATAAAATGTTTGCGGCAAATAATTTTTTCCGTGCAGTTGATTATAATGCAGAGCAAAGCTCATTTAGTTCGGAAGGTGCAAGCTTACAGTACAAGCCAGGGCATTCGAGCCACCTGAACTGTTTAACTATCCTCTTTGGTTTTCCACAGGCCAACTGAAGCATAAAATTAACAGTGTGAAATGAACAGGCTGGCTGACTTCCATTACCAGTCATGTGACGTGCATTTTAAGAATTTCTTCGAACATCTTAGTTGAATTTGAGTGGGTTTTCTCCAGTGTCCTCTGACAAACCAAAGGTCTGCATGTCAGGCAAATTAATTCTAAACATGTCAGTACGATCATGTCCGCTAACAGAGTCGGATTGATGAGCTGTCCAGGGTGTGTTCCAACCCGCACCCAATGCATGCTGGGATAGACTCCAGTCCCCCCCACAACTGAGAGCAGAACAGGTCAGGTAACAGCTGTACGTATGGCTTTGACAGAATTCATTAGATGTTCAGACGTTCTGAGTTTATTTTCATTGTGATCCTTCTCCCAAACATACCCATCACTTTAAAAACCAGCCTTACTGGTCACCCAGAGCAATAAAACTCAGAGCAAAATGTGTGAGATAAGTTGTACTTGGCATGGTTTTGGGGAACATATATAGGCCCAGAGAGAGATGGGTAAAGACTGAGAGCCGGCCAGTGAAATGCATTCAGCTGGAAGAGAGAAATGGGAGGAGTTTATAAAGCATCTCTCTCTTTTTCAAAATCCCTCCCCCCCTCACTGCCCCAATCACATCCGAACACAGGAAGCCATAATCAAAGGAGTTCAATATGAAACGGGGTCGTCTTATTGGTGAATAAAGTCACTCACTGGGATCCAAATGGAGTACAAATAACTGTTGATACCTCAGTGTCACTGAAGCAGCTCACTGATGATGAAGTTTAAAACTGTTCAATCCCCACATTCATAAAATGACCCAATTCTGTAAATGAAGGAAATAGCCTCACTGACTATGGCTTGGTGTCCACTAAACTAGGGTGCCAAGCAGGTAAAACATGCAAAGATTTATCAGCAGAACACTTCCCTCTCTGATCGGCATCCATTTTTGACCCACTGGATGCAAATCAGTGATTGTTGAGGGATTGTTGACCAAACCTTTACAGGTTCTAGCCATTGTGCCATAGTACTTAAGGTCAATAGGCTGCTGGGATATATAGCCAGAGGTATTGAGTATAAATCTAAGGAGGTCATACTTCTCTTGTACAACATATTGTCAGACCTCATCTAGAGTATTGTGTTCAGTTCTGGGGACCTTACTTTGAGAACGATATAGAGGCTCTAGAAAAAGTTCAGAGAAGAGCGAAAAAGTTAATTCCAAGTATAAAAAAATAAAAGCCATGAGAAGAGGCTGAAGATTCTTAATATTTATTAAAAATCAATATTATTATTATTAATTATCAAACATTTGTTCTGGTGGACTGAAAAGCCCTTGAAAAACAAATGAAGGTCCGTGGCTTGAAAAACTAAAATGCTCGACTTCGATAGTGACACCAAATGGCTGAAAAAGGTTACAACCTCCGATGACGTTGCAGCTCCGCAAAGCCACACTGTTCACTTCTATTCAGTTTACATCTTCAGGTGCATACGCGTTCTTGTGTGTTCCGGTCCATATTACTTGAATCATAAATCACTCACAAAACTAGGCTACCATATCAACAAATACAACCAGCAAGCCTAGGTGACTAATTTATGAATTACTTTTTCTATGAATTCATTAACCCGCAAGACAAAAAATATTACAGTACTGCTGAATGTGATTGGGCATATCATGAATGACATCATACATTTTGTTTGGTTGTGCAAAACTAAACTGTGGTGCATCCTGAAGTTTATAACACAGCAAATTACAAAACCTGTTCAAGTGCTCATCTACATTGTTCAAACATGGACATGACGTTTAAAAAAAATCCTTTTCTTATGAGTAGAAGGCATCCTGACATGAGAGTAATAAGGCAACAGACAACTTCGGCGAGATTAAGCCTCAGTCATAAACCAATCATTCATTAATTCCCAATGGTTATGCCGTCAAGAATATAGCTTCTTACAACCTTCAAGAACAACACAAAGTGATAGAACACAATTAGCAAGGTATATGCTACAGGCAAAATCACTCAGTAATGAACATTATGGACTCACACTAAATGTATATCAAAATATATTAAAATTCACAGCCACAAGTAGTTGTTGTGTTCATGTTGCTCTGACGAAGCAATAGACTGTTGACCCAAAAATAAAAAGCTTATCATATTTGTATGAAGCGTAACCATATTTACTCATTGCAGTTTGTTGTACGACATGGATTCCTCTGAGCAAATCATTGAGATTGAGAGACGGAAAGCAGTCCAAAAAGGAGGAGAGGTTTCCTCCAGGGCGGCCAATTCCAGCTCAGTTCTTGGACTGGGAAAGAAGTTCTCGCGAAATGATTAATCTCTGAATTTGAGCCGTGCCCTCATAGATCTGAAACACAGAGAGACAGAGAGACAGGACACACAGTCAGTCCCAGATATATCAGTCTGACCCACACCACCTTTGTTTGGAGAAGAAAACAGACCAATTGGCAATGCTCATTTCACCGGCCATTAACTACATAGTATTTACTGGGTAAATACCAACCACTTATGTGCAATTATTAGCTCATCATTTTAATTTCAGAGGCAAGTGCTATTAAATGGGCGACAAAGTGTATTTTCACAGTACTTAAGAAGGTGGTTTCATGGTACTAAAAGACATTGTTTCTCAGAATAAACCACTGAAACTAACATTTGCCTAATGATTCATGTAGGGGTCTAGTATCACCATCAACATGAGGTAGTTAACGACGGTTAGTAAAACATTGAGGATCCTGATTTTTCTGCCTGAGCAACGACTGATGATACAGTCACAGACTGACTGGAACTTCTATTTCATTTTCCTCCAGCCGTATGGAATAACCAGTTTTTTTCTCCCAAGGCTTCGACCAACTGGGCGAGAGATGAATATCGAGGGCGCAGTTATATTTCAGGGGGCGTTTTCCATGTAACCTAGATGCACCAGTGGGAGTGTGATTTACATGAGGTCTCGCAAGGGGATATCTTTCAGAAACAAAAGCCAGTACAGCATAAACCAGAAGAACCAGGTCTCAACTGAAGCGAAACCTGGGTGAAGCGATTTTGCTTTTAGCCTGCTTTTGGAACTGATAATAATATTACCTAACTGTGGAGACTGTGGGCCATTTCTAACAGCCAGCTTCACCCCACTTCCCATTTATATAAAGCTTTGGTTGAAGAACAACCCACTCAAAACCTGTCAGTCGTGACAGACAGGATTATATTTGATTTGACCCACTCAGTTGGGGACACAAAATTCTGTTACATTGAATGGCTTCTGTATCCTTCATTTGCATTGGCTGACAGAGCATAGAATGTGAAAACTAAATGCCCGGGGGCGGAGACGGACATGGGTCAATAACATAAGCCTTTTATGTTTTTTTTTTTTTCTAAATCTTTAAAAATGTACAGAATACACATATTTGAAGTTGCAAGAGTGTGTTTAAGTAAGTCTTAGTGGTTGCACAACATTTACAGGGTTTTAGTAGAGTTTTAGACAGCATTTGCAATTTCACCAGCCAAAAAATGTCAGGTGGCGCAACCAAAAGTTTCCTGAAGAAAAAACACACTTCCCTCTCTTTTCTAACAGATTTTTTCGAGTAAGTACACCCGAGTGTCTACTCTGCCTAAAACATTACTATTTTGTAATTGAGCTGGGTATTAAAAGTGACGTATGGAATCTATATTGCAGGGGGCGGGTATTTTGGTTTCCCCAAGCAATTTAAGAACAATGAAACTTTAAAAAACTTTGTTTATTTGAAAGGTTTTCAATACAAAATTATGCCACCATATTAATATTATATTAATTCATATTTTAAATTACATATTTTATACATTTCAGTGTTAAATTGCTCGGATGGTTGCACCACCTGACATTTAGAGGGTCTGAGATGGCGAAACATAAAATATATCATTTTTATGATAAACTGGAAATTTGTTCAAATGAAACAGGTTTTTTATGAATCATTTAAAATAGTTTTAAACCAAAGTAGTGCACTCAGACAATGTCACCTCATTGGCCATATATGGGTCAAACAGTGTACCAAACTTAAATGATGATGAGTGCTACAGACATCTTTCACTGAAGATCAATGGCATCGGCGATCTAAGCCATCCCAATTCCTTCCACGTCATAGTCAAAACATCAATTGCCCCAGCATTATATGCCCATAATTAATTTATTAAATCATTACAAAGTAATGCATTTTCGCTCTGGAATTGGATTACAGTACAAAGTGATCACAGCCTCTGATGCAAATACTAGGCTCTAGTAGGCATGGGACCAACATGAAATTTACCAGTACATCAGAGATACTAGGATGGTGTACTATAAAGGCCTAATTGCATAATAGCCCATGCAGCCAGAGTTCTTTTTGTGGTGTACTGTATTCCAATTAAAGAGTGATCAATGGAGCACTGACAAGACCTGGTTAATTAAACTTGCTACGTGGACCATGGACTACATGGAATGCCACTTTTTACTGCCAAGGATGCACCCAATAACGTTCTGTAATACAGCGGAAAATAAATGAATTAACAAAATGCTTTCTCAGACTAACGTTGATAAAATAAAGGCAAGCGCTCTAATGAAAACAAACCTAAAAAAACACTTTGCAAAGGCTTCCTCTTACCTACCGCATGTATACTCGACGCCCGTCATCCGGAGGCAGTACTAGTACTGAAGTTTACCTTAACCAAAAAGACTCCCTTCTTTCAAAATCACACCAACTTGTGGCTACTGCACAGCACGTGCATTTATTTAAATATCAGCAAGAGAACCACTCCCACTGATCCCGCAGGAGGCTGCTGTAGCTATGATGAGCATCGCATACAACGGTGGGGGGAGGGGTAAATAAATAAATAAACAAGTATTTGCCACTAACGTGTCTTTGTCTCCCGCCACAAAATGTGAAATCGTGGCAAATTGAGAAATCTCTCGGTGTGACCTTGAGAGTGACGCGAAGGTCACCAAAATCGACTGGCGCCGGGGTATCACCCTAATGCATGTTGACATCAAATTTGAAGAAAATCCGTAAATTTGTTCTTGAGATATCTCGCTGACAAGGATTCGGTACGGACGGACGGTCGTGAATACTATGTACCGCCTCTTCGCGCGTTCCGCGCGGCGGGGGAAAATAAAAAAATAAATAAATGTGAACCTTTATCAGGAAAAGGACTTTGAGAAAAGGGCTAACCGTCAATTTTGTGCATTCAGCACTTTTTAGAGAGAACTGAGGCGATGATGCTTCACAGGCTAACAGGAAGCAAACCAGGCACCAAAACAGGCTGTAAAAATCAGGTAAAAAGTAAAAAGCAAAGTAAAAGAGCAGGGAAGAGAGGACCCCTAACGAACAGGAGGAGGAGTGACCTGGCAGAAGACCCCTCCCACTGACAGAGCACTGAGCAGGCTGCAGTATTAAATATGTGTATTGCAAAACACCGAAAAAAATGGGCCCTTAGCCAGTGAAGACCTGGGACAGAAAAATCAATTAAGAGTGTTGAACCTTTTTTTTAAAGAGAACTGTGATGATGATGCTTCACAGAGGAACAGGAAGCGAACTGGGCCCTGAAACGGGCCACACGCCGAGACGGTGAAACAGCCGGGAAGAGGGGACCTCGAACGGAGGTGAGGAAGTGGACTGACCTGGTAGATCTTTGCGTCCCTCATCAGTTTCTCCACAGGATACTCGCTGTTGAAGCCATTCCCTCCAAAGATCTGCACGGCGTCACTTGCCACCTGATTGGCAATGTCGCCGGCGAAGGCCTTGGCGATGGAGGCGTAGTAGGTGTTTCTGCGGCCCTCGTCCACCTCCCAAGCGGAGCGCTGGTACGCCAAGCGAGCCAGCTCCACCTTCATCGCCATCTCCGCCAGCAGGAAGGCCACCGCCTGGTGCTGAGGACCCACAGGTGACCAGAGAGCAGCCCGTCAAAATTCAACACGACCTCCTCAAATAACATGCCTATCCCAGTGGACCCAGGGGCGACCAGAGAGCTGCCCGCTCAAAATTCTGCATAAACTTCCCTAGTGAGGTTGGCATTAGATTCCATCCACCAAAAGCAGGAGACTGAGGTAGATTTCTTAATAAATTATAACTCCTGACACACGATTACCAGAAATTTCACGGATCACCTCATGTTAAACAGATTGCAATCCCCTCACCCTAACTCTGTAGACTGAGGTTCTTTTTGTGGATGGAATCTATAGTCTACCAGAGAGATTCCCACCCGGTAGGACCCAGAAGAGACCACAGAACTGCCTGATCAAAATTCTGCGCAAACTGGCCCTGAGAAGGGTCTAGCTGCAGCCACAGTCGAGTGCCAACCATGCCCCGTACAGAACACGCCCCCTCACAAGAAACACCCCAACCCTAACCGCAACCCTTTTGTAAGGGGCATGTTTTGCAGGAAGCGGGGTTTGTAGGGGGCGTGGTTAGTAATTTACCCGCAGCTGAAGTTGGGCATTATTGCAGAAACATGCCTACCCCGGGGGACACAGAGGTGACCACAGAACTGCCCAATCAAATTTAACATAACTTCCCGCAAAAATGCACCAGTGGGGACATGTACTAGAAATGCAGCCTTGGGCTCTTGAACATAAAATACAACGGAACAATGTGATCCGATACGCAGATTTAATAACGGAAATAGACCTCAAAAATATGACATGGTGATATGACATTTTTTTCTGCTGCTCACAGATCACCAGAATAATGGCCTCCTGTGTTTTCCTCAAACTGACCAATTACAAGAGTTCCTCCCTTTCACCTCCCACACAGTCTCCATACAGCTTGGCTCAAACCCACAACCCGCAGCGCATCCACAGCTGATGCTCAAAATGGCAGCGCTGCTTTGTCCACCATCCACACTGCCGACTCCGCACATCCAAAAACTTCACCGCTCAGTTAACACTGTCGGCAAAATGCAGAGTGGAAACAGGACGTTTCTTTCAAAGAAATGAAGTTCATAGGATACATATAGGATGAGATCCTTCTTAAGAGTTCCCTTTGTAATGCCATTTCTTTTCTGACCAAAAAATGTCGATGTGAGAGTTTAAAAACACCATCGTAACAGCAGCAAGATAACCTGTCAAATCACAAATCTAAGGACTTAAACTTGAAAGGTTAACACTCCACCTCATGAAAACACACTAAAACAATCCCCCTTGTACCTCAGCGATGAGCCCGATCCCCCTGTACCTCAGCGATGAGCCCGATCCCCCTGTACCTCAGCGATGAGCCCGATCCCCCTGTACCTCAGCGATGAGCCCGATCCCCCTGTACCTCAGCGATGAGCCCGATCCCCCTGTACCTCAGCGATGAGCCCGATCCCCCTGTACCTCAGCGATGAGCCCGATCCCCCTTGTACCTCAGCGATGAGCCCGATCCCCCTTGTACCTCAGCGATGAGCCCGATCCCCCTTGTACCTCAGCGATGAGCCCGATCCCCCTGTACCTCAGCGATGAGCCCGAACCCCCTGTACCTCAGCAATGAGCCCGAACCCCTGTACCTCAGCAATGAGCCCGAACCCCCTGTACCTCAGCGATGAGCCCGATCCCCCTGTACCTCAGCGATGAGCCCGATCCCCCTGTACCTCAGCGATGAGCCCGATCCCCCTGTACCTCAGCGATGAGCCCGATCCCCCTGTACCTCAGCGATGAGCCCGAACCCCCTGTACCTCAGCGATGAGCCCGATCCCCCTGTACCTCAGCGATGAGCCCGATCCCCCTGTACCTCAGCGATGAGCCCGATCCCCCTGTACCCCAGCGATGAGCCCGATCCCCCTGTACCTCAGCGATGAGCCCGATCCCCCTGTACCTCAGCGATGAGCCCGATCCCCCTGTACCCCAGCGATGAGCCCGATCCCCCTGTACCTCAGCAATGAGCCCGATCCCCCTGTACCTCAGCGATGAGCCCGATCCCCCTGTACCTCAGCGATGAGCCCGATCCCCCTGTACCTCAGCGATGAGCCCGATCCCCCTGTACCTCAGCGATGAGCCCGATCCCCCTGTACCTCAGCGATGAGCCCGATCCCCCTGTACCTCAGCGATGAGCCCGATCCCCCTGTACCTCAGCGATGAGCCCGATCCCCCTGTACCTCAGCGATGAGCCCGATCCCCCTGTACCTCAGCGATGAGCCCGAACCCCCTGTACCTCAGCGATGAGCCCGAACCCCCTGTACCTCAGCGATGAGCCCGAACCCCCTGTACCTCAGCGATGAGCCCGAACCCCCTGTACCTCAGCGATGAGCCCGAACCCCCTGTACCTCAGCGATGAGCCCGAACCCCCTGTACCTCAGCGATGAGCCCGAACCCCCTGTACCTCAGCGATGAGCCCGAACCCCCTGTACCTCAGCGATGAGCCCGATCCCCCTGTACCTCAGCGATGAGCCCGATCCCCCTGTACCTCAGCGATGAGCCCGATCCCCCTGTACCTCAGCGATGAGCCCGAACCCCCTGTACCTCAGCGATGAGCCCGAACCCCCTGTACCTCAGCGATGAGCCCGAACCCCCTGTACCTCAGCGATGAGCCCGATCCCCCTGTACCTCAGCGATGAGCCCGATCCCCCTGTACCTCAGCGATGAGCCCAATCCCCCTGTACCTCAGCGATGAGCCCAATCCCCCTGTACCTCAGCGATGAGCCCGAACCCCCTGTACCTCAGCGATGAGCCAGGGCTGGGCAGTATGGCCTAAAATTTATATTGCGGTATATTTGGAAGCATAGATGGTAACGATATAATATTGCGATATATTCTTTGGAATATATTTCTACATAATCGTTTCTAGACAGCCTCCCACAGCAGGTAAGAATGCAGTTTACTGCTGCAATGTAACTATAAATTCACTCCTAAACAGTATAAAACAGCATTTTAAGAACATTTGTTGTGCAAAACCTAAAAAAACCTACCCTAAAACCTAAAAAAAATAAAAATAAAAAAAAAACCCCAAAACAAAACTTTTCAAATAACTCGAGTGTAACAGCCCTTTCTCCATAACAATGCAAAACAAATTTCAAAATGAAACATCACTGTCGCGCAAAAGATACTAGACACCACTTTTACCCAAAGCACAAAAATAAAGATGCAAATATTTTAAATTAATAAAATTAAAAGAAAAAGATTTCTTTTACACAAAGAAGTAAAGCAAAAAAAAAAAAAAAAAAAAACTAGGAGTCCACCTTTCTACTTCACACATACAGTTCACTGACCTATGTGCCTGCCTTATCAAAATACAAGTGCCTGTGGACTAACCAGCTTACAACCCAAGAAGTAACAGCTGGGGTCAAGACTGGCTTAACATCGTTTCAGTTTGGCGATTTAAAGCCATTCATCTCCATTGTTCAAGCTAAATATAACTTATCAAAAGTGATGTCGTCCACTGTCCCTCTCTGGTGATGGCAACTGTCATTGACACAGTGGTCAGGCATTTCCAGAGGAAGTTGTGGATAGAGACATGCACCTTGCTGTCAAGGACGCCCGTCCTAAGGTGGCGGCCAGACTTGCATATTTAAAACTTATTGGTTGACCAATGGCGGAACGGACCCTGTGACCGAAGCACTACAGTCTTGTCCAGTCGTTCAGTTCCACTGCTATCACAATATTCGCGCCATTGTTGATGGTTATGCATACTTGCGACTCTTCTTTAGGGGCGCTTCTACACTAGGCACGATTGTTCCCCCCCTCCCCCGCTGGTCAGCGTTCGCACTCGTAATGCCTATATCTAACCGTACCCGAGTACACTTGCAGATGTCAAAATTCCGATGCATCGCGTTGCAGTATGTACCTAGGTGATTTTAAATGTGGTACGATTTTAAAAGGAGGCACCAATATATTTTGGGAGGGTTTTATTATTGAGAAGGCGGGGTTTAGAATATTAACAATTAATAATAATAATAAAAATAATAATAATACCGCGCAATAGCAACCCAGTGTGTCATCAGTAACATGGATCACCACGAATAGCAGCACAAGAAATTAAACGCCAAATTTTCTTGCCTGGATGCTTGATGTTTTTACTCCCGAATCTTTCTCTGAGTCCCAAAACATCACGGTAAGCCGAAAGAGAGAAGAACTGATTACTTTCGATACTGGTGTAGGTTGAATACGGAATTCTTAGACCCTTGCGTCTTTGGCCGATTTGGCCGTCCACTGCCTCATACCATGAAAATCGATATTTCTCATTATTTGAGCTGCCAGGCTTTCACACCATGTTGATATATCACAGCCGCATTTTCTTCAGTTTGTCAAGGCACCGTTTCATTGCTCTGTGATAACCACGCGAATGTAACTATTCACAAATGATTCCATAAATCTCCAAGTTTTTTGCATGTAGTATGTAGTATGTTTCTGTCCTCCTACATTCCAAGAAAGCATCGAATTTCTTCGTTTGAATGGAGCGAACCTTTCGCCGCAGCGTTCGTTAGAACACAAGAGTCGTAACACATAACTGTAATCTTCTGTGCTTAAATACGGTTGCTTTCACAATTGGCATGCGTAGCTATGGATGAACCGTGCCCGAGCCCACTTCTTCCAACCTCATTTTGCAGATTGTTTTTTTGCTCATGACTGGACTACGTAAATCCAAACCAAGTACACACTATAGATGAGCCCACCCCTACGATGAGCCCAATACCCTTGTACCTCAGCGATGAGCCGTCCGAACGTCTTCCTCTCAAGAGCATACTTTGTGGCCTCGTCCAGGGCCCTCTGAGCCAGGCCAGTGGCCCCTGCTGCAACCTGCATAAGAACACTGTATAGTCAACACCTGTACAATAACACTGTACATTCAGCACCCGCACAACAATACTGTGCATTCAACATCAACAAAAAAATTTAACAAGTAGACCAAAGGGATCTAATAGCTGCGACCTGGCCTAGCATCCGTCACGTGGCCTAGTGTCCATGACTGGTGGGTTCTTGTACAAGTGTGACCTCGAAATTGGCAAATGATCTTGAAAATGAATAGGGAACCCTTCCTCTGTACCAAGAAGCTTGTTGTAAGATTTAATAGCCAAACTTGAGTTACGGTGCGAAAACTGAAATCGGGGCAAAAGCGACACTTTTTTGACCGGTGTGACCTTGGGATTCAACAGATGACCTTGAAGATCAATAGGGAACCCCTCCTCTATACCAAGAAGCTTGTTATAAGATTTCATAGCCATTCATTGAATTAAACTGGAGTTACGGTGCGAAAACCATCAAATCGGGAAAAATTGACACTTTTTTTACCTGTGTGACCTTGGGATTTGACGGATGACCTTGAAAAACAATAGGGAACACCTCCTCTATGCCTAGAAGCTATTTCCAAAATTTCATAGCGATCCATGAATTCTAACTGGAGTTACAGTGCGAAAACCCGCAAACAAGGTCATGACCTCTGAACTTGACCTTTGATCTCGACCTTGTGCATGGACATCACTTTGGTGAAGGTGAATAACTCCTGAAAATTTAATGATGATACGACGACAGGAACATGGTCAAAAAAGTGTCACAGACGGACGGGCGGACAGATAGACTGACAGACAGAAGCGTTCTTAGAGCTGCTTGGTCGCAGCTAAAAACTACAATCAGCACCTGCACAACAATACCAACACTGTTCATTCAACACCAACACAACAATAATTAACCCCTTTCTGCAGATGTAGACGCCCGCATCTATAGACCTGCAAATTGGAAGCACGCTGTTACTGTGCTCGATCAATAAATGGCACCCCCGGATCAGTTATTGAATATTCACAAGCAAGCAGACCTCGAACGCGGTTCTGAATATGGGGAAGTTCACTCCACGCCCTGTTTTTCAAGAGCTGCATGAATTTAACTCCTCAGCTAAGCCTGATGTGCAAACTGGTCAGTATCCTTGCCTATAGTATCGATCCAGCAGTTTAAAAAAACGATATCTTGACACAGAAAAAATCGTTATCCTCTGTAGCAACCAGCTAAGCCACAGTGAGCCAACAGTATTCCAAGTAATGGTTCAGAAAAATCAGTTTTCTGAGGCAAAAAAATCGACATGGTATTGATTCTCTCACATTCTACTGTTAATTACAGTTGTCACATACAAAAAAATTCGTTGTTCCCTACCGTGGATTTACGCGCAGTTCCATTCATTGACAAATCCAGCGCTTCATTATATCCATCCGAGTACTGGCGTTGATAGCCAATCACTCAATCATACGCTCAAGCTCTTCTGCGTAATTGTATAGTTACCCTTCATGCTCTCGTGAAGCTACCCTGGTAAAAATTTATTGATTGGCTCGTTTCTTATCCAATTCCCGAGTGTTTAAACATTTTAGAGCAAGTGAAACACATTGATTGGACAAACAGAGAGCATACAAACCTATGCGTATCAGCAGGCTCGGTTGTATCCTGTCTACGTTATGCACATTACGCGGTTAAAATAGACGCGATTTATAGAAAACACGTTCGCAAAACTGGCCTTGAAGTGTTCAGTTACATTTAGGGGATTTAAATGAGATAAGGATATGGTCAATTGGAATTATTTCGAATGAAACAGGACCGGAGGGTTCCTACTATTGGATCGGTCTCTGGAGAAGGGATTCATGAGAAAGGTGAGGCTGCTACTTTGTTATTTTTTTGTTGTTGTTGTTGTTTTGTTTTTGGAATGTATACGTACTCTACAAAGTCGAATGTCGAGGTTTTTTTCCTGTGAAAAACGCGAACTGCCCGTGCATTTGGGTGGACCCCCTGGTACGTTCATTGCACGTTTCTTTTGAATCCAGGGAGGCAATGGATTGTTCCCTGAAAGT
Organism: Gymnothorax reevesii; assembly: GCA_029721435.1. Classification (NCBI taxonomy): domain Eukaryota; kingdom Metazoa; phylum Chordata; class Actinopteri; order Anguilliformes; family Muraenidae; genus Gymnothorax; species Gymnothorax reevesii. Next base: position 5,049,155 of record CM056576.1, read on the forward strand.
GGAGTGTCTGTTCTATTAAAATAAGGTATATTTCAGAATTCAGATATTACTGAGTTAGTGAGTTGCACTTGTTCCTTATAAGTGTTGAAATGAGTTTGTAAGCTTAGAAGAGGGGACTGGTAGCTTCCATTACAGGGTGAATGTTCTAACCGTTTAATAAGAAGTTTATTTAATGCGTGTTTGTGCTGGCACTTTAAAGTAAAATGGGCAAAACTCTAAACTTTATTATGGAGAAAAGGCATATTTTGTCTTTGGAGAGGTTGCTGGTGACCATTGATATTTAACTGCACTGAGATTGATAAATTCATACAAAACTCAACCAGAAAATCATTTGTTCATATTAAATTTCATGCCTTAAAACTTTATTTGTGTTATATACATGATTTTTTTATGATTTGACAGGACTTCATTTTGAGACTTTGGGGAGACACTTGGATAGGTGTATAATTTGGCTAAAAGCATGTAGCTAATCTAGAATGTAATGTTGAAGATGAATTGTACTTGTGGTCAAGGAGTTTATGATCCCAGAAATGTATAGTTTTCAGCCCCAGCAGTTTTTCAATCCTCAGAATTATTTTTTTTGCAATTTCAATGGTGAATTCTCATGAAGATTTTTTATGTTTGCAGCTCATTTTCTCTACCATAATCATGAAAATTAACTGAAATACTATGTAATTCTAAATGCTGTAAGTGTCTTTTCAGAATTGAGCCACATTTTTCCTCTTTATGAAGCTTAAATCTTGAATTATACAGCATTAAAGTGGGTAACCCAAAAATAGCCAAATTTGGCTTCTGCACAAAGGGGTTAAACTACATTTGACACCGAACAAACAAAAACAAAAATGTATATATAACATCTACACAATAAAAACTACCTTCAACACCTACAAAACAGCAAAATATACATTCACCACCTACACAACACGACACAACTGTACATTGAACACATCTTCACAGCACCTGCGAACTGGAGCAGATTGAACCAACAGCTGAAACTCACCGGCGGCCTGGTCTTATCGAAGGCGCCCATGGCAATCTTGAAACCCGCGCCCTCGCCGATAAGAACGTTCTCCTTTGGGATCCTCACGTCTTCGAACGTGATCCCCCGGGTATCGGAGCACCTCTGACCCATGTTCATCTCCTGAGCACCAAACAGACATCAGAGAACAGAAACAGCCCAACTTTTCTGCCCAACCTGACCTTGTAACATCCACCCCAATTCAATGCACCGGATCTCTAGATTTGGATGGTTGGTTAGCAGTATCAGGTTTGTAGCTACAACCCCAATTCTGAAAATAGTTGGGACGAAGTGTAAATTGTGAATAAAATCAAAATGCAATGATTTTCAGGTCTCATGAGCAAATATGTCATTTATATTCATTCACAATAGAACACAGATAACATTTCAAATGTTGAAACTGAAACATTTTACATTTTTCTCCAGAAAATGATTGTTAAAAACTTTCTGGCTGCAACAGGTCTCAAGAAAGTTAGGACAGGGGCCTGTTTACCGTGGTGGAGCATCCCCTCTTCTTTGAAATGAGCTCATCTTGTGGATAAAATTGTAACATTTCTCAGTTTCAACATTTGCTGAGTTATCTCTGTTATCTACTATTATTATCTAGTAGTTATCTACTAAGAATAAAATACTGGCTGGTGTGATTTGAAAGTCATTGCGTTTTGATTTTATTCACAATTTACACTTTGTCCCAACTAATTCGGAATTGAGGTTGTATATTCCTGGAAGGAAAACCTGCTCCCACACCAGCCCTTTCTGGTGAAACCAGGAGGACTGAAGTAGTTTTGGGGAGGTAGCGCCCTCGCACCTTCCTGCCCGGCTGGACTCCCGGGGTATCCGCGTCCACGATGAAGCCGGTGAAGGCCTTGCTGGCTGGACATTTTGGGTCCGGGACGGTTCGGGCCAGGAGAAAGTACCTGCAGCAACACACATCAGGCCGGACTCATGCAACCACTTAGGCAACAAGTGCTGATCTAGGATCAGCTTTCTGCGGCCAATAGACTAACCACATCAATAATAAGCCAACAGCCTGAACTGATCCCACATCAGTGCTCAGGCTCAGGGGTGACCAACTCTGGCCCTGGAAAGTTTAAGTGTCTCTGGGAAATGCTTTTGCTTGGCAGTAAATTGACCACAGAGCAATGAGAGCAGCCGATAAACCATGTGATGAGGCAGGTGTGTTAACTTTATAGGGTCTAATGCAGTTAGATAAACCTGTTTTCTTGGGTCTAAAGCAGTTGATGAACACAGAACAAGCACAAGCTGCAGCTCACAGGAATGTCTCCGCAGCCTTTAATCTACAAGGCCTCTGTGTCGACTGCAGTACTTCCTGTGCTGTGCAAGTCGGCGGCAGCCATTTTACCAGTTGGCCTTCCCTCCGTTGGTGATCCACATCTTCTGCCCGTTTATCACGTACTCGTCACCCTTCTTCTCCGCTCGCGTTTTAATCCCGGCGACGTCGGACCCAGCTCCGGGCTCTGTCACGCAGTACGCCTGTCAATCACAGCATGTACTCAATTATGGAGAGATTTTCCACGAGTCGGCAGTTACATCTACCAACAGTCAGGTATAGTCTATGATGCTTTTCTGACAGTTACCGTCTGAAACATACGTCAGGCGTTGCAGGATGATGATGGTGGTCTACAACCAATCACAGTCCAAACTAGAATGTGCTTTTACTCGTAAAAACGGATGTTCCCCCAGTTCCTCTTCCCTGCCTAACCCATCGGAGGGACGGACAGGCAGACAGACAGACAGGCACAAACCACAAGGCACCACTGCAGGACCAAAGTAGTAAGTATGCCGAGTTTCGTTTAGATCATGCAAATGGTTGTGCAGTTTCGCTCCGGAAACTAAGTGGGAACGCTGAAGCGAATATGAACTGAGCCTAAAAAAATATCCCTACCCTCTCCTCTGGGGGGAGACAATTCTCCAACTCGTCCGAAAACCTTTCACTTTACCCATGTTTTCTCTTTGTACATTTCCTGCAGAGGGAACCCATTTACATCTGCGAGATTCGGATAAGAAGAAAAATGGGGCCATCAGGCATAAGGCCAAACCACTCATGTCTCTGAATGTACAAATGCTGCTTCCTGCTGCATCTTAAACACAGCTGCAGCCATTGTGTTCTGGAATTTCAGCTCCTCTTCCCAGAATAACCTTTTCTTTCCTACAAACGAGTGACTCTAGCAGAGAGGAGTTCCTTCAATGTGGCAACGCTGAAGTAACTTGACCCAGCTGCAACAGAATGGTGTGTGTTTCAGGCTAAACGTCATGAAACAAGGAAACTCACACACATCAGTGGCTCCTCAATCATTCGCCCCAAGTACTTTTTCTTTTGTGCTTCGTTGCCAGCAATGATGACTGGCATTTGCTGCAAATAAAAAAAAAAAAGAAAAAGAAAAAAGAAAAATTAAATGAAAACACAAACAAAAAACCAAAGCCACCATGTCAGATCTGAGCCAATATTATCCTAAGCATTGACAATCCATAACCTCACCATTATCTGCTTCGCCGAACATGGACATAACAGTTGGATTTACGGTTAATGTGCATGTTAAGTCAGTGGTTATGCCCTCTTGGCAACAAATGGGATAATCTTTCACCTGAATTTAACCAGATTACAGCCAACCGGCTACTTTTCGAATTGGCTAATGCTTAGAAGAGTCCCTTTAGGAGCAGAGAATCCCCATAGAAAGGTTTCCCTTAATATGAGAAGTGAAGTACAAGTTCTTACACCCAGAGAGTTAGCCTCAATAGCGGTCTGAACTCCGGTGCAGCCGTACGCCAGCTCTTCAGTGATGAGACAGGCGTCAAATATGCCCAGGCCCATTCCACCTGCAACCAGGCAAAACGAAACGTCAGCACCCCAGCCGATGATCCACGAGCTCGACTCCAGCTAGCAAAGATGGCCGCCGAGACGGGCACGTACCGCAGTCCTCGGGAATATGGCTGTTCATCAGACCCAGCTCCCAGGCCTTCTTGATGATGGGGAACGGAAACTAAGGAGAGAAAGCCAATGAAAACAAGCAAATACAATCCACAACCATCCTTAACTGAGGAGGTAAAATTCCCTTGGAATCCCACTGTGAGGAGGACATTTTGTTTAAAAGAACATCATCACGGCCGAGCATGCTTTGCGTTAAGATCCTGCTCAAATCAAATTTAAAATGGGCGAATATTTCCAAAAAGTCAATAAAGTTAATTAATCTGAACACGAGATATCTTGTCTTTGTAAAGTACTCAATTGAATATAGGCTGAAAAGGATTTTCAAATCAGTGTTCAGTTTTTATTCACGTTTTACACAACGTCCCATCTACATTGGAATTGGGGTTTCTAATTTGTTTCGGAGAGAACAGCATTGGGATGGCCATGAAGAACTGCAGTATAAACGAGTCATTTCCACCAATAACAAACTCAAAAATATTGGCAAATTGTTTTGGGCTTACGCAGCACTGCTGCGCATGCGTCAGTTTCATGACAGTGTTCCTTTAAGTCAAAGGTTAGATCCTTTTTTTCCCCCTGGCTTTTCACAGGTGTATAAGTGCTCCCGGTTCAGAGTGCACATGGACATGCTCAATGAAGGAACACGCCGCTCATCGCTTCCTCTCTTCACTCTGCCGAAGCCAACAGCCAATCCGTGTGGGCATTCACACAGCAGTACGAGCAGATCTGGAAACTGTCCCAGTTTGGAACAGCCCAACTCCTTACACATGGAAGCATGAAACTGTCTTCTTAGCTCGGCCAAGGAGGTTATGGTTTTGCTTCCGTCTGTTTATTTTTTTGTCCGTCTGTTAGCAAGATATCTCAAAAACGGTGGAATAGATTTTAGCCGAACTTCGCAAGATGTTAAAGCAGCACAAGAGGAACAAGTGATTAAATTTAGGCGTATCTAGGCCAAAGTACAGCTGAGATATAGGCGAGAGTTCAAATCCAGCTATGCTAGAGGTGGTACAGCCTCTCGCGAGTCCAGCTCTAGTTTAAACGGTAAATTAACATTATAAATCATGATCTTATGCCGGATGCACTATAACACACCCTCTGGTCAAAAACACCTGCCCCAACACACCAGCCTTTCCTTCCAGCTGTCACCGCTATTCAAATGAAAAAACAAACCACTGAAAACGTCTCAGAATCGCACTGCAGGACAAGCGAGACTCACCTCGCCGGATCGGTCATAGGCCGCGGCCGCGGGAACGATCTCTTCTCGAGCAAACTTCCTGGCCAGCTGCTGGAACTCCTTCTGCTGCTCTGTAAGCTCTTTAAAAACAAAAGGAGGGTCAGTAAACGGTGATTTCATGCCACAAGCGACCAGAGGCTTCTACAGTCGATCAGGGGCTCCAGTTTGGCGGCCTGCTCCGAAAGACCCAGGCAGTAAGCTCCGAGAAGCCAAAGAGGAAGTTCAGTGCGTGACCATCATGATACATGCTGCAAAAATTGTGCATAATAAAGAGGCCATCAAGCCATGCAGTGAAGCAGCGTTATTAGTACCGAGTCCCAGTAATTACCACCGTCTCCTACATGCAAGAAACAGCAACCGAATCAAATGGGCTACATTTTAGAATTAAAGGAGGACTATACTGACCTACACGTTTGGACTTAATCTTATAGTATTTAACTTCAACATAATATCCACGGTCGATTTATTCTCCACACATACCCCTTGTTCTTTTAAATGACCATTAATTAGCCGGAATTGGTGTTTCCAGGAGGCCGCCATTAACGCCACGCTTGGCATGAGAAGTTGCGAGATCATAACGTCACTGTGGATGCCACATGCATTCGTGCATGATGCATGTGATGTCAAAATGTCTGAATACATGGATATCTAAATAAATGAGACTACCAACCAATTAAAAATTGTTCATTGAGCGAATCAACTCAATTTGATTGCAAATTGAACCAAGTAAATGGGAAAGGGGTGAAAGCAATTGTCGAGTAGAGGATGATGATTTTGAAGACCTTAACTTAGCTTAGTTCAGCACAGTTTGCCTGAATGTGTTTGCTTGATATTTACATTTGTCCATTGTATGCAAATCTTGTTCAATTATTAAATAAAAAATGTTTCAAATTTGGGACACAGATTTGCCTGAACGGGCTGGCCCAGTCTTCGGTGTGTTTGTCCATTGCTTGCAATGCGAAAATAATTCCTCTCACATTCACGTTTGATGCGCTTCACGCGATGTTTTCTTCTTTGCGTATATTTTTAAATACTTAAAATCATGTTAAGATGGTACTGGTTTTTATTTTTAAAGACATCTTTTTTAATAATACCTGAAAGTTTTCCGACGAAAGGTGGAATTCAGAGGTCTGCCATTTATTCAGATTACTGACATTTTTTCAATCTAAAACGGTAGTCTGGTTCAGTTTGTCTGCTCCTCATTGTCTCTTCTAAAACATTATTGGCTTAATTTTGGTTTTGATTGGTCAGCTGGCTGAATAAATGGCTTGATTACAAGTTAGGCAAAGTGCACGGGAATTGATTTAAGGTGAGCGAATTATGCCAAGGTGAGGGCAGCTGTCCAGCCTCGCTGGTAATTAGCAGACTTCAAATCGCACTTTTCTCTCCGCTGATGTTAGTTCACCTCTAAATTAAAGTTGTGTCGGACAGAAAAAGGTAATAATTAAGCTAGTCCGCCTGCCCCATAGAGGAAGCGGGAAAATCTCGGTTATTCAACAATCTCAATGCAGGACCGCAGGACAATGGAAATTCATGGCGATGACAGCCGCACTGACGTCACGAGTGGGGGTGCCCCAAGTGGATCGAGGGTGAATTTTCGTCTGCTGTGGCGAAAATGGCACGGTTCACTAGTTTTCTAAAATCATAAAAAATTAAAGAAATCGCTAAATAAAGTAAAACAAAGTCGTAGGAGCTTTTTTCGTGATATATTGAAATAATAACACCCACCTTTCCCAGCTATGATAGTCCTCCTTTAAAGTTAGTCCACAGTAACAGTCAGACACGCATTCCCAGCAAAATTTAATTCTACACCTGCGGTCATCCTGCTCCAAAGAGAAATAAGGTTATTTCAATGAAGCTCCAATTAAAGTTCACTCAGGAAGACCCTTGTTTCGCATGCTGTGGCCAGTGGTTTATTTTTCATTTGGTCTGCTTTTACTGCGCTCACTTTCAAACTGTAACTAACTTTCTCCTCCATTTTGTCAGACAGGAACAAAACCTTTGTAAGAACAAAAGCAGAGATGCACCAACACTGACTAAAATAGCTCAGTCAGGTACTGGTGACAACAGGCCGATCAGGTATCTGACACCATTATTTTAACAAACAACAATTTATAATATTTATCTCTGAGGTGACACTTTGTTTCACAAAGGCATGAAAGTAATGTTTGAGTCAGGCCTGTTGTTGCCTCACATGATCCCGGCCTCTTCCACATGGTGAGGCATACGGCTCAGTACTGAAACACCCGTATCGGATCGGTACTCTGAATGGGCATCAGCCGGTACCCAAAGCCCAGGTGATGGGGTGAGGACTGAAAAAGTAGCTGAGGTGCATCACCAAAATAAAGTTCAGGATCAGTTCCTGAGACGGCGACACGTCTGGATCTGCTCCACCTCTGGTTTTTCGACGAGCCACATCGCCGCTGTGGTAAACCACAAAGTAAACCACAGCTCAGCTTGCGAGAGTCTCCATGTGGCTCAGATCGCGCCGCTGAGCGTTTATACGCCTTCTGCTACCTGGTGAAGCAGATCTCGTCGGAATCGAATGACTTCAGCCGCCTTGAAGCCGCCGGCTATTTTTTGTGTGAAAGCCTAAAAAGCCTCAGGGCTCTGGAACAGGACAATTCTTAGCGCTCTTATCGCGGAACAGGATATCAGTGCCTCCAATGTCCCAGACATCTGCAGGGATCACAGCCCCAAGGCCGTGTCCCAATACGCAAAACAAAACCTGTTCCTCAAGCACTTATCTCCCTCTCACATCCAAAACAATGAGGGACACAAGAGGTGTAAGGGAGAGGTTTTTCTAGGATTGGGATACACCAGGTGCCTCCATTAGTTTGAAGATCTGTAAGGGAACAGAATCTCAGTGCTCCCAAAGTATCCGAGCTTCAGAGGGAATCAGGATACCTGTTCTTCCTAAGTCTCGGAGGCTTGGATGAAGAACAGGATATCTGTGCTTCCAAAGTCTCCGAGGCCTGGATGGGGAAGAGGATATCAGCGCTTCCAAAATCTCAGAGGCTACGATGAGAAACAGGAAAGCAGTGCTACTAAAGTCTTTGAGGTTTGAATGATAGGGAACAGGATGTCAGTGCTTCAGAAGTCTGCGAGCTCAGACAGGGAACAGAATGTGCGTGCCTCTAAACTCTCGCTGCTCTGGTAAGGGACATGATGTCAGTGCCTCCTCAGTTTCTGAGCTCGAATAGGGAACAGAATGTCAGTCCTTCTAAATTCACTCAGCTCTGTTAGGGAGCAGGATGTTAGCGCCTTAAACGTCTTTTAGGTGTGAAAGGAGCAGGATGTCAGTCCCTGCAGTGACTCTATAGGCCCGTGAGACAGTGCAGAGCGCTGTTCCCATGGCGTTACTCACCGAAGTTGAAGCCTCCAAGAGAGGTTCTCGCAGTGCTGGGCGCCACCTTCGTACTGGTTCCCTGAAACCGCAGCCCAGTCCGAGCGCCGGCCTTTATAACCTACAGCAATGGGGGGGGGCAACAGGATGACTGCATCCCATAATAACATGAACTTTCCACTCATTCAGTACACCTGCCAGTTGAGTGATTCTGCCTTGTGATACAGATCTCCATTGCTTATGTTCAGAGTATGTAGTTTTTAGATTAGAATCCTGCAATTCTCGTTGGTCTAGTCCAGTGGTTCTCAACATTGGTCCAGGGGCACCACTGAGTATTCTGTTCCAACCATAACTGCAATCAAAGCACTCAAACAAACAATCTGTTAATATTTTGTCTAAATTTGGTGTATTTCATGTTCAGCATATATTTCCTCTCTTCAGCCCCAGTTTTACAGAGATATTCATGAAAGCCAAGAAGAAAAGACTGTTGAACGTGTTTTTTTCACATTGAAACCAATTCAGGTAAAATTTTCAAAAACAGATCGGAGAAAAACAGTGAGCTCCAAATGACGTCGCTGAGCACAAGGATTCAACGTTCCTTATTAAACGTTCTTTGCTTAAAATTGATCACACAAAACACATGACATCAAACAAGTTTGACTGCAACTTTGTGAAATAAATCGTTAATTCTAGTGTGGAAATTACTTTTCACCAATTAGGAGCCGCCGAATTCTTCTACTTGATAAATGAATCTTTCCCCCCCTAGGTGTAACATTATAACACAATGTTGATATGATGGTAACAATTTTCATGATAGGCATAGATATTTCTGTCGTTTTGTGGCTTAAGAGGATAAATAGCTGCGCTAATCATGAAAGTAACCAAACTTAGACTAATTAACAGCTTGTTAAAATCCTATGACTAACCACTGGTCCACAGTTCGAGATTAATCATTGACAATAACACCGGGAAGGGCACCTTACATAAGTGAATACTTCTGTTTACAATCAAGTTGGCGATGACAACACACGAAAAATGCTCAACGTAAATCATTGAAAATAATAAAAAGTCAGACCCATGTAAATCGCACAACATCACATGGATCAACAAGCAGCCTGATTCACGTCAGCCAGCTGCCACATTGGGAAATAAATACAGCTGCGTGACGCACAGCGGTCATTACAAGCGGCGCCCGAATAATTCACTTGCAAGTAACGTTAGTTGTACAACTGCGTAGACGAAAAAGCTCCAAGTTAAGCTGCTTTCACACCGGACGCGAAACACTTTTTTTTGCGCGACAGATTACACTCAAAGTCGACGCGAAACGCGTGTATTCGCGTCTTTGCGTTGACTTCGAATGTAACCCGTCGTGCGAAAAATTCGTTTCGCGTCCAGTGTGAAAGCGGCTTCACTGCATAGCTAACGTTAGCTGTATCGGGAAAGGCCTTGCGGAGGCGGCATTTTACCCGCTCACAGCTCGTCTGCGGTCCTGCTGACATACAATTTAACGGCACGGCTTCGCACTACAATAACAGCATTCGCAAATCCTTGCAGTTTTACCTTGCTTAAAAACATCTTTCTTCTTCCAAAACAAGCCCGGCGCACCTCGCTAGGTCCTCAAGTGCCCGGATAACCTATGCTGTGGAAGAACGCTATTTTGTCTGACCAATTGCTGTACTCCATTGTCTCACGTGATTCACGTCACGTTTTCCCTTTGCCCTACTTCTGAAGTTGACGGATGTCGGCTTGCTACCATCTGCATTGTTTGGCGCTGAATGCGCACTGCATGTGGATCAATCTGCACTGATCCACACTTATAATTTTCATGCCTCTGACCACTGTGCGTGATATACGTATCGTCATGGCCACAAGCTGTTGATCCCCATAAATATAGTTGTTACCTGAACTCTTCTGATAAATGAATCACAATGCGTCCTATTTATGAACAAAGACGATCAAATTCTAGTCCCTGACTCATCCATGGCTGACTGGATTAGTGTTTTAGTGATTAATCATGCAGTTGTTATTTGGAAATTGATAGCAGTATATTGCAGCTAATAATATATTCGTTGATGAAGTCATTTGGTAAACATGCAGCCTACCGTTTGTTTTTGACTGAAAAATGGATTAAGACATATTTTCATCTTCTCAGAAGAAATTGCATGCAATAAAAAGATATTTTTGCCAAATGTGGTGATCAAACTGCTATCCTGTCACTCCACTCTGTCAAGACTGATGCAGCACAGACTAGGGTCCTCCGTCCATGACAAACCTCAGCGAGTATCCTGTATTTGAATAGTAACATACAGTGTAGGTTGCATTTATGAAACTGCACTTTCCATTAGACAGGACTTGACTTTATTTTCTTCTTAAACAGAACCCATGGAATTTATTTAGAGTAATTGGAGCCAATAAATGCATCATACCTGCTATTTTCTCTTATTACCCCGTACCGCCCAAAGGGGGAGGGCAAGGGGTATTGTTTTTGGTACGGTTAGTTTGTCTGATTGTTTGTTGGTTAACACTTTAGCAGCAACACTAATGGCCAGATTCACTCCAAATTGGGTTTAGGGATTCCCACTGGCCCAGAATAGATGCCCATTGAATTTGGGAAAAGTAGGTGAAAGTATGTGCGAGGGGTGGAGTTTGTTGTGCCTGGCACCACCTGTTTTGTCTTTGTTGTCAGAAATTCTGACCCCCTGCCATGACTACGAGGCATTTCCCTGGAAGGAAACACTAACGTTCACTTCTTGGACCACTGCAATATACTATTTCAAACTCAAACATAAAAAATGCAGAATCTACTGTAATGTGAATAGAAGCCACTAGATGGCAGTATTGACATTTTCTTTTGTTAAGCCCAGACTGGAGCTGGGTTTGGACATGTCCTGGGCATGTCTGAGATGGAAAGTCCCAGAGAATTAAAAAAAGGTCTAAAAGGTGGGAGGGGTCTGCAAAAGAGTATATAAAGAGGGAAATTGAGAGAGTAAAGTAGTAGGAGAAATTGCAAGGAGAAGGATACATTTGACCAGACCTGTGAAGTTTATGTTTTATGGATTTTTGCCTGTGTTGGAGCATTTCCCTGTCAGGACATCACCAAGCAACCCAACCAAAAGTGACTGTAAATATTTTTTTTCCTGTATATAATCAATCTTGGTCAGTAGAGTAGATTAGTTAAAAGTCTTTGTTTAATTAAATGTGTTTAAGTTTCAAAATTGTGTCTGTCATCCCTTGCTGTCGTAAATGTAATAACAAATTGGGGCCATAACAAATTGGGGGCTCGTCGAGATAGACTATTGTGTCAGTCATTTATTGAAAATATATATATTGACAGATCAACAGCAATGGATGATTTCCTAGCATCACCAATCGTTGAGGTTTTGAAGTCTTTTAAATAGACAGAATTGCTAGAAATATGCAGACAGTTAGAGCTGACAGAGGTAAAACCAGCCATGCGAAAAGCAAGACTGGCTCGAGAGATTGTTGAATATTACATTGATAAAAATGTGTTTGCACCAGGAGATCTGGAACAGTTTCCAGTGGAAAATCCAAATATAGAAATGGAACTTAAATTAAAAATGCTAGAGATTGAAAGGGAGGAAAAAGAAAAACAAAGGCAGTTTGAGTTAGAAAAATTAGCAAGAGTAGGAGAAATTGCAAGGAGAAGGACACATTTGACCAGACCAGTCACTCTTTTCAAGACCTGTGAAGCTTTTTGTGGATTTTTACCTGTGTTGGAGCATCTTCCTCACTTGGAACATCATCAAGCAACCCACCAAAGGGACCGTAAATATTATTTTTCTTGTACACTCTCAAAAGAGATGTGTTGAAAAAAACACAACATGTGTTAATTTTTAACACACCTGTGTGTCTAGTTAAACACAACACATTTTGTGTGGTTTTCAACACAATCAGTGTTGGTTTTTTTTTTTTTTTTTTTTTTAACTTATTTTGTGTTGAAATCAACACATAATGTGTTTATACGTGGTAACACATTTTTTTGTGTTATTTTTCAACACATTCATTCTAAGAGTGATATATCAATCTTGGTCAGTAGAGTAGATAGTAGATTAGTAAAAAGTCTTTGTTTAATGAAATGTGTTTAAGTTTTAAAATTGTGTCTGTCATCCCTTGCTTTCGTAAATGTCATAACAAATTGGGGCCATAACACTACCATCACACACACATACACTTTGACACAATTAGCTTTTTCCATTTTAATGAAATAAAATTTTTATGGGTAACACTTTAAATGAAAATAGAAAACACCCAATTTTATTCTGTGACTTGACCAAGTAGGCCAATACCTTAATGTATAAGAGCTTTGTGAAGTTTGATCCCTTTCGTGTTCTACATTATATTATATTACATTACATTTAACAGATGCTTTTACACAAGTAAGTGCATAAAATTAGGTCAATAATGCTGTAACGCCACAGACCAGAAAAGCTACAATCCGTCTACCGCAGCATTTCCCAAACCTCTCTTGGCATACCTCTTGTCCTGCATCCTTTACAGTACCCTCCATAATTATGGGCACCCCTGGTTAAGATGTGTTCTTTAGCTTAGCTTCTAATAAATTCAGTTTTTCTAAATAATATAGAACCACAATGAAAAAAGAGGAAAATCCAACCTTTAAATCAAGTGCATTTATTCAGTGGGTAAAAAAACCCACATTAAGAAATAATTCTATGACATCAAATCATGTGTGCCACAATAATTAGCACCCCTGATTTTAATATTTTGTACAACCCCCTTTTGCCAACAAAACAGCACCTAATCTTCTCTTATAATGTTTCACAAGATGAGAGAATACAGAAAGAGGGATCTTCGACCATTCCTCTTTGCACAATCTCTCTAAATCATCCAGCGACCTGGGTCCTCTCCTCTGCACTCTCCTCTTCAGCTCACTCCACAGGTTTTCGGTGGGGTTGAGGTCTGTGGACAGAGATGGCCATGGGAGGAGCTTGATTCTGTGTCTGGTGAACCATTTCTGTGTAGATTTGGCCACATGTTTAGGGTCATTATCTTGCTGAAAGACCCAGCGATGACCCATCTTCAGCTTTCGGGCAGAGGCCAATAGATTTTGATTTAAAATATCCTGGTATTTCAAAGCGTTCATGATGCCATGCACCCTAACAAGGTTCCCAGTGCCGCTGGAAAAGAAACAGGCCCACAGCATCACTGATCCTCCCCCATACTTGACAGAAATACTTCAATTACATTTATTTCCTAGGAATTGTTAGGGGTGCCAATAATTGTGTAAGAGGTGATTTTATGAAAAATAATGATTTCTTAGTCAGGGATTTTTTTTCCCCTTAAAATTCACTTGAGTTGAAGGTTACATTTTTCAACAATTTTCAGTGTGAGAGTATGCTTCTGCAATAAAAATTGAATTTATTTTCAGGCTTTTAACGCATCTTAACTAGGGGTACCAATAATAATGGAGGGCGCTGTATATCTCTCCCTGCTGCAGCACAGCTGATTCAAATGATCAGGTCATATTTAACCCCAGAAGCTGATCGATAATCAGTGAATCATTTGAATCACTTGGGCTGGAGCAGGGAGAGATCTAAAGCATGCAGGACAAGGGGTACGCCAGGAGAGGTTTGGGAAACACCGGTCTAGCGCATTAGTAGCCTTAAGTAGAAACCCCGATTCCACTGAAGTTGGGACGTTGTATAAAATGTGAATAAAAACAGAGAACACCGTAACCCAAAAGTTCATGCACCACAGAACAAGTCAACTCAGATTGTGAATATTCAACGGAATGTGTTATTTCAAAAGCCCCTGCATCTTAACTACTGCCCTCAGCCTGTGGGACATAGAATGCACTAAGTTGTTTAGAACGGAAGCTCAAAGTTGCCCCCACTCCCACACAGCCCTCGCATTGAGCTGCTTCATGGTGGCCGGGGGTGGGCTGTGGAAGCCTCGACTGTTCAGGATACCTCAGCAGTTCTCAATTGGGTTGAGGTCCGGGGAGTTGGGTGGCCATTACTCTGTGCGCAAAAAACCAGTAAGCTGCTCTGAACACCACTGCTGAGTTGTACGAGCAGTATGTGCGGGGGCACCTTCTTGCACGAAAACCATTTCCGGACGCCTGTTGAACATCTTCCTAGCAGTGATGGGGCCCAATTTCCTTTTTTCAGGTGAATATGGGAAGCAGCACTGGCTGGAGAATGTTCTGGACATAATACTCAGCATTGATGGTGACGCCCTGGGGTACAACATACGACTCCGACAGCCCTGAAGATGACATCACCCCCCAGACCATGCAATGGGTGCTGAACTTGACTTGTTCAGAAGGTGGAACTTTCTTTCGATCGTCGGTGTAGATGCGGTTGTTTTGGCTGTAGGGAGTTGGAAATAAGTAGAGTGGGCACTCGTCAGAGCAAACCTAGTTTTCCCAGTGTCTTGGGGTGATTGTGTCAAACTTCTTTGTAAAGCCAGCCGCTTCTCCTTTTGCAGTTTGGTTAGGAATCCACTGTCTTCTGTATGCCCTCAGACCCATTGTCTCAGTCATAAAACGATGGCTGGTACTCTTAGAGACTGCTTCCCCAAGATTCTTCAGTCTTCGACTGAGTCTGCGGCAGGATTGGCGTCTCTTTCCCTTAGCCTTGGCCCTGGTCCTTGGCCCTGGAACTCAGGACTTGGGGGTGACCTGCACGGGGCTCGTCTTCAAGGGAGTCACAACTCTGGTGTCTCTGTCACCACTTCTTCACCCATCGTCTGCTTCTGCCGAGGTCCTGAGCTCCGCCCTGCAGGTTTTCCCTGCCCTGCGGAAGGCAAGGGCTTCAGCACGGACCTGAGGCTCTGAAAGAGCAGCCTTTCCAGGTTTTTGTTTGGCCATCGTGGCATCACTACCAAAAAGGTTCTCTCACTGACAGTTCTCTCTTGGTTCCTTCATCAACCAAGAAATTTTTCGCCTCTCGCAAGCAGATGAACTAACTAAACAACCTCACAACACCTGGCTGACCAGGTGCAACCCATTTTGGAGGCAGACATGTTGCCCATTGGGGTGCAGGAACTTTTGGGACACGGTGTACAATGATTTGCAAATCTTATAAACCCACATTTTATTCATGACAGAGTATAGACAACATATCAGATGTTAAAAGTGAGACATTTTACCATTTCATGAAAAATATTAGCTCATTTTGAATTTGATGGCAGCAACAATTCTCAAAAAAGTTGGGACAGGGCTGTGTTTACCATTGTATAACATCCCCTCTTCTTTCAACAACAGTCTATAAATGTCTGGGAAATGAGGACCAGTTGCTGGAGTTTTGGGAGAGAAATGTTGTCCCACTCTTGTCAGATGTAAGATTCCAGCCGCTCAACAGTCCTGGGTCTTCTTTGCAGGATTTTCCATTTTATGATGCGCCAAATATTTTTATTGGTGAAAAGTCGGGACTGCAGGCAGGCCATTTCAGCACCCGGACTGTTCTACTGTGAAGCCATGCTGTTGTGATGGATGTGATATGTGGTTTAGCATTGTCTTGCTGAAATATGCAAGACCTTCCCTAAAAGAGACGGTGTCTGGATGGGACAATATATTTTTGTAAAACCTCTATATGAGACAATCCAAGAAATGATGTCTTAGGGTCATTTTGACTTCAGAGAGCTATAGAAAAAAAATAATGCACCATTCTCCTGTTTCTAGTCTCATTTGAAAAAAAAAACATCCAGGGCATCAAAAGAAGGGCAAATTTGCATATGTCGGGCCATAATTTTGCGAGTTATTGAACCCCAAAGTTAAAAAATTGCCCAAAATTGCAATTTTTTCAGCCATTTCACCGCATTTCAAGCCATGTATTGTCAAGCCAAATAGTGCTAGACCACCATAAACTTATTTTTTCCTTAGTGGGGGGGGGTCATATCTAATATTTCCATGTGGTTTAGCCATTTCATGACCAACATTTTTTTACCTATATCTTTTAATTTAATTTTCAACTCGTTGAAACGTGAATTAATGCAACCATCAGCTAGCATACTAAGAAGGTAGTCCCACTGTTCATATTACATCCAGCCAAGAGGGTCCCTTTAAGGTTAATGTTCATAGAAATATATTTAACATACTTTTGTACATTGACCTAAGCCTGTGCCAGCTTGAAAAAACTATTTTTCAACACCGACATTTACCCATATATAAAGCAAACTACTGCTAATTTCTATACTTCCTACAATCCAAACCAAGTTATAGGGTATATGTAGCAACCCTAAATGTAAAATAATAAAGATAATTAATTCAGGTCGGCTCTATGGGGAGTTGCTCGGTGAGTGAAACATGAGCGATCATCTGGTGCCAAAAATGTCATGAGAAGAGGAAAGCGACTTCCTGTTAACCGGCAAAAGTAAACTACATCCGGGGTTCTTTGTAAACAACTCAGAGGATCTCAAGCTTCGATTGAGGCAAGCTTATGGCAGATTTTACAGCAAAATACAAGAGAAATTCTTTAAAAAGAAAGATAATTTGAATGAAATTCTTACCAAATATTGTTGAGGGGGTGTCTGGGTGTATGCAGATGCCTCAATTTGTACCGAAACTATGCATTTTGGGTTCTATGGGTTAAATAGATCAGCGAGTGAAATTTCCAAGCCAGTACAACCATTGGTTTGCGTGCATGGAGCCATTTGCCGTGCCTGGTGTGGGTTTGGGGAAAGTGATACGTGAGTGACAGGCCAGCCACCTCGCCGAAAATGGCCTCTGTGGCTTGAATTTCTGTATCCTTGGCTGTAAATCGATGTTGATTTTGTAGAATGAGGTGGCCCACGTGTGTTACTACCTTTTTAGGCCATGTTTAGGCATTTTGAGTCAACTCCCCACCCCAAAGAAGGGCGGAATGGCGAAATTTTGTCAGAATTGTCACTTTTTGGTCCCCAAACGGCCTAATTTCACTAGATTACATGCTTTTTCTGTCATGGTTTGGGAGCTGTGAGAGCTGTTTCTGGCTCTCGTCCGGGACGATATTGTTTTGCTCCCTATCGGATTCCTGGACCGGCTGGCATTGATTGGGGGTGTGGCCCGGACTCTATTTAAGCTCCTATTTCACCTCGCTCCCGTTGCTAGAGTGTCAGTTCTGCTTTGGCGGTTTAGCCGGTAAGGTTCTCTAGAGAGATTTTGTCAAGGACTTAGTTGCTTATCAGGAATTGTATCAGTGAGTGAGGTTCCTTGTTATATTCCTTACCACACCTAGTCTTAATCGTTTTAGTGTGTTCAACCTATCCTGGGTGGTATAATATTGCCACAGTGCAGGCCTAAAGGTATTTGGCTATGCCACATTACTCATGTTTCACGTACTACGATTATGGCCGCCACACACCTCTATAAGCACAGCCCAGGAAATTTCACTCATTAGTATACTAGATTGGCCTCTTCTCTAACATACTGATCAGAGGTAATGAACATTGTGCAGTACCTTCACTGCTTTTAGGTACATTTTCCCATCATCACTCGCGTTTCAATTTCAATTTTTTCATCAGAAAAGGCACCTCCACCCCATCCAGCCGATTCATATTTCACCAGAAGATGGTCCTACGGTACCCCTAACTTACACAACAGCCAGTATGTAGATACTGCATACTTTTTTTTATCAAAAATTTCTGGGGGCTGTATTTTGCGTCTTGACTGGATATTTGGTCATTAAAAGTCGTGGCTTGTGAACTGCCAACAGCAAAGGCTCAAACAATCCCTTAAAAAGAATGATTGGTCATGACCTGTTTTTCATCAGTCATTTAAATTACCATTACAGAAACTCTCAACATTATCAGGTGTGGCCAGTTTTCATTTATAACGCATACTTATCAACTCTCACGCATTTGGTGTTAGTTTAAGAGGCATATTTTCCTTCCGCTGTTGTAGTCAGTAAATATTCAATCAACGAGTATGTAGATTCTGGCGCGGAACTGAAGTCCTTGTGCACGGAGGAGTTGGAAACAATGGAATTGCATAAAGACATTTCAAATGATCTTATTTCATTTAAACAATCGCGAAACACATGCATTGCTTCCAACCACTGGGTAAAGCGTGTGAAGTCCGTAGTCGTAATCGCTCTGCGTTATAAATGAAAACTGACCACACTTGTTAATGTTAACAGCTGGCCCGTGCGAAATCAATGAACAAGATTTAAATGTTATTTTTCAAACGGATGGTAGAAACCCTTGATGGGCCATATATGTGTATTTATGCCCTTAATTTAATAGTAGAACATGTTTTGTGTTTGTAGGAGGGATATGGATACAATCCAATGATGTATCGTGGTGCTGAGGTGAACTTAAGGATATGTTGTCAGAGGTGAAACGTGAGTGATGAACGAGAGGTTTTCCGAGGGTCAATGCAGGGACTGACTGAGCTGTTTAAGTAATTTATGGCTGGCAAAGGGTAAGTGTTGTATAATATACACACTGTAGGCAACGTACAGTGATTTTGAAGAGTACATGATGAGTTTTGATGCAATGAGGGTAAAGTTAATAATGTGAGTCAATTTTTTCCAACTTTTACCTTTTGCACTATATATTCGATGACTCATAATTCTATAAATTTTCAACCCTGGTTTTTGATTTTTTTGTACAATTAAAGTAACATATTGTAGTAGTTTGTAAACAGAATTAGGTGTAGATATGACAATTATTTAATTGTACTTTTGATGTTGCATTTAATTTCATCACACGTGTTTCACATGTTTCGGAAGGTTTTACGGTGCGTGGACTAAAACTGACCTGTTCGCCTCATTATCTGCCCTTCCTAACAGTCCTATAGCTGTTAAAAAGGCAGGCTTTAATAACAGTTTTGTCATTAGCAACATCATAAGAATCTGGAAGCAGATAAAACATTACATCGAGGCTCCAACAACCTACTTGGACACCCCAATATGTGAAAATCATTCTTTTTTCCAGGTCTGACTGATAGTGTTTTTCTCCTCTGGAAGCAGAAAGGTTTTCGCAATATAGGTGATTTATACGATAACGGAATTTTTGCCTCATACCCACAGCTTATAGCTAAATATAATATTCCAAATCTGGCCTTTTTCGATACTTTCAAATTCATTATTATGTCAGGACGCATTTACCCACCTTTATTTTGAAATCCTGGTAAAAGATGAGACCCTTGAGGCAACAAATAAATTTGTAGGGGCAATTTTGTTTTTTTTACGGGATCTTGCACAATAATACTCGTTTGAGTACAGAGAGTATTAGGCAAGCATGTAAAGGATGCAGAATTGGAAGATGACGTGTGGGATGATTGTTTAAAAAGTATACATGATTGCTCTGTGAATGTCAGGCTTTGCCTAATACACTTTGACACTACATAGACTGTTATTCAAAAGAAAAACTGCACAGTTTCTTTCCTGATGTCTCACCCATCCGCAACAGATGCAAGTCTACGGCCGGTAACTTAATACACTCTTTTTGGTTATGCAGTAAATTGTATACACATTGGAAAGGTATCTTTCATTGCTTCTCTATGGCTTATGGGAAAAGCTGGGCGCCTGACCCACTTGTAGCCATTCATGGGGCAACTAACCTTTTGTCCTCAGCCAATAGATATGAGAAAAACGCTATCTTATTTGGAACTGTGATTGCAAAAAAGGTAATCCTCCAAGCATGGAGGTGGGATATTGCACCCACGTACGATGCATGGTTGAGAGGAATGGCAAATATGCTTAATTTGGAGAGACTGAGACTTTACAACAAAGACAGGGTAGACATGTTTAAAAAGATGCGGGACCCTGTACTGCATTTATTTCAACAAAATGATTCATGTGTCGACTGGCAGAAATACTTTGCAGTGTGTATCTTATTTTATTACTTAGAATAGTTTTTTTTTCTCTCATTTTATTATATACACTCAACAAAAATATAAACGCAACACTTTTGTTTTTGCTCCCATTTGTCATGACATGGACTCAAAGACCTAAAATTCATTCCAGATACACAATATTACCATTTCTCTCAAAAATTGTTCACAAATCTGTCTAAATGTGTGATAGTGAGCACTTTTGCTTTGCTGAGACAATCCATCCCACCTCACAGGTGTGCCACATCAAGATGCTCATCAGACACCATGATTAGTGCACAGGTGTACCTTAGACTGTCCACAATAAAAGGCCACCCTGAAATGTGCAGTTTTTGCTTTATTGGGGGTCTGGGGACTCAGAACCAGTCAGTATCTGGTGTGATCACCATTTGCCTCATGCAGTGCAACACATCTTATTCGCATAGAGTTTATCAGATTGTCAATTGTGGCCTGTGGAATGTTGGTCCACTCCTCTTCAATGGCTGTGCGAAGTTGCTGGATAGTAGTGGGAACTGGTACGCGCTGCCGTATACGCCGGTCAAGCACATCCCAAACATGATCAATGGGTGACATGTCCGGTGAGTATGCTGGCCATGCAAGAACTGGGACATTTTCAGCTTCCAAGAATTGTGTACAGATCCTTGCAACATGGCATTATCTTGCTGAAACATGAGGTGATGTTCATGGATGTATGGCACAACAATGGGCCTCAGGATCTCATCACGGTATCTCTGTGCATTCAAAATTCCATCAATAAAATGCACCTGTGTTCTTTGTCCATAACAGATGCCTGCCCATACCATAACCCCACCACCACCATGGGCCACTCAAACCACAACATTGACATCAGCAAAGCGCTCACCCATATGACGCCACACACGCTGTCTGCCATCTGCCCTGAACAATGTAAACCGAGATTCATCCGTGAAGAGAACACCTCTCCAACGTGCCAGACGCCATCGAATGTGAGCATTTGCCCACTCAAGTCTGTTACGGCGATGATCTGGAGTCAGGTTAAGACCCCAATGAGGACGACGAGCATGCAGTTGAGCTTCCCTGAGATGGTTTCTGACAGTTTGTGCAGAAAATCTTTGGTAATGCAAACCAATTGTTTCAGCAGCTGTCTGAGTAGCTGGTCTCAGACGATCTTGGAGGTGAACCTGCTGGATGTGGAGGTCCTGGGCTGGTGTGGTTACACGTGGTCTGCGGTTCTGAGGCCGGTTGGATGTACTGCCATATTCTCTGAAACGCCTTTGGTGACGGATTATGGTGGAGAAATGAACATTCAATGCCCGAGCAACAGATCTGGTTGACATTCCTGCTGTCAGCATGCCAATTGCACACTCCCTCAATGCTTGCGCCATCTGTGGCATTTTGCTGTGAGACAAAACTGCACATTTCAGGGTGGCCTTTTATTGTGGGCAGTATAAGGTACACCTGTGCACTAATCATGGTGTCTGATGAGCATCTTGATGTGGCACACCTGTGAGGTGGGATGGATTGTCTCAGCAAAGCAAAAGTGCTCACTATCACACATTTAGACAGATTTGCGAACAATGTTTGAGAGAAATGGTAATATTGTGTATCTGGAATGAATTTTAGATCTTTGAGTCCATCTCATGACAAATGGGAGCAAAAACAAAAGTGTTGCGTTTATATTTTTGTTGAGTGTATATATATATATATATATATAAATAAAATATAATTTTTTTTTTTTAATATCAATGTCCAGTTTATTGTCATGACTGTGGCTTTCATTACTTTTTGATGATGAGCTTATCCTGTTTGTTTTGTTTTTTATTTCCGCCAAGGAGATTATGCGATTGAGTCGGTTTATTTATTATTTATTTATCTGTCTATCTGTGGACAGGATTTCTCGGAATCTTCATGAAATTTTCACCAGAGATAGATCTTGGTCCAGGGACGACTCCATTAAATTTTGGTGATGATCCGGATCCGGATCTACAGATTTTGTGACATTTCTCGGAAACTACTAAAGGGATCTTCATGAAATTTTCACCAGAGATAGATCTTGGTCCAGGGACAACTCCATTAAATTTTGGTGATGATCCGGATCCGGATCTGGATTCTGGATCCGGATCCGGATCTACAGATTTTGTGACATTTCTCGGAAACTACTAAAGGGATCTTCATGAAATTTTCACCAGAGATAGATCTTGCTCCAGGGACGACTCCATTGTCATCCTTTGGCGGAGATCAGAAATCTCGGATTGCTCTTGCTTTAATTAATTTTGGGGTGGGGGAATTTTTTGGTCTGTCCTATGTTGTTTTTCATTTTGAAAAATAATAAATATATCTGGTAAAAAAAAACAAAAACCTGACCTGTACCTGTTCGGAGTTGGTGACTTGAATGAACCATTCCATAAAGCCAAGATATAG
The DNA here is from genome assembly GCA_029721435.1 of Gymnothorax reevesii. NCBI lineage: Eukaryota > Metazoa > Chordata > Actinopteri > Anguilliformes > Muraenidae > Gymnothorax > Gymnothorax reevesii. Next base: position 5,071,897 of record CM056576.1, read on the forward strand.
GGCTATCAAAAAAGTAAAGTGTTATTAAATAAGACTGAGTTTGTTTTCATCCCCCTGAGCATCATTTCTTGGATTGACCCACATTTCAGCATTGATAATGCCTTTCCAGATCTGTAAGCTGCCCCTGCCGTAGGCACTTCAGTCAGAAAAACTCATGTTTCAATAAAATAGAACAATTTATTCATGGGTATTAGCATTACATTGTATTTAGCGGCGGTTCTGCTCTGGAGGAATGTCCTACCTTGGCACAGCACACATACAAACATAGTCATGAACAGAAATCAAAATCCCCTTGATGTGAGCTGAACCAAACAGGTGGAGGCTGGGGTGGAGGCGGCAAGCAAAAAACCAAACAGCGTGTTGCACAGCATGAAGCGCCATCGCAAACAGCAGCAGAGGTAAGTGAGCTTGACGTCTTTCAGATAGACGGCTGTATGACCTCGTGATGGGTCTCCTCCAATCGTGTGCCTGCTGATGCTGACGTGCTGGTAGCTTACAGGCTGCTGTCAGCTGATGCAGCTCTTCTCCAGTTTCCTGCCTGAACTAGTTACACTCATTAACCCCACACCATCAGAGAGGCAGGCTTTTGAACTGAGCGCTGATAAAATGCTGGATGGTCCCTTTCCTCTTCAGTCCGCATGACACGGCGTCTGTGAATTTCAAATTTTTGATTCATCTGACCACAGAATAGTTTTCCATTTTGCCTCAGTCCATTTTAATTGAGCTTTGGCCCAGGGAAGACGCAGAGTTTCTGGATCATGTTCATATATGGCTTCGTCTTTGAATGATACAGCTTAAACTTGCATTTGTACAACCCCAATTCCGAAATAGTTGGGACAAAGTGTAAATTGTGAATAAAGTCAAAACGCAACGACTTCACACCAGCCAGTATTTTATTCAAAATAGAACAGAGATAACATAGTAAATATTGAAACTGAGAAATTTTACAATTTTGTCCACAAAATGAGCCCATTTCAAATTTGATGGTTGCGACAAGTACAAAGTTGGGACAGGGGCCAGTTTACCATAGTGTGGCATCCCCTCTTCTTTTTAACACTGAGTGGAGGCATCTGGGCATTGAGGAGACAAGTTTCTTGAGTTTAGCCTTTGGAATTTGATCCCACTCTTGTTTAATACAGGCTTCCAGCTGCTGGAGAGTTTTGGGCCTTCTTTGACGGACCTTTCGTTTAATTATGTGCCAAATGTTCTCAATCAGTGAAAGATCAGGACTTCAGGCAGACTGGTTTAGCACACGGATTCTTCTACTACGAAGCCATGCTGTTGTAATAGCTGCAGTATGTGGTTTTGCATTGTCCTGCTGAAATACACAAGTCTTTCCCTGGAATAGATTTCGTCTGGAGGGGAGCATATGTTGCTCTAAAATCTTTATATACCTTTCAGCATTCATGGTGCTTTTTAAAACATGCAAGTGTCCCACACCATATGCACTAATGCATCCCCACACCATCAGAGATGCTGGCTTTTGAACTGAACTCTGATAACAGGAGGGGTGGTCTTTCTCCTCTTTAGCCCGGAGGACAGGACGCCCATGATTTCCAACAAGAATGTCAAATTTGCACTTGTCTGACCACAGGACACTTTGCCACTTTGCTACAGTCCATTTTAAATGAGCCTTGGCCCACAGAACACAGCGGCGCTTCTGGATCATGCTCAACAATGGCTTCCTTTTTGCATGATAGAGTTTTAGGTGGCATCTGTGGATGGCACAGCAGACTGTGTTTACAGACTGTGGTTTCTTGAAGTATTCCTGGGTCCATTTAGTAATGTCAATGACAGAATCATGCCGGTGAGTGATGCAGTGATGTCTGAGGGCCCGAAGATCACGGGCATCCAGTAAAGGTCTTTGGCCTTGTCCCTTACGCACAGATTTTTCCAGTTTCTATTAATCTTTTGATGATGTTATGCACTGTCGATGATGAGACCTTCAAAGCCTTTGCAATTTGATGTTGAGGAACATTCTTTTTAAAGTATTCCACTTTTTTTTTTACGCAAGCGTTTACAGGTTGGAGAGCCTCTGGCCATCTTTACTTCTGAGAGACTCAGCCTCTCTAAGATATCCCTTTTATAGCCAATTATGTTACACACCTGATGCCAGTTAACTTAATTACTTGCTAAATGTTCTTTCAGCTGATTGTCTTCTATTTAATAGCTTTTTATTTAATCAGCCCTTTTTTGCCTGTGTCCCAACTTTTTTGAGACTTGTTGCAGCCAGAAAATTTTAAATAAGCTCATTTTGTGGATAAAATCTTAAAATGTCTGTTTCAGCATTTGAAATGTTATCTGTATGTTCTATTGTAATTAACATATTGGCTCATGTGATCTGAAAGTCATTGGATTTTGATTTTATTCACAATTCACACTTTGTCCCAACTATTTCGGAATTGGGGTTATAAATTGCACGGCAAACTATGTTCAAAGGTAATGATTTCTGGAAGTGTTCCTGAGCCCATGCAGTGAATGCCAGTACAGAATTATGCCTGCTTTTAAGGTTGGTAGATACTCCCAAATAAATTTATTTTGCTTTCATTCATAACAATTTATTACCAACACCATATAAACAACAACTAAATACAGAATTCATGTGATGGCTCATTTACATAAATTATGCAAATTAGGTCCCGAGATTGCTACCGCAATGTGGAACTTGATCAAGTACCTCAGGCAGGATATCTCTAGAACTTTTTATTACTTTAATCTCAAATTTTCACAGATTATTTATGACTATATAGTGCATGTTCAGATCAGAGGGTTTTAAGAAATATTTTTTTACAGAAATATGGGAATTTTTGTGCTTTTTTTTTTTGGGTACCTAATTACCACAATATTTACAGTTACACAAATGATTTCTTCGAAATGCATCGACGTGCATCTAGTGAACTTATATTCCAAGTTTCAGAATGATAGCATGAGAGAAAGAGGATAAATTTTGTTTGAAGAAATACTTGGCAGGTCAAAATCAACATATTTGAGAAAGTGACAAAAAATAACAGATGTCCATATTTTTGATAGTCCTATCAAGTACACACACTATGAACTTACTGAAGGTTATTTAACGAAAATGTCAAAAACAATAAAAAAAAAAAACCTATTTTGGGAGTGTCTACCTACCTTAATTCAGCGCCACCTGAGGGCCCGAAGATCACAAGCATCCAATCCTGACCTTTGGCCTTGTCCCTTATGCACAGAGATTTCTCCAGATTTTCTGAATCTGTTGATAATACTATGTACTGCAGATGGTGGGACCTTCATAGTCTTTGCAAGTTTACACTGAGGAACATTTTTCTGAAATCTTTCCAGAATTTTTCAACTTAGTTTTCCACAGATTGGTGAATGTCTGCCCATTCTGTTTTCCTTTTTTTATTATAAATTTTAAATCCCACCCGAATCTGGAATGCCCAATTCAAGAGCGATGTACAAGGTTTGCTGGTATGTGACCCATGTTGCCAACTAGGGAAAGAGAGAGTTCGCGGCTCTCCTCCGAAGCACGCGCCTGTCAGCCGCTGGTTCTTTACACTAATTGGTCGAGATTTCGCAAGATCAGTATGGGGGCGGAGGATACCCGAATATGAGCAAGCTTAGAATCTCACTGACGAGCGCCCGGCTGGCTAACAGGAGGCACTTGAGCAACGAGCGAAGCGACCATTTTTAGTATCCCACCCCAGCAGTCCCCTCTCTATTTGTTTTCCCTGCAATTCAAAGCGAATTGTGCGTTACTTTGAAAAAGCTGCCGACCACTGCCGGCTAGTTCGGCTAGTCAATACTGCTCCCCAGTGCGGCCCTTTAGCCGCATGAGCTCTCCCGGGAGCCTGCCTATCTTTACTTCTCAGAGAGACTGCCTCTCTAAAATGCTCTTTTTATACCTAGTCATGTTACTGACCTATTGCCAATTAACCTAATTAGTTGAAATGTTTCTCCAGCTGTTTTTTTTATTGGTAACACTTACTTACTTTTTCATTCTTTTGTTGCCAAAACCCAGCTTTTTTGAGTTGACATGGAATGACCCAATAGAAACAAACATTATGTTGCCGGGTTTTGATCACAGGAAATGGTTTTGATATGTCTGTTGTTCATTAAGAAGTTGTGAATTAGTTCGGCGGTCGTAGTGCCCTGTTGAGAGAAAAGAAAAAAAAAAAAAGCTTCCCATCAACCTCGGCGCTTCTAAAAACATGGTGGGTCAACCCAATTATTTGCCTTCAAATCCTGCCGTACGATAGAGCCTCACTGCTGGTTCATATGCAGCCAGCAGAGAGCGCTTCGACACTATGCCAATGCTCACTGTCATACTTGATTTCCTGGACGGAAGACCTTTAGGACCATGGACAGTGACGGCATCGTCTCACTGCTTTGTTTGCTCGATGACTCCGGGCTACTATGCTAATCTTGATTGATATACCTCTTTATCAGTGCAGATATTTCTGGTAATATTGTCCAAAATAGAGAAAGCTTTAGAGTTTGGAGAAGATCAGCTGTACTGAAAGCAACATGGGTAATTTGCGCTCTCCAACAGACAGCACTCTGGCCTGCCCTGAAGAATTCCTTATGAGGGCAATTATTATATTACTGAACTTACCGATGTACTATGTAGTCCGGAGCTACAAAACGGTTTCAGTCCTGAGGATAATTACGTTTTATCTTAAATTATTTTCAGTCTATATTTCATGACAACAGATGAATGAATTTTGTTTCTTTTACTGCATACATCGCCAAAATCAGTCAGATGCTAAACTCCGCTTGATAACACAAAACATGTTCTCTCCATTGCTTGCAGATGAATCCGGCCTTTCCATTTCTTTGCTTAGTTCGATAGAGAAATTTTATTTGATATTTTGGTTCTAGTGTCACGTGGAAACGGCTCCCATTTAAAAATTTTAAATGGCAAGCAAACAACTATGTAGATTCAACAATTAGCTCAGATATTGACGCTTTTGAATTTAGTCATGTCAAAGACTGTTCAAGCATTTACAATCTCTAGCACTCCGCAACGCTATTCTGTACTGAAAATATTTTAAGTAATTATATTTAATCGTTAAGGGAAGTAGGCTATTTACTGACTTATTGGCGTGAGTTTAGCATGTAGGCATATTGTATTTTATAAAATGAGACGTTAAGTTCTACATATGATGAACCTTCAAACCACCTGGTCTCCAATACTGTTACACCTCGCATTCTCTGTGCCTTTTCAATCAATTCAGTTTAAGCGATGTCACTTATATTGATCACAGCTTTAGTGATATTTACACGATGAAAACGTGGATTCTAATGTAAAAACGCCAGAAAATCGCACGTCGCCTTTAAGTTTTAAGGGACTATTTTGCCGAGGTCTCATCACCCGTTCCTCTCACTAGATGACGCTTTGCTCTGCTGTAAACATCGCTGACGCTCTGCTGCGTGGCTCGGAGCAGGAGAGGGTTATTATACACGAACACTGGGAGAACAGGACTGTTCGAGCTGAACTCGCCTCACATGCCATCGTAACAACAAAGACGCACGGAGTCCTTCTGTTGGCTACGCTCTGCAATGGCAAGAAGAACAGAAACACCGTCTTCTTACTATGGTGAGTATTTCCATAATATAGACATTTAATTACAAGTTCCATTGTGCTCTGACTGCACTCCGTTCTCTCATTGCCATCCGTATGCTTAACTGTCAGCTGACGAAGCAGCGCTTATTTTGTTTCTGGCAAAATAAAAATAGACTTTCGATAAACGTGACACCTCGTCTGCCTCAATTATGAAGCCCTCTTTTGGCTTCGGACCAAAGAAAAACGGTTATTTAGGCCTATTTTGTTAACGAGCTCGGGAACGAACATGAAAACAATTATCTCTCAATTTGGTCTCCCGGATCATTCTCCATGTTTGACACACATAACAGAGGAGTCAAGCGATTGGATGGTGTGTTTAAGACAACAAAAATATGCAGCAATGATTGTCATAACTGTAGCTCTTTTGGCATTAAGAGATGTCGAATGAGTCCGTCAGGAGTGGTAAATGACGACTGAACGTAGGCTACTGTTGGGGATGCAACTTTGTGTTGCTAAGGATGGCAAGTGCTGCTCTCCACTGCGCGAATCTCCGCAGCCACTGAGCGCCTACAGTAGCCTATCAGAGGAGCGCATTCGCACCGTGTGGAAAAGCCTCTGTACGGCGTATGGCGATGGATGCCCATTCAAACCGTTTCTCTGTTTCTGGGCTGGAATGACTGTCCTGTGTTTACGACGCTCGCCTGTGGCAATAGTCCAGAGCACGTGTAGGGTGGGCTGATGTAAAAATTTTAGAACATGGTTTCAGAATAATGTTCTGACAAAAAGAGGTGATGCGAAACATTCGAGCAGAACGTCATGCTTATCGCCTGAAATTGCTTTCGCGTGGTCTCGGAAAATAAGAAAAACAGCTAATTGTCTGATGAAAATCGATTGAATTTACATTAGACTCAGCACATTTCATCGACTGCATCTCAGTATGGATTTGAATTTTCTGATCGGTATGGCAATATGAACGGTGTTTTTATTTACTGTCGTGGAATCGTGCGGATGCCCGGACATTTTAGCGGCTGAATGGATTCCTCTGGAGTCGCGGAGTGTGGTTACATTTTGATTACGTTCATCTTACTGCTTACAGCGAGATTTTAATTTCAAATTTGTATGCGCTCAAGGTCATTCACAAGGCAACTCAAATATTTAGGATTCAAGATCTATTATGTAGAGCTACTTTTTTCTAGTCATGTTCAATGAACATGTGGCGCCATTATTTAATCTCTTAAAATTAAAGTAGTCACTAATTTAATCATCCACAACACCAAAGTCTCATCAATCTCCTTAGCTAGGTCAGCATATTTAACAAACATTTAGGGGAATATGTGGAGTCACGTGACGGTAATGACCGGTTCATTCAGGAATTTAAAAAATTTTTCTCACAGTTTATCCACTTGTTGCCCATTAACCCACTGTATTTTCATTCATACTATTTTTTGCACGAGGAAGCAACATTGCAAAAACATTGTTTGTTGATTTGACCAAATTGTAGAATTTCTAACAAGTGTTGACTCAAGATCTGCCAGTAATCCTGTCTATGAAAAGTGTGCATTGAGCCAAAATTCCAAATATGTGAACAGATTACTAAACATTGGCATACTGTGAGAATATGACTAAATTTGAGCTTATCCAGTGGGATGAATCAGTCAGTCACAGCAGTTAACAATTTTTGACTGAGTGGAAACCTCTTTTGTGTGCATTAGGCCTATTTGAAAAGCTTGACAGAGTTTTCCCTGCAATACTGTGACAAAATGTGCAGGGTGCGTCCTGGCCTCTCTCACGCAGTGTGATGGAGAGGGTTCCAAGCCTCCACTATGCTAAGCAGGAATATGCTGGTTAGATCTCTGATGGATGCGTATATGGCTGGTAATCCTAAAAAAAAATGGCTGCTGGCTGAGCTGTTGACCTGTAATTTAATGTAGTCGTCAATGGTGTGGTGCCATTGCTGCTAATGAACTTGAGATCTCCTCAGGCAAGCTGACTTCCTTTAGATCAGTTCTCACTAGCCCTGTTCCTCGAGATCTACTGTCCTGTAGGTCTTAACTCCTGCCAATACAAAAGACACATCAGTCAACAACTGGAGTTCTCCGTAAGTAGCTAATTTCCCTGTCTTCCCCTTGAGGAACATAAGTTTTTCATCCAAAACGGACAGGTTTCTTTCTCAGAGAAACACATTGTATACCCATGTGACCCCTGCCATCAACAAATTAATGTCCTCACTACCTACGAAATTAGACTTTCACCCGTGAATCAGTTCCAATATACATTTAGTGGTGGGTTTCAAAACACGTTTTACCATGTTACATGAACAATGTGTTCGCAAGGAGTTCATCTACGCAGGATTCGGAGAAAGGGTTTTTCTGGTCTCTGGCTTACTTGCCTCATCAATTTTAACATTGATTAAATCAGCAGTTAGAAAACAGATTAAACAGAGGTTCAGATAAAACATTACATAAATTAAACCATTGTAATTTTAGGAGAACGAGAGAACCTCATTTACGGTTTGCCACGTTTTCTCTACTGGCAGAAAAAGTCAACGTTAATGAGTTGGATATTATTAGATGACTACTGGAGGTCAGTCACCATGGAACAACGCATGCAGAGATGAATTTAAAAGGGAGATCAAATGGAGAGTCTAAGCTCGGGTTCATCTTTATTAATGGTAATGTCTTCCTATTCATTTATCTTGTTGGAATGGAATGGAAGGTTTGGCTGTATTCCAAACGTTTAAAAAGGCAAACATTCTAATTTGTTTGTAAGCAGGTCTTTGTTTAATGACATTTAGGGAATGTTTTTGTTTTCGAGGGAAATGGATGAAGTTATCAGTACTTAAATTAAGCTCAACCTTATCTTACTGCAACTGAATTTTCCTCTAGATTTTCAATGGGAGAAATCCTGAAATGTGATATCAGAGAATGGCAAATTAGTGCAATTTGTATTAATCGCTTCCATAATGAACATACAAGCACGTAATGTCAATTTGCCTTTGGTCAGCGTTTGTGTATAATTACATCCGGCAATATTGCTATCAATAGACTCATTCCATGCTACATATAACACATACTGTAACCATCTATCTTGGTGTCATCGTACAGTGTAATCTAAAACAGGTCATCACTCACTGAAATCAATATTCTTTGTGGCTCTGCTGAGGTATTTGCATTAGTCTGTTTTTTTTATTTTAGGTTAATCTGGAGATGTTAATGCCGGGAAGCCTTTACAAACTGTGGTGTGAAAAATCTGTGAGAAGAAAAACAAATTTTCACTGTTGCTTTCGTTTGGAAAATAGTCCTGCTGCACTTCTGTTCTGAACACTTCTCCGTTGACACATTTTGTGCGTGACTGACAGGGAGTTGCAGTGCTTAGACATTAACCCTCGTCCAACCAAGGGCTTTTCTACTACAATCTTGGCCAAGGGCCGATTATTCATAATTAAACAATAAACATAATCTTGTTTGGTATCAGTGTACAGCTACAGATCTCCTCTCTTCAAATCAAGTACAAATAAAACACATTATGATATCATAGTGATGTCATAAGTAACACCATATTAAGAAGAAACATCAAAATGACAAAAAGCCATGTTTTTTAAATTTTTTTATTTGTTTTAGCTGAAAATGAACTTTCTGTAACCTCTAGAACTACTGACACTACAATTCGTATTTTAGTATTATTATAAATGTTATAAGCTCATGAGTAACATAAATTTGACATTACTATGATGTCATAAATAACTAATTTTGGGAAAAACACACAAAAAAGGAAAACAAATAGTTTTCTGAACATTTTTCACATCTTCTTTACTTTGTTTGCCCCTATGATAGAGCAAGGCTTATAATATCAGTAATATGTCTGGTACATGCATTCTCTCTCAAAACAAGAATCAAACATCACAAACTTCAGCACTGTGACATCACAATGACGTCATTATAGATGTCATATCTGAAAAAAATACAAAAACACACTTGCATAAGAGGTTTATCTATGAATTATGAGAACAACTTTATGAACAATTCTATGAACTTGTATAATAGTAGGCCTACAGCACAGTATAAAAATAGTATACAGTACAGTTACCAGTCAAACACACGAGTAAAAGTATGTCAGTCATCCACTTCTAATATTATTAGGTGAAGATCACTTCAAGGTTACTGGTCACTGCTGGTCATTGTAGTTCCTAGATTTACTAATACAAGGACAAGCTACATCAATAAAGGGTGAGGGTCAATAAAGGGTGGATGAGGGTTAACCTTATTGATAATAATACTATGCATCAACTGGATCCATCCATGCATCCTGTAGTGCTGCTCAAAGCATAGTATTATTATGCTTTGAGCAGCACTACAGGATGCATGGATGGATCCAGTTGATGCAGATCTGGTGTATACTACAACCGCAACTCCAAAAAAGTTGGGATGCCTTGTAAAATGTAAATAAAAACAGAATGCAATGATTTGCAAATCTCAAAAACCCATATTTTATTCTCAGTTGAACATAGACAACATATCAGATGTTGCGAATGAGTCATTTTACCATTTCATGAAAAATATTAGCTCATTTTGAATTTGATGGCAGCAACACATCTCAATAAAGTTGGGACAGGGCCGTATTTACAACAGCCTGTAAACGTATGGGAGATGAGGAGACCAATTGCTGGAGTTTTGGGAGAGGAATGTTGTCCCACTCTTGTCAGATGTAGGATTCTACCTGTTCAACAGTCCTGGGCCATACTAACTGGATTTTCCGTTTTATGATACGCCAAATGTTTTGTATTGGTGAAAAGTCTAGACTGCAGACTGGCCATTTCAGCACCCGGACTGTTTTACAGCGAAGCCACGCTGTTGGATGCAGTATGTGGATTAGCATCGTCTTGCTGAAATTTGCAAAACCTTCCCTAAAACTGACGGTGTCTGGATGGGACAGTATGTCGTTGTAAAACCTCTATATACTTTTCAGCATTGATAGTGCCTTTCCAGATCTGTAAGCTGCCCACGCCGTAGGCACTAATGCAACCCCGTACCATCCGGAGTGCAGGCTTTTGACCTGAGCGCTGATGATAACCTGGATGGTCCCTCTCTTCCTGAGTCCACATGACATGCCGTCTGTGGTTCACAAAAAGAATTTCAAATTCTGATCTGACCACAGAACAGTTTTCTATTTTGCCTCATGCAATTTTAAATGAACTTTGGCCCAGAGAAGACGGCGGCGTTTCTGGATCATGTTCACATACGGCCTCTTCTTTGCATGATACAGCTTTAACTTGACTTTGTAGATTGTACAGCGAGCTGTGTTCACAGACAATGATTTCTGGAAGTGTTTCTGAGCTCATGCAGTGAATTCCAGCGCAGAATTATGGCCGTTTTTAATGCAATGCAGCCTGAGGGCCCGAGGATCACGAGCATCCAATACTGACCTTCAGCCTTGTTCCTTGTGCACAGAGATTTCTCCAGATTTTCTGAATCTTTTGATGATATTATGTGCGGTTGATTGTAGGACATTCAAAGTCTTCGCAATTTTACATTGAGGAACATTTTTCTGAAATTAATCCACAATTTTTAGATGCAGTTTTTCATAGATTGATGAACATCATCTGCCCATCTTTACTTCTGAGAGACTCAGCCTCTCTAAAATGCTCTTTTTATACCCAGTCATGTTACTGACCTGTTGCCAATTAACCTAATTAGTTGCAAAATGCTCCTGCAGCTGGCTTTTATAAGTAAAACTTATTTTTTCCGACCTTTTGTTGTCCCTGTCCCAACTTTTTGGAGAGGTGTTGCTGCCATCAAATTCAAGATGAGTTAATATTTTTCCTGAAATGATTTAATCTCTCACTTTCAACATCTGGTATGTTTATGCTCTATTGTGAATAATTTTGCAAATCATTGCATTGTTTTATCTACATTTTACAAAGCATACCAACTTTTTTGGAATGGGGGTTATATAATGTTATGAATGTATGCCCAAGTAACGGCACTGTTGGGCACTTGAGGTAGACCCTTACACCACATTGCACCAGGTGGGATTGGCCCCTGTTTAGTCATGTCAACTTTAAGTTGGTTTGGATAAGCAAATGTCAGTTGCTCTGTAAAATCTGCTGTAATCACCTTGGATAAAACTAAATATTTGCACTGTAATGTAATGTGAGTATTAGCATGCTCCGTGAAATACTGTGCCCTTAGAGTCTCATACAGACGACCACATCCAGCCTGGGTGTACAGAATTGCATTACTGTCTCTCAGCAGCGTTCATATATTTATGGCCTTGAACTGTCACTGGAGCTATCAGATACGACAGTTTACGAAACTGGCTAGTCTGTCTCTCGGATACAGTTTCTCCCTCTGTATTTATTTTGCTTAAAGCCTTAAGCTCTTTCACCGAAGGAAATGCGTTTACGAATAAATGAGTTCCTATTACGAAATATTCTGTGGCGAGGTTATCCGTGACGTTACTGTAAGTGGTTGTAATCCCCGTAGGCAGTCGCATTGGCTGACGCGCACACTGCAGTGAGTTGGCTATGCTACTGTACATCTTTATTTCCTCTTTGCTGGTATCCTGAATGGTCGCATGCAAAAAGCGCAGTTCCCCAAGGTTATAGACTTATGGAAGTTGGCCTCCTCTCTCCTATGGTTCATGAAAAATTGCATGTGACTTTGAGCAAAGGCCTCTGTCAAACGCTATCGAGCGGTCGCTGCGCGCGCTCTGTGATTGCTTTTCACCGCCTCGGCTGTGCTTCATTTCAGAATTTCCCCTTCCACCCCTGGGTATTTGGATAGTTTTTGCATTGGCCCCCTTGACCAGGAACAGAAAGGAATACAAGGGATGTGTTTTCCGGGTGCCTTACTTAGACAGGGCATTATGTTTGGCTTTTCTGAGGCGGCCAAAGCACTGGGTAAACTCAGTTCTCTACTCAACTGTGCTCGCAAGGCTCAATATAACGAGAAATTGCAAAATATTTACGCATTTAATGACTCAAATGAACGTCACATGCTGGAGTGATCAGGTCAGCATGCCTATTGTGTTCATATCTCTGTAGCCTACATGGCTGGCCTGTACGTCCGATTTCATTGTGAACAGCAGCGTAATTTCACCTCCTCTTGTCTGAAAATCGACATTCATATGCGTGGCGGTCCAACAATTAGCACGAGGCGGGTCGCGTCGATACCGACGTACCCCGACACGGAATGAATGACTTGACATCGTCATCATCATTTTAAACATCAATCACTTGCGTTGCCGCTCCATCAGGGCTGACGAGCGTCGAATATGAATGGCGCCCAGGGTAGATGAGTAATTTCCCTTCTCTGCGTTGCTTTTCATCGGCAATAATGGGCCCAGATGGCGGCCTGTGGAAATTGTAAAGCTGTCACAGAGTGGTGTGGTAGACATCTGCTGTGATATAAAGATGATCCATAGCAGGCGGGCGCATGGGCGTCATCTTTCGTCTCTGTGCGCGCGCAACGCGGGCTTGAGAGGGGGTGGGGAGGAGTTCGTGTTTGTCGTTGAGTTCGGATGCCATCGATCTCCCGAAGACATTTCCATCTCAATAATGTCGAACACACACGAGGCAGAAAACGGAAAAGTGCGAATAGCAGTTGTTCATTTCGCAGTTAAGTGTGTGCTTGCACGGAGACAGTCCTACTGTTCACACCAGGTTTGCAAATCACCCCCACAGTTTTTAGGGTGCCCTCACCCACACAGATTGGAGCCAATGTTTCATAGAAATAAGAGTAAATAGCAAATCCCTTAGTACTCGTATGTATCATCTAGATATGCCTTTATCAGGACTAAGTATACTGGGCACTCCTGGGCATCATTGGAATTCGATTCTGGAATTTATTATTGGGGCTATATATTTTGAAGACATTGTGGCAGGTATCGGCTCAGAGCCGCTCAGACATTCAGTGATCATCATAAATCATTGGGCGGTGACGCATTTTTTATTTTGGTTCTGTACTCTAGCATTTCGTGTTTGAAATGCAGACTGTCAGCTGTAATTTGTGGGTGTTTTCAACCATAAACTGAAGGTGCAAAGAAATTCATCTTTCTTGGGTGCCAACTGGTGCAGTGTGAAACAGGAAACCAAAAAAATATTAATCCGATGTACACCACAGTACTAGGATATACAGTTTTTATTACTGGTTCACATACTATATAAAAGAGCGAACTAAGTGTTTCACATGCCACTTCATCAGATCCACTCTGCGCTTAATTGTTTAAACTGTTTACTGTTTAAATGCTCCCTGACGGATTCTACGAGTGCACTTAATTTACTGGAGGGATGGAGCCCCATTCCTCTATAAGATGTTCCCTCATGTCGCGTTTTGTTGATTCTTGTGAAGAGTGACGTCAGACATGTTTGTCCAAAAATCACTCAAAGTTTGGGGTGAAATCTGGTGAGCCTGAAGGCCATAGCGTATGATTCTCATAATTTTATCATTTCTGTCCATCGAGTGACCCTGTAAAGGGGGGGTGGGGTGAGGGGGGTGGCATTGTCATAGCAGAAGAGGCCAGCCTCCACACAGATAGACATGTTTCTTTATAGATTAAAGGTGATTGATCAGGATAACTCATAATATTGCATTGATTTGCAGGGACTTCTCCCTCTAAGAAGGCAAGTGGACCCAAACCATGCCAGGAGAATGAGAATGTGTAGAACCATCCAAAGTCCTTATGTTTCTCCTCTCATTTATTCAGGGGTTTTCAATTAGTTTGCCACCTGTTTGCAGTCGAGGGTATTTATGTCCAAATCTATGCCTTGTGTTCATTCATAATGGGCATCACCCCATGTTAGTTGGAAGACTGAGTTTGAATGCAAGGCAAAGACATACAATGCATCCCTATTGGATTGAAGAACTGTCCAGGGTGTGTTCCTGTCTCTCCCCCATTGCATGCTGGGATAGGCTTCAGCCCTCCAGTCACTCTGACCAGGAATGGCTAATGGACGGATCTATTTAGGTGCACAGCAAGATAGCAACGCTCTGCCGAGCGGTAACACAGAACGTTCTCAAAATGCCACTGCAGTGTTGTGGCAATGTTTCACCAACAAACCACTCCTGTCACTTTTTTTCAGAATATTTAGTGTTTATTGGGTATCAGCATTCAAGACCTCTTTACCCCCCTGCGCTGGAGATGAATCAGACTCCATCCCCTCAGGTTTCTTTCACTGAAGCTGCCAAATCGCACAGTTTTTTCCCCTCTCGCGGAGGCATGTAAAAGTGCTGATGCCGTTTCCGGAACTCAGTTTTGATCTTTGTGATCTGTGGAGCACCCATCTGAAAAATGCTGGCACTGCATTCTGCCCCAGAGCGTTTGCGTGATAGCGGCGGGGTCTCCTTCAAGCCCCATCGCCCTCTCTCTCATCTTCTCTCTGATATCCAGTTGCACCAGACCTGTGCCAACAGCCAGGCACTGTCCCCTTCTCACATGGTGACGCAGTGGTTAGCACTGCTGCTTCATAGTCAGGGGTTTGTGGGTTCGGATCCAGCCTGGGGCCTTTCTGTGTGGAGTGTGCATATTTTCCCCATGTTTGCGTGGGGACCCTCCAGGTACTCCTGTTTCCTCCTGCAGTCCAAAAGCCTGCATGCTGGGAGGCTAAAATTGCCCATTGGTATGAATGAATTGTGTGTTGATATGAGATCACTGAAAGAGTCATTAAATAATCAGTCCCCAGTTATAACTGGAAATTGATCCCATCGGTCTGGACGCCCCTGTGAATTTTTTTACTTGCACAAATGTCCTTCGAAAACTATTGAAGTCAGATGCCCCCATGGTCATCCTCAGCCTACCTGCCAAGGTGTTCACCTCGGTCGTTTCTCGAGGCTTTGCTGCACCCCTCGAAGGCTGTGTTTCTAGGCTACTACGCCGTCATGTGCTGTTCCATTGTAAAGATGCTTTCGAATTGGGCTGAGAAATGCAGCCTTCATCTCGCCCGATATCAGGCAGAACTGTTAGCTCATTTACACTCCATTTCAATGGTGACTGTTCCGAGTGACATCAGGCTAGATGGAGGCTGCATTTCTCGGCTGTATTCGAAAGCGCCTTCGCAGTGGAACAGCCTGCGATGATGTAGCAGCCTAAAAATGCAGCCCACGCTTTGAGAAACTGCCATCGTGTGCTGCAGACCTAAGCAAACGGTGCAGCTCGTGGGCAGACGTGATGAGTTGCTGACGGACAACATTGTTGAGGAGAATCCATCACTCGCAAGAACATGACGGTGATTCGCTGACCGTTTGTTTCCTTTGGGCTCGTTCCGTTTACTGACACTCTTCTCCTTGCATCTTTACCGAGCATATGACCCAGATATCGATCAAATTATTACGGGGATTCTGGTCCATTAAATGATCCAGGAATAGAGGCTTCCCGGAGGTAACTTCAGTTAATGAACGTCGAAGTCATCCTTTGTGGACGTGTTTGTTTTTTACTGAATGCGTGACGTATAGATGACAGGCCAGTGAATCGATCTCCCACCATGTGCCACCATCTACCATGCTTATTACGGTCCGAAACAGACGTCACTTCAGATTGCCGTTTGGAAGAGCGAGGACGTTCCATTTGGCAAATTCTCCTTTCTTTGGCTGCCATCTTATCCTTACCTTTCCCTCTCACCTCCTCAGCGGATGAAGCTTAGGAAGTAATAAAAGTGACACTATCGTTAACTCCTGGATAAGCCGTTAGTGAATTAGGGAGGGATCATCCATGCCAAGACCAAATTTATCTTACCGCCTGCGGTCGTGCGAACAGTAAATTGATTGATTAGTGAGTGACGCTGGAGTCTCATCACAACACTCCTTCTGAAGCCTCTTTCATTCAGGAGTAATGAAGGGAGGAAGGTTGTGAGAAGTAAACAAATAAAATCTGCCTCTGGAGAGCCAGCAGCCGCACCACTACTCCACTACTACTACTATCCACATACCACTACTCAATCTGCTCCAGCTGGGTGGCTGAAGCTATGCAGGTGTGGGCTTGGACAGTATTTGGATGGGAGACCAGCTGGGAAAACCAAGTTGCTGCTGGAAGAGGTGTTGGTGGCCAGTAGGTTGTGATCTTCCCTCTGGTGGAATAATCCCCAATGCCCCAGTGCAGTGATGGGGACACTGTACTGAAGGGGACACCGTCTTTCAGATGAGATGTTAAACTGAGGGCCTGACTCACTGTGGTCATTAAGGATCCTACACGCTTCGATAAGAGTAGGCGGTTCCCCGGTGTCCTGCTACCTAATCATCCCCTGATCTAACTGGCTGTGTAAATTGTCCTCTCCCTCCCCACCTCAACCCCCTGGGCTCCCTTGAAAAAGAGATTTCAATCTCAATCTCTTCCCTGGTTAAAAAAAGAGACGGAAGTGGCCTGATGAGCATTAGGTTCGAATTACTGAGTCAATTTCACACTGATAAGCACCTGGAGCGATTTCAAATGCCTTAGGGTATGACCGGCCGGGAAATGTGGCAGTTCTGGGTTGTCGCCATGAATTGCTTCACTAAAAGAGAGATGGAGCCTCTGACTCTGTCAAGAAAACAAATGATTGAACGCATTTACCATTCTCACTCCAGGCGAAAACAGAATAATGAAAATAAAAGGAACGTAGTGAAAGCCCTTAGGCTCTTCAGCTCCTCTGCGACGTTAGTTAGTCTGTAGCGCGCCAATGGGCTAATGCTTCTCGTTCTCTGCTTGTACTGCTGGTCACGGCTTTCGTACTGTACGGCGGCGGTTAAATTTACGCAACCCAGGTGTTTGAGCTCTCTCTGCCGGCAGGTGCGGCCAGGACAGATCTGATTTTCTGCTTCAGTGAATGACGTGGTTGTATATTCGAGGAGAATATTGATGACTGTGTTGAAAACAGGTCCTCCTCTGCTTTTATGATTACCTCATATGTCTGGACACTAATAATTGCAGAATTTTCATCACTGAAATTGTGGTAGATGTTAATGCGCATGTCCGTAGCCGCAGAAAGTTCAATTATAATTTTTTGGCATTAAAATATGCATCAGATAACAGTCTCGAGACGAGAGCCACTATCTTCTTGAAGAGAAAGGTGTCGGCGCGGATACTGTCACACACGTACTTGCATGCACAAACGTGCACACGTACGCATGCCCATAAACAGGCATGCGCGTATGCACAGTTTGCACACACTCGCATAAACACACACACACACACACACATAGGTCTACTCACATGAACACACTCACAAGCGCACATACACACAGTCTCTGCCTCTGAGATACAGGAACACTCCCCATGCGGAGCCTTGTAGCCATCTGCTTTGGTTCCATTAGCATTCTCTTTTACTCTGTGGTTTTACCCAGCCATTGGCATGCAGGCCCTGTTCTGGTGCAGAATTACGCTGAAAGCCGTTCTCCTCCTTTACCTCCATCAACAAAGACCAGATGTCCTTTTTCTTCTGGTTGTTTTCATTCATGCCAGCAGCCACCTTTGAAATTATCGCTCCTGTCACCCACGGTATTAGCAACAGTGTATAGTGTTATTGGGCGAAGCGTCTTCTGTGCAGTGAAGGACATCAATGTCTCATCACAATAGCTGATCTGAACCTGCCTTATCATTTTCATGGACAGATTTAAGCCAATTAGAGCAATTTCCTCCAAACACAGATTCAGTGATTGCACTCTGTTGCTATGGAGTGCGATGCTGTAGCATTGATTCATGACATATAAGGTTGTGATGGAAGCCTATAGCCTAATTTAGCAGCATCACGAGCAAAATTCTTTAATGTTTAAACATCGCTAATCAAGGACCTGCATTTTAAAATTTCAAGCTATCTTTTAAAATTTTAGATCCTACAGTATTAAAAAGTGTATGGTGATGTGCAGTGATTTACAGGAAGGATATACCTCTTTCAGAATTTTAGCGGTCTGAATTCACACTGGAACAAAACACATTTAGCCATTTCTCCCTACTTAATAATAATTTGATGGCTATGAATATTAATGAAACTACAGCAGCATTTCCTCGTCTTATGCAAGAGTGTTGAAAGCTTCAGGGCAACAATTATGCTCACGACTGCCAAAACTGGCAAACAGAAATGCAGAATTGTGCCCCACTCACTACTAAAAGGCCGTTTGCGAAGTTACGAAACATTATGTATCATAATACGCCTTTAAGAGCCAATAATTAAGTGGTCAATAAGCACAGGCAAAAATGAAACCCATCACCACTCCACCTTTCGCTTTTTGAGTCCACACATCTAATGTATACGATCACCACACATCTAATGTATACGATCACCACACATAATCTCCAGCAGACGAGATGTATTACATAACCCACTGCATTTACACCAGATAAATACACTCAGAAAAATAGATCCTATTACTCAATAAAATAACCAGTGTTAACCCTTAGAGCACTGAAATAAATTTTTGAAAATATTATAAATTAGGTTTATGATGATAAATTTTATTAATTATAAATTAGGCTTATGATAAATTTTCAGCAGCTTTGAATTTGACATCTTAGATCATTTAGCAACACTATTTGCATTTACCGCTCTAAGGGCAAATTCTACTCTGCTCGAATACATTTGTTTTAATCCATTTGGAGCCATAGGCTACCTTGTAATACTGTACATAACAGGCCCTCTGAGAACAAATCATGTAGCCCAGCAATGGATGCCAGTTTTCTACCATGAAAATTAATAAAAAATACAGTGTATAGTGCCCAGCACCATATCAGGCCTAGTCTTTAAATCCCTTTGAACATCTACTTACCCAGGCAAGCTATTCCGAACAGTGACAGTGTTTATTTTACTATGTATAGTGTATGTAAGAGAGGGGTTCAGATTGTTGGTTTGTTGACTAGGGGAAGTGATGGCATTTAGATTGCGGTTATACAGATTTAGAGGGAAAATTCTCAGGTGTCACGGAATTAGCGGGACACTTTAATGAGAGTAGGCAGATTTCTTCAGAGAGCTGAAATCAAATTTCTCTTTTTCATTAATTTTGCCCATTTTCAATTACTTTCTAAGAACATCTCAACCCTTAGTATATACCTGGGGTATATATTTTATATTTGAGAGGTGTCTTTGTTTCAGCATGAATTTTTAATTTTTTTTTTCTTCAAGTGACCCAAAACTGGAATAAAATGTTCACATGCTTTGTATTTTGGTTCTTTAAGGTTACTGTGTTCTAAGAAAAATAAGATATACAGCAAGTAAAAGTCAAAATACAGACTACATTCCATTCAGATAATAAAATTATAAACATTTGGATTTTCACCTCCTTGAAAACAATGTCAATTTTTATACGACATCAATCTGACGTACCACCGGGCGTGGGCTGAATATACCTGTCAATTATCCGTTCCACTTCAATCAAAGGCCTTTACTCCAATCAGAGCCCATTCATGCCTGATCAGATCCGTTTTAGTTCTGAATGCGCATCAGCATTTACCGTCAATCAGATTCACTCCCATCCCTTCGATAATTCCTTCCGAGCGACTTCTTTTTCGCGGTACACAGCGCGTTAAATCTTGGACGCTTGTGTTGCTTCAGGTGTCCTTTCATGGGGACTTAATAGCGGAGAGAAAGTGAGAGAGTTAACGCGCCGTTTTTTCTCTCTCAGCTCCGTCCTATCTCGCCATTCGCACGGCGGCAGACGGCAGCTTTCCGGGCCTGTCACCGGGAGATAATCGGCGCTGTCAGCCTCTCCCGGACGGTCACGCTCCGCTCTCGTTCGCCTGGGAATCGCGGTTCCCTGCGAGGGTGACAATCTGTCTCTGCAGCCCCAAGAGGGACACGCCCTGGGGAAAGCAGAGAACGCCCAGGCTGGCGGTCTCGCCTCCTGCTAGACCCCCCCCCCCCCCCCCCCCCCCCAATTTAATTAACTGATAGGGACACCAGGAACCACCGTCTATTCATTTCCATTCTTAATTAACGGAAAATCCGAAGCTGGTATTCGTAGGCCTAAATCTGAATTGTTTTCCCGGTAAAACTCGTTTTCACCGAAGGAAAGGCAGTTGTAATTCAGCCAGGCTCCGGATGTAGATGGAGATGAAGATCACGACTGTGATACGCGCTGGGTTTTTACTTTTTTTTTCTTCCCGGCCTGCTCGGGCATAACTGACGTGTTGTCACCCATCAGAATAACGCGGCGGCCATATTTACCAGCCTGTCATTTGAGTGACGGCTGATCTCCGCGGAGTCGGAGAAATGCAGGGAGCGGAGATTGACATTGGGGTGAACCCTGCACGCCACACCAGTCCCGAGCGGGCAAATTCAGCGCTGTCCTTCATCTGTAGGCAGATGAAGCCATGTCCCTCTCTCTTGCGGCGGTTTGAGTCCACTGTGGTTGGCATGATCTCCCTCAGGAAGTCTGAATATTTTCCTCATAGGACACGGTCATTTAAATTAAAGATGTAGCCCATATACGTGCATACGCATGTATGTATATCCACATGTATGTATGCATGTATGTATATGCATTGCTATCTGTAAGTATTTGACAGTCAGTGCATATTAAAATGACTGACTGACTCGTGAAGGCCACCTGATGTGCAATTAAATACCACTAAATTAACTAGAGCAGATCGCCTTTATCCACGTTTCCGTTTCAATTTCAGTTTGCTGGGGTACAGAAGAAAAGGCTGCCAAAACCAAAAAAAGTCTTTATGCAAATACTGATGAACTGTACTGTATTTATGCACCAGCGCATATTTGCCATAATGCGTGGGTGTTGTGCATCGGTAGTGGTTGTTTTCTTCTGAGTGGCTTTGATATCTGCTGGGGTTCAGTGTTGAAAGAAGCCTTGTTAAGGCGGACTGTCGCACCTGTCGTGTAACCGCCCTCACAGATGTCATTACTGGCATGTCCTGTGTTTGTGGGCGTGCCCGGGCGGTGCTCCCAGCATGTTCATTGGCTCCTGGGGAGCTTGCACTACATCGCCACCACCCTGTCATCGCTCTCCTAGAGCGGCCATTCTGCCCGCTCACATGCTCGTGAAGCCTGCCAGGAAAGGCAACGATTTAATTTTCAGCCGCCTGATTTTACGGCCAACCAAACATGGCTGCTCCATGCCAGGCACCCTTCCACGTGGCCTTTCAAATAAGCGGCAAGCGTTTTTGGTGAGGTGGGCGATGAGGAGGTTTGTCGCTGTTGCCGTCCAAAAAAGTCTGCAAACGTTGGAATGCTTTTAGGTGACATATGGGCTGTAACAGAAATGCCAACGAACAGAAATGAGTCTAAACCAAAACACAGTGTCAAACATGACTGCTCGACATTAGTACACTCAAAAGACTAGCCTCTGAGCAGAGCATCAAATGTGGTTACCCCCGGCTCAGGCCTTTTATTGGGTATGTCAAATGGGCCAAGGAAAGCCTCATGTGCAGTTAGTCGACAATATGAACCCTATCAAGAATTACCTGTAAGGATCACACCAAGACACCAAGAAACAGACTCCGAACCAAGCAGCAGTCATCAAGAGCTATCAACAACTGCTGTGAGATACTACTGTTCAGCTCCACGAGTCTCTCATGGTTATCCAATTTTGTCCACTGATCCAAGCAGTCAAAACCAAGCTTTATTTTCAAGGCCCAATTTGTGGCGTAACTGAGGGTTGTCGCTCGCTGGCGCCACTGTGGTTGACTCGAGTATAGGTCCACCTGACTAGGGTTACAACATAAGGTAACAGTACAAATGGAGTAATGCTACAAAAGCGAATAGATATAAGTCAACAACTTTCTCCCACTAGAAAATCTGGACTCAATTAGTGTATTTTTTTTTTCATCAAAATCTCATCTCTCCACACGTGTCAATCTGTTTAGCTACTCTGCTGATTGGATACTGGAGAAATACTTTTTGGGTGGATCAGGAGAACTACAATTTATGGTCAACCCATAATAGAGTTCTTATTACTTAGAGGCCCAGACAAGCTGTTCTGTATGAAGTCGCTCAGCTCAATCAATCTGTACAGGACAGGCTAATATTCCTATTGAGCCTGATAAATACGGAGTGGCAAAAGAAGATTGAGCGACATCAAGCCCTGGAATGAGAGTAGCATTAAACTGTACTGAGCCGCGAGCAATATCTGTGACCGCATTATCGGAAAGGTCAACGAGGAGTCCGTCTGCTGCATTATGTAACCATTAGGCTACAGGGCTGTCTGCGCCGTCAACTGATATCATCAGTCATGTTGTGTCTGGGAGTGTGAGTGCACACAGTGAAATGCATTGGTCTGGACAAAGTGAGAAATGAGCTACCGTGTGTGCAGTTTGTGTGCAGAATCACACACATGTACACACGCGTGCGCACACATACTCTCACAGAACACACACACACACACACACACACACTCACTCTGGGTAAGCAGAGCGATGTAGTTAGCACAGTGCTAACATACATTGAGCGCGAAGGGAAATTACATTTGTTTTCCATGAGATTAAGCGATTCAATTATGTGATAAACAGAATGAGAAAGTCATACAGTAAATTTTAGGTTTGTTGCTCTCTAAACTCGTTTAATAATTTTTATATGACACGCTGACTCTTGTCAGTGGCGCATAACTAGCCTCCTGCAGCGCTGAGCCTTACCGAACCAACATTACACCCGGTATTCAGTTTGGCTGGGTAGAAACAGCGAGACGTAACGCTAAGCGATTCCTCCCCGCACCGCTCAGCAAGATTGCGACTGTGCTGCCTTGGTGAAAGTTTGCACTCGAGTGCCTCCAGTTACTTCGCGTTTTCGGCGTTGATGGCGAAGAATTGGGAAATTGTAAAAACACAGAGGCATATAATTACCTGCATAGTAACAAAACAGGTAGCCTAAAGTTCTGCTAAAGTCGACTGCTCGTGAATTGCCAGCTTAGGGAAATCATGTAGTCATGCAGCAGGTATTTTGTGGATGGCAGTGTCATTCATTAAACCAAAGCTCCCTTCAGTTTTCCAAACACCGAAACAATTAAATATATTTACATAGATGTTATTGAGCTTTTATTACCAAAGTAATATAAGCTTATGTTTAGCAGTGAGTGGTTAAATGATGAACATCCTATTGATGTCATTATTTCTGATGCTTTTTTTGCTTGGGCTAGCTGGCTCAGTTTGTTGCTATCATTGGCATCAAGGCTACCGGTAACACAAAACTGAACTGTCATGGCAGAGCCCATTAGCTTCTGGTGAAACTTATGGATATGAGTTTACTCTGCAGCTATATACCTGGCTCAGACGTACACTGGAGCACACTTTAAAGGGGACCTATTATGCTGATCTTTCTTTTAATACATATTAGTAATGTTATAATGTTGGATGTCCATACTCAACCAGTGAAAAGTTTCTAAACAAAAGATACAGGGGTTTTGCCGTAGTCCAAGAACATGATTTCGTGAACATGATTTCCTCTCGGAACAGCTCCGCTCGAGATCTTCCCAAGATCTGGGCAAAACCTGACGTCAGGTTTTGCCGTCCAATTAGTACAAAGCCAATCACAGCGCTGGACCTGCCCACACCGGAAACTATTCTAGCGGACATGAACAACCGTGGATCATACTATGCCTTAGTAGCATCTACACTTCCAGAAATACAAAAGAAGAACCGCAGATCATTTGAGGGGCAGTTTTGTCAGTATCTCTCCCAAAGCTGCTCGTCCATTTACTTTTGGACGCGAAGAAAAGCACCTATCTCTCTCCCAAAAGGCGATGCCTCCAGAAATCTGTGGGTAGCTTTTTTGTTTGCTGGCGGCGAACAGCCTCAGCCAAAGGGAACGTTAGCTGCTTGTGCTCAGTATTTCACCAAAGACAGCTTTGTCAATGAAGGATAATTCGACACAGGATAAGCATTTCAGCTGCTTCTCAAACCTGTAGCAGTTGCATCGATCAATGCTCAGAGCCACACGCTGTAAGTAACGATATAACAACAAATAATGTAAGTGAAGCTAACGAGTTACGGGAGGCTAGCAGGACCACTAACAATAGTTAGCACTAACAACTGGCCTCAAACGCAGGCTTTGTAAAATATCTGAAGATAAAGCCTGTATCGGTCACGACTGTCTGCGACTCACAAGCTATGTTTCCATCCACTTGTCAATCGAATTATCTGAAGTTCGCCAAAAATATTCATGCGAATAAAGCTGGTGAAAATACGTTTCCATCTGACGGCATTAAAGAGAATAAAAAGTAGTGCATAATGGCGCCACATGCTGTTATGCCATCAAATTGGTGTATTGAGTACATTTCTGACATTTTAAGCTGTTTCCATTCATTCTCGCACTGAATCGCAAAACCTTGAAGCGAACAAAAGTAGTTTGTTAGCCGACTAATTTAGCTGGTTAGCCAAAATGGATCGCATTTACTAACAAATGTCGATAATTGCACAAGTTGTAGTAGTGCTTTGGTGCCAGCTATTAGCAGCATAGCAAACCATAATCAGAAGGAAACGACGGCATCAAAACGGCGTCAAGATGCAGTAGCAGATTTATTCGGCAAATAACGTTTCCATCAGCATTTAGCGCATAAGCCTTTTACCAATCAAGAGAAAATCCGATGAGATGGACTGTACAAACTATGAATCGATAGTCTTGAAATCAAGTCTAATTTCACCGTCTCCGTGAGGCATTTTAAATTTGATATTATTTAATTTGTATAAGAACGTGTCGATGGAAACATGGCTACAGATGCGGAAGCAGTTGCTTCACAGCATAAGCCTACCCAACTGATGGCCTGTTGAATGTGGCTGTAGCACTGCGGCTAACGTAGCCAAGTTACTGTGGCTAATGTTTGTGTTCCAAATTATGCAAGATTAATATCAGGGGAAATTCAACAGAAGGTGTGTGTGAACATAAACCTCATTTGAAGCAAACTTTTTATACTTGTTTGGATGCTTGGTACAACTGCCCTATGGTAGCGGAATTTACTGTCTGTAAAACCTGTATTGCAGGGTAACGTTTGTCTCTAGTTGTTATGACCGCTTGGTTATCAGCTACTGCATGTTAGTTCGCGTGGTGTGCAAATTAAAATGCTCCTGGTAACTTTTAGGCAGCAATTATGATTGGTATGCTTGTGTTACTTTGGTAAGCATCAATGCGGCAGTTCCATCATAATGTTGCTTGATTGTAGCCACTACAGTTGAGATGACCGGAGAGGTGCTTTATGTGTCTGCCGAGTTGGGCTGCAGCTAGACCAGACATAGGTTTTGCAGAGCTTGGGGCGCATTTTTGGGTGCTTGTAAAAAATGATCCCTCTACTTATCCATGACCGAGGTCAGCCTGATATCCCTCCAATACCTTGGCAAGCTCTCTGATGCTACCAGTGAAAGCAATAGGGAAGCGCACCGGCTATAACGTGTCCGGTATAACAAACGATTTCTCAGCATTGCCGTCGATTGAGTATAAAATCAGCGATTGAATATTAAATTCTTCTCTGTAAAAGTTTTTGAATCGCTAACTCCACAACTCCACGCTAACAGCAACTGTTCACGCAAACGGAACTTACTGTCTGTAAAACCTGTATTATGCTCATAACATAACCGGAGCTCTATTTAGCTCTCACGCACTATCCACAACGCGCCTATTTTCCATGAGGAAACGCAGGTCATTCCGACGCAATAAGTAAACCATTAACACGAGCAATTCCCGAAACGCTGTTTAGCCTGGAGATTCTGCCGCTCCGTCATGTACCAGCGCAGAAGCTGTTCGTTACTCCACGCTAACGATACACCACAGTTATGCACACGAACCAGCAGGTCCTCATATACACACCAAAGCAGTCCATATGCTGTTGGTCCACTTTTAGCTGCTCCTCACTGTCCATGTTTCCCTCTAAACTCAGAACCACCGGATTTCTACGGTAATAATAATAATGCATCAATTTTATATAGCGCTTTTCTGCTTACTGGGCACTCAAAGACGCTTTACAAGGCTACATTATTCATTCACTCTCTGATGGTAGTAAACTACGTTTTTGTAGCCACTGCTGCCCTGGGGCGGACTGACGGAGGCGTGGCTGCCAGCACGCGCCTATTCCTATATATTGCATGTTTTGTGGGTGGGGGAAACCGGAATACCCGGAGAAAACCCACACAAACACGGGGAGAACATGCAAATTCCACACAGAAAGGCCCCAGGCCAGATTCGAACCCACAACCTTCTTGCTGTGAGGCAGGTTTGCTAACCACTGTGCCACCCTGCCGCTTTCTAGCTTTCCCTGCATCCTGGCTACAGCGTAGAAAAACTGCTGTACTCACCACTGTTGCCGTAGCAAACTGTAGCCGATAGCAAATTTGAGCTTGAGCTGCCAGACTTTCGCACTGCGTCCTCCACTTTCGCCACTGCGTTTATTACAACAAGTTCATTTCAATCAATCTATATTCAAGTATAGCGTTAGATTTCAGAATTTCCCCACCGATTCCTTATCAGATGGCAGCCGTGTCTCACGTTTCACTCTGGGGAGGCGGACCCAGAAAACTGCGTTCTGTAGCCTCGTCCCACCCAACTCCACCCTCCACAGAGCTGGCCAGTCAGAAGAAAGTGGGCACATGGGGAGTGGGGGCCATAGCGGAAGAGCCACCCCAATGAGGCGTTTCGGGCAGAGACTACAATGGACTACAAATGGGGTTTTATGAGGAGGGCAGTATGAGCTAAATAAGGACCCTGTTTTGGACTTTGAACGATCAGGAGTACTCTAGGGGAGTCCAAGATCAAAACATAACCTTGTAAATATAGCTAAATAGGTCCCCGTTAACCTGAGCTGAGATACTTGTGTATATGTGTATACTCTAGAGTTATATACCTGGCTCAAATGTACGCTGAAGCAGACTTTAACCTGAGCTGAGCATGTGCTCACCAACTTCTCCAGTCTTCAGTCATTTCTCATCTCTCCTGCCTGTACAGTTGTTGGTGTCAGCAGGGACTCCTAGTTAAACACAGCCAGTGTAGAGCGAGAGAGAGAGAGAGAGAGAGAGAGAGAGAGAGCGAGCGTCTTCTCCTCTGGCTGGATATTTATGAGCTCCCGTTTTAGCCCGGCCGTCGCAAAGGCCCCGCTGTGTTTTTCAGTCCAGCGTTGGGTTGAGTGGGAGGCGCTGTAGCGCGAAGGCCGGGAGGAGGAGCGGTGCTGACTCACTGTGTTGTGGTCCGAAGCTACCCCCTCGCCCCCCTGTACGGCAGAGAGGAGGTGCTCCGCAATCTGCCTTATAGTTCTGGCGCGTGAGAGTAAAAATGGCTCTGCAGAAAATTGCATCAATTACGGGTAATCTTTCACGGGGATGGAGCTGACAGGCTGCGCTACACTTGGGAGTGTGTGTGTGTGTGTGTGTGTGTGTGTGTGTGTGTGTGTGTCTGTGTGCGCGAATAGGTAGGTGTGTGTATGCTCGACTGTTTATGTGCATAGGTATGTATGTTCATCTGTGTACGTGTGTGTATGTTACTGTGTGTGGGTGTGTGTGTGTGTGTGTGTGTGTGTGTGTGTCTGTGTGCGCGAATAGGTAGGTGTGTGTATGCTCGACTGTTTATGTGCATAGGTATGTATGTTCATCTGTGTACGTGTGTGTATGTTACTGTGTGTGGGTGTGTGTCTGATTGTGTTTGTGTGTGCATTGGTATGGGTGTGTGTGTGTGTGTGTGTGTTTGTAGGTAAATGTGTGTATGTGTGTCCACTCACAGGCTCACACACACACACACACACACACACACACCTATGCACACAAACATGCAGCCATATTAGCCCAATAAGTCACCCAACAATCGGTCGCCGCACTTTGAAACCTACTTCCTGCTCATGGTAGGAAATGTCATCAATCAGAAAGCTAATATCATTTAATTTTTTGGCATCAGAAAGCGCTGTCGTGTCTTGTAATTTTCAGCTTGTCGTTACAAGAAATCAAATGCTTGATTGATTTTATTAAAACTCCCAATATAATTATAAGCCTGGGAGATCAAGTGTTACATTCATTTTCTAAGTTTCTAAACTGAGGAATGGGACAGCCTTTAATGATAAAGCCTTCAGTGGTACGAAAGCATATTTATGACTGTATTCTGATGCTGTGGTATAGCCTAAAATGGTACAATAGCGTGTGTATGGTTGTATTCTGATGTTTTGGTATTGCCTTAAATGGTATAATAACATATTAATAACATATTGGTTTTTGTGTTTAACTCTAGATCAACCCAAAAATGAAAATATAGAAAGCACCAGTACCCGTTTTTGCAAAGTATGTCATTATTCGGAAGAAATGCTTTGTGTACCGGTGAAGTCTTTCCGCAGTGCTGAACTCAAACCTGACCGTGCTGCACATTTCTAATAGAGACGTAGTATGGAGCATAATTGCTGATCATAATTCAGTTAGATCACTCCCCAGACATGTGTCCGAAGACAGAAATGTTGCCTTGAAAGGAAACCATGGGATGCAGGCCTTAAATAATTAAACACTGAGCTGGTCTCGTGCCATAAATCTGTGACCCCCTGATGATAGACTCTCAGTAATGTTACATCTTCCTCTGTTATTTTCAAACTGTCTTCTGTTGCTAAGGCAAAGTCAAAGTGTGTTCTGGCCTAGTTTCTTCTGAATCTGAAATGCACCTGAAATGTCTTAACCCCGTGTCATTGCATTTAAGCTGTTGAAGAGCATGTTTTAGTACGTTTCTTTAATCAAAATGATACATCACTGTATCAAATTATCGCTTCAATTCCACAATACTTATTGTTATATCAGCATTAGAATCCTTTAAATCTGCTAAATCTGCTGCGAGGGGCTTGGAGTCTGTCCCACCAGGGGCGTGTTTAGGGCCTGGCTACTGGGCTATAGCCCGGGGTATTTTTTTGTTTAGCCCGGTGTCTTTTCTTATGGTTAAATAATAGACAAGTTTGAACTTTGAGCTCTTGCATCCACTGAGTCTGTAGCGTATATTGTAATTTATTTGCGGCGTGTGATAGAAAGTGACCATAGTTACCGGGACGCTTATGCATCTGTACAGTTCTCATAAGTCTCCCTCTTCCACCCGTGTATATGTTTATGTTTGCACCCACAAAGTTCATGATGCCTGAAATGTGACATTTGGGAGCTAGCTAGTCGCGCAGCCAAAAAACAAAAGAGGATCTGAGAAAAACATAAAACAATAAAGGTAACATTTACTTTTTACATATAAGCCTTCCATTGTTGATAAAAATGAATATGACATGTCATTAGCATCTGGCAAAGTGAACAGTGAACTTTTTCTTGTCGAGGCTAGCTACCGCTACATGAGCTTGCTTGATCAACCACATTGGTGTACTCTAACATTAGAGGATTTACTTTAAGGATTGCTTAAAGTTCACTAAATGATTTTTAAAACTTGGGATATTGCAACAGATTTAACCAATTTTCAATACTTATGCGCACGCAGCAGTCGATTCTGCTAATATACCTCTTTGGGAAGTATAAGAACGTCAAGTGCGTAGCTTTGAGGAATTGTTCGTGTGTGCGATTAATACATTGAGGGCTTAATCGAATCCCTGTTCTTGGCGACACTCGGGTTGACTTGACACGAGAACAACGTTCCGAACAGCCGAGGACCAACGAGAGAACGAGTTCTTGCCCCTCTGCACCCTTTGGAGAGTGCGACGAGCGTCATGAACAAAAATGGTGGATGCGGGAGATACGTATGTGAAATTTTCTTCAATTTCACCGATTAATCTCGTTAATAGCCCTCTATTCATGAGAATGAGAAGTTTCAGCGGCAATTAACTATGTATAGAAGCATGAAGTGACTTTCAGGCCCCATTACTAGGGTTGATCTTGCTGAAATTTTGTAAAAACTGTTGGTATCGATTTCAATTTTATTCTGCGTAATACACAGCCCATTGGCTAGCCTGAGTTGGAGACGGACATCCTTTACGGCCGCCATTTTGCCGCTGACCGAGAAGACCCGAACTCGCACTCATATGTTCGGAACGAAAAACCCCGCACCTTGCACTCGTGTCTGGGATTCGAATGCGCCCTGAAAGACGGTTTAACCCATTCGTGAAATCTGTCGTTATTTCAGTTGTCTACCACGTTTTTAAATTCAGTTAAGTGGTAAGGTCTCTGTGGGCACGTGGCTTTCATCACTGATAGTAACGGCAAACTTTGCAGTAAATGACCTTATGTTGTTTTCGAGTCACAAAATTAGAATATGCAATAAAGTTAATTTAATGTCTTATTGTACTTAAGATCCACTTTGGAATGAAATGAGCGAGTAGGCTGTAAAGCTTTAAAGAGATGGATTCTTATGAAGAGAACAAAAATGAGACCCACAGTTGGCAAAATTAAGTCCCAGAATAGTTTTTCTGCCTCAGCGTTGCTTTGCTTCTCCTGGTCTGTGGTTTCATAACATCTTGCCGAAGGACTGAAGTTGCAAATTAGCCAACTGGCACATTTACAGTAATGTTGATTAATGTATATTGTCCTTTTACAATTAAAATAAACCTAAACCTCTAATGCCACTTGCCATTCAAGCACATCACAGACGACATTTTTTTCCATTTCAATTTACAGTAAGGTATACAATTTGATGGAACAAATAAGAAAGAAATGAGGAATTTACTGCTTGTAAACCATTAGTTTACAGGCAGTACTTGACTCCCAATCGAATTATATAGATCAGCTAACTATGTATTCCTTATTTGTTCTTCAATTAACTAATCATTATCCCCTGCCGAAGCGAGAGATATAGCATTGGGCTCCACCGTACATACGTATGTACGTATGGACACATAAAATTGAGGTGGCGGGGGATATTGCCATGTTAGTGGCAAACACTTGTTTTATATAAATCTGATTAGAGTTACTCAAGAACTGACCATTGTGGTTCACGGGCAGTTAGTTCCTCGTTAGTTCCTAATTTTTCCCTGGTAACCAATCAAATTTTGAACACCTTTCTATGAAATTTTACAGAAGATTCAGTGTTGAGCTGAAGAAATCACTGAGAGGTTCACTTTCAGGCTGAACTGAAAGAATGCAGCATGTACTATAGTGGCTGATGAGGCCAGGGACAATAATTCAGAGCAACTGTCAGTCTGTGTGTGCTGTATCTCTCACAAATACGGTGATGTAAATGAACTTTTTTTTGGCTTTAAATGATTTGGGAGGGCTTTCATACACACTATAGCACGGTCATTAGAGCATATATTAAAAAGACATGGAATCATCATGGGATTTTTCATTTTATGTTTACATGCAGTACTGTATCCAATATCACATACAGTTTTTGCATTAGTCATTCCTTTGAAATGTGAAATTTTGGGCCTAAACACTGAATTTGATTTAATACAGGTGTGAGACTTCATTATACCGTTAACAAATCAATTTATTACAATCTGCACTGAGTCACATCCTGTCTTTGGGGCTCAGCCCCCGGTGTTTCAGATGTCTACACACGCCCCGGCGTCCCGCCATCTAATGGGTGATTCACCAATGCATCACAGGGCCCACTTTCCTATTTAGAGCAGGGATTGTATAGTCATGGTCCTCGATGCACTGGATCGCCTCCCACCTCTTTTACCTGGGAGTCAGGTGTTCAGACGGACCGGCTGATTAGATGTACTGTATTTAAACTTGCTTTTTCCTACTTTTTTTCATGTATAAATTGCTTTCTATTGCCGATGCACGAACGAGCAGTAACAACTAAAAATGAGCCTATTCCTGATTTTCTCAGTTGCCTATAACGGCCTGAACTGATCTATATGTAGAGGTATCAGGACATATTTTCTGAAAAAATTTTAAAAAGTGACAATGAAGTGAGCTCTCAGGGGCCTT
Source organism: Gymnothorax reevesii (assembly GCA_029721435.1). Taxonomy (NCBI): domain Eukaryota; kingdom Metazoa; phylum Chordata; class Actinopteri; order Anguilliformes; family Muraenidae; genus Gymnothorax; species Gymnothorax reevesii. The sequence goes on from CM056576.1 coordinate 5,104,151, forward strand.
GCCAGCCACTTTTCGCTCTCAAATAGTAGCTATTGTGCAACACTATCCTACTACATTAGCATTGAAATGGAGTCCACTAATGTCAACAAATCACTGAAGGCAGTGACATCATAAGTAACAGAAAGCTGTTATGATACAGATTATAAGCAACAGTTGCAACATTTGTACTTCATGCAGAGTGCAGATGCACAGACGACAGGAGGTTGAGGACTGGACTCGGGTGCCAGGATGGACTTGGTTATGATTTAATGACCAACTGCACGGCAAGGATTCCAGGATAATGCCAAAAATCTCTCTTCTTTAGAACCTTATATGTTATTTTGTCGCTACATTTTATGCACATTATCTCCAGTCTAATGTTACTCATCCCACCTATCATCTGTTTATGACTGATATTAGTTTAGCATTAGGTTATTTTTGTCTGATTTCTTAATCTATTTATTACATTGACGTTAGCTGTCTGTAAAACAATGTATTAGATTATGGTGAAACATTAGTGCATGGATTCAGCATGGTGAGATTTGTGATGGATGCTACCACCTCAATAATGAAGTGCGGCTGCACATCTTATTCATCATACTTTGTCTAACGTAGTTCACTAACCATTCGCATTATCATCCAGAAAATATAGCTATCCTGACATCGTTGATCCTTTTGATGAAAGCTAGACAAGCAGCGATTGTTAAAGTTGGCTTGCTTATGCCAAAGTGTCGTATGAATGCTGTCGATTTATCAGGCCATTGTTACAATTGCCGAGAATGGATTAATTCACGTCACCAGCTTATACTGTGCTTGCTAAGAATATTACTTCATAAATCCAATTTTGAAAAACATTATGTTGGTCACAGTAAACTTAGCTCGCTACCTCATCTATCGCATGTGAAAATTCCAGGCTAAAGTCAAATCCAGAACAGGTCTTGCATTGAAATGATGGGTCTATCTACTCCAATGCCATGCTGCTCAACTAGTATATGTATGTTCCATTCGCACATTCTAATCACGTGATCTCTCACCTCAAAGGGTTAAATTCCTTATCATCACATGACAGAGACAACAGCCTCACACATTTTGACCAGTGTGGTGGAGTGAAACTCGAATGGGAAAACAGAACTGGCGGTACAAGCATTCCCAAAAGTGTAGTTGCTAGCTAAGTTAGCAACTGACATAGTTTGTCCATTCGCAGTCAAAGGGTCCAATTATGCAAATTAGCATCTGTGATTTTGGGAAACGCACCACTGATCAAGTGTTGGTGCCCTATTTTCCTCCCAAAGCAGTCTGTGACGCTTACATCTTTACCTCATTGATCCACACCATCTGGCACAAGCAGGATCTGTCCTTCTGGAAGTAAGTCAAGTGCAGAATTATTGGCACCTTTGATAAAAATGAAGAAAAAAGGCGCCACATGATGAGCAAACAGCTAATTTTTCACATATTGTTCAGTTCAAACGTGGGGAAGATCTTCTCTTTTACGTCAACATATGTTTTTCTCATATTTCAATGTTTTTTCATTATCTTGTTTTTTATTCTAAACACTGTACATGACGGTAAATATCTTCCTCATGGATTCTCTTTATTATGAGAGTAAACGCACAATGTCCTTATTGTTTTAAAATCTATTTTTAGTAGTTCTTACTTTTGGACAGACGGGAAGACAGTCAAACATGGAGGACCACCGCCGTAAACAACCAAGTAAAACGGTAACATCAGTTATTACGCTCCACTCCCGCTTCAGTATACCCAGATAACGAGGGCAGCCGTGTCCCCCAGCCGTTTACGAGGAGCCTAATTGACAGTGAAAGTGATTTATTAAGTGCGGAGTGAAGATGCACACACAGGGAAGTGACTCGAGGTCGCTATTGCCTCAGCAAATTTTTCTACCCGCGGAGAAGACGAGGAAGGGTCAAACTGCATTTCCTCCCCCGCGGCTGCAGGCGCTCGCCGGTAAACGGCATTCGGCAGCCCCGCCGCGGACGGTCGGAATCGCGGCAGCTTTAATCAACGCGCTGTCACCGTGGTAATAACTCTGTCGCCGTTCCGCTCTGGCCTTGGTCAATCACACCACATGAAGCACATTTCGGGGACCGCTGAGAGTAGCGGTTACCGACAATCTTCTGGCGTTTTGCCTCCTCGCAAAAATCACATTTCGGGCCACGTGAACGGGTCGCAAAACTGCTGATCCTAAACGGCGAAGTGTTGATGGCGGAAGAAAGAGTAAATGGATCACGGGAGGACAGGTGAAAGAGAAAGGCCTAAACTGCTGTTTCCGTGTTGGTGTGGCTTCAACCCAAATTCAAACTGTTGGCTGAGACAGACTGTCAGAAACATGTCTGATCATCCCCAGCATCCTTCTGTGCCACATTCCCAGATAATTTGGGACACTTCAGCTTAATTGCTAGAGCTCTTCCTGCATTGGGTACCTATCACATGCGCTATATAGGCCCCGCCTCTTTTTAGTGGACAGCTGGAATCAGCTCTGACCTTCTGCCTATTGTGATGTCACAGTGTAGAGGCAGGATAAAAGGTGAAGAATTGACAATTCTGTGATCACAGACTAATATGATTGATGTGACAGTTCACCAATCATATCGGGCGGATATATTCTGAGTACCCTCCCCCCATCCGTTGACTCACTGTGCCAAGGTCACGGTCTGATTTAGCAGGGTGTCCATGGAAACAAACTGACAGCTCAGTGGACCGCTCCTTCTGTAATCCAGGTGGCTCTGTCAACGGCGAATCTGTGCTCGGTCAAGTCGTGTTAGCAGGTCAGGGAAAGAGCTTCACCCTTGAATTGAACCGTTGAAAATGCGTTAGACTTGTGTGCCACTCATCTGAATTTCGGCTTTGGCTTTTGAACTGGGATGTCTGGGAAAGCTGGTATCACGTGACGTTGGGTTCCAGGCCAGAGTACGGTTCGACATGAACAGAACGACTGTCAGGTCGCCCACAGGTTACCATAACTGCCAATTGTTGAAGTCAGGTGACGTGTTAACCATCAACATGAAAAATAAATGAACCCCTTTGCACAGATATTGACGCCGGCCTCCGTAAATTCAGAAATTTAATTCCGCAATAATTCTGTAATAGAATTTCCAAATGTCTTGCTTCACTGGAATAACTTTCCATAGTCTCTGTGTCGCAAAAACTGATTTATAAAGCCTAAATAGGCTCATGCATAACAGGAAAAATTGGCATTTATTTGTATTCTGCACAAAGGCTTGAAAATGAACAGTTTATACCTGGCATAAGATGGTCATACTTTCATTTGACAATGCTAAAAGCTTTAGGTAACCATCTAACAACAACAGCATTTCATTCTAATGGTATGAAATATTGTGCTTACCAATGGGCATGAAGCTGAGGGCTCATCTCGATGGACGAATGCTTTACATCGAGTCAAAACGCCTAGCATACAAATTACGTCCCATTCATTGCACACAAATAGTCAATGCTGAAATATTTGCCCGTAAAAACAAAAAGTAAGGAAAACTTGTTGAAAATAACAAGGGAAAAACGATCAGAGTCCAAATTTTGCATTTTTATATATTATATATTATAAATTATTACATTTATTATAATATAAAATAGTTGTGTATATTATTATAATAATACATATATTTTATATTTTTTGCAAATTTTTTCAGTGCTTTGTGTCTAAGATCGTTTTGAATTTTTAATTCGTCATTTCTCTACAGCGTGAAAATGTGACTGATCATTTTTCCTTTGCGGTCTTCATTTGGTGTAATGGATGATTAGTACATTTGGGCCAATTGTGTCCATTTGCTTTGATTAAATGGACAGTTTATAGGGACCTAATTAGACTCTCTATTACTGGAGACAAACTGCTGTTGCTGTCCGTTCAAAGAAAGCGACAGGATGTAGTTTTAGGAAATATGCGGGCTGTTCTGTTGTTGGCAAAGACCGAACCATAGCTTGTGCCAGTAATTAATCTTTATTAGAGATTTGAGGTCCATGCAGCTCTGTATTCTGTACTGATCCTGTTTAATCCTGAAGTGTATGAGCTTTAAATAGCCTGTAATGACCCTTCCAGGAATAGTCTCTATTACCTCAGCGACAACACGCACTTAACAGCCACAGGAAACAGCAGGAGGGGAAAAGTGTTCCATGCGTCCTCATTGCCCACTACACTGTGCACTATCCTGCCTAGTACACTCACTACTGCACTGTCCAATATCCATAAGACTGTGAACTCAGAGTTTAGTACACACGGAATAACTCTGTTTTCATCAATGTTAATGCCACCGACTGCACAGTGTCAATTACTCTACTGTCTACAGCCCTCACAAGTACATTATTGTTATGGTACACTGTCCTTGTCTACTAGACTCACAAGTACTGTACATTATCTACTTTACAGGTCACTGTTAATTACTCTAATGTCAACTACACTCGCTGTAGCACACTGTCCACTTTACAAGCCATTGTGAACTACACTACTGTCAGCTGCATTTGCAAGTACACTGTCCACCGCTCACTGCACTCCACTGCCCCTCTATTCGTGTCTGTCTTCCGACCTAAAGTACATAGCAGTCTGTAGGAAGAAAACGCTGCCTATTTTTCTCGGCTCAAAGAAAACCAATACAGAGGAAAAACCCTCAGAGGAAGTGAGAGCAGTTATGGAGGAGTTCTGACAGAATCTCGTTCAGCGGCAGCGCTGCTTCTTTCCCACGGGATTCCAGAGCTGTCAGACTGAGCAAAATCAGAATCCTGCATCATTATTTGGGATGTGGTTAGGATTTGAGGATAGATTTTTTTTTACCCCCCCCCCGATATTGAGCCTCCTTCATTTGTAATTTCAGCATGTGCATAATTACGCAGGAAATAGATTTTGAGAAACATTATTTTAGCATTTAGCATTATTATTGGAGTAGTGTGTCTCCTTGGGGAAAGTGTGTGCTTGTATTTTGATAGAGTGTCTGTGTCATATGTGTTTGCGATAGAGAGAGAGAGAGAGAGAGAGAGAGAGAGATTCACTTAATTTGCTTTCTCATAGTCTGGATGCAGTTTATAAGTTCAGTTGCTAAGAGAATGTGGATGATTTCCGCTCCTATAGTCACTTGTTTGTCCTCTATTATTCATGTGACCTCAGGCGTTCAGGTTTCGGCTTATAGCAGTTTCTCTTGCCTGCATGGACTGTGCAGCGAAAGACATTGGTCGTATTAACACAAAAAACACAAAAAATGTCATCAGTACTTTTTGAAATTGATCCTGTTTCGTGGCCGTGATGGTGATGCCGGTGTTATTTTCAATTCACCTGTGTGTGTGTCACCAGGATAAACTTCAACAGGACCTGTCTGGAACCGCTGTGAAGCTGCTATAAAAGATTTTTCAAACATTGTTGGTTATTCTAAAATGTCTGTCTTTGTTGCTCTTCATGTAAATTCTTGTGAACACAATATCATGGCAACCTTTTAAGATGCAGGCGAGAAATATTACAAGTGAGTTGTTTGGATATGAAGGCTGGGTCTGAAGACGAGTTGGTCCTGAGTCTGTATGCACTGAATGAATCATAGAGGACTGTTGGACAGTAAACAAAACCAGCGTCGCTGCCATGGCTGGTGCGATCCTAGATGGGCTCTAGTTTTTTTTTGTTCAGTCTCTGCCAAATTTTTTCTTGGCCTGTGTCTTCCAGACTAGTGTTATAATCTGTCCACCTTTATCTGTTCTTGAAATAACAATTTCTCTGTCCTGTAAGTAATTACTTTAATTGTCTGTAGCCCATTGGTTCATTTCCATCACATGATCCATCCTTTTATTTGTTTCCTTTGTACATCTCCAACAGTCTTTGGACATCCCAAATCTGCATGACCTAATGGGATTCCCCCACCCTCCCCATCCCTCCCTCAGGGTAAAGAGAGTCAGTCATCAGTGAACATCGCTGTACTATCACTCAGTGGTGTGAGGAGAATGGCACGATGGGAAGGTTTGCTTGTCGAAGGAAGACCTGGAAAAGTCAGATCCTCACTGATGCAGTGGATGTCTGCACTGTACGCTGAGGCAGCTGTATCAGGCTATGCTGTGAGGACGCTGGTATGTTTCTGCAGCCTCCTAAAATATATCCTGGAGCAAAACAAAATGAAAAGATTGCACGTGTTGGGGAAAAAAAACTGTCAAGCTGTTTCAAAGTTCTATCCAAAGCACCACATGGGACTTTGGGAGTTCTGTCCAAACTAACGGAAGAGATATACAACTATACTTTTAACTTTTACTTCATAGGTATTGTACTATATCCCAAGGTTGTAAGTTTAGCTATCTGAAAATATTCTGTGAAACGAAAGAATATAAAAGAGATTGGGATTTGCATTTAGGTTAGTCTTAATTCAGATGTCGCGGGAGAAGGGACGTCGCATCGTACCCTTGGCAGCGTCAATATAAATCCTTGGATTGGCAGCGCCACTCAGTCAGAGCGAGAGGAATTTACAGTCTCGCCTGGGCATGGCTGCTTAAATTCAGTCACAGTGCGCCTCAACTCCCCAACCCCCCAACTCCCCCCCCCCCCCCCCCTTAAAATAAGGCATCACAGTCTCACCGCGACAGGAGCGTGTGCATCAGCTCAGGACGCCGGGCCGCGCTCCTCGTCTGCCGTCCAACAGGCGCGTTATTATGTCTGTAAAATAAAATGCATTCGCCCTGTCAGCTGCGAGAACAGGGTCTGATTCCCTGATGCGTCTCCATTAAGCGGGGGCAGAGATTGCTCGCGCAGCGCCGCGGCTGGAACAGCCATTAGCCGCTGCATCTCACCCCTCTTCTCGTGCCTCCGGGCCGCTGCTCCGCATCTCACATCGTGACAAGCAAATTAAACGGCTCAGAGCGAGATCCGTCGCCACTATCCTGCGGGGTACGTGCTCCCTGGCTGCTCCGTGTGGTAAAGTGCAAATTCACCCGTTGTGCACCAGAGCCAAAATTTGTGAAAAAGCATTTATGTAAGTCCAGTAATGCACACATTTCCTGTAGGGGGAGCTGGGCTAGCACACAATCAATTTATGAGCCTGAAGAAGTTGCCACAGCTTTGGTCAGCTATTCTTGCGGAGTCCAAGCGTCCTTGTTTTGACTTGATCTTGTCCTAAATCCATTCCATTACATGACATAATATAACATTGCATGACATGACTTGATTGCATAAACAAAAGCGCACATAATATTATGCTGCATTACACTACAGCGCATTGCATGGCATTACCTTACTGTAACATTACTCTGCATGACATTTCACCATATTGCATGATGTTACATTTTGGTACATACAGCACATTACAGTACATTACATTGCATTAAAGGTGTTACGTTGCACTATATTACATCATAATGCATTACTTTATAATAGGTTACATTATATTGCAGTACTTTACATTAGATCACATTATATTGCAGTACACTACAGTATGCTACATTAAATTATGTTACGTGACATCAGGGGATCGCACACTTAGTCCTGAGGATCTGAGCTCTCGAAGCCTTTCAGGACTCACCAAGATTCCTCTAATAAACTTAATGAATTGATATTCAGAGGTCATTAATGGAACCGGATGGCTATAAAATTGGTTGGAATTAAAACACTCAGGAGAGCAGGTCCCAAGGGTCAAACAGGGGCGCTTGTGCATTTCATTATGGTAGAGCCGTTTGGCCATTTTTTATTCGGAGAGGTGAAGCATTTCATGAATTATCCACACAGTTATGCCATGCAGTTTTTGCACATGGCGAATTAACGTGGATCTGAGTTCAACAGTGTAGATCCAGCACCGGACATTCCCAAAGCCCCAAAATCTGACTCTTGAAAGCGTGTCTGTATAATACTGCAGTAATATGACCTTAATACTACAGTAATAATACAGCAATTAGATTCAGTGATGTGTATGCAGAGCAGAGATTGCGCTCGCTAGATCTTCTTCTCCAGCTGCTTTAAAGGCTCGGTTCCTGCCCTGAAAGTCTAGCCTGCTCAAGCTAAGCCTGTAATTTAGCCCAGAGAACGAGTTGGGGAGAGAGAGAGAGAGAGAGAGATGCAGTGAACCTACCATCTGCTGCTAAATTAGGCTTTGATTCCTCGCTTTTGTTCACTGGCATTCTGCTTCCTCCATGAGCACTTGCGTGGGAAAGGAGACCCACCTCTGATCCACAGAAATAGCACGCGCAGGAGCTCACTGCGTTCGAGGACCTTGAAGGAGAAGCTTCTTGGTGCCTGGTGCTGCTATTACGTTTGACAGCTCTCTGTTCTTATGGGGGGCTGTGAAATGTGTGGGGGGGGTGTACTCCAGCTTCCGCTCAGTATTTAACCCCCCCGCCTTCCTCCCTTCTCCACTCACGTTCGTTGTCGACTGCTTTATTTGACCCGCGTTTCTATGGTTACGTTCTGGAATTTGGCGGCGGTATAATTAGAACCGCGGCGGCCGCTAATGCCGTGGTGGTACTTTCAAAAATGCGCAGTTCTGCAGCCGGCGGGGTCGCGGGAGAGCATGCTGTTGCGTGTGGGCACCGGCGGCGGGTTTCGAGATCGCTGGACTGTGGCGTGCGGTGGAGGAGGTGCGGATGTAAGTATCTCTCGAGGACTTTACGCGTCTCGGCTCCTGTTCTTTACCTCGAGGGCGAAAACTCTAAAACAAAGCATTTCTGTGGTCCAGTAATTCCCAACAAATATTTCTGTGTAACCCATGAGTTTGATGTGTCCCACTTTTACGCACTCCTAATGCCGCAAATCAGGGTTTCACTTCATTATATCAGCGCTTCCTAAATGGTGGGTCGCGACCCAAAAAGGCTCATGGACTCATGGAAAGGCCCAAAGACTCTATAATCCTCTAGGTTATGCTAGTTTATTCTGATGGTAGGTCCTTAAAAGATTCCACATTTCTCATTGAAGCCCCAATGTTTAAAATGCTAAGAATCGGTGCATTACGTTCTTGGAGTTTAGCACACATCAAGGCGATGTATAACAGAGCAATGTTCGACACGAGGTGAAAAGCTATTGCGCATTAAATATACCCAAGCCGGAGCACCATCAGCACATCAGATATCTGTATCTCAGCGGAGGTCTCCCAGAGAGGTTTCTGCACCTCTATCTTAGCGCTGACGTGACAACGGTTTGTATTTCAGCCCTGATGTAGACATTCTTCTTCTATGATTATTCTCCATGGGTTCACACTGGCCTCCCTGACTGCAGATGGGAGAAGTAGGCCAGCCTTTATCAGACATTGCTGGCTGCTCACTGTTGTTTTTGGACCCAGGGAGCTGAAACGCGCCTCAGTTTTATGAAATATTTATGGAGTAGCCTTGTGATGTATGTCTGCACACCGGTGGTGTGTGCTGCGACCTGGAAACAGGGTTTCCTGAATCACCATCCCGCTCTGAATCTGTGCAGGGGCTCGAGATTAAGAGTAAGGTCTACTGCGAGGCACCTTCTCATTTCTCTGCCTGACTCACCTGCGGTAAACAGCAACACAAAGGGCTCTATTTTTGGACCGTTGTGAAGCAGTGTGGAGCCCAAATGAAGCAGGCCTACCAAAAGGGAATTTCCGTGTGCTTGCAAGGCTTGCTATTGGTTCAGCTGAAGCTATTCCTGAGTCTGCCTGATGTGCAGAGAGGATGAGAAATTTTTGCTAACGTAATGATGTCTCTGCTGGGTGGGCTGCAGCAGCGAGGTGTTATCGTCTCCCAGTGTGGATGACATGGGCACGGAGTGAGCAATGCAAGATGAGCAATTTCCGGCGTAAACAGATATACCCTCTCAGCTTGAGTAGAGATGCAGTCTCTCTCGGATGAAGCTGACTGCGTGGGTGTACACTCTGTCAAAGTGCCTGGTGCAGTCCCTCGAAGCCAGATGGTTGTAGGGTTGATTCCCAGCCTAGTGCTTTCTGTTCAGGGTTTGCATGACCTCTCCATGTCTGTGTTGGTTTTGTCGCAAAGTCCAAACACTTGCATGTTGAGTTCACCCCATAAAACCTTCAGATCAATATACGGGGCCATCAAATGCAGCTGCTGTATTCAAACCTGTGGAACTTCAGGCCTATTTTAAATTCAAGCGGAGAAACCAGACTTTCCAGTGATCCTACATATGTCCTGCTGAATTACAGGGAAATGTGTATAAAATGATGTGCAAGATCTAGATATTTTCCATTTGATGTAATGCTGTGGCCATAAAAACATGGCGTCCTGGGTTTGAATATTTCTCTCAATACAAGCGTAAAGCGCTGCAACCAGTCGATGCAGAGTTTGTATGTGATATTATCCCACAGTATGGACTGAATGTTTTCTCTGACATTCAACCTATTGAAGGGAAAACTTTAGTGAAAAGTTAGAAGTTCAGGAGTTACTTAGAGAGTGTTAATATTTATTGTTATGAGTGTGTGAGTGACTGGTGCGCTGACAGAGGTTCATCCCAGCATCCTGCCCAGTTCTTGCAGAGATCGGCTCCATCCGCCCTTGTAAACCCAAGCTGTAGTAAGAGGATTAAATCATGGATGGGTAGATTTAGCATGACCATGTGACCTTTAGATATCTCCCACGGTCATTGCCTGTGTGAACCACAGAGAAAAGTGCTCCGAATGATGGCTAAGCATAATAATCTCATTGCTGAGGATCAAGTTAAAACCATTCTGTAATTATTTGTGAATCATAGAGCAATTGCCTACTTATCTTCACGGTCCACATTTCAAGAGCATCGACACTTTGCTTTAGAAAAACACCTGCAGTGTGATATGTACGCTTGTGGTATGAATAATTGCTTGTTTGATGTAACCTTGTAATTGGCATCGTGTGTATGCATGTAAACATTTATTCTCTGTGCTCTTTTACACACTAAGTTTGGTGTAATTGGAAAAAAACTGCCTTTTGGTTATTGGTACGATTTTGTAAGGCTTTTAAAATCTTTTAATCGATTCGGGCACTCTTTACTGAGGTCTCTCTGCCAAAGGCAGGGCAAGTTAATTGAGTGGTGCTTAGAGAATGTGCTGAATTTGTTTTTTTTCTTAACTGTCCTGACATCATCAGCAAGCGTCTCCATCATGCAGACCACTCATTTGAACGGTAGTCAATTCACTTCACCTTGTTTTTCAGAATAGTGGTAAAATTATTATTTGTGGTAAACTCCTCTTTTATATGCTCTCTCTGCTAAATCGCTAATGTAACTGCGAAGATAAGGGTGCGGACGTTGTTTTCCAGCTGCAAGGAATCGGTGTGAGACTCCGCAGCTCTTTTTGTTCTCGTCAGCAGTACGAAAGTCTCAGGAATCATCCCGAATGACGATTATCCCGGCGCTGAAATGAAAAAGCTTCAGGGTGGAAACACTTGTGATCCCCTCTTGCATTGCAGTTGTGCTCTTACTGCACACTGGTGGGGAAATGGGTTCCCACACACTCGTGCCCGCTGTGTCATCCATAATTCAGCTTCGTGCTACATTTGGTTCTGTGCCTCTGAATGTGATGGCAGTCATTAACTCGTCATTTATGCATCATTCTTGCGCCACATCTCTTTCTCTCTCTCTCTCTCTCTCTCTCTCAAGAGAAAGGAACTTCTTTTGAATCCACTAAACACGATCAGCATTGTGTTCTCGCGAACGTCGTGCTGCTGCGGTGTCGTGGTCATCTTAATAAAACATTGGCCAAACATTCTGGCAACAATGAGGTAACGTTTTCCCCGTAGCTTTCTTCCATTCACGACAGAGCGAAGCTGATTGCGGGTCCTGAGAAATGCTTTTTGTGTTGTTGCTGTGAGCTTTCATCGATATCCCTGAATTTTGGGTTGAAAGGCTACCCCATGGACCTTATTTATAATTGTGCGTGGATTTCAAACCTAACTATTGAATGCTTAAAAAAAAGGGAAAAACAGCTTACTGTAAAAAATCTCCCAGTTTTAAAACCATGGGTAAGCTATACTGTATGCATTTTTTATATAACTAATCAGGATTAACTGGAGAATTTTCATATATGAATAATCTTACTAAATTTGAGTTCTTATAATGTCAAGTTTGTTTTCATAAATCCAAACAGAAATTAGAATATGCATATTTTCTGTGCTTACATGTTGTTTATAAATTTTATATAAAGGGGACCAAGAAGTAACATTCCCCCATTAGCAGAGTAACTCCAGTAGTTACTGAAAGCAAAGTATCTTACTAAAGGTGCTGAAATCGCACAGCTCAGGCACCCGCGGGATACGAACATCCTCTTGTTCTGCTTTCATTGTAGGTCAGGAATGTGGTTGGCTCTCACTTTGAGCTTAACCACATGTGGCAACGGAACAAGCCCCTGTTAAATATGCATAACGTTGTGCTGTCAAATATTTTTTTGAGGTGGCAGACAAGCGCCGGTCCCGAGCTGTAACCGGAATATTTCATTGTGATGGGAGCAGCCGAGGGGCTCGGGTGTATTTGGACTGGTCCTGGTGCGTGGGTGGAGGACCGTGAACAGCGTGGGGGTGGGGTTGGGGGCGGCGTTTGGGGTCACGATTCTAAAGATGGCGGAGTTGGGAGCGGTTTTTTAATCAGGCGTTGGGGGCAGAAGGTGGGCATATCAGTGCGTGTCTGCTGATCAAAAACAAGAGTGGAGGCGTCACAGGGAGCAGCTCTGATGTGCAAATTTAGTCCTCTCCACCCCTCTTTTGTTTTCTGTAAAGACGGGCGCTGGGTCAACTCAAAGGGCACCGGTTGGGTGATTACGGCAGACGTTGCGGATCAGAGGGAATTTAGATCAGATCGAGCCCGCGAGGCCTCAGGCCCGATGACGCAAGCGAGCTGCAACGCAACGCTCCTTTCGTCTGGGGTCCGTGTGCCACGCGCCAGGCTTCTGACGAAACGAAAATGACGCCGCGATTGTTTTCTGAGGAGCTGACTGATACGCCACCCACTGACAGGCAGTGACTCCAGGCTGGATCTGTGCAGATTCCGGCCTCAACTAAGTTGGCAATGCCAGCCCATAATTGGTACAGATTTAGCGCCGGAGTTGCTACCTCTCTGGGGTATGTCTCCCAGAAGCTGAGTTGCTGTCTTACGTAGTTGAAACCATTGACTGTATGTGGTTGAACTATGTAAGCTCTTAGTGGCTTCACTTCAAAGCTGGCTGACTAGTTGTGAGGCCAGTCCTAGCCTCTGTAATCTATTCATCCATATGTCATTGACCCCACTTATTCCTGGTCAAGGTCATTTGAGGGGCTGGATTCTGGAGTATAGTGTGCAAGAGACAGGAACACACCCAGTCCATGGCAGGACAAACAGACACACACACACACACACACACACACACACACACACACACACACACACACACACACACACACACACACGCACGCACACACACACACCATTCAGTTGTGCATTCATACCTGTGGGCGATGAAGAGCCTCCAGCTATCCCAGCACACATCATACTGGTTCTGTCATGTTTGCAGGTGTTCTTAGTTTCCTTTCTTCGGTAGCAGAATAAGCCCTGGAGAACAAGGTTTGTGGAGCTTTTAGACATTCAATTGATTAATTTATTAATCACTGAAACACACAAAAACCAGGAGATGAATTAGGTCCCCATTGACTGGAGTTTGACAGCACTGCCCAGTGCACTGTTCTTGCGAAGGTTAGATTCACCCTCCCACACAGTGAGCTGTTTTGTTTGTTCACTGAGAAAAACACTCACATGAATTTATACTGAATAATTGAAGAAACCCAAATTGAACATTGAAATATTAAAATAACATCAAAATTGTGCTTTAAATAATAAATAATGTGACATTTTTTGACGCAGCGTCCAGGGTTCAAGGTTTTTGATGTCACTATGTCCAGTTAAAGTGCTGCTGGCTCCCTTGTGTTCGATGCTGCCTCTTGCTGGCAGGTGCGGTACAGCTCCCCCTGCAGGACATCTGCGGTAAAGATGTCATACGGCTTGGAGACATCACGTTGTTTGTCAATTTTGGCAACATCAAACCGACCAATTGTGCTTCTGGTTATTTCCCTAGCAGGCAGGAATAGCCGGTGCAGCCACTGGTGGCAGAAATGCTGGTTTTTCCTGCATCAATCGCAAGAGCCTCAGCCAGGTGCTGCCATTGGGTTGAATTTGAATCCATGAAAGGCAGGTAGCTGAAACAGCCGCCCTTAATGCATTAGCAACCACACTTGGACAGTCCCCAGCTTGCAGCAACTCGATTGCTCTTTTATTGCGTTTAATTTCAACGTTAATCTTCAGCATGAATGAGTGCTTTCAGAGAGCATATGAGTACTCGTCTTTAGTCCTGGTGAACGCCAAATACTACTCGCAAGCGAATTTCTTACCTTACTGATTTCTCCTGGCCGACACAAACAAAAGCCTAAATTTATATATAAGGCAGTGCAGGGAGCGCATCCTCTGTGCTATGTTTGATATTTACTCACCTGATAGACACAATGCTGACTCTTATGTGATTTAAAACTTTGCCGTCACCCCATTTGGAAAGCACAACACTCAACAAAATTTCACCTTTCATAACCCCATAAAACCTACGAACCCATAAAATGCTGCTGCTGTATTCAAACCAGTTGGAACTTCTGGCCTATTTTAATTTTATAGTGGAGATCCCACAGTTTCCAGTGATCCCAAATACTTTTTCCTGCTGGATTACAGGAAAATGTGGATAAAATGACGCACAAGATCTTGATGTTATCCTTTGGTGTAATGTTGTGCTCATAAGAAAGTGGCGTCCTGAGTTTGAATATTTCTCTCATAAGTGTGATGTAGCTTCAGTGATGCGCTGCAGCCAGCAGATGCAGAATATGTACAACCCCAATTCCGAAATAGTTGGGACAACGTGTAGATTGTGAATAAAATCAAAATGCAATGACTTTCAGATCACGAGCCAACATGTTATTTACAGTAGAACATAGATAACATTTCTAATGTTGAAACTGAGACATTTTACATCTTTATCCACAAAATGAGCTTATTTCAAATTTTCTGGCTGCAACAGGTCTCAAAAAAGTTGGGACACTGGCAAAAAAAAGGGCTGAAAAAGCAATTAATATATATGAGAATCAGCTGAAAGAACATTTAGCAAGTAATTAAAGTTAACTGACATCAGGGCTGTAACATGATTGGCTATAAAAGGGATGTCTTAGAGAGGCTGAGTCTCTCAGAAGTAAAGATGGCCAGAGGCTCTCCAACCTGTGAAGGTTTGCGTAAAAAAATTGTGGAATACTTTAAAAACAATGTTCCTCAACGTCAAATTGCAAAGGCTTTGAAGGTCTCATCATCAACAGTGCATAACATCAAAAGATTCAGAGAAACTGGAAAAATGCCTGTGCATAAGGGACCTTTACTGGATGCCTGTGATCTTTGAGCCCTCAGACGCCACTGCATCACTCACCGGCATGATTCTGTCATTGACATTACTAAATGGGCCCAGGAATACTTCAACAAACCACTGTCTGTAAACACAGTCCACCGTGCCATCCACAGATGCCACCTAAAACTCTATCATGCAAAAAGGAAGTCATTGTTGAGCATGATCCAGAAGCGCCACCGTGTTCTGTGGGCCAAAGCTCATTTAAAATGGATTGTAGCAAAGTATCCTGTGGTCAGACGAGTCCAGATTTGACATTCTTGCTGGAAATCGTGGGCGTCGTGTCTTCCGGGCTAAAGAGGAGAAAGACCACCCCTCCAGTTATCAGAGTTCAGTTCTAAAGCCAGCATCTCTGATGGTATGGGGATGCATTAGTTCATATGGTGTGGGACACTTGCATGTTTTAAAAAGCACCATGAATGCTGAAAGGTATATAAAAGGTTTAGAGCAACATATGCTCCCCTCCAGACGACATCTATTCCAGCGAAGGCCTTGTGTATTTCAGCAGGACAATGCAAAACCACATACTGCAGCTATTACAACAGCATGGCTTCGTAGCAGAAGAGTGCGTGTGCTGAACTGGCCTGCCTGCAGTCCTGATCTTTCACAGATTGAGAACATTTGGCACATAATTAAACGAAAAGTCCGTCAAAGGAGACTCATAACTCTCCAGCAGCTGGAAGCCTGTGTTGAACATGAGTGGGGTCAAATTCCAATGGCTAAACTCAAGAAACTTGTCTCCTCAATGCCCAGACGCCTCCACTCAATGTTACAAAGAAGATGGGATGCTACACCATGGTAAATAGGCCCATGTCCCAACTTTTTGGAGACCTGTAGCAGCCATCAAATTTGAAATGAGCTCATTTTGTGGATAAAATTGTAAAAATTTTCAGTTTCAACATTTGTTATGTTATCTCTGTTCTATTATGAATAAAATACTGGCTGCTGTGATTTTAAAGTCATCGCGTTTTGATTTTATTCACAATTTACACTTTGTCCTAACTACTTCAGATTTGGGGTTGTATGTGACATTGTCCTGCAATATGAAAAAAAAAGCTTTTTTTTTACATTGAATCTACTTTAGGTAAAACTTAAGTAAGCATGTGAGGGCTTACTTGTTGTGTTGTTTTTGTTGCGCAGAATAATAATAATAATAATAATAATAATGATAAACAACTTTAGAAAATAGGCCCAATGAATCCGTCTTGTGCGAATTGAGTTCATGACTTTCTCCGCTGTCTCTAAGGAATGAATCCTGAGCAACAGACAGGGCACTGCGGGATAGATTTTATTTCCCCCTCACGCTGCAACCAGCCTCCTGAAATCACACTTTGGATGACCAGGCGAAACCGATACTGGCCTTAACGATTTCCGTCAGACAAGAACTGAATCCCGGGCAGACATGTCTCAACGCTGTCCAAATGCCAAGCGCAGAACGTCAGCAACAGCAGCAGGAGAGAGAAACGCCTCTCCAGCACCGAACAAATCCAGGCTTGGGCTCGGACCTTATTTCCGCGGAACTTCAGCCTAAGAGCTTGGCGGAGAGTCGACGGTTTCGCTAATGACTGATTATGAGCGCTTTCATAGTCGTGAGATTATTCGCGAAAAAGAGCTTTAAGGCGCATTGAATGCATGTCTCCCTTTCTCTCTTTTGTGTAGAAACGTGACAGAGCGAATTCACCTGTCGCCCTTGGAGATGCTTGCTGTGTTTGGCAGGGAGATGGGAAGTAATTGGTAATTACTTGGTAGTAATTATTCTGAACAGTAAATCCTTTTTTGTTTACAAAGCCTTGAAAAACAGGTATTTATACGTTTCCATATTTTTACGATGAGTAAAACGTTTTGTCGGCCTTGATAACGAGCTCCGTTATCGAGCTCAACCATTTTTATTCAGTATATCGCTAGAATGCTTCACATGGCGGATTTTGATTCTGGCTTATGCCTTTTTTTCAAATATTAGAATTCCAGGACGGAATGAATTCACAGCTCTGGAAGCCAATTACGGCATTTATGTCATGTTGCCATGGCACCTGGAGAATGCCAGCGCATTTACTGAGATGCCAATTCACCAGAATTCCAAAAGCGAAAATTGAATGGGATCTTTTTTCTAACAAAGACGAGTGTAAGAACCCAGCTTCCTGCGACAGTGCTCCCGATATCTCTCACAACACATTATGGAGATTTATTTTAATTTCATATTATTATAAAATAAAACGTATGGAGTCGAATCCATTGATAACCTGTCATAGTTTCAGAGAGCAACAGTACAGTTTGTTTTCACTCTAATCCTCACAAAGTACACATCATTCAACTGGTGAAGATCATTTGGATCCCGTAATTAGTTATATCCTGTGATGTAGCTCCTACCATGATGGGAGGGGCCTCTTCCAGTATGATACTGACCCAAACCCCACAGGACATAAGGGGTCACTGAATGGCTTCATGAGTATAAAAATTATCTTAAGCATAAACCACCACCTTCACAGTCACCAGATCTCTAATCGACTGAACTCAGGTGGGAGATTTTAGAAGAATGTGTCAGCGCTCTCACCAAATGCGGGAATATCTCTTTCCTGGAGGGATGGAGTACCTTTCCTTCAAGTTATGCACTTGTTGACTTTATGCCAGGATATATTAAAGCTGATCTGGCATCTTGTGGAGGCTCAAAACCTTACTAAGACAGTAAATTTTGATTTTTTAAAAAATTATTTTGCCTCCCGTCTGTAGTCATAACATCGAACAGAACCCATTCTGCATTGTTTCCCTTGATGTTTTGTGGTCGAGTCTTTTCGCAGCTCTACAGAAGAGCCGTCCACCCTGATTAGTACCTCGCTAACATGGGCCTAATCCCGGCCCAGATGGAGCACTGGGTCGTTTATCCCACGGAATGAACACCCCCGGAGCTGACCTACTTCACTCCCCCCGCATATTAATGATTTATAATTACCAGCACGGAAATCCCATTATACTCTGAAATTGCATTGCAGGCCGACTGGTTCCCGAATTATCGGTTTCTGTGTTGCTGCGATTGTGGGAATCCTTTTCCTGTAACTGTGTCTGCGTGCAGTTTGAATATTAACTGTGATTAGAGAGCAGCGTGGGGTCGGCAGCTGATTTTTACATAAGAAGTTTGTCCTCCTCTTCTTCCTTTTTTTTCTGTGCTGCGATAAACACGATCAGTGGAAACAGGCCGCAATCAGGACTGCTTTCTGCCCGGTGGGTTGTCTTTTAGAATTAGCATGCTACAGGGGCATGATCATCGAAAAGCTGCTTTGCATATGGATCAGGTTGTGCAGCTCTAAACAGGCTCCAGGTTTAGCGTGCCTCTATTTCCTTCTCGTAATGAATACAGAATTAGGATTCCCCCCCGTTTCTTCCAGATCCACAGACTGTAATGCATTTCAAAGAGCTCCTGCGCAAATTTGTTCTAACTTTGTTTTGAAATGTCAGGAAAGATCAGAGCGTTGTGGTGTGCTAATAATTAACTCTGATCACTGTTCGGAATCAATCGCAGCTCTCCTCTCCGTGTAATAAGCTGAGTACATTCAGAGAATTATTTGTACGCTGTCTAAGACTGAGACACAGTAGGTAAGCTCTTGTTCAGATCAGAGGGATTGAAAATATTGTGGATGCATGTACCTTCATCACTAACCAATCAGTTATGGTCGGGGGCAGGGCCAGGTTTAGGGTAAGGATCTTGATGTGACGGTGCGTCCAGGAACCACACGCTAGAGAGGGAAATCCAAAAAACGTATACCTTTAATGAAGTCTGAGTCAAAGCCAAAAACACAGAAATTGCCAAGCCACAATAAGAAATCCAAAAACTGTGTCGACTAGACAGGCAGGGGTCAGAACCAGTATGACAGATGAGCAGAGGCACAAAAACGATAGGCAAAAAGTCGTGGTCGATGAACAAAGCCAAGGGTTATACACAGGGCATCCAAACACAGAAATCGTGGTCATACAAAAATGGGTCAAAATCCAGAAAGACAAAAAGGCAATGGCAAGAATTGAAGTCAGACAATCCAGTGGAAGAGAAACAATACTCAATGGCATACAAGGCGCTCTGCATAAAGAAGTATTGATCAACGTTCTGACCAGAGCTGTAAATGAAATGACTGCTTAAATACACATAGGGGAAGTAACATGCTACAAAGGGGAGGCAGGTGAATCGGATCAGACTAATTACAAAGGAATGAACATGAGGAAGTTCCTGATTGCAAGAAATTGGCAAGAGCCAAAACGTGGACAGGGATCACAGAGACAGCCTCCTGACAAACATACGGCTCCGGTTAGGGAGTTCTACCGAGCTCAGAGTGAGAGGCAGAACAGTGATTAGACAGGTGCAGAAAATCTGCTGAGACACAGCAAAGTAAATTGAGTGAAGACAAGGGGCGGAGACTAGAGCAGAGCGAGTGCTGAGAGCTCGTTAGTCAATTAGTAATGTGCAGCTATACAATCCCTAGTGCTTGTTAGTAAGTTAGTACTATAAACAGTGTTAGTCTTGGTTAGTAAGTTTAACTAAAACAACAAACTGTTAGTTTGGTTAGTGAAATTGAGAAGCAAGGTGAAGGAAGTAAGCGAGATTGGAAGGAATGGCTGAAATCCCAGAAACCATGAAATCACCCGAAGTCAGTGAGCAGGCAGACAGGGAAGATGGACTGAACCAACTAGATCACAAGACAGGGGAGACAAGTGCAATGGAACTGAGAAAGGGAACGAACTTAAAACCTGAGTATTACAATAACCAAAAAGAATAAATTAAAGACAAAATCATAAACACAGAACACGAACATAAACATGAGCAAAACCAAAACCATGACACTTGATTAGTTCAACAGAACAAACAGGTCCCACTCATTACCTTTGACCCTAAGGATTTCAACCAGGGGAGGGCAGCTCTGGTCCTGCAGGGCCGGTGTGTTTACAGGTTTCCATTTCCACTAATTATCCAGACTAATTGAGCCAATTGGTTGTATACACAAGCCTAGATTGATTTGATTAGTATACAGTAGATCAAAGAAAATTTACGAATGAGAACAGTTTTTGGTGGTCATTCATGAAAATTTAAAGAAATTCAGATGATGTGCAATTTCATCAATAATTTGGCTAATTAAGATAAGTGAGTAATTAATGGCCAGAAATTGGCATGAAAATCAGGGACAGATATGGCCCTCGTTGCCCATCCCGGATCTGGACACTGAGTGTGTCTGAATATCCATTATGTCCAATATCACATTTCCTCCATACATATTTACTCTGTAGCCCAGGGGAGGCTGTACGTGAAATGTGTCCACATGAACGGATCAGACTGTCGGCACATGTCTTCAGGATGGCCCATTGCATTTGGAAGAATTCTGCAGTATGCGACCAATGCGCTATTGCTACGCTATCCTATTAGACAACTGGTGCCAAGATGACAAATCTTTTAAGGTTATGGAGGAAGTGTTAGTTCTAAGTAAATACAATTAGAAAATGACACATGAAGTAAACAATACATAAAATTAACAGGAATGCTACATTAGCCTGTATTATAAAACATGTAAAAATTCTGAGGTGAAGTTGTGTCTTTAAATTTTTGCAGGGGGGAATAATTAGCTACATCATGGGTAAATGACTGGGTCAGGTGGGTTAGATGGCGGCCATGTTGTATGTCCAATATCGCACACACAGTTCAGATGTGCACATCATTCCTACAATACTGACAGAAAAGCAGTAAGTAAAAAAAAACCAAATTCAGAACTGAGTACTGACATGGCTCGGGAATTTGGACATGTCGATACTTTAAATATGCTAAATATCATTCGTGGGCGGCACAGTGGCTAGCACAGGCGCCTTGCAGCAAGAAGGTTGTGGGTTCAGGCCTGGGGACCTTCTGTATGGATTTTGCTGGTTCTCCCCTGGTTTTTGGGTTTCCGCGGGGAGCTCTGGTTTCCCTCACCCAGAAAAACATGCATCATAGTAACACTTCTGCCTGTGTCCCTGACCAAGGCTCTGGCTTTAGAACAGGAGTTGGTCGCCTGGTGCTGCTGTGTCGCTGCCCACTGCTCCTAACAGTAGGATGGGTCAAATGCTGAGGACAAATTTCCCCCCCGGGTCCAATATAGTGTATCTTATCAATTCTTCGTTGCCTTCATTTAAATTGTGGTTGTCCAGGCTTGAGAGGAGCATTACTGCCACCTGCTGTGCTGGAGTCTGGAACTGACTGGGTCAGCTGTCTGATGCTGTCTCCAAGACCCTATTCTACCAAGAATTACGCTTCTTCTAAACTACCGTGACTCCGTTCAGGCTGTTCGTCACCATTTATTGCAATCCTCACCTTTTAGCAGAGACTAATGGACAGGCAGCTCTGCGATTGACCTCGAGCAAGAAGTCTTAATTTATTACATCTGTAGCGGACTTGACAGAAATCATTATAAATTGCTGGTGGCTTGGTTTGTTTGGGAGGAGTGGAGTTATAAAAAGTCACGATTAAAAAGATAATTGCTGCCTTAAACTTGTGCACTTTGTGGACATAGGTATTAATGGTTATTGCATTACATACCACTGACTTTCTATTTCTCAGGATTTAATTGGATTGCTCCCCCCACCCCCCGTTTGTGTGCTGTGGAGAGGACTGAGTGCTGTAACACGAGCACACTTGCTGTAAGACGCGTTCGCTCGATGTCAAATCGCCGCTGTTCGTTTTTCATTGTCCAAGACTGGCGCTGACCTTCGAGCGACTATTTCCCTTTCATATGTTGTGGAAACTAATGGACACTCGCAGTGCGAATGTGCAGCCTCTCCATTTCGAAACTGCATGCGGTGCACTTTTGGATGTCATTTGCCTGGATCGCGCTCGGATGTCCGCGAGACTCCCCTGGCCGCGAACAGCCAGAGATACTCTGTTCAGTAAGATTCATTTTGATATCTGCAGAAGTTCAATGCCCTCAATTCAAAAGAGCTGGAGGCCAGAGACGTGCTGCAGAACCACCGACTTTGCTGTGAAAGGCGCGGGGAGGGAAGGACCTGCTGTGCGCTGAAATCCCGCAGCATCTTTTTGAATATTTCAGCATGCGCTCTTCACTCACAAGGGCTGGCGCACGGCGTCACTGCGAGCGAAAAAAAGCTTTAATCACGAGAGATGAAGGGCTGCGATTTTCTGAAATTGTTTGCCGAAGCCAGAGTCGGGAACATTAAAGCTCTGTCGTTGAGATTTGTGTATGGACACCCCATACACAGCTCACACACACACACACACACACACACACACACAGAGCAGACCCCTGCACAATGTACTCAGCTCACGCACAGCCCCACACTTGCGCACACACACACAGACACGCATTCACACCAACTCTGTCTCTCACACACACACACAAACACACGCAATCAACACTCTCCCTCACACACATGCAAAGACTCTCACTCATGCACACACAAACACCACACAATCGCCATACTCACACACACAGAGGTCTGAACTCAGATGTGTCCGCGCCTGTGTGTGTCTGCATATAAATGAGGCAGTTTTAATCAGATGTAGTGATGAATAGTTTTTTGCTCTTTGTCTGAAATTATGCTGTAATGACTGAGGGCTCTCTTGTAAGCTCAGTTACATTCATGATACACATACACATGCACACACTCGAAATAGCCAGATGATTTGAAATGTAGATCTATAGGTACATCGAAAAACAGTGACTGTCGCAAGCTGCAGCTTTCAATAGGTAGCAGAAGAGGCTAACCAGTGTGGCTTCACATCTGCATCTGCAGGGAACCCAAGAGTGCTGTAGAGTGGTGGGTAAAGGGGAAACTGTTAGCTCCCTGTTTCGGTGTGACTGCTAAATGCTATGCTAGCACATTCACCATAAACGGAAAGAGCAATGGCTTAATGTAATCAGCTGGCACATTGGATCATTCTGTAAACAAGTATTTTAGAAGTTTAAACTGATTATCAAAAAGCATTTCATTTTTCTCAATCAAATAAAATTGGCGTCTCCAATCCCGCCCAAATCCGGAATGTCCAATTAGCTAATAATTTTCAGGAGTGGTTGTTTCCCTAATCTGCCGTCTCGGGAGAGCACAGTTAGCGGTTCTACTCTGAAATGCGCACCTTTCACTTGCAGCTCTGTGTATCATCTACATACAGGAGGAAACCCCAGCATGTGCTTGCTTAGAATGCGACTGACATGCGCCCAAATGGCCAGTAGGAGGTGCTTGAGCTACTTACTATGCTAACCCAACCCCACTGTATGTCTTCAATTTCCCTGCGCAGCGTAAAGAAAATTGGGTCACACTTTAGATTAAGTATTCCTCATAAAGGCTTTATACAGCATGTATAATGCCTTCACAAATGAGACATAATGTCCTCATAAATCATGCAGAAGTAAATGTCATGCTTTGTAAAAGGTGAAATAATTAATCCTTAATTCAGCATGCAATGCCAGATGTGACAATGACAATGTCACTTAGCTGACAATGTCACCCTTAATGACATTCAGCCACTAGCTAAGTGACATCCTCAGCTATATCACATCTGGCATCACATGCTGAATAAGGACGTGTTTTTTCACCCTTTACAAAGTATGACATTTGCTTATGTATGATTTATAAAGACATTATGTCTCATTTGTGAAGGCATTATACATGCTGTATAAAGCCTTTATGTGCAATACTTCATCTAAAATGTGACCGAAAATTGTTCGTAGCTCGCACGTGGCTGCTCACCATGTTGCATGTAGAAATAGAGGGAGACCCAGCGCAAAGTAGCAGCAAAACGACTGGTTTATTTACCATTGTTCAAAATAAACAATGAGCAGCCAATGCACAGGAAACAACGGCAACAGAAAATACAAAGTGAATAAGCTTACAAACTCCAATAGGGAGAATACAGCCAATTCCAGTTTGATAATGAAACGTACCGAGACACAGATACGTGAGCTCGGAAAATAGAGTTAAATTTAGAAAGAGAAATTCAGATATGCGAAAATACGCAAGCTCTCATACAAGAGAGAATTTAGTCTCCCTAATGGGAGAAAACCGAACCAGCATAGAGTAAGGGAAGGAAATGATCAGGGCCTCATTTCCCAAAAGCATCATAAGGCAACAATGATCACAGAATCCCTCTTACGAGGCATTTTACGCTTGTGGAGTGTCTCCCAAAACCATAGTAACTTAAGACACTCTCATAAATCGTCGTAGATCTACGAATGCTGAAGACCACTCGTAGAAAGCTACGTGCGTCTTAAGACCAGCAGGGGTCATCGCGAATTATAATGTTTTTTTCTGCGTACGTGTTCTTTTAATATTATCATATTTAATCATGACTCCTGATGCTGTTTGTAAATGAAAGTGGTGATATATGGAACTTGAATCACGATTTATAATCATACATTCATCAAAAACAAACAACAATTATAGACATTATACCAATAATAATAATTAGCCTACATTAACAAATCAATAAAAGAAGAAATAAGACGCTATAACAAAAAATAAATAAAAAAAAAAACAATAGCTATACACATTTCAGCAAATAAAAATAATATACTGTACTAGAAGAACCGTGGAAAGAATGATGAAGAAATGCAGAAGTGTCGCGGTTGTGAATAATGCAGGTGGAGTGCTGGTCATGAGAGGGGAAAGGAGGGCGAATTCTAAAAATGTCCAATAATTTGTTAATGTGCTCCGAAACCAGCCATATATTCCACATCTCTGAGCTGATTAACGCCTGTCAATCTGTCATCAGCCTGCTCCTCCTTCTCCTGGTGACGTAAGGGGTCTCTCGCCCGGACTGCGATGTTACACAGCATTGGCACAGTGTCAGTGATGCACAGCACAGCATTTTGATGGGGAGAAGTGTGGGCCACTGCTGAACTTGGCCACGCACCTGCAGTGCAACTTCCATCTCCCCAGCTCACGGGTAGTTGTGGGATTTGCCACCGAGGTAAAGAGATGGCCTACGGGCGAAATGGGTACCCATGGCCCACAAGGAAACGCCAGCGAACATGGCTTTCGCTGTCTCTTGATCATCACGATTTGCACCCCTCGTTGCGGTCATTTTCTTTGCATGCTACTGCGTCGAGCTAGCTCAGGTAAGCATAGACACTCTCCTCCTCCAATCCATCCTGTTGCCCATTAGGGCGGGGAGTTCTTCAGCTTGGCATCCGATGTCATCTGCTAGTTGTTCAGGGTATGTTTTTCTTGGGCGGCCTTTCGTCTTTCTTCCATGCCTCCCATGGAATGAATGGAATGTCCAGAGACTCATTTTCCCGGCTAGGTCTTCCTTGCTTCTCCAGCAATGTCTGGCAAAGCGAAGTCTCTGTTGCTGGATAGAGTGGCTTATTGGCGGAATGTTTCCTCACAGCTCTTTGTTCGTCGGATGGTCACGCCAAGATGAAGAATTAAGAGCAGCACGGAGCATGCGGGTGTAGGCCCCATCTATTCTCTTCTCTAATTTTGATGTTAGGGTCCAGGTGATAGATCCATATGTGAGAACAGATTCCACAGTCGCTCTAAAGAAATTCCTCTTGAGTTCGTCTTGGAGGTTAGATTTCCAAATTATGTCCATGCCATTTAGCGCTCCCCATGCTTTTCTGAGTGTGATGTCGACGTTACGTTCAGTCGAGGCAATGTAGCTGCCATCTTTTCGCCACTCAGACTGCTCAGATCTGCTGATGCATTTTGATTCAGGCAAATGAACTCTATTTTCTCAGCAGTTACGTGAAGCCAGATTTCTTTAGCTAGCTTTTCAATGCCATGAAGGAGTGATTTTGCATCTCCTAGATGGTCTGTGACTATTGCAATATCATCGGCATAGTCAGCGTCTGTACTCTTCTGGCTGGATGTCGCCTGCTTCTTCGTTCAGTGAGAGTAAACCAAGTTCCAGATTGTCGCTGAGGGCTTTTCTTAGTACATAGTCCAGGCAGATGATAAATAGAAAAGGGGCCAAAGTGTCTCCTTGCAGGACTCCGGTGGTGATATCAAAGAAGTCAGTGTCTCCATCTGGAGGGCGTACCATAGACCGGGTGTTTTTATATAGCATCATGATGGCATCCACTGTTTCCTTTGGTATTCCATATGCAGTCAGGATCTCCTCCATTTTTCCACGGTGGATGGAATCGAAGGCTTTAGAGAAGTCGACAAATAGAAGGGTTGCTGGAAGGTTTTTGGCGTTTACTCCTTCCAACAATCTTGGAATGGTCAGTATCTGACCCGAGGTAGACCTGTTTGGTCTAAAACCATTTTCATTCTTCCTCAGTGTAGGGTCAATCTCTGGGCGTACTCTGTTCAGTTGCATCAGATTGTAGATTTTCGCCACGATTGTTGTTAGCGTAATGCCTCTGTAGTTCTTCGCGATCCCGAGATTTCCCTTTTTGGGGTAGGGGAGTAAACAGCCTTCAGACCATCTCACTATAGGGTCTTAATTATAGACGCTGTTGGACATGATGATGAAAGAGACTGATGAAAGTCTTCCAGCTTCTACACTTCTGCTGGTATTTTGTTGAGTCCGCAGGCTTTACCATTTTGAATGCAGCTTACTGCCAACGTGATTTCTTCCATTGTAAGGGGGCCTTTCTTTATTTTGAGCTCGTCTGTAATTATTGGTGTTACTTTCTCGTTGGAGATCTGAGGTGGCTTACCGAACAGGTCTTGGAAGTGTTGTTGCCAGAGCTGTAGTCGCACTTCCTGGCTCGAGGCTTCTAGTTTGCTACGGGTGTTGTTTTTTCTTCCGCAGATTTAGTCTTCCAGGCTTCAGCAGCCTTTTTGTTGTTAGCTGTGGTTCTGATGTGGTTGATCCATCTCTGTAGGTATTCTGTTTGCTCGATTTTATATGAGCTTTTAAGTGCCATCTTCGAATTGTTTAACATTTTCACGAGACGGTAAAGAGTTCTTAAGTCGTGCAGCTGTATGCAGGTCATGTCACTTTTGGCATATCTCCACAGATTCCCATGGTTTTCATTTCTTCACCTTGGGTTTCAGGGAGGTGATATTTTTGGCTGTTTCTCTGCTAGCCGTTTCAAAATTTTCGTAGGTGGAATTTACAGAAGAGGCTGATGCAGAGTCATGGAGAGCAGCGAATCTATTATTCAGGTGTATAACAAATGTCTCATGGGTCTTAGGGTTCATCTTAAGAGTTGACCTGTCATAAGGAGCCACATTGCTTGATTTCATCTTATTTGCTTGCAGACTCACTCGCAGGCGGATTTGGGTCGATGGTCGGATGCAACACTGACGAAGGAGTTAAACGCTCTGCAGTTTTCAGCGCTGTTTCTCCATTTGCGATTATAATATATATATATATATATATATATAAAATTTAGTTGGGCTTTGTTTCCATTTGGGGCTTTATGTGTCCATTGCTGTCCAGGTCTTTTCTGAAAAATAGTGTTCAGGCAAAAGAGATTGTTTTCGTGGAGGTAGTCTTTCAGCATTTGGCCATTTCGGTTTGTTCTTGGGTGGAATGCAAATTTGAAACCATCTTCTTCTCCAAGGTGAGCGTTGAAATCTCCACTAATAAGAACATTGTGTTTAGGGACTTTCCTGGTGACTGCCATCAATTCTTCGCAGAAGGGTTCCACGTCAGGCTCATCGCTCACATTAGTTGGGCTGTAGCAGGAGATAACAGTTGTTTGAGGATTTTCATTTAAGCTGGCTATCATTATCCTTGGAGTTATCATTTCGATACTGGCGAGTGGTTTGAAAGCTTCAGGGCTGAAGAGCATCCTGATTCCTCCTATTGTTGCATTGACACTGTTTTTCCATGCTGAGCAGGTGATCAGTCTCCAACCCCCATAAGAGTGTACCATGGTCGTTGGATCGTCGTGTGTCAACCTGTGCTCTTGCGCACAAACAATGTTGTGGTTTGTGGCTTCAGCAGAAGTCATCATTTTAGGGATTTTCTCAACTTTCTGGAGCATCTGTATGATGAGAGTGCCAATAAAGATGTCTTTTTTCCCTTTCATTAGCCATGGTTTAGGAGTCTTATCATCAACATCATAATCGTTATCATCATCCTCCCTCCCAGTGGCTGATTTTTCAACTGCAGCCTGGGAAGCCAATGCAGGAAACGTTCCTTGTTTGACCGCGCGATGAGCGATGCGGGATGAACGTCAATTTGGGTTCTGTCTTATGATTAGCTTTCTGTGGCTTAATAACCGCTTGCAGTCACTGATCCATACAAGCGTGTGCAGTACCCTGTCTGAGGGTAGATGTGCCTTGCCGGAACATCCAACAGAGTTGAAATGAACCCCCTCGCAACGGGTAGATGGAACCAAATTTACGGTCTGTCGTTCATTGCTTTCTCTACCGGTCCAACATCCTGCTCTCCGATGTCTTCACGTGACCCTGTTCGGGTGGCTATACGGGTACTATGCATTGCCAAAGGGCATACCGTGATTTTGTCCGGCGCTGCTTATTTTAGCTATTCGCAGCTAACCTCTATTTCGGAAGGCCGTTCCCCTAACCGCAGCCTTGGGATGGGAGTTATCATCACCACACTTTCTTTGCATTGTCTTCCCAAACGATGGCTTTATTTTCATTAGTAAGGCTACCATTCAATCTGATGAATAGAGTGACTTAGTTTGCCTCCACTTCATCCAACATTATGCCTATTTTGTCCAGACAAAGAGCCGACTGTCGTTTTGTATTCATAGTTATTTAGAATATTTTCTTGGTTTCGCCAAATTTCCAATTCTCAGTGAATTCTAAGCGTAACAATTTGATTACAGAGTGACAATACCTGAATGTGACGCCAATGCTTCAAGACTTATTGCTTATTGTTTGTTTATTGGCAAGGATCCCCATTAGCTGACACAAGACGTCAGCTAGTCTTCCTGGGGTCCAACAACATTAAACCATTACAACAAAACAAGATTAAAATATTCCAATAGAAAAAAAAGAGCGTTCTCCGCGCTTCTGCCAATTAAGTCAATCCAGATAATCCGGTGCAACCAGGACAGGACCAAAACAATATGAAGTAAAAAGAATGCCGGTGCAGCACTGATATCTGCTAAATTCTCACTTTTTATTGAAAAAGGTACATAACAATAGTGACTAACGTTTCGATGTAGACCCTACATCTTCATCAGAGTCCTTGGAGGAAATGAGTGAACAAGCCTTTGATAAATTGTAAGAAATCCTCAACAGGTGTGCTTAAAGAGGGCGTAAGCTACCTGAAGATTCACCCATATCAACCAAGGTGCTACACTCATTACATCAATTGTAGAACAACCCCACTCACAAGTCAATAGTGATAAAATCAGTATTAACAGACATAGATAAAAATACATGCATAATCAAAGACATATCCTCATCATTATTCAATTTTAGAGAAAGCAAGATAGGTTTAATTCCTCATTTAGACCTTGAGGTTCTAGAGTGCCTAGTGTGTGTATCCAAAATGCTTCCCTGCATAGAAGTTTTTTAATAATATCACCACCCCTAAGTGGGGGTGAGATTTTCTCAATCCCCAAAAATCTTAAGGACGCAGGGGAGCCATGATTTGCCATCTTGTAATGCCGCGCCATGGCATAAGCTAAATTCTGGGTCCGAATAGCTGTCTTATGTTCAGCCACCCTTAACTTCAACTGACGTTTTGTTTGGCCTATATAAGCCAGCCCACAAGGACACTTTAAAATATATATTACATATGTACTATTGCAATTGACAAACGAAGAAATAGGGACTTAGGGGTGGTGATATTATTAAAAAA
This sequence comes from Gymnothorax reevesii, assembly GCA_029721435.1. Classification (NCBI taxonomy): domain Eukaryota; kingdom Metazoa; phylum Chordata; class Actinopteri; order Anguilliformes; family Muraenidae; genus Gymnothorax; species Gymnothorax reevesii. The sequence continues at coordinate 5,134,148 of CM056576.1, forward strand.
CTTCTATGCAGGGAAGCATTTTGGATACACACACTAGGCACTCTAGAACCTCAAGGTCTAAATGAGGAATTAAACCTATCTTGCTTTCTCTAAAATTGAATAATGATGAGGATATGTCTTTGATTATGCATGTATTTTTATCTATGTCTGTTAATACTGATTTTATCACTATTGACTTGTGAGTGGGCGTTGTTCTACAATTGATGTAATGAGTGTAGCACCTTGGTTGATATGGGTGAATCTTATGTACCTTTTTCAATAAAAAGTGAGAATTTAGCAGATATCAGTGCTGCACCGGCATTCTTTTTACTTCAAGATTAAAATATATCAAGACACATAATTCAAGGAAACATAGTAACATTACCACACAAACAAATTATAACTACACACACCAAGGTGGAGAAAATATTGCATAACTCTGCATTTTCATATTCAATGGCTCACTTGTTTGATTGTAATTGTTTTTTGAAGCTCGCAATACTTTTTATGTTCCGCATGCCACTTGGAAGACAATTCCTTGTCCTGATAGCTCTGTATAAAACAGTTCTTTGCATGCCATTAGATTTTGCACACGGTAGACAAATCAGCCTGCTATTTGCCCCTCTGGTGAAATGCATATGGACATTAGAGCTGTAACTTATTTAATCAGAGATAAATTTGGGAGTGTTAATTAAAATATCTTTCTGAAAAAATATAAGTAAATTGTAAGAAAGTATTTTTTCAACATTCAACCACTTAAGGTGTTCATGCATAACAACAGCTTTAGTTCTATAAGAGCAGCCAGGAACGAGGCTTGCTGCCTTAGGAGAAGGTGGGGCAAAACGGGCCTCACTTAATCAAAGCTGCGGCAGAAATTCAATGCGACTCATCCTGTTTACGAATCTATAGTTAAATCCCATGAGAACGCACATAATCAAAATGGCCCCAAACGGATATTTACTGGAGAAAGTCTCAGTTAAAAAAATAACTTGAGGGGGGCCATTTTGTACAAGGGTATGGGCAAAATGGCCCCCGCTTATGGGGGGAAATGGCCCACAAGTAACAGAACATGTGTGGCAAACGAGAACAAAGAGTTTTTTTTTTTCTAAATTTGAAACCTAACATATACACACACACACATACTGTATATACATACATATATATATATATATATATAAGCAGACAGATACATTCAGATCACTAAAGGTAACTTTATGCATGTGGTGACCAAATATGAATGTGGGGTAAAACGGCCCAAGGTTGGGGTGAAACTGACCAGGGGTCATTTTGCCCCTCGACGCATGGGTCATTTGCCCCACAATCGACTACAGAATATCTTGACCTCATTAGTCAATGACGTTTCTGTAGCGAACTTTTTGATCTGTCCTCCACCGACCCTTGGAACAGACCATGCAATGCACCATAATAGTAAAACAATTGCCACTAGCTGTCAATGCTGACGCTTATTTTCGGCGGAGGGGCATTAAGGCACTCTGCTGCGCGTCGTGTCTTAGAACGCCCCTCCGCCGTTGTAAAATCACTGTAAAACACTGCTTCTCGGGGCTTTTTCCTTTAATGTATAGCCTACTCTGCTTCCAGCGTATATAGGTTTTATTTATTCTTTACTATTTTATGTATTTAAACTGGTGACTGTGGCCTATTATAAATAAATTAAACATCTCAGCACCATTGAAGTGGACTGCAGCACAAAGTGAAGTTACGAAGTATTTAACTTTCGTGCGCGCGCTCCCGCGTAAGAGCTTCTTCAGAAAACACACGATAAAATCGAGGGACTCTAGTAAGATCGCTCTTAGCAAACCCTCTTAGAGCCCTACGGTCGATCGTCATTGGGAAACGAGGCCCTGACCGACAAACGAAAAGTAAACAAATCAGGAACTTAATTCCTGAAGTGAGGTTAGACCTGAATCAATGAATGAAACAAACAAATAATTGAATAATGAGTGAGAGTGGCGGGAAACTATACTGGCAGGCAGGGCTGACGAACTTCAGCTGGCGCTAGTCACGCCACCCAGAACTCGTACAGCTGGATTTGATCCAATGCCGTAGTATCGTTCACTCTCCCTCATTACATTTTAAAACATCTTGAACTTACGATGGGATTCGCTGATTTGTGTCCTAAGTGTAAGAATGACAGTGACGTTTATCCATTTTTATCTTACCTCCTTGGTGGGAAGTATAAAAACCATCAAGCTTTATTTTTGAGGCTAATATCCTGGTGTTGTTGAGGTATGTTGCTCAGTAAAATCACTATAGTAGATAGAGCGATTTGCGACGTGAGGGGTACAGAAAATCTGGTCATGGAGCCATTTTGTTTCCATCGTGCTATCGGTTATCATCTCAGAGTGAATGATTTTTTTTTCTGTTTTCCCTTTTCTCTTGTCTGAAAATTTTCCCTTCTTATGCTTGTCGAAACCATCGTGGCCAGTTTATTGTTTCCTACCAAAATTGACGTTTCTCTTCTGAGGAAAGAACCCACAAATACAACAGTTTCCAGTGAGTGAAACAGGCTGGTTTTGTGTGATGGAAAAAAAATGGCTCCTATTATTGAGTTTCCGTGACTATGGCCGTGTTAGAAACTGCGCCCTAACGTACTACTCGCACTACCAAAGACGTCAGATTTAGGGGGTAACAAGTTAGGGTGTTCACTTATGCGTGGGGAGTGAGTTTGAGTCCGCGAGAAGTTCCTGGATTTATAATAGATCGGGCAGATATTTTGTTGGTGCATCTTAATCTCACTATTCATACACAAATTGCCCAAGATAAAATGCGATCGAAACCGCAGGAATCGTTCGTAGTGAGTAGCGTGTTGTGTGGCTAGTTTGTGGTGAGAATAGTGTATGTAGACCGTAGAGCGCGGTTTCGAACACGGTCTCGATCTCGCAGCTCTAAGCATCGCTAGCAGCTCAGCTCTGGCATCGGTCATTGGGATCCTGTCGTCCATTCAAGTGAATAGTGATATTAACATAAAAATAACTTCAGTGAATCAGTGTCTGTGTACCCATTGTGTTTTTATCTGAGTCTAATTACTTCCCCTTTGCCAATTTATTAAGGTAGTAAGCTATTTGGATAAAAGAGAAATATTTTGTGGATGAAACAGGAGCTGGCTTCATCTCTCCATCTTACATCCTTGCACAACGTCCTGCTCTTGGTGCAGCTTACGATTAACAGTACTCCTGTAGTAACGGATTCTATATTGATTTACTTTGTTCCGTTTTTATTTTTTTGTTTGGTTTATTTTTCTGTTTGGCTTTCTTTTTTACTGCTCTGCTTATCTTGACACCTCGCCGCGTACCGCTGAATTAAAAATAAAACAATCCTCCCACCTCAAGGCAAAAGACACAAAACCGCGGAGTGTAAATTGTCAGGTGCACCAGAAACACTGGAGTATTTCCAGCATAATAGAGTACATATTGTTCCTAGTGGCTTAATATAAGCTTCGCGAGAGTTGACTTAACACCTCCAGAGTTGATTTAGTGCTTGGGCTTTTTTTTTGTTGCCGTGTAGCAGTCCCTGGTTACGCGGCGCAGTTACGGGGGACCGATGAAGGGTCCATCGTCCTTCCTGTGATATAGGGAGGTGTTATATAAAAGGGCCACCGCACCTGGGGACACCTTAGGCTGTCGGACTGACGCGTGTCCCCGTAAATCTTCCTTAAAGCGGCTGGGATGGGTACCCCCCCCAGGCTGAAGCTGAGATTTCGGCTCCACGAGGGGCGGACAGAGATCCAGCTGCCTATCAGACATGTAGCTGTTTGGGGCTCATCGAGAGGAGGGTTTGGGCGGTTTGGGGGTTCATTGGGGGAGCCTGAACGGGGGGTGGTGGTTGTGTAACGACTCATCACTTTGAAGTGTCTCACAGGAAAGAGCTCGCCGGATAATGATGCTGCTGCACTTGTAACACTTCCCACTTTAAAGGGATAAATATCTGAGAGATGGAGATGTAGGCCTCAGCTGAGTTTGCCTCATTTATTATTCATGACATTTTTTTTTCAGTGAGGCACAGCCACAGACAGCCCACAATCATTGTTGGCCTGGTTGTCCAAGCAGCATAAAAAGAGCGGGCAACTCTGGGCGCGATGCGACTTGGCTTTAATTTCTGCGGATAGCTGTCACTGCCAGTTCAGTACGAGCCCGATACTGCACAGTGTACTCAGGGTTCGGCTTTTAGGAGCAACTTTGCTGCAAATGTTTGGCAGTTGGGGGAAAAGTACTTGGTTCTTAACTGAGGTGGGATTCTCACCTCAGTTAAATGTAAAAAGTGTGCAGGCGAGTGCTGAGGTATTGCCGTCCTCAATAAAAGGCTGTAAAAGGTGGCATATCATATACCGCTCTGTTAAAACTGTCAGTCTCTCCATTTCAAGTCCTTTATTCTTACTTTGCATTGCTTTTTCTTTAATTATGCAATTTCTGACAAAAACTACGTTCACGCTCTGAAATGAAAAACACTTAAAAAAAATGGCATCCACAAAATTAACTGGGTTGTTTTAGTATGCAGCCTATTTTCTTCATTATTTAAAAAATAATTCTGCGCCTGACACTAGATTTTAAATGCGGAGTGAAAATCGTCTCCTCCGGGACGTGGGTTGAAAGAGAGGAATAATTCACTGCTCAGCTTTAATGTGCCACCTCTCTGATTCCAGTGAAGCTTAATGATTGAATCACAATGGAAGGACTGCACTGTGTGTGTGTGTGTGTGTGTGTTTGTGTGTGTGTGCGTGTGTGGACTTGCTTATGTTTTACTATGCATCAGAAGTGTAGTTCTTGACTGTAAGGTCTGTTCTGTAGGTCTAGCGCACTGAGGAAAAGTGAACGTCTAAAGTATTTTATGAATATAATAAGCTACTTCATTCCTTTGATTTTTATTTCTTTATGGTTGACCCAGAAGAGCTAGCCTATATTAGCCCTATATTACTTACTGACTGACTGACGAACCTGTAGAAATGCATTTTCACATTGTTTGCAAGACATCATTAGATGTAATATCTGATCTTTGTCTTCTACAAGCGTAGCCCCCAGCTCCCCTCCTGTTCATGTTATCTACATGCTGTGCATGGCTACATAAGGGTTTAACACAGGCTATCCTGGGACCTTTTTTTTACAAAAATTGCAAGCCAAAATTTTACTTGCACTTAAAAAAGTTTAAAAACCGTGATTAAGCTGTACTGCATGCAGGTTATTGTAAATTTTTCTTGAAGTTATGAGGATTAACTTGAAATTTTTCATACGTGCATCATCTTATTAATGTTGCGTGTTTTTCAATATTCTTGTAGATGATGGTTCTTCATGCAAAGCCCTCTGAGATGTTTTTTTATAAATCTGAAATCCACATAGAAATTGGCATATGTGAAATCTCTGTGCCCACGCACCATGTATAAATGAGACGCCCGGTGCACAGTAAAAAAACTAAAGTTGTCTCAACTGAAAAAAGTTAGTGTCCAGGCTGCCTTAAAATTTTAAGCTCATTGAACTTGAGATGACAAGTTGAGGTAATATTCAACTCATAATCTTCAATTCAGTAAACTGGCAGCCTGGACACTAACTTTTTTCAGTTGAGACAACTTTTTTTTTTTTTTATACAGCGGGAATGCTTTTTAAACTTTTTATTTGGTTGTTCTTTCTCCATCTTTTAAAATTCTGCCTTTCTCATGTTCCTCTGTAACAGCTCAGCAAGTTACACATTATCTCCCTCTTCGGTCTGAAAATCATTCTCTCTGTGTCATTTTGTGTTTTTATTAGTTTGGCTTGTATCATAATATGCATCGTCCTCCTGACAGAATCATCAATCACCTTCAAAGATTTTAAATTGTCAAGAAGCACTTTGTTGAAGAAATTTATTATCCTCGCCATAAATTGCCAGCTCTGGGTTTTGACAGAATCGAGTGACAGAATTTGCTTATGCCTTCAGTTTAGTAAAAATTCTGTGTTGAGCTTTTGTGTACTTTACCTTACTCCAAGGTACAAACAACACTCTAAATCACCACGCCAATATGGCTTTGTTCAGACGAATTAATTTGGACCTGGTGAAACTACTGTCATCATTTTAAACACAGCAGGGGCTGGGAACGGATATGTGTTATTGCTATTATTGTTATCACTATATTTCTGTTGGCTGTACCCTTGTAGAAATGAGTCATGTACATCATTTCTCTTAGAGCCCTTGGACACTGTACCAGGAACACTGAGGGTGGTTGCTTTAAAGAGCCTTAGGCCTTCTATCTGCAAAATGCTGTGTTATAAAAAAACATTTCACTCAAAAAATGTTTATCATCAAAAAATGAAAAATCAAAAGAGGCATCTCTGCTTGTTTGGGCTGGCCCTTCCTGTCAGTGCAGCCTCAAATTTCCCTCACTTCAGCATCTAGACCGGGGGTTTATTTTTAACAGACGTCAGAGTGTTTGCATTCTGTGGGACTTCTCATCACCTGTCAGAGAACTCCGGGGTGTTGTTCCCTGGCTAAACCTGACTTTAGTCCACTGATAGAAAGTAGGTATTAATAAAGTAAAAGGTACTCGGAGAGCACATTACCGTAGCCAATGCATTAGAATTAAATGTGAACCTTGAGAAAGCCTGAACAGTGCCGCCTTTACATGCACAAAAATTCTTCTGGATCCTGGATCAAGAATATGAGGTGGATCTTCACCAAAATTTAATCACTTCCTCCTTTGCTCAGTATCCATCAACACACAAAATTTAATTAACATCCATCCGTAGCTTTTTGTGAGATCTCCTGTTAATTGACGTACCAGCGAACAAACCAACAAACAAACAATACTGGTCAAAACATATTACCTCGCTCCTAGTGGAGGAACAGTAGACGTCCCAATTGGACTTTTTGTTGGATAAGGCTGTCAGGTGCAAGATCCGCTATCTGTGAAGACTGAGAATGGCCTGGTTCGGGGATTGTGAACCAGTGGACTCAGTCAACCATCAGGGCATTAATGGTGGCAAATGCTGTAGCCAAGCTAAATACGTCATTGAGTGCGGCTAACTTCCTGAACAAGCAGGGTCTCTGAAAACATGCTAAAAGCAGGGTGCTTTAAAGGTCACCTATTTAGTAACTTTTAATTTGTCATTCTTGTATTCTTGAAGTCTTCTAAAAAAGATTTAAATGCGCAATTGTTAAAAAAAAAAAAAAACACTCAAGTTTTCTCATGCTGGCCACTTCTGCAGTACCTGTCTGTGAAACGCTCTGTTGAGGTCCTGGCCCCACCCTCCCGACAGCCACACTGTGCAGTGATTGGTCTAGTTGATTGGTCCCTTGTGATTGGTCAACCGCTTGGCACGCATGTCAGAAATGTCACGCCTCTTACCATAAACGAATTTCTGCTCCGGATATAAATGAGTTCAAGAGACAAATGCCAGAGTAGCCTTGTGGCTGTAACAGACTTGATTCAACACTGCAAAAAGTGATTTTCAAGAAAGGGAAATTTACTTATTTTAAGACTTAAAACACTTGTTTCTATCAGCATTATCTTAGTAAGACAAGAAATTTGTCGTTGATTTTAGGTAATTTTAACTACCTTGCCAATGGCAAGGTACCTTGACAAGTGAAATTTACTTACCCCATTGGCAAGGTAGTCAAAATAACTCAAATCAAGGAAAAATTTCTTGTCTTAACAAGAAAATGGTGATAGAAACAAGTGTTTTAAGTCTTAAAATAAGTAAATTTCCCTCTCTTGAAAACTTTTTGCAGTGAAGGGCACGCCAAACTACCTGCTTGGCGCAAAAATTCAATCTGTGACATCACCAACTGATGAAAAAAAAAAAGGCCAGAGACTGTCAGGGCGTTTCAGTGAGCTCTGGATCAGTGCGTTTTGTGGCAAAGAGCGCTCCTTCTGGCTGTGACTTTAAGTTGTTTTCGGACACAGACTTTTAAAATGCGCATAGAAATGATTTGATTCACACAATGACATTAAAATAATGAAAAACCATAATAGCTGCACTTTAACCGTAATGAGAAAGGGCTGGTGTAGGTGCTGGCTCTCATTCCAGCAAAGCAGTTATGCTTCTGATTCTACTAATAACCCCCTGCTGAAGACCTTGATCAGCAGGATCAGGTGTGTGACTTATAGGTTAGAGTGAAAGCCAGTACCCACATCAGCCCTCTCCGGATAAGGCTGAGAGCCTCTGGTCTTAAGTCTGGGGCTGCATTGTCCTGAGCTGTTTAATCATCAGTCAGCCGCAGGTCTTTGGTCTGGGGTGTTTGGGCTGTGTTTGGGGGGGCAGCTGAAGTAGGATAGGGTGTGGGCACAAAGTGAGCTGTTGTTCACTGTGATTGACAGTGTTGGCAAGTTTGCAGGCATCGCCCTGTGTTTGTGAGCAGAGCCTGCATGGCAGCGCAGTGAAATAGAGATGCGTAGGCTTGTGGTGAAACCTCGATTCGTCACCAGCCCACCGACAAAGCGAGCGCTCTGAACGCTCAATCGTCTGCGCCAAACACCCGCCATTAATCTGTGGGGTTTGCCTCTAAATCACTCTGACTGGAGTAAGGGAGCACTGCACAGGAAGATGGAGGATTCTGTATGACATCGGTTCCCTAGAATTCTGAACTTCTCCCTTTTAAGTGTTGGTTCTTTTTTTGTAGTTGTTAGGAATTCATATTCAAAGTCATTAGTCAACATTCCACAACTTAATTGTTAACATTCAGTAGTGACTGTTACATCAGCATTCGAGATTTCAGTTACAGTCAGTGTAATCTCATATTTGTTTTTTTTGTCTTGACGGCTGACAGCCACAAAATGAGTATATCTCTTCATGCTCATTACACACATGTAGCAGTTATCTTCAAAAATGGAAGTCCAGTCATATTTCATCATGTTGTATTTTCATACCCGTTTCAGTGCAGTGTTTAGCTTTATTAATGTGATCATATATGACAGAGCCTGGCCTATAACGTGTTCTGGCTGTGCTAACCATGGTGCATCCCACCACTGGTGTCTTTTCGAACCATATTAGTGAGCCCCAATCGCCCATCTGGTTGTTCAGAGTAGTACGGCTGCATCGGCCCATATTTTATGGCAGTGAGCACTTCATTCATGTGTAATGTGGAACCTGCCCTTGTGCACGACATAGGCTATGTTCAATTTGACCATATGCTCTGCTCTCTGTGAGAGTCCAAAACACTGGACAATTTACTGTTTGTTGGCACTATACTGTACATGAATTACCCAGGAGCACCAATGCACTGCCGCATAAATGGTGTTCGCAGATAAAATTCTATTCACACCTGCAGACGGCGAGTGGGAGGGGGTTGGGTCACATCGCATTTCCATTCTGTGAACATCTGACTGGCTGATGAACCTGACTAATGTTTTCAGCTTAATATTCCACTCCGTAACTTGTAGTGTTTTATTAGAACAGAAAGTTTTTGCATCGGGTTCCTTGCTAAATGAACCTTGCGAGCAGTACAATGTGGTTAATGTCACCAAAGTTGTCTGCATGAGGAAATTAATATTTGACGTACCGTTCTCTGCTCTGTGGATGGATTTACAACCATACTTAGGCTATTCAGTTTTTTATGTTTCTTTGCGCTTTCGGTCAAATACGGAGGAAAGAGGCGCTCGTCAGGAAAGTCTAATGTAATAAGGGGTGTATTAAGCGCGATAATCACCGAGGAAGCGCACGGGAGACCAGGGTTCAGCTCGAGTTTTCATTAGCATGCAAACATCTGCGCAGCGCGCGCTGTGACGGGCGCCAAATGCGTCGAGCTCCCGCTGTCATGATGAATTTGAAATCTGCCAAATCGAGGTTTAATCCCCCGTTAGTGAGCCAGGCGCGATGCACCGGGCGGCCAATTGGACGCAGCGCTATAGGAAACGCAGCGGGAGTCCGAGGCGTCTTTACCGCAGGCGGTGCTGCGCGCACTTATGAGCTGCCTGCGCTGTCTCTCAGTGAACATTCCGCATTCTGTGTGCTTCGCCAAATTTTCGATTGCGAATTAGATTCTTGGTAGAGAGAAAACGAACGGTAGTCATGGCGATTAATTATATTGTTTGGCAAGCAGCCATAGTATTTTAGTGGACAATACGGCTAGGGAACGCGGATGGGTGGGTGGGGGGAATGAAATGGAATAAATTGCCTCTAAATGGCTACATAAACTGCCTCTAAAAGGCCGTGAGGAGGAGTGTAAATAGAATGAACTGCCTCAAAATGTATGAATTTTCTTGTATGAATAGTTTGGGGGGGGTCGAGCAATGCACCTAAAGACTCAGATGTGCTGAACCCATCAGGGGGGAGAATAAAGGTCGACGATTTGAAAATGTGCATTATTGCCCATCATTATAGCCCTGCATGACTTGATCATATGATAGTCGTATTTCATTAGTCGCCATCCGATCTTCGGGAGAACTGTCAGATAGGAGTTTGAGTGTTTTTAATGGCACAACTCTCCACACAGGAGGACATGTTTTTGTCGACATTTTTTTTTGTTAATGTGTCGGTGTGTTTTTTACTGCAATGCGAGATACAATCTGACCAAACAATTCAGAATTGGACCTGATGGTCTAGAATGCGAGTCTGACTTTCTCTCAGAACCAACCAAAAGTGGAAACGCAGAGTATGGCAGTCATTGTAATGTCACTGCAACGTTTTCTCAGTGCTCCGCACTGGAGTCAACATTGTGGAAATGGGATGCTGTTGAGGACCGTTGCTTGGGCCGGGCCAAACGCACTTGTTCTGCATGTCCGTGGGCCAGGATGTATTGCTAGTGAACGTCCTTCCTTTTCAAACGAGCCAAAGCTCTCAGAAATCCTGCTGGCTCCAGTCTCCGAGCCTGAGGCCCCGCTTGTTTGGAGAGCACTGGTGCATGCCGCAGGATGTGCTGGCCTAGCGCTCTCTCAGACCAGAATACATTGGGAGCAATCACGAGTCTCAGGCCTCTGCAGTCCCTCTGGCACTGTGCTTACTGAGGAAAAGAAAAGCTGCATTTCCATGTTGGGCTTTGTATCCCCTTTGGCGCTAGATGCAGCTATTGTTCCTCAATGATGTAAAATATCAAAATCAATGCTATTGAAAACCAATCATGTGGTGCCTTGTTTAAAGGAGCTCCCAGGAGAGCTCTTTTAAACCAGTCGCAACATAATAGGTTTTAAACAGCACAAGATAATTTAATTAATATTTTTTAAAAATGAATTTTGGCACTGTAAGGGTTAATCTCAGTCAATCAATCAGTCACCCAGTGAGTCTGTTAATTATATATATAATTCACATATATGTATTATGTGACTATATAAAATCAATAAATAAATATTAAATGGGCAAGAGCACCATATTTTGCGTATTTTAAATTGTTTGGCATCACTTAAAGTTTTCACAGATAATTTTCCCTGTGGTAGGCGAGGTCCAGGCCCAAGAGGCCAATCAACGAGTCAGTACTTCCTTATCTAGCTGAGCGGTATGAGAACTGCAAATGTAAGCTTCTCATACCAGCCTTTCACCTCTACATTTCTTATTAAAGGAAATATTTACTGCTGCTGCTCACAATTCAAATCTCCTTGGGCTTTACAATTCACTCTTTGCATAGATTTAAATATCCCTATCAACAGTTTCCATCTTACCGGTTATGTGGACATCGAATTTTGCCGCTAGCTTGCTTGAAGTGTAGGAAATAGATTTCTGGACCCACTCAGTTCAATCTATTATAAAATATTTATGGCAATAGTTCAGAAAGACTTTATTCAGCTTGGGAAAAAGAAATCTCTTTCATTCTGCAGATAGTGGAAATGTGGCTCTTTGACATTCGCTTGAGTGAGTGTAAGCAGTTATTTTTCTGACAGATGAAAAACGGATTGAGCGAGATTGACCAGGCTTTGCTCAGTGGCCATTTCAAAAAAGCAAATTGTGCCACAAGTCGACACCTTGCGGGTCCAATTCTGGAAGAAAATATCAGGTAATCTGCCACTAATTTCGCCACACAAACGTCAGACTCTTTCTCTGTCGATTCAAAAAACTAGGAAATAACAATTGTGGAAATAAATGCCAGCTTTCATTTTCCTTTGTACAATTGCTCACTTCCGGCCATTAAAGTGAGTGAATGAAAGCTTGACAATTGCGGCCTGTAAGTGTCAATCGAGACACTCTGTTCCAACCTGGTGGCCAGCAATATAACCAGTCAGCCTTCCTAAGATAATGTAATTAAGTGACGTCTCTCAAACTACGCTGGGATTACGAACGCTGAGACAAGATGTTGCCATGGAGCCGCTAATCAGATTTTGGAGGGAAGGCGGATTTGCCACAAAGCCATTGTCTCTAATTCGATGCGTCGCCGACAGCGCCGGTTGATGACAGTGCATCTCTACCCTTATTCAGACGGCTTCTGGGAAGGGGCGAGGGGGTTTTACTCGGTCTTAGGGTTTATGGTTTGAGACTGAAAGCCTATTTTGGTGGGTCCCACATTTTTTCAATGTTGTTCCCTTTTATTATCAAAGTTTTAACACCGACTAAACAGTTGTTGTTTGTTATCATTTCCAATTCTCTTAGTGACTTGATGGCTCACCACCAGGTGGCGATAGCGTTTTCTGACAGCACGCCTGTCTTGGCTGATGGCTTCTGTTGAATACTCAAACTGCCCTTAGATGCCCTGACCGATGTTTTCAGTCTTTACAGACGGTCACCTCGCCTGACCCCACTGCTGACCTGAGCTAAGGTATCGCATTTGATTCTGTGATTTTTCCTGCTGTTTAAGTGCAATGGGCTCTGACTCACACCGGCTGGCTCCTTTATCGCGAGCGGGCAATATTATCTGCAGGTTCTGTCCCACAGAGCCGTGAAAGCACTGACGGACACCGTCGCTCGCTCCGTGTCAGTGTGGATGGTGAAGAGAGTCTCTGTAAAACGGAGTTGGACACTGAGCTTCTTTTCACTGGCCCTGTTCCTGAGGTTCTGAGACCCATAAACCCTACGAAGTCATGTATGGATCCCTCAAATACAGCTGCTGTATTCGGGTCAATTTTAAATTTGTGTGGCGTTTGCAAGGTTTCCAACTATCCCAAATGCGTTCTACTGAACTACAGGGAAATGATGTAAAACATCTGGATATTTTCCAATTGATGTAATGCTCTGGCAATAAAAACATGACGTCCTGGGTTTGAATGTTTTTCGCAGTATAAGTGTGATGTAGCTTCAGTAAAACATTGCTACCAGCAGATACAGAATATGTCGGTGACATTTTCCTACGATATGAAAATGCTTTTTCTGACATTGAACCCCCGTAAGGGAAAACATTAAACCCTAGTTATGGAAGGAAGTCGCAGCTTTATGCGCTTGTCCTGGTGCAGCCTGTGGAGGGCGCTCTCACAGTTGGCGGGCGAGTCTCAAGGTTAGCCAGTACGAATTCCCCCGTCCGCTCGCATCGACCACCCAAGCCATCAAACACAAGGCCTCGTGACTAAAATTTGTGTCTGAGTGCAATGGGCTGCAATTTGCAGCCAGAATCGATGACTCCTGTGGTAAACATTCGTGCAGTCATGCAAGGCACGTTATAAATAGGGTCTCAGGGGGTACAAGTCATACTGCAGGCGTAAGCTCACGCTTCAACACGCCACACTGACACCTTGGGGTGACTCCGGACCCGAGTCCCACACCAGCTTAACCCTACGCTGATCGGCTCACTTACAGAGTAAAGACATTCGGCGTCACGCCTGAACGTCTGTAAGCGAGCCGATCAGCGTAGGGTTAAACGAGTGGAGGGAGGGCGTAGGGGCTCTGCTATTTTGGTTTGTTCCAGCCCCCCCCTCCCCTCCTGCACCCCTGCCCCTCTCTCCCAGAGTCTATGTGGCTCCGCATCCATCCTGCTGAGGCCCTGACCTTATAGGCACCCGACAGGAAGATGACCTCTGCAGGGGCACCAAACCCAACCTCAAGCCGTCTGTTTATCCATCCCAGTGTTGTTCTCTCCCAGTGACTCTCCGGACCCGAGACCTGCCACGTCAGGCTCATTTGAGGGCTCATTTCACTCCAGCAGAGAGTCCTGGCCACGGGAAAGACTGAGACGATGCGCAAAATGTGAACAGACATAGCATCTCACCATTACCTGAATTTAAAGAGAAACTCTGCACTACATGCTAATCTATTGATGACATTCAATAGAAGTCAATGGACCAAGACTAAGCACACAATGCTACGTGCTAACCTCATGATGAAAGAATGAATAGAAGTCAATGGACTGAGGCTAAAGAAGCTAATTAGTGCCTTGTTGTTGACTTCTATTTATTGTCACCAAGGCTAGCATGTAGCTCTAAGTGACCATTTGAGCTTAATGTTTTAAACACTTTTTGAAATTTTTGTCCCCATCTGACTGGGCATCGCCGAAGTGCTCAACCAATCTCGTCGTCGGTACATCCGTACGCGACCATTGGCTTAGGCAGCCGAGTGATTGACAGCAAGTCATTTGCTCTTGGCCCCACAGAGCGTGGTTTTGTCTGTCCCCATCAAAAGCAGCGGTACTCTCAAGGCTCGTTATCTCGGTGTGCTTTGTATCGTCCATTCATCTCCATGTCCCTCTGCCTCCCTGTGTGTCGGCAGACCACATTTAGAAAGCCATTTAAATGAGATAGAATCTCAAATATGATTTAGTGCCGCACCTGGGCCCTCCGACTTAGATCAATAAAGGCCTTGGCAAGACCCGGCTGTGTTTGCCCACTGCGCCATGCTGGTTAGATTAATTCCCGTCTGGAGCTCCATTCTCATGAGGCATAAGGAATAAACACGATTACGGGCAGGATTTCATCTGGATCTTTCCAGCCAGCTATCAGATGTGGGAAACACTAATGGATTAGCTAGATGTGGGCTGGGCTATTAGCATATCCGAGATGTGCAAGTAACGCTGAAAGAATACATAAAATATGCGAGGGTCACAAACAGAATATCAAGGATGTGTGAGGAGCGCTAAAAGAATATCCAAGATGTTTGGATAGCATTAGAGGCTATCCAGATCCGAGATGCTTGATTAGCACCAATAGCATTTCCCAGATGCAAGAATATGCAGGAAATGCGAGTCATGCCATCTAACGTGTGAGAAACGCCACAAGAATATCGAAGTTGCGTAAGTAGCTTTAACAGAATAAGCAAGATCTGTGATTGGCGCTAAGTTCTGCCGGTTGAATTTGCAAGATACCGTGAATTGCGCTCACAGAATATCCAAGATACTGGGCGGCACTCAGAGGATGTACATGAGTAGGAGGCCCTAATGAGATGTTACCTGGCCGTCCTTGGAGGCATCTTCAGTGCAGCTAGAGGTGTGTACATCTCAGAGTGTTATTAGTGGTGCTGTACAGAGCGAACCCCTTGCAATTAGCAGCGCAGCCCAGCTCATGGCCTGGCATTGATCCAACACGCTGCACAGACCAGGAAAACTCATGTCATACTGCGACCTTTTGGCTGGCCTCTGCTTCCACAGAAATTGACAAATCAATCAGTGTCAGGATGAAAAGTAGCACACTTTTTTTGGGGTTGTTTGATATTAAACGCATACGTAAAAACTGTGTATCACACAAATATCAGAGGCACCCCTAAAAATGGCTTTAAAGATATGCTGTGTAGGATTTTTTTGGCTGTGGTTTGCAAACACAACATTTAAAGTTGGCCCCTCCTCCGCGGCTCAGCGAAGCCAGAAGCACTGCCCCGCAGTGCAGCGCTAAGTCCCGCCCTCATACTCTGCGGGCTGTCATTGGCTGGGGGCTACACTGCCACTGCCCAAAGGCTAACGTTCAGAAACGTCCCGCACAAAGTAAAATACGAAAATACAGGCAGACGGCGGGGTCTCTGTAGATACAGACCCCGACGCACACTTCCAATGAGTCATAAGCAATGATTCAGAGGGATTATTATTATAGGAGTCTATACATAGTTTCTTTGGGAAATCCTACTCAGTTGACAAATCTTAACTACAATTACTGATGCACCTGCGCAGGTTATTTCAATGAAT
This sequence comes from Gymnothorax reevesii, assembly GCA_029721435.1. NCBI lineage: Eukaryota > Metazoa > Chordata > Actinopteri > Anguilliformes > Muraenidae > Gymnothorax > Gymnothorax reevesii. The sequence goes on from CM056576.1 coordinate 5,150,069, forward strand.
TTGAATGCTAATCAATAGGAAAGAAGCATGTCCACTTGAAAGAGGTCAAATAAGCAGCCATAGGTAAATCTCTTAAGCAAGATAAGGATACCACTAGAGTATGACATGGCTGCACAGTTGACACCTGAATTCAGGTGCGCAGTCACAAATATGACAATGTAATTTAAGGGGGTGCGAGGAACTATTGTGAAAGTACGACAGCATACGCCTGACACCAAAAAACCGCAACATTAAAAAAACTGGTTCCATGTCACAGCGCTCTGACAGGGATTGAGCATTGGGCACATGGCAGGATAATTCTCCTTAACCACAGAACTACAACTTTAAAGCTGCTTGCACAGCTTCCTGCATAACACGTGTATTCGCGGCTTTGCATTGACTTTCAATGTAATCTGTTGCGAAAAATTTGTTTCGCGTCCGGTGTGCAGGTAGCTTAAATATAACCACAGAACTTAATCAGTCCATATCTAACCCACTCTGAACAAAACAGTACATAATGTGTTGCTCAAAGCTGTTATTAAAGGAGGTGACATCACCTCGGCAAAGTATATTTCAGCGGAAAGTAGAATTCTTGAAGTGTCTAAAATGCATATAAATTTTAATTTGGTAATGATCCAGTGCGACGCATTTTTAAACCAGCGAGTTTTCAAATTGGCTTCAATACCAGGGAGCAGACATTTTCACTTTAGGGGGCAGACAGAATCTTCTGATTCTGAATTTGATCTTCGGAAATCTCTGCTTTAAAAATGCTTAATGACCTAAACCTCTCGCAGTTTACATCTCCTGATTAGCCACAGTTGCTCAGACTAATTGGTAAAAACCGACGACTGTCTAAGTTACTTGTGATAGCATTTTTATGCATTGCACCACTAAATTATGAGGTGTCTTCTATGTCTTATGAATGACATATTCAATATGTCTTTATAATTTCAGCACTAATGTTGCTCGTTAAGCAGAGCATTTGCGGAAGTTAGTTTGCGAGTCTGCGAGAATCCGTTCTATATTCTGAATGTTGTTACGGATAAAGGGCGCTGTAAGGTTCCACAGATGCGTGACAATCCCAAGGACGGTGAAAACAAATGCTGCAAAGTCAGCGAAAGTTTTGGAATTACAATGCCATATCAATTATATAAATGTAGGCAATGGGAAATCACCTTTCATTACCATTTCTAATTATAGGTCATGTATCGGGGTCTTGGTCGCCCAGTCGATAAATTGTTTGATTATTAATCAGGCCAGCTTAAATAAAAACACCTTGCGGGCAGCCAAGCCATAAAGGGAGAGGTTACTGAAGGCCCTTTGAACTACTCCTTGGCCCGGATGAAAGGAAAGAGCACAACCGACATCACAAAAAAGAGTAACTGACACACAAGCACGGGGGCACTGGCGTTTGATTGAATAATGCGTTCGAAATGCACACTCACCCACTATACCGGGCACTATGTAGTGAATGTTCTACACCGAAAACAATGTAGAGAGTGTGTGAGTGAGTGGACAAGTGTGCATTCCGAACGCAGCCTTAGATTCCCCAAGTAAAAATGTCTGCCCCCTGGTATTGACGCCGATTTGAAGACTTTCCGGTTTAAAAATGTGTCGCACTGAATCATTATTTAACAATTCAAAATTTATAGAACTATGCGTTTTAGACACTTCAAGAATTCTATTTTCTGCTGAGATGTACTTTGCTGAGGTGCTGTCACCTCCTTTAATTTCAGTGTTTCCGGTGACTTGACCACCCCCTGAAATCGCACGTGAGGGTGGGAATTCACACATTGCGCAATTTCGCGAGAGTAAAATAAATCTCTCCTCCTTCACTCGGCGAGCGTGGCTCGCGTGAAGCGTGAGTCAGCTCCCTCCCACGCCTGTTCCACGACACGATGAGCAACCAGCCTGTATTTTTTTCTTTTTTTATTTAGCTATGAGGCCACGTTCACGTTATTGATTTCTGCTCAGGAACACGGGTCATCAGTTTCTTGCAGTGGGTAGGAATGTTACGACGAGAAAGTTGCTGGCCTGGGGCCTTTCTGTGTGGAGTTTGCATGTTCTCCCCCGGTTTGTGTGGGTTTCCTGTGGGTACTCCGGGTTCCTCCCACATGTTCTAAGACACGTGAGGCAGGCTCACTGGGGACTCTTACACCCCCGCTGGTGCGTGTGCGTGTGTGTGTCTGATGCGATTCCTGCAGTGGATTGGGTGAAACGGTCCAGGGCTGATTCCCTCCTCTTGCTCAGTGTAAGTAATTTCATCATGAAAGATAGATAAATGGAAAAATAATCGCAGGTCTAAACTGCCTGAGATAGTGGACAAGCTTACAGAAGTGTGTGCGGATATAGACAATGGCATATAAAATGTTACAGGAAGGTTATTGATGTCTCTAAATACATGTATGAATTAAACTCGCCCAAAAACACCTTGCAGGATTAAGGCCCATTCGCACCAAGCGCGAATTTCCGTGCGGATTATTCACGCGGAATTTTTTGTACAGCGAATATTCTGCAAATCCGGGCCGCTTTTTTCGCTCCACCCCAGTGTGAACAGGCCTTTATTCTGGTGGAACAGGTGTTTACTCTTGACAATAAGGACTGTCTCTGACTGAGAGAGAGTTTACAGAATTGAGTTTAAGCCAGAACTGGACATGCAGACAAAAGCTGCCCTGGAACTTAGGACTTCAAAACAAATCCCCATGTTATAGCTCATTCTTTTTATGTGCCATTGGCTCTGAACTGAGTTCACTCATTGTTTTATATGCTAATGCACCTTCCATCTGCTAGTTCTTTCTTCCATAGTCTTCAGTACACTGTCCCCGAGTAAGGACCACGTGTTTCTGGTTGTGTTCCAAAGAAAAATGTTCTAAAATTTGAATATGAAACATATGCTACAATGAACATTTGTTTGTAAAAATATATATTTTTTTGGAAACAGTTTTTCACTACAATGTGTTTTTGACGTTTACGACACTTGTATTATTTCCCTAAAGAAATGAACGCACTTGACCTTTGTTTTTTCCCGCTCCCTTGAGGTTGAAGCTGTCATCACGAGCCCTTTGTAATTTAAAATATTTTTTTCCATGATGCCGAATAGCTCATGTACTGCCCAATACACTGCGATCCCGGTGGGGGTGTTCTCCGTGGCTTTATCCAAGTTCGCCCGCAGCGCAATCTGTCACTGCCAGGTAGCCGTGATGTATACGAGCACCTTGAGCACAGTCACGCTTGGCGTCCCGGTTGGATCAAGGGGAAATAACAGACTCCGTCATCGCGTGCGATAAGTCTGCCTGGAGAGGCGGTAACGGGAACGTGGAAAAATTTAGGCACGCGGCCATCTGCCGTTGTCTGTTTATGGAGACTGCCCACGCAGTAAGTGCTGTCGCGGTTGTTCCCGGGATCCTGCAGTCTGGAGGCCCGAGATCTGCAATACTTTCCTTGCGTTACTACTCCCCCGCTGCTCATTGCTTCTGTGAGAAATTAACCTAGAGCGAAATGCAGTACTGGTGCTCTGTCGCTAACGCACAGCTCAGTAACCAACATGTGTTACGTGTCTAAATCAAAATAGTCCCAATCATGGATCACGGTGAGGCCCTTAAGTGTTTCCAAGATGAGCGAAGCGATTTCACAGGGCTTCCAGTTCTACATCCTGCAGACAGGCAGCTCTAATTTTGGGGCATTTGCGTCAAGGAACTGGGAATTTCTGCCGTATGAAAACTGTATCAAAAACTTAGGCACCTTGCTGGCTGCTCTCAAACTCTCGCATAGTCTGTTTTTTGAAAATGGCTGCGTGTCCCAAGGTAATTAATGGAACTTTAATGAGACGGTCATGGGCAGAGCTGTATGCCCACCTGATGGTCAGACTGTAATCTGGAACCAAGCTGAGTCATTGCCCATCATAGGGCTTGGAGCCTATCCCAGCATGCAGTGAGAAAGGAGGCAGATTACCAGTCCATCTCAGGGTGCGAGCACTGTCCACACACTCTGTTTACTCATGTTTATGGGCCACTTACAGTCTGCAGTCAGCCTGATGTGCATGTCTTTGGCCTGAGGGAGAAAGCTCAGGTGTTTATTCTCTGCCGTGTCGCCCCTGTTGGCAGTGATGGGGTGGGGCAATGACTCATGTGCTGTTCGTCTGCTGTGCGTGAGCTAGCTGCGCGCGGCAGCTGTGATGCTGGTCTGCAGTAGTGGCATCATGGCGATGACAGCGCTGAGCTGAGGAGGTGCGTAATGGGGCCCCTCTGCAAGTGACTGAACACCAGATGCATTTTTAACATCTCTAGCTGGTCAATTGACTGCTCACCGGCTGACCAACCTACTAAGTCAACTAGCCCACCTGTCTGACCAGCAGGGCTCGCTACCAGCTTAGCCGGCTGTGACCAGTTTGTGTAAGGAGAGGTCAGGAGAACGCCAGTTGCAGGATCCAGAAGTGTTTATTAAACACAACACACTAAGGGAAAATTGGCAGACACGCCAGAAACGACACCGTGCACAAGCACTGAACGACTGGGAGAACTAAAGTACTCTCTCCAAGAGTGGATAAACTAAGAAAACAAAAACTGAACCTAACTAAACTGACGGACACACTGGGAGACTTAATAAACAATCACACGAAAACCGGGTTAACAATAATGACTCGAGACAAGACGTTGAGACCATCAATCAAGCTAGACGGTTTAGATTAAGGTAATCTAAACGTGACGAGGAAAAAGCACCACAAGAAAAGTGAAGGGAAGCACTGCTTTTAAATCAGTTAATCAGAGATAGCTCAGGCGGAATCTACTGAAGCCAGAAACGCAAGCACTCGCTAATGAGTTAATTAAGGTTAATACTACGTGACAATATATTTACAATCACCCTTAAATAAGTGCTGGTTAGTACGGGTTAGTAATTATCCTATCAGAGAACGCATGCACTCAGTGTTTCACGAGACCCAGAATTAAACACAGGTGGAAGCAATGAATGAAATACCAGAGCCGAAACCGAAAGAGGAAACGTGATTGGACGACGAGACGCAGGCATGCTGACAGCCTGGTGCCCGTGCCTCGTTGCGCTTGCGCTCCAAGTGAGGCCCTGTTCCTAATCGGGGAGAACAAGCCGCACCTGTTAAGTGTGGAGCGCTCTCGGAGTGAACCTTCTGTTAATTATGAAAATGACTGAGAACAGGTCAGGACTAATAACTGTTTTAAACGTAAGTTTTGTGCAACCCAATTCTCTGTTCGTGTTCCGCAACTGGACTGAATTTAGCCCATGATTTAATCGCTGTTAGATCGCATACAGAGAGAAACCGTGTCTTTGGTTGCCAATTGATTATCGGAAAACGCGTCAATAAATGAAAATGATTGAGAACTACTAATTGCAGTCAAAAGGGGACGTGTCTCAGCACCCCTGCTGGCTACGCGACTGTCGGCAAGTACACATGCCAAAGTAAAATTATCCCTTTGTTCTAAAAATTTATAGAGATCAGTAATCAACATGGTATATCGAAATGTATTTATGACCACAATGACGTTTCATGACACCACCTAGAAATATCTAAACGAAGACATTTCAATGATAAACCTACCTGGTCCACCATCTTGGATTTACTTCACTGGAGGCAGCCATTGAGTCATTGATACCAGGGCCTCACTTGAAGCGCAAGCGCAACGAGGCACGGGCTCCAGGCTGGCATGCTGAAGGCAGTCACGCGACATCACTGAAGGCAGAGTGGGATTGGATCGTCAGACGACTGAACAGAATAAATGAACTGAACACAAATAAGCACGAGACAACACACAAAAGGCAGAATCAAAACAGTTTGACTTGCCGCAGTCCAGCCTTGGCCATCTAGAATTGAAGAAAACGCGACTGAAAAACCATAGCTCACCAAATCGTCTTCCTCACGGGCCAAGAAATGGGTCAATGACAAATAACCCTTTTAAAAATGTTTTTTTTTTTAATAAATCTTTCAAAATGTACAGAATACATTTATTTGAAGTTGGAAGAGTGTGTTTAAACAAGTATTAATGGTTGCACAACATTTACAGGGTTTTAGTACAGTTTTTGGCGGTATTTGCATTTTCACCTGCCAGAAAATATCAGGTCGCGCAACCAAAAATTTCTTGGAAAAAAAAAAAACCACCTCCTTCTTTTTTTCCGCAGAGATCTTTTTTTAGTAAGAATACCTGAGTTTCTACTCTGCCTAAAACATTACAATTTTGTTGTTGATCTGGGTATTAAAAGTAACTTATGGATTCTTTATTGTTGGGGCGGGTATTTTGGTTTTCGAACATCCAACTTTAGATTTAAAAAGTGACTAAATACTTTACAAATTTAAAAAGTATATTTTTTTATAGAATGATTATTTATATCACAATTTCTAAACATTTGCTCATGTCAACCTCCCATTTCTTGATTTAAATTAGTATTTTACCTGGTTGCACCACCTGACTATGCGGTTGCGCCGCCTGACATTTGCTACTAATTCCCAATTATTCAGGCAACTACTTTGACACCTAGATAACCTTTTGACTTTGCTAGCTAGTTCACTCATTCATTTTTATGACACAATAAAGTTTTAGAATAAAATAACTTTTTCTTAGTTTTATATTGGTAGCACCACCTGACATGTAAACTGGACAAGTCTAACTATGAAGAGAGAGTAGCTATTTTTTTAATCAATATTTGAGAGAGATCAACATACCTTTCACTCATCGGTAAAGGTCACTTGGGGTCCTTTTGATGATGCAATATCCTGTTTACTCATCTCTCTCTTCAATTTACAATAAAAGTTGTATGAATGCGGCTGCGCCGCCCTAACATTTCACATATGCAGATTTCCGGACAAATTTGTTTTTTTCAATATTCCAAACTATTTATGAACAGTTAAACTATTAAACTTTGTTTTTTTGAAAGGTTTTCAATATAAAATTATGCCCCCGTATTAGTATTATATTAATTCATATTTTAAATTACATATTTAATACTTTTCACATAAGTGTTAACTTGCTCGGACGGTTGCGCCACCTGACATTTTTAGGGTTTGAGATGGCAAAACATAAAATATACAGGGTGGAGAAGCAAAATTTGCAAAATAAATCACCATCCATTGATTGTATATTATTCTCAACTGGCATGTTTACTGAAAAAAAGAGATTATAAAGCAGGCAGATAAAGTCGTCCATTATTCAATATGTCCACCATTATTAGCAATAACAGGTGCACACAATTCAGGGGAGTGGATGTGGGATTGTTTGTACTTAAAATGTCAGTGCAAGTTTTGCTTCCCTACCCTGTTTAGAATTTTTATGATAAACTGGAAATATGTTCAAATTAAACAGGTTTTATAGAATAAAATGATGCTCATTACGAATAATTTTAAATTATTTTAAAGGAAAGTAGTGCGCTCAGACACAAAAATCTGCACGTCACATCATTGACCCAATTGCTGGTTTTCCAGCCTCCCTTTACCTTGGAGTCCGGTTTTGATAATGATCTGACCAATGAGTGGCAATAATTGCTCACCTAATTGGAAGGGGAGAAAACCAGGACTGGATTTAGACTTGAGGGCCAGGTTTGAGGGGCTCTGTCTTCTGCCTTCGAATCCTAGCTGTTCTAGGCTAAAATGTTAAGAAGAATGGCTATGATCATTGACAGTACTCAGAGCACAGATAAAAGGTGACTTTTCTTTTGGGTGAGGGCCTTGCAGCATATAAAATAATGTTAAAAAACATGCCAATGAGAGCAACAAAAACCAAAACATCCTCCATCTTCTCTGCTGCAGTTCTGTGAGACAGGTAAAGACTCAGAGCTGTACTGGAGATACTGGACTACAGATCTCAGAATGAAGTCTGTTTGAGCCTCTACCTTCCACCATCCAGAGGGTTCTCTCATTTCAAAAGGCATAACGTTAACCTATTCTTGAAGTAACCCTGGCAAAACTCATCCACTGTAAATAACCAGCTCAGTGCGGATTGCCACAAAATAAAGAGTCCAGGTTTGTATTTAAGTCTCTACGTTCCCTTGTTGATTTCCACCCACGTAGCCGTAGGCCTGTTTGCAGTCCTGTCCTATAGCAGCATAGTTCTTTGCCTAACCGTTCCCACGTCCTGTCGATCTCTTGTGAGTGCGGCTCTTCTCGAGAAGACTAGCATTTCCCGTCCTTCCCAGATCATCGATCTCTTTTCTCTGTTCCCGAGTACCACAGGGAACAATCATTCAAGTAGAGAAATTATGAGGTGCAGTTTTGAGAAAAATGAGCAATAATGTCAGCGAGAGACAAGGCCTTTCTGTCTACCTCCGCACTTCCTGTGGTCTCAGTCATGTATGAAAGGGAGCTGTACATCACAGACGAGTGTTAACAGCGACAATAACCATTACCGCCACTCACCGCGATTAGCACTGGTAATGGAGATGGGCATGGATTTTTCAGGTAGCCTTTAAGCAAGTATTACATGACATGGAAATCTGGCCCTTGTATCCAAACCTTTCTTTGAGGTAAAAGGCGAGCTCAACATCTGGGAGCACGCACGGCATGCTGGGATATACAGAGAATAAACAAACCCAAATGCTGTCACGGAGCTTGTATTATCGCCCAGACGCAGGCTGAATGACTGCATCATTTTCGTGTTCCAAACAGTGGTAAAGTACGGCTCACATTCTTCAGGAGGAGGACTAGCTGTTATGCCTATGTTAAACATACTTTTTATATAAAGAAACTTAACTTTCATGTGCTTTGTTGCTAAATTTGTGGTGGAGAGAATGAAAAGTTTGTATAATGTTTTTATGGTTTTCTGTTATTATAGGTTTGGCAGTCAAGCTCCGATCAACATTGGTTGAACCTGAAAATGAACAGAGCTGTCAATATAGGCCAGTAGGCGGCAAAAACATCCGCCTGCTTCCCGAAATGCAGCCCTCTACTTTCATCACATTTCACCATAAATTTTTACTGCTGTCGACAAGGGCAAACACATTTCTACAGCCCAAAGCACCTCCAGTCAGAAAATATCAACGTTAAATCAATACCAACCAAAGGTTTAAAGGTGACTGCTCATAACATTGAAATCATAACATTGATTTAACATTTAACATTTTATTTAATTTTTTATGATTTGTACATGACCAGGAAATTATCTGTCCGCAGACCTAGCAAAAATCAGTTCATCATTATTTATTTTATCTATTTTTGAGCAGTAACCGTATGCCCTGCACACTGCTTCCGCCAGTTGTGAACTTAACCCTATAATGCCCAGACACAGACATTATAGGAAAAATATGACCAGTAATATTTTTGAAGTATTGAAGGGTAGTATTCAGATCTACTGTTCATCATTAGGTTTTGTGACAGCAAAATATACATTGCTGAATAGAACTTCTTTTAATTCCGGGAGTATCATATCTGATACAGCCAAAAATCAGCACCCCTCCAGAACTCAACACTCGAAATTTCAAATTATTTATATCCTCTCTACTATCTATAGCTATCCCTTAGCATGTATAAGAATAAGTTTTTGTGTAATATTTACCTTGGAATGTCAAACCTCACTGCCAAAATCCAAGGAAATTCATGAATTCCTATTCACATGGGAGCTACCTTGAAGTGAGTAACTAGGGGAGAGACTCCTGTAACATCACTTCTTCCCTCTAGGTGGCAGGCCTGTGTATCAGATATGATACAGTGAGCAGTCGTGGTTGTGTTGCATCTTACCTGGTGGACATGGTCCTTCAGATTTGGTGGATCATATATGATACAGGAGGCATTATAAGGTTAAGCTAAGTTAAGCTATCGGCATTATACATGATATGCCAAAGCATGTTAAGTATGGCTAAGTATGGCTAATATTGTAGCGAACTGAATCAATCATAACGTACCAATCGCAAAGCATTCTTTACAGCGCAAAACTATAGAAAATCTATTTCCTGACAGGTGAGATCCCCACAATAGCTGCTGCAGCCAGCTAGTGTTATCCCTTTGTAGGTGTATGTGCTGCTTTTATAGTTGGCAAATGTGCAGATTCGCATGACTTGTGAAAACGAGGTCCCACATTTTGATTCATATGAGTAAATCTCCAAGTGCACATCCGCCAGCCCGCTGTGTCCTGCATTTGCCTGTACACACGTGTTGGTTTGTTTATCCCGCGGAAGTGCTTCCTGCGCATGGGCACTCGAGACACTGATCTAGCTTAGTAAAGGAGCTCTATCATGATTACTGCTCCTGCTCAGAACTTACATCCTAACGAAGTGAATCTGCTTGGCTGCAAATCATAATCTGATTCCATCCTTGCCAATCCAACTCCAACAATTTTGCGTTGTATTTATCTATTTTATTTACTCAGGTGTTGTGCTTTTTATTTTAAGTTTTCTATGGACATTGGTGGATTCAAAGGATAGGAAAGCCAAAGGACATGAAAAATGTAAGATAGTTTGCCAATCGCCAATAATCATAGGGGAATAAAATACCAACATACTGTAAATCCTGACAGTGTGGTGAAGTCAAATGTTTTGTGGAAACCGATTACTTCAAAAAAAAATGGTGTTGGCCAACTTAATTGCACTGTGTGGAAGGAACTTAAAGAAAATAAAGATATTTTTACATGTTTTTAAGTGCTGTGAACACAAATCATTAAGTTGGCACGCTCAATTTTTTTAGTTAATCGGTTTCCCCAAAACATTTGAGTTCACCACGCTTATCAGGGTTTACAGTGTACCAGACTTCAGCTGTTGATTGGTGTAAGGAGAGTGTAAGCAGGCAAACAAACAACAAAAACTCTGAAGTTCTGATATTTTTACAGCTTCAGATTTTCAAACGAAAGTTCAAAATCGGTAGAGAGCCGGCAACGTCTAGTTCTGCTCTCACCCAAGTCCCTAACATTAGCATTTATGTGCATACAATGCCGGAAATATAGAAACAGAATAGTGACTTCGGATGCGGTTCTGTTAAAGCTTGGTAGTTTTCCCTCCCCCCTGAGTATATTTGGAGGCAAACGCGAATGCAGTTAAAAGCAGAATCTGGCGTGAGTCCTCATATGTAATTCTCCGTCCTGTTACAAAAATAAATGCGGGAGAAGCGCCACAAAACTTTACTGTTCTCCGTGGTGGCGGGGGAAGCAGGCGGATGAGGAAGTTACCTGCCTCGCTTTTAAAATGCGAAGTGATTGATGAAGTGCGGTGGAGTGTGAGTCTCGCGTTCGGCGCGAGAGGGAAAATCAATTTCCCGTTCTGCATTCTGCCGGCAAGAGTAAACACTCATTATAATGCCTTTGTCCATGCGGATCAGCGGTGGGATGTAAGGGAATCGAGTACTTTATGCATGCTGCATTACAGCCTATTTTTTATTTGACCAGTCTGTTTTTGCTATTCTGTAGAGAAGGCTCTTTTCAGAGGGACGAGGGACCTAATGACGAATGAGGTGGCGCAACCAGCTGCAAGATTCATGACATAAAATATGGTTTTACTTGTGGCGAGATGCCCGGCCGCCGTTGGTGGTCCAGTTCTACCTTGACGGTGCATTACTTTGTGCAACTGCGCCTCTCGCTCTGCCTCAGAGGAAAAGTAATGTAATTATGCTGCGTTTTGCATTTAATATGGGCTGCCAAGAAACAAATTAAGCATTATTACACTGTGTGTGTGTGTGTGTGTGTGTGTGTGTGTGTGTGTGTGTGTGTGTGTTTGGGAGGATGAGAACACATTGTTAACCAACAGAGTGAGGTCAATTTTGGGAAGTGAGGACCTTTTGGCCAGCCCTCACAGCTGAGACATATGGGTAAGGGGGAATGGGTAATGTTAGAATTGGGGAAAGGTTTAGGTTTGGGTGAGAGTTTGGGTTAGGCATACATTGCTTATTGTTGAGATCTGAGAAAGGCTATGGAGACACTCCAAGAATGAATGGAAGTCAATACAATACCCTGACAAGGATAGAAACGCAGGCAGGCATGTGCATGCGCCCACACAAGTCAGTAAGATTGACAGTCAAATAGTTTTTAAAGGAATTATATTATTCTCTCCCATCAGTAGAGCACGTACACAGTAACAAGCCTTTGGGTCATGCGAGGCTGTGAATTCTTATTCCTGCACATTACAGCTGGCTTTTAAAAACAAATTACAGCAGTTAGGGGAGACTGGGGTCCGACGAGCCATTGGGACCAATGAGCCATATCACTATGTTGCCTGTTTTAAACACCTTTGGCATCGATTGATCGCAAAATAGTGATATGGCTCATTGATCCCCAAGGCTTATCAGACCACAGTCTCCCCTCTGACTAACTGATGGAAGCAGACGCTGCTTTTATTTATAAGCTATCAGTACCCAATTTAACTTGAAGACTTGGAAAATGCCCTCATGTGGCTGGCTTGAGGATCCAGCAGCGTAGCCTTGTGGATGGCTGCTAGAGTAATGAGGGTAGGGCTCCTGATTCAGGCCTCTAATGGGGCTTGGGATTGTGACTAGATCTGTTGAGATGAATATGGGAAGATCTCGGCCATTGGGCCCTTGAGCAAGGCCCTTAAACCTAAGACTGCTCCAGGGGCCTTACCTCAAAAAACTATAAACTATAGTTGACTATTGTAAATTTTTATAAGGGACACTTGTGCCCGACCCGTGAATCGATCGAGGTTGGCCATCGTTTCGATCCGTGAAATGAGTTGGAAAAAGATTAGAGATGTGCCCGAGGTAGCTTCACTTAAGGACGGTCGAGACCACCATTTGCGGGCGTATTTTCTCTGGAACAAGTGTCGTATAAACACTACCTTTGAAGCGCGGACATTTCATTTTGCTAATTCGGTCTTCTATTCATTTTCTCATCATTCTCTCGTCTTTCTTGAGTGTTACTACGAGTTAAGAAGATCGCAGCCTCATCTCGACTCGTCAGACTGTGGCGCTGCCTGACTAAGTGTCAATATATGGCGCAAAAGTCGGCTTGTGGCTTCCTGATTTGCCCCCAGTGGTAAAACAAACCCTAACCCCATTGTCTCCAGCATGGCGGCGGCACACCACCCGCCTGTCTTAGTGAAGGAATCACAATCTTCAGGCTTTATGAGGGAAGTGCTCACGCGACAAAATAGTTCCTATGTATCAGTGCACATTTTGTAAACAAAACCATGTGTTACAAGAGAGATGGCTTTCGCAGAGTCTTTACAGAGAGCAAAGGAGAAACTCTGGCTTATTTTTGAGTGGAAAGAGAGACAGTTGGAGTGTCTGGAAGCGAAACAAACAAATTCTCACCCATGGGAGCCGCCATGTTCCTCAAAAAAGTAGTGCGTGTTACTCCCATGATGCTTTGCGGTCCCAAAGACAGATCATTGCGCAGAGCACCATCTGGTGAAAGACAATGACCCTACCCCCTAACCCAAACCCGAACCCTAACTCTAAGTGTCAAATAAGGACACCAAAAGCCTCCTTTTTTATGTCATAGATCGACGCTTGGTCAGGTAACGACATTATATGATGAGTGGAGATGAGACTGGGGTAAGATGAGCCATATTTCATATTTAGGATCACTATATCAAAGCAATCATAGTTTTGTCACTAACTATTATATCTGCATATATTTCAGGATGTTGTGCATCCCTTCAAACAAACAGAATTACTGTAAACATAACTGTTTCAATAATACAGAATGTCCAAAAAAAGTGGTCTCGTGGCACAACTTACCCTGTGAATGGGGTAAGTTGAGCATAGGAGCGGGGTAATTTGAGCCATATCCTTACTCCCTCCCATGCTCCTCCCCACCTCCATCACACCCCTCCCTCACCTTCTCCCTCCCTAAATAACAGTCACTACTTCACATTCATGTGTATTTTTATGTATTATACACAGTTGACCTATGGCTAAGCCCCACCCTCAAAAAAAAAAAAATTTGTTTTGCGTCCGATGTGAAAGCAGCTTAAAGCTTTGTGGAAGACCCCACTATCAGCTTAAAGTAGCTAACGAAGGTTAACAAGATTGTGTACATTTGTTCCAAGCTAAGTCAAAATTGTGTTTATGCCGACATCTTGTCACTTCGCTGGAGATTAATGTAAAGTTATCTTTTACATCGCTAAGTTCACTAACAATAGCTAAAGTTAGTAAACTCTGTGGCTAACTTAAGTGCTGACGGAAGTTGGCTTAACGGGAGCTCCAGGCTGCGTTGCTCACCATGTCACCTTGTTACCCCCCGTCGTGGGCCGACAGGCCCCGAAAGGGGGGTCTAGTGGAGATCTGCGTATGTATGTACGTACGTATGTATGTCCGTCCGTCCAAACATTTTGCACTATATCTCGGAAGCTCCTGGGCCGAATCCAACCAAACTTGGTACCATAATACTTTGGGGTGGGGGAAGGGTGACCATGGTGACCTTGACCTAATTTGCATAATAATTAGGTCATGGGGTTAATAAGTGCAAAAATCACATTTATGGCCATTGTTAGCTAATTGATGAAGTTAGGTGGCTGAAATCTTTACAGCAGCTAGTCCTTCTCCTTGGACATCATCTGGATGCCAATAGATCTTGAAGATGACCTTCACCCCAATCGCCAGCCTATAGGCGCTGAAAGGGGGTCTAGTGGAGACATACATCCGTCCAAACATTTTGCACTATATCTCCAAAGCTTCTGGGCTGATTCCAACCAAACTTGGTACCATAATACACTAGGGTGCGCGAAGGGTGACCATAATCACTTTGACCTAATTTGTATATTGTTATTACAGCTAAATAATGAAGTGAGGTGGCTGAAAATTTTACCGCAGCTACTCCTCCTCCTTGAACATCCTCTAGATACCAGATGATTTTGAACTTGAAGATTCTTCAAATATAAGGTTGCCACTTTTAGTGCCTTTTCGCATATTTGTCAAACTGGCTGATAGGGGGCATGCATTAAGTATTAAATTGTAATTCTACTGAATCAGTGGAGTATGCAGGTGCATGTGACTTTAAAGTTCAGAAAGATGCGACGGGGGGTTTGCCGCAGCAACGGCTTTCTTGTTTACTTTAAAGGAGTTCAGTCACGTCAAGTTAGATTTCTTAAATTCGGTAGCAATAATAATATGTAAATTAAATTTACTACCCTGCGGTGCACGAACAATGCTGATCCTCCATCTTGTTGTGTGAGAGGGTGATGGACACAAGATGCGGTGGATCGCGTTTTCATTGAGTCCTGAAAATTTTAGCTACTAATTTAAACTTTTCGTTGACCTTCTCCGCTCTAAATTCATTAATGTATCCCTCGAATGCATAGTGTAACCCTTTTGCTGACCTCTTGATGATATTTAAGCCTTCTATTGCAAAAATTCATCGATAGCATCCTGAAAAATATCTCCGACTGTGATACCAGCCATTAGCACCTGTTCTAAAATGTTGATTGTTTGTACTAGTCAGTGGAGGGGCCGGGGCTTAGCCATAGGTCAATTCAACAGGTACAGTAAATTCTTTGGTGGCTCTTTCAAGAACATCAGGTGTGGCTCCCCGGCTTGTTTTGCGCTTATACCCGAGGCATGATGTCCACTTTGTAATCATACAAAAGCAGAATCTTGATTTAATATTTGAGACATACAGGCTACAGCCAAAATACACTTGAGTGTACCGGCTCAACTTACCCCCACCGGTTAAACTTACCCCTGGCCAAATGGCTCAACTTACCCTAGAGCTACCATTTTGATTTTATTAGTCCCCACAGCTAAAATGGTGCAATTTTATGCAAGGTTTATGACCTCATGTTGTAGCTCATAGATACCACAATTGATGTATAGAACAAATTTAAAATGATTTGTTTTGGTGTAAACACAATTCACATGAAACTTTTGATAGACTAAATTCACTTTCAAGAGTGAAAAATGGTTATTTTGAAATAAATGTCAAACCATTTCACCCATGTGGTTCTTACCTTCACAGACTCCATTAAATGATGCCTTCCTCCTAAGTATTTGGTCACATGATCAATGTTTTTACCGTTTCCTAGCAACAAGGGATGGCTCAACTTACCCTTTGGCTCAACTTACCCCAGTCTCCCTTACTAAAGGTACAGTCGCTGTGAATAAGCGATTAGACTGACCCCATTGTCTTCGTGAATCCATCCCTTACCCAAACTGCTCGTCGTTGTTCTGCCGCGCGCCGGATTGTATTGGATATTCAGAGCTTGCGATTCTTTAACTGTCCGTGAATGTGTTTTATAAGTGTTGTTGTAATGGCTGTCATTCACTGAGATGGAGAACGAGGTGGTAATAAAATCTCAATGAGTGATGGAGCACTCCGTCCGAGTGACATCTGAGCCACTGTCATCCGCATCGATTCGCTGTCCGGGCTCTTCAGACAATTTAATCCAAGTCTAATGCGACTTCGCTCCGACATTATACTTGAAAGGTAGTGATGCCAAACATTATGGATATTTCACATGGACGGCTTCAAAATCCATTCACTACAATGAGAAAGTATTGACTGTATCGTTCTTGACTGATTTTACCCATTATGGCCAGCGAGTCAGTGACAAGCGAGAACATCAGATTTTAGTCCGCATTCCAGCCTGGCTTTGCATTTCTTGGATTGGGCGATGAAATCTACACACAGCTCTTTTGCTATCTATACTGATGAATTACAAGAAGTAATGGTTTTCATCGTCAAATTCCTTTGTACACATGGCCGTGGCGCGACATGACATCCCTGCATAGCAGCCATCTTGCAGATTCGAGGCGTCGCAAGCCGCTTTGTGTATATTAGGCCAGGTGCACACAGAGGACCAAAATTGCATTAGCATAATTGGCTAAAGCAGTCAGGGCAATCGGCGCCTTCAATGTCCTTTGCAAAGTTAAACCCTCCGAGGGACATAATTTTTTCGCACTTTCATAGACAGCGAAGGCGAAGGTGATTCCATTAGTAAATTACTAAGATACGGTTTCCTTCTAACGCAGAAACAGGCGGCCGAAGGACGGGGGGAGACGGGTGCCGCCGCAGCGATCAGTATTCTGTGCGTTACCCTCCCGTGTATTAATTCCACTGTAAACATGCGCAACAGTGATGGACAGTCACAGCTGGTCAATGCTGAGCGATCTGCAATTCAAGCAGAATTTTTCTGCTGTCGTCAAGGTGAACCGGAGGAGTTGCTGTGGATTACAGGAGTCAGGAGTGAATGAAGGAGAATCGCTTTAACATTAGAGTCAGGAAAGTCAAAAGGCAGGTGCACATGGACTAGCACACATACTAGCACGCACATTCAGGCAAACATACAGAAATAAACATGTTAACACACGCACGCACACACACACACACACACAGACAGTTCACAGGGCATTGCTTGCAAGTGTACAGGACAGTGGTCTGGTATTTGAAACAAAAGCCAGCACATCTTGAATATAAATTCAGCTGAAGCCCTCAGCCGTCTCGTCCAGCCCTGTTTTCCCCAATACATTCCAGGTCACTGATCTCGAACCTCACTGCTACAGTGGCTCTCTATCACCCACTCACTCGCGCTCTCTCTCTCTCCTCCTCTTCTTGTATACTGTCTTTCCCTCTCTCTTTCTCTCTCCCCCTCTCCCTCTATATCTCTCTGTACTCTCTCTATTTTCCTCTAACCTGCTCATTCTCTCCCCCACACCTCTCTTTCCCTCTCTCTCTCTCTCACACACACACACACACACACACACATTGCCTCCCTCTAAGTCTAGCTCAGAAAATTTTGATGGAGCCGTTTGAAAATCTTAGGCGAGGGATGATGACATCTCTGCTCCGGTGTGATGGGAGAGCAGCGTCTCCGAATCAATCAGCTCAGCCCTGATCTGCGGCGAGAGGGAGCCGAAATCCCTCAGATCGTTCCGCACCAGCCGCGGAGACGCGTCGCTTTATTAATTTACAAGATCGTCATCGTGTATTGACTGGGGAAATGGGAGACGTTTATGAGAGGTGTTTACATTCGGCAGAGAGCGATGGGGCGGTATTTATAAACATACATTAATCATTCCAGACGTCACAAACGAGGCGCTTTTCACTTTTTCACACCTGGATGATGTAACCTGAGGATTCTCTGTTCTCCCCCTGGGTTTATTCCGGGATAAGAATTTCGGTTTGTCGCCTGAAACGTTGACAGCGCTATTACGAACGAGCGTAGCTTAGACAGTTTTCACCAAACCAGAGCAAAACCAAAAGGTAACCTCCTGTAAAAGACACCTGCCTTCGCGCTGGCCCTTTAAGAGAGGGCGGAACTCTCCTGCCCTGGTCCATATCATAACTTGTGAAAAGTCTGAGGAGGCCAGGGGGAGCCATGATGTCTTGATTCGGCGCATCAGGGGTGCGTATGGTGGAATGCGACAAATACCTGGATCTGCCTGAGGTGTGCAACGTCACGACGAAGTGAGATCAGTGGTTTAGCGAGGTTATGTTTAGCCCAAAGCCTGGGCTTTTCATGTCATGAAGGTGACTCTCTCTAAATCTGCCGCAGTAGCTTATGGTATCTCTGATCGCGAGTTTAGGGCTTGTTGAGCCACCTCGCGCTAAGAAAGCATAGCTAATGCTGAACTTGTTTCATTGAGCGCTCGTCAGGTGTGCCCTCATGAGAGTTGGAAAGCACTGCTTCAGGTAATCAGTGACTGGTGCAGAAACACAGAACTAAACCCGCAAGCGCTCTGTCCCTCTCCAGCTGGGGTTTGACTGCACTGAAGCTGACTGTCACTGTAGTTTGTGCTCCATCAATTCAGCAGCGATAGCTGAGGTGGACCAGCGATGGTGGACCTGCTGAACACACTTTAACTCAGACTTTCCCAGCTGCGCTAGGAATCACCTACTACTCACTCCTCAAGTACTGATTGTGGCCGAAAGTAGCAAGTAGTATGCAGTATGCGACCATTCAGAAATGAGTCCGTATGCTAAAGAGACCCAAATGCCGTTCTCCACTGGTCAAACTTCACAGTACACAGCCAGAGCTGTCTTTGTGGTCTACTGTATCCCACAATGCAACACTGTCACTAACAACGTCTGGGAAGCCGGGATTTCTGAGCTCCCAGTTGGAAATTTCGATTTCAACTCCCCCTTAAATGGGATTTCCAACTCGGAAAGTCAGAGATTCCAGGCCTACCCGGAGTTCTGAGTTCAAGATGGCTGCACCGTAAATCAACAATAAGCGAAAGTTGTTATAACAAACTGTATATTTGCAATTTTGTGTTTTTCGCGTTTCATTAAATCAGTTGTACACACAGTACTGAATTGAGCTTATTGGTGGACTTATTGCTATGGTGTCTGCATGCGAAAAATACAGAGTAATTCGTTGTTCTCAACTTGTATTGCTCATAATGACTAATAAATGCTATCCTGGCCAGAGGACACCCCACTGACCTGAAGTCAGTTTTCCGACTTACTTAATAGAATGCAGCCAGCTCGGGTATGACGTTATTCCCAGCCCCGACTTCCAACATTTGAGCAAAATCGAATGCAGCATAATACCTAGGTGATTGTAGTAATCTGATGGTCACGTGACTGTAATTCTCAACATGGTTAGTGTCATATATAGGCTACTATACTATATGATGAGTAGTATGCAGTATTTACTACATTCTGATGCTGTATAAATGAGTATGTATATCTAAACACTACCACTGTCAGACCCTTACGTTATACATCATGTTAATCGTTCCTTTAATGTCCTTGTTAAGCAGCAAAGTAACACATTGGCACTGATACATTTAGCACTACTAATTGCAAGCGTCAACACAGGCATTAAACCAGTTTCGCTCCACTGTTAATTTAAATAGTCAGTGTCTTGACAATGTAAGCAATGCGCAGTCATGTGGAGAGGAGTGTAATGCTGTTCTTGGATTCTCTGTTGTTCAGGAAACTTATTTTTGGAAAAAGTACAATTTTTACAGCCCACAGTTGCATTTCAGGATGTTCGGTGGTGGTTCAAATGGGAAGATCCTGTTTTATCAACTTTCATTTTATTTTCAAATGACCCCCAGTGTCTTTGTGGGCGTTTTTAATTATCTTATTTTTTAATTATTTTAATTATAACACGCTGGCCTTATCATCGAATCATAAATGTATTAATTTATGAGGCATGATAAGCAGTAAAAACCTGGAATTTAGTGATTAATGATTCTTGCCATTTCACAAAATGGAATATCCTAAAAGTGCATTGAAAAGTGGTGTATTACCATATGTGAAACATTGGTTGACTTGTAAGTGGCGTGTATAATAAATGCCGGCATCCCATTTCTCATGTCCTTTCTAAAACTGTAAAAAAGTTGTTTAAGTAGCACTATACTTTTTCACAGTTTAACTCCTGTGTATTTTTTCCCTCGCGATTACACTTCCCTGTCGGCGCCTGAGGTTTCTCTTGTTGTTATAAACCCCACACCTGCCTACCTGGAGGGAGAGGAGCGAAGGTTACGGTTGGCGATAAATTTTTTTCCATGTGCCCGTCAGAGGAAAACGGCCACAGATGAAGGGCACGGGCGCAGCTGTGCGTGGTCGGCCCCAGCAGTGCGCCGTAATTATTCTTCCTCAAAGCCAAACCTTGAACCTTTGTCCAACATTTACAGCCGGTAGGGTTTTCTCTTGTCTTTTTCTAACGAGAATGTAACTGTTTTTTGATTTTTTTCTTCTCGCCGCAGGTGAGCCACGCAAGTTTGACCCAACATTCCGAGGGCCGACCCACAACAGGTACTGTGCCCCCACTTTCAATCCCATAATCCTTTTGGGTGTTCATTGACTAATGACTTTAGCATGCAGTATTCAAAGCCTTTTTAGCGTGTAGGGAAACTAATGACACGACACAAAACCTCTTGGCCCACAAAAACCAATAACACGATCGATGATTGGTCGTGGTATTGTTTACCTTGCATAAAACAAATGCCATGACCAATCATTGATCGTGTTATTGGTTCTTGTGGGCTGTAATGTTTTGCGTGCGCTAAATGGCGAAGTAAATCAGGCCCTTTGTTTGATTTTCGGTGATGAACAGGCCAGCCAAAGGCTGCCTGCTTGGCCATTTCTCAAAATGTAGGCTGCATTTCTAAGCTGCTATGTCATAACGGGCTGTTCCATTGCAAAGGAGCTTTCGAATACAGCCGAGAAATGCAGCCTTCATCTTGCCTGATATCAGACGGAATTGTCAGCATGGAAAGAGAGTGTTAAACAGCTGATAATGCCATCCGATATCAGGCGAGATGAAGGCTGCATTTCTCGGCTGAAGGATGCAGCCTACGTTTGAGAAATGGCTCTTATCTCTACTGAGCTGCGGCCAGGCAAGAAATAGGCTTCTTTTTTTTTTGGTTGCCGCCATGTATTCGGTCATGCCATTACATCATGATCCAGCCTCCCTAATTTGTCAGAGTTATGTCACTGGCTGGGGATACGTCTCTCAAAAGCAATGCTGCTAACTATGTAAGCAATTTACATAGTCCGACCATACGCAGTGAACGGTTCCCACTATGTAAGTTCTTCTGGGAAAGGAACCCCAGATGTACATGTGTTTGTCCGAAAGTAAAAACGTCACATCAATGGGTGAAATGCTTACCAGGATGCCATAAAATCCAGGTCTTCACAACTCCTGAAATTAGGAGCCTCTGGAATGCCTTTGACACTTTGCGCTGGGACAACACCCCCTTCTCCTCGTCTTTTTTACCTCTCCAATGTGACAGCCTTGGCGGACACATTCCCTCACGGAAATCTGAAAAATCGATGCAGATTAGTCACGGCTGTGATTCCCGCTGTAGCCTGGATTGCTCACACATTTCCAAACCAGGTCAGCCGCTAAACATTGGGGCAGGTAGCTCTCTAGTCGCTGAATTAATAATGAGTTTCCTTAAAGCCTTAGTTGAATTTGCCTGGCCTGAAATGGCCCTGTAATGTGCACGGCTGTGGTGTGTGAAAGAGAGGTCACCTTTATCTAGTGCTCTGAGCTCAAATAAACTGCCAAATAGCTTGTGTCATCTCGCAGATGCTTTGTGTTACGGCTTTTGTTTTACTTCCCTCATGTGTTCTGTCAAGTTTACAGCTGTTGTGTTCCTGATGTAAAATAAACATGTTATAGAGAAAGACTCTTTAACTCAGACCCTATTGAGTGCAAGGCCAAGGGTTGTCCTGGACTAGGCTTGGAGATGCATTAAAAAATGATGTGCTTTGTGGTGTTGCTAACTTGTATGTGCTGAAAGTGTTTGAGCTGCATTCTCTCCACATGAAAGTGATAACCTCACCATCGGCAGCCCCACAGCCACAGCAGGACCGGGCCGCACCCGAATGGAGCTGATAGTTAGAACTGAGGTCCTTAAAATGTAAATGTTCGGCATATTCCTGCAGTCCCTCGTTGGCAAGAACAAGGCCTGGTGATCATCTCGGCGATATCCAGAGATGTAATTATAGATCCCTTCATTCCCAGTGCTGAGGCTCTTCTACAGGCTCCGCAATTTACTGCATCTGAGTGTAAGAGTTAGGCTGGAAGTTGATTAAGCTGTGCGCTGTGTCAGTGTGCCTCTCACTGAAGTACTTTGGTTTATCGCTCTGATTTCCCCCTCACACTGAT
This sequence comes from Gymnothorax reevesii, assembly GCA_029721435.1. NCBI lineage: Eukaryota > Metazoa > Chordata > Actinopteri > Anguilliformes > Muraenidae > Gymnothorax > Gymnothorax reevesii. The sequence continues at coordinate 5,172,506 of CM056576.1, forward strand.
TCAGCCGCTCAGATTTTCTCACCCTGGTGTGTGTTTACTTTTTATTTAATTCCTCGCAGTGCTGTTAAGTTCTCTATCAAGTCTGGAGTAGATAAAACAGCCTTTTTGTTTCAAACTGCAGAGACAAATCTCCCGCACGGACTGTGCTCCTTGCTGAAATTATAATAACTTGGTTAATACAGATAGCAGGAAAATATCCGACCTCAATTTAAAGTTAGACGCTGTTATCGTAGGAGGTAGTTTTTCTTTTTTACATGAAGCATAATTTTATCCAGTTTTCCCCTGCCCTGCTTCTTATATTAATAATTTTTAGCATAAGGAATGTTTTTTTTTTTTTTTACATGAATCACTCTGTCAATGTTGTGGAATACCATTACTTTCAGAGGTGGTTTTCAAATCAGCTTTAGAATATTTGATCGTTTTGGTCGCATACTTGAGATCTTGCACCTTAAAGAGTTAAAGATGGGCATCGTCGTCGCGATTCCGGAAAGCTCTGGAAGTTCCGAGCCTTCATTACCTATAATTAGACACCCCTGTGTGCTGTGATTGGGTCACATGAGACGAGCTCATTTTCCCGATGGGGGTTGGTTACGCTGAAAGGCCGACAGATGGGCCTGTCCTCTTATCTGAGACGGCGGCTGTGAATTCAGTTTTTTTCTCTTCTTCGCTGGCAATTCCTCCGCTTAGCAGAACGGCGGTTTTACACCAGCAGAGCGAATATCCCTGGATGGCACAGTCTTAGTACTTCATACCTCCTATGCTGTCAGAGTAGCCACATGTTTTTTTCAGGGTCGATGATGGTAACATGTAGTTAAATCTCATGTTGCTAAAGACACTGAGGCTGCTACTGACTTTTAAGTGCTATCAACTCTTAATTACACGTCTAACGGGTTTGTAGTGCTTTTATGGCATTTTTTAAGTCAGCATAATTAATTTTCTCAGCAAAATTAACCCTTAGGGTGCTGAAATAAATTTAGAAATGCTACCTATGGGAGCTCTTTTCAACAAGTCTCCTCATGATAGATTTTCAAAAGTTTTGATTTTATTTATTTATATCAGCGAGCAGCAAATGCTGCATTTAGCGCTTTGAAGGTTAGTGCATTTTTATGAAATCACAGTGTTGCCAACTTTCGCGCATTCAGCGTGAGTTTAAGTGGCATATTCACGTTCCCGTGCTGTAGTCAGTAACTGGCGTGTTATTCAATCTGTGCGTTTGTAAGAGATTCTCAGGCAGAATTGAAGTCCTTGTGCATGAAAGTTCATCACTTTCACATGCCTTACGGTGGATTTCACCGCTAGTAACAAGGAAATCAATTATGATTCCGGACTTCTCACGCTTTTCTTTACTCAGGGCTTGGAAGCAATGGAATAGTATGAAGACATTTCAAATGGTCTTGTTTCATTTGAAGGTTTTCATTGAATGTGAATCAGATGCATTGTGTTGATTGAATCATTGCTGACCACAACAGGGGAACGCGAATATGCCACTTAATCTCACGCCGAATGCATCAGAGTTTGCAGTCCTGATTTCATACGTATCCAGCCGCTCTTTGCCTTAATGTGGGAGTTGGATTGGATACTCCGTGAGCTAACAGGACAGGACGGTTCGTTACTCCTTTACTGTATCCCCTGGGAGTCCTTCAGCTGGGGTTCTGTGGTTTTGGAAGAAAGCCACTGCATTCACTTCCACTATGGAGATTCTGGCATCATCGCAGGAAAGCAAGAAATAATGGATTTCCTGAATTTTTGGCACATGGTTAGATGGGAACAAACGCAGAACTATTTTGATAAATTGTGCGATTTTAGCCTTTTGTTGGGCCTTTGGAGGTGTAAAGAGAACCATAACATAAAATGTTCACTTCCTCTTACACCCGGCTCTTTTGTGGTGATCTCGCCTAAATTAAAAATAGAAAAAAGCTTTGCACATTTATTACATAGGACAGGTGCAACAAAGAGGCGTGAGGTGATGATTTGTACTGAATGTTGCCTTTAAATAGCTATTAAATATGTTTTGCAAGTGAGACGGTGTGCAGGAGTTGATATTTTGTGGTGATCCCTCCCAACCCTTGGCTGTGAAAAGATACTGCAAACGACAGCACCGCTCAGCTTGTCAATCAGGCCCCTGGTTACGCCCCTTTGGTTGTGTTTGTGTTGGGATAAGATGGGGGGGGGGGGTGCACATTGGGTGATATTTTTTGTTCCCAGATGGTCTCCCAGCTATGCTCTCTAGTTTTACACTGGAGCTGGACCCCCCTCACCCCCACAGGAGTGGTAATGGATGAGCACAGGTTCTGCCTTATCTGAAAAATCCTCAATCCAGAACCACTGCACCCTATCCCCCCAGCAGTAACGGATTGTTTATCGGTTTATTTCCTGTTGGATGTGCGATTCTGGATGACGCTTCTCGCCAAGCGGGCAGCTTCGGATGAGGAATGTGTTGATTCTAACCGCCAACTGCTCTCAGAAAGCGCTGTGAGGCTCGAATGTGAACGAGTTTTCTTTTTTTCTTCTGTTGTGTCAGTTAATGGATGGGGTCTGTATGTTCGGCTGACTGAAGACTGAGTTGAAGAGGTAATTGAAATTCAGGCGCGTTCCTCAGTAACGGTGGAGGAACAGAGGAAACGTGTGGCACTGTCCCTGGGCTGCCCAACCCAGTCCCTGGAGATCTAATGTCCTGCAGGTTTTCCTTTTTAACCCTAATTTGCTGTGGTTGCTTTTGCTAATTAGTAGCTCGACAAGATCTGTTGCCGCTGAATGGGGTGTTTGTTGCCTGGGTTGGATTTCAAACGTACTGGAGGATAGATCGCCCGGAGCAGGTGTGGAGAGCCGAAGAGAGCTGTTGTGTGACAGGTGCTTTGGTTTTCTTTTCGTTTTGAGGTGGACTTGATATTTTTAGAGTAAAATATGTTAACTGTGAGAAATGCAGTACATTTAGGTTTTAACAGGAAAAAAGCCAGAGGCCACGTACCATCCCCCGGTAACCAGGGAGAGAAGTGAGAATTTATGTCACGAGAAGGAATTTGGTACTCGCTTCAGACAGGAAGTTCACAGCCCCGCCATGGAACTCGTGAGCCAATCATGTTGCGTGATCCCATTCCAACTCAAGGTCTCAGATGAAAGCGTTCGGAGTGTCTCTTGTGAGCAGCTGGGTTTCTCACACAGGAAGTTGTCGCTGGTCTGCTACGGGAAGTCTGCTTCAAGTATCTCCATCTCAAGGCCACAGGATAAAAACCCTCTCGCTGACCTCGAGCAGCGAGCGCCATGTGTTTTCCGAAGCCTCGCCATGGCCTGTGAATTATTTATGGCGCCACGGCTCAGAGCTCAAACGGATTGATCCGCGTTTCTCTAAAGGTGACCCTCTGTAGCCGCGCGGTGGTGTTGAGGCCCCACCAGGGGTCTGATTAGCGATGGCGGGTGAAGCGAGCTTTGGCGATGATGAGGCTCTTCCTCTCGCTAAAGCCTGAGCAGTGGTGTCACGCTCGCTAAAGACCGCTCAAAGGCAGGCGGAGAGGTAATGGCGGTAAGAGATAATGGAAAGTCTCCGTTTGTCACCTCTCATGGCTGTTTCGCGAGTCTCACCTTGATGCGCTCGGGGCTTGTGTTTGGAGAGGTGAAACAAACGCTATCGCATCGTGGCTTTAAATGGCAGAGGTGACAGATGGGTGAGTGTTCGACATTTGAAATAGACAAAGTGACGGGAGACAGAGGCGATGCGGTGTCGTGGTTGTGGTACGTGGAGTGTGTGTATGTGGGACAGAAGGGAGATCAGCTGCAGGGTGTGTTGTACAGAACTCGGTCTTCAATGACACGCATACACATATACACACATACACACACACATATACATTTACGCACATACTAACAAATGCATGGAAAAACATTAGTACTCACACATGCAAATGCACAATCACACACAGATATGCATGCACACACACACACACAAACAGTCACTCTCACCCTCAGATATACATGCATGCACACAAACAATTTGTCTCTCTCTCTTTCACACACTCATAGACATACACTCACACGCACTGTCTCTCTTTCTCATGTCCACACACTCACACACACACGTAAAGACTCACATACACTCACATACACTCATATACACACTCAGTGTCACATACAGTCAGGCCCGGCGCTAGAACCGGGAATTAGGGGGGGGCCCAGATGCGTCCCTTTATGACAATTAGGATAGTCCTGGCTAGTTCTCAATTATTTTCCTTTTTTGACCAGTTTTCCAATTATCGTTGGCTAATTGGTATAACATTGATTTAAATTCAGCAAATACGCGTCCAGATGAATGATTGTCGTCTTACCTAATCGGGGAGAACAAGCAGCACCTGTTAAGTGTGGAGTGCTCTCGGAGTGAACCTTTTGTTAATCATGAAAATTACTGAGAACAGGTCAGGACTAATAATTCTTTTAAACAGATGTTTTGTCCACCCAATTCTCAGTTATACTGAATTTACCCCATGATTTCATCGCTGTTAGACCGCATATGGAGAGAAACCGTGTCTTCAGTTGCCAGTTACGATAATTGGAAAACGCGTCTATAAAAGAAAATAATTGAGAACCAGCCAGGTTCTGTGTCTGTGCCCCCCCAATTCCCGGTTCTAGCGCTGGGCCTGTACACAGTTATGAATGTTCACACACCTACCACATATAATTTCTCTCACAAACACACACACACACACACACACACACACACATTTTAGTGTCTATTTAGTCTCTCTTGCACACACACACACACAAAAACTCACGCTCAAGCACATTTTTGTTTGGCAGTGCAAGACAGCCCATGTCCGAAAACCACAAGGTCATACCAGTCGCGTAGCTCTCTAACCGCTAACCTGTGGACCAGAACCACGACCGAGAGACAAGCAGCTGGTCTGGGAGAGCAGTGATTTATAAATAGATGTTATATGTGCTAATAACTCCTGAAAGGAGGAGCATAAATTTTTGCTCTTCTCTTCCTGCTTCGCGTACTCGTACTCCTGCAGAGTCCGCACGCCAAAAGTAATTTAGTACGGCACCATCAATCACTTCGCCAGCCATGAAGGAGTCATTCATAGTGACATCACTCAACGTCTAGATTCCGGCGGCGATAAGCCCGACGCTTAGTTAAAATGGCATCGGTCTTGTAACCAAAGTGTCCTCTCGGGACCCTTCGTTGGTGAGTGTGCCCCCAATGATGCGGACCTCGTTACCCTACATTGCGTTTTCGTCAAGAGCAGAACACTCCGGAGAGCGAGATTCACCGTCAGCCTGTCGCGAGGTCAGTCAGGTAGTGCGTCCTCGAATATCGACAGGTTGTTATCAGGGTACTTAGCGTAGCCCAGGGATTCGGCCGAGGGGAGATTAATCGGGCGAAAGTCTGCCAGGGGATTTAGTGATGTGGGGGATAGTATGAGTGGCTATTGTTGGCTCTGATTGGTGGGCTGCCTCTGAACAGTGGTAGGGGTGGACACTATTGTCATGTAACTGCTTTGAATGGACGATAAGAGAAGCAAGGACAGGGAATTAGCTAGATAGAAGGGTTTTAAAGGAATTAAGAATGGATTCAGGCACATAAGCTAAATCCACTTGGCAGTGGCCTATATTTCATTATAAACATACTACATAAATCTGTACAGTACAGGCCTCCAGACAAGCTGTCACCAGTCTCAACTCTAAACACCTACTGACCTCTTTGTGACCTCTGCACCTTATTATATGCCAGCATACTTCACCAATCAGAATCCAGGGTTCACCTGCAACCTTTCTAACTGCAGGCAAGTCATACAAACATTTCAAATGATAAATAATATTTTGAGATGAAGAAGGAAAGTGTTTGCGTTTGGTTTCACCTGGTTGCAAAAACTGTAACCCGTTCTAACATGGGTTTGGGGGGTCAGGTGATTGTAGATGTCTATGTGGGTATTCTTCCAGCCGTGGCCCTGGCGGCTCAAAGAATTTCCCCCAGCTTTGGTGCTGTGTTCCTAGGGCAGACTCACCCCAGCTCAGCCTGCTGGGACTGGAGCTGGTCTGACGCAGGGAGCCTCCAGTATGCAAAGAAACCCTCAATTATTCAGCTGCTGGAGGGGCAGGTTATTTTTACACGGTCTGCAGTGCAAGCGGAGGCAGAGAGGAGATGCTGAAGACTGACGGACTCCTTCCAATCGCTCGTTTCACCCTTCCTTCTACTTTGACTGCACTGGAAATCGTTGACGTTCCCCAACTTTGAGGACACTGTTGTCATTTCCTTCGGAGTTTCCCAAAGCTACCTTTAGCAAGGAAACATAAGCACGTTCTCAACTGAAGTACTTTTTCCAGAATGTGTAACGTATAAACACTCGGCTTGTGGATCCAACTCTCCTGATTTGAGCTTTTACGCGATGAGGCTTCAACCTGACGTTTCACGGTGCGAGAACATTTTCGTTCTTCATTTGCCGAATTTACAGTTTCTCGATTTCCCCATCTTCGCAGTCCTTTCTGCTTCCTTCTGATGCCTCCACTAAAGGGTTGGGAGAAGGAGTAAGCGAAACGGGCGAGGAATCGTGAGAGGGGAAGTAGAATGAGTGATTGTAAAGAGGCCACTGAATGCTGAATGGTGGATGATTGAACTCTCCCCAGTGACATCATCAGAGTCGCTGTTGAGCCCTGCCTGTGAAGCTTCTCGGAAACAGCCGTGCTCAGCTGTGCCATCGAGCTACAAGAGTACGCAGGTTTTCATTCTATCCAGTCAATACACCTGCTGATTGCCTAGTTATGGCCCCTTTTCGGCAGCTGAAGGTGTGTTAATGAGTGTAATTAGTCAGTGCAGTGATTGGTCGGAATGAATGCTGGATTCTCTCGGTTGGTCCTCGATGGCATCATCGCTGCTTAGAATGAACTTCAAAAATCAGCCCCTTCTCTGCCTTTGATTCGAGACACGACCTCGTTTGTGACTTGTTTCTTTGAGAGCTATCGCGAACACGCCACCCTCTTCGAGACGCTGACGTCCGCCGTGACGGGGTTGCTGATGCTCCGCCGATGGTTTGTTACGACAGTCGACTGCGAGGTGCTTTTCTCTCCCGTCGTCTTCATTAGGAGAAAAGACCTCGAAAACTTGTAATACCTCTGAAGGCGGCTCAGCCCCTGAGCCGCTCCGGTCCGCTCATGAAAGCATAACGGCGTAATTAGCACGAAGATCAGATTAATGGGAATTTTTCCCGCTGTTTATTAAAGCGAGTGGCCTAGCGAGGCGACCTGATGAGAATCCATTTTAGCATGGCTGCCAGTTATGGGAAAGCGTCTCCGGCTAATGCCAGCTTATTGCAGCGAGGCTCCAGAGCGATTTGTTGAGGGTTCGAGCGAGATTGACTGTGCTGTGAAGCTGGTGTTCAGCTCTCTCCCTCCCAGAGAAACCAGCCCTAATTGTGAACAGAAACAAGAGACCATCTGAAGATACGATCACACCAGCCACACCCCCACTCAACTCTGGATGCTTGATCCCCCATTAACTCCCCAATCCATATTTCTACGACCCCCATTTTCAGTCCCAAACTAGATATTCACTCAGGCTTTATACCACCAACTTTGATTTCTAGTGTATCGTTCAGAAATTCTCAAACAGACAGTCAAACAGACACACAGTATGACTCTCAAGATGACATTGAATTTGGGATGTTTGCAGTATAAGACAACACAAATTTGGATGCTCTCACACACGAACACACACACACACACACACACACACGTGCGCGCAACTTTAAACCGTGCGAGCCTTTGCTTTGCAACTCATGATGATGTAAGAATGAAGAATCTGACTGCCTGACCTAAATATGTCACCTTAAATGGGGCAACACGATGATCGAGGCTGCGGTTTATCACGGCAAAGTGGCATGAAGCGTACGTTTAGCACAGGAAGTGATGGCACCTGCCCCATCTGAGGAACGGGCGAACAGTCAGATCAGATGCTGATAGAGGACGCTCCATCTGAGTATGTTATCCAAGGCATTTTTAGGAAGAAAAGTGGTAGAGAGAGATTGGAGTCGTAAATGCATCGGGCGCCACCATTTTGAAACATTATGGAAGGCCCTCAGTACTTTTCACTGCCTGGATCGATTCACCGCTCCAATTTTCAAAGATGAGAACATTGAGTCCTGAGCTGGACCCCCAAGCACTGAAATTTTGTCCTTTTCACGGGTTCTGTCAGAGCAGAATCTGATTGGTTGGGGTATTTTTCTGTATGCTCGGTGTCTAGAGTAGATTAAGCAGATGGTGTGTCTGGCTGTCCCGCCCCCTCTTGTGTGCTTAAACACACTTTTTTTTGTGAGAATATCTTCACTCAGCTTATCTCTCGAACACAGTGCTCTTAGAAAAATTGAGATTTATCTCTACTGAGAGTTTGTCCAAGTATAGTACAGGTCCGTTGAATTACGTAGTCACAAATGTGTACTCTTGCATCGGTATGTTAAGAAATAAGAAATATGAAGCCATGATAAATGAGATGTAGAACCTCTCTGTCCCGTTACAGACAACAGCAGCGCAATGATTTGGGTTCTCTGGAAAAGAGATGGGGGGTCTGGTGAATCCATGGGTCTATTTGAAAATTAACTTTCAGAAATACGAAACTGCCATTTTGCTGGATCAAATGGTTACTATCATCAGGGCGTTTCACTGTTATACTTGAGTTATATGTCCTTGTTCCATTTCTTATTTAACTTTTCTTGAAGGTTCAAATGATTTACTACAGTCAGCTTATGAGCAAATTGAGTGAGTTAAAATGGCTTCAGGTATGTAATTATGCAGGAAAAAAACAGTAATGAGAGTTTTATGATGATATAAAGTGGGTTTGACCTCAGAGTCATGCCTTTCCTGTGCTTGGCATTAGTATGGCTTCAGTAATCTGGTCCTCTTGCTTTCGCTACAGTCCTCTGTATCACAGTTCTGCTCAGAATCTTCTAGCATGTGATTCAGTGTGTCTTATATTTCTCCAGCTGGCTAAAGTGCATTCCTGTGTGACCGAACACTTTATCTCGCCTTCTGTGTGACATTCTTTCTGTTTATTCTCATTATCTCTGTCAGGCAGGCGACCGACAATGTGTCGGAACAGCTCCTGCAAGATTTAGGGACGTCATTAAACCACTCATGACTCCATCTAGTTTATCTTCTGAATATACGGCATCGGAGATGTCTGGTGACTGAGCGTTCCTTCTCATCTCGTAAAAAACAGCCTCAGCGAATCGTCAGGTCGTCTAGAAGACGGTCGTATTTGACCGTAGCACATCGGACCTCGCTATCCTGCACAGTTAGGCTCAGACATTCTCATTGTTTCCCAGGGACCGTCACAGTTTACCCGCCGCTTTGAAAAACAAACAGTGCAGGATTGCGGTTATAAAAATGGAAATACTCAGCCTTTCTCAGAGAGCGACTACAATGTATTGCAGAAGGGACGCCGCTGTGTGGCTAAGATGTCACAACTGTGCTTTGAGACTGTAAAGCAACTGCTATCAATAACAATAACAGATCTGGACAAAGGTCTAGCATTAATAAAAATAGTTTTTAACACAGAGACTGGTTTCCCCTACAAACCTGTGATGATAATGTTCTCGGTCGCTGCTAGGAAGTGAATGCAGTGGAGTTCTAGGGCCTTGTCTTTGGATTTGGGAAAAAGTCCACTGTAATGGATTAAGAGGTTTTACATGTGTAATGTGAATATAGGCCACTAGATGGCAGTATTTACCTTTTTTTTGTTAAGCTCAGACTGGAGTCATGTTTAGACATGTCCTGGACATGTCTGGGGCAAGTCTCAGAAAAGTAAAAAAAAGAGGTCTAAATGTGGGTGGGGTCTGCAAAAGAGTATATAAGGAATAGAATTGAGACATTAGAGTAGTAGGAGAAATTGCAAGAAGATGACCAGACCTGCCATTCTGTTCAAGACCTGCGACGTTTCTTTTGTGGATTTCTTTGCCTGTGTTTGAGCATTTTCTTCATCCAGGACATCACCAAGCCACCCCACCAAAAAGGGACTGTAATTATTTCTGTTTTTTCTTATTTATCAATCTTGGTCTTTAGTTGTAGGTTGTTATTAGTCTTTGTCTTTGTTAAAAATTAAATGTGTTTTAGTTGTTAAAACTGTGTTTGTCATCCCTTGCTGTTGCTGTTGTGTTATAAATGTAATAACAAATTGGGGCCATAACACATGGGTAATGGTTTCTGACAAGAAAGATCATGTGTCTTGGCAATTAAGACCCCCTAGGCGCACATTTGTTATTATAATGCATCTTTTGTAAGTTATGATCGCAAAAAAGAGACATGATGACAGCAATTATCCTCCGTAAAATTGTTTTCTGTGGGGCTAAAAACTGCTGTAAACTATGACTAAACAACAGCTTGAAAAATGATCTCAGGACAGGGGTGAAAGTCGGTTGGTTTGTTTACCACCCAAGGTCTTGCTTGACTTATGTCTTGTGCAATTTAAGAGCCCAGGATTAAAAGTACTTTTACTTTTTTTGTATATCATGAGGTAAGCATGGAAAAAAATGTCCTTTGTAGTAATCTTAATCGATTTTCTCATAACTGACTTTTTGTGACTTTTGGGACTCTTCAATTTTCTACTTCTTTCTTCTTCAGATTTTAAAGATCTATTATATATTCAGACCCTTTTTTTCTCAAAATGGACATCCTCTGACTTGAGTACGTTTAGCACTGGGGTCCTCAGTTTCTCTGGTCATTCTGAGCACCACTTTTTCTGACCCTGTCAGCTGAATATAAAATAGTGCTCTTTGCCTTGCCGTCTAATGTGCTAATTGTATTATAACGACTCCAAGTTCATTATACCTTTGTGACTCAGCAGCCCCGGTGCTGTGGTTGATATTTAAGGCCTTTATTAATATCTTAATATCTTTAAATCGAGAACAGAGGGGTAAAGTCCCCGTCTGTGCAGACCATCAGATCTCACAGACCATTCTCTCCGGACTTGTTCTGCCCCGGTTCTGCCTGCGGCTGTTTGACATGTGCTGAATTAGGGCGCTTCACTATTCTTTTCCACCTGACATAATCCACTGTGTACTAAGTATGTGTCATTAAAAAAAAAGCTTCCAATCGTCCTTTGTGCGAAATGTTGGCCTGTAGCAGGTGCCTGAGATCACTCTGAATGGAACGGATTATTCTGGAAAGGAAAAACTCGCACTAGACTGAATTGGAGAAAAAAACTTAAAAATAGAATTGTTGTCTTTAACGAGCCGGTAAAGCGCATCACTCACTTTGCCAGCCAGAAAAACTTTTTTGGGTCCTGCTATCTCGTTCATAAATTTTTAATCTGTTTTTGTATTACACGTCAAGGATTTTAATGTGTTTCTCGTGCAGCGAGGCTGTGAGATTCTGCGTTCAGACTCCCTGCTTGGTATCTGATGTCTGCAATCGCAGATAGCAGGGGTGCGGAGATTAACCCCGCGGTGACCGGACCTGGGGTGTTGGGCTGTTTTTCTGCAGAGGGCTCTGGGTTTGTTTGTCTGGCGAGGTGTCTGCTGCTCGGGGCGACGGCTTGGGGAGGCGGGGGCTGTCTGGGTGTGGATGATTTTGGGCTGGTTCTGGTCTGTTCTAGTGGGTGAAAGTGCTTTGGTTACGGCATGTCCATCTCCTTTTAACCTCTGCTTGCTGTGCTCAACTGTCCATTGCTTAATGAAACATACATACCGTGAGCACCATAATTCATTGGACTCGAAGAAATTTTTTAAATTTTGATTGTCTATTCTAGAACTTTGATTTTGAAAGGATACATTGGCAGTGATTTTGAAATGCAAACTGCCATCTTGCTTTTAGGGTCTTTTTATCCATAGTTGAATAAACTTCGGAGGAACTGAAGGAACTGTTTAGAAATGGCACCTTTTGCATGTTACACCCACCCCCATCATTTGCAGTTTCTTGTGCAACAAATAATTGGACAGTTTAACATAATGCAGTATAAAGTATCATTTTTAATACTTGTCTATGCATGTCCTTAAAGTATGAAATATTCCTTGGAGTCTGTGACACACTGTCATCACCTGACCTGACTCTGGTATCTTCCCTGCTGATGCTCTGCAGGCCTGTACTCTAGCATCTTTACTTCCTGTTTGTTTCAGGGACTTTTTGCCTTTGGTCTCCTCTGCTGCAGGTAAAATGCAGGTTCAGTTGGATTTTGATCTGATGATTGACTTGGCCAACGGAAGTAAAATAACATAAAATGTGTCACTATCCAATGGTGCTCTCTGCGTCTACACTCCAATCAGCAAATGCAAAATTATCATAGGTTTCATGTAGCCATATCCACGCAACTGTCTTTGCTAACTTTGAAGTAATGTCTAATATTTGAAGCCATGTTTATTAGTTAAGTTACTTGGACATTAAGTGACATATTGCAGTGAACATGCTGACTCAACATTTTTAAGTGAATTCAATATTTCTGTTTTTATTGCGTATGCATTCGCTCACAGTTCCATATCTAAGTGTAATACAAAAATAATTCCACATGGATTCTATCCAAGAGTCAGGTGCAAGGACTGATAGATGGATTATTAGCTCCACCCTATTTACATCGAGGCTGTAAAATGTAAAGCAGGATTGGAGGTTAACAAGGGTGGTTTTGGAATTAGACGTCAGACTCGGTGCTATCAAGAGAAAAAAAGATTTGACCTTGAAAAATTATTTTTTTCTACCAAGACTCTTGTTTTGTTTTGACCCCTTCATTTAAATACGATGACCCTATTCCATGCAAATTTTAAAATAATGGAGAATGTCAGTCATCACGGTATTTGAGGCATTAATTTATCATGGGTTTTAACTGCTAACAGTTTAAATTCAAGAATTTTATTTTTTGAAGTGTGTCCTTGATTGGGGCGATCGTTTGGTCTGACGCTGTGCGAATCCCGGTCAGAGATGACTGTGGAAAAATCTGTCAGATGTGATGTAAGAGAGTATAGATTTCCAGCCCTTGTTTTCGGAGCTGCAGACAATAACTAGGGCAGCGTGAGGAGTTGTGTGCGCATGCAGAGATGGGAAAGTGCGGCGGTGATTGAGAACATCAGGCTCTGTCTAGTGACACTGGAATATGGGGTAAATTAACCCTTTAACTGCCTGCACCACCTTTCGGTAGAACACATTTTCAGTGACTGTATCTAATTAAAAGATGTGTTGACCTTAACCCCTTCAGACCTGAATTGTGTTCCGAGGTTGTGAAAAATATAGCAATCCCTTTTTTCCTAACTATATATGATGTGCTATTTTTATAGTGGCAAATTCATTCTTCCCTAGTGTAGAATTGAGTTCAATGACATAGTTTCAGACCCACTGTCCATTCAAATGGACAGCAACATTTGAAAAAATCCTGAGTAAAAACTTGCTGAGAAACATTTGATATTATGCTTTAATTCAAACATTCCATCAGTCAATATTGTTTTAAAAGTATGATATCTTTCCCCAAATATCTATAAATGTTAATAAAACTGTTGAAAATAGTCCTTACTTCACCGTGTGGAGTGAAGTCCTGCCATGTCTCTCTTCAGTGTGTTGTATTTTTTAAAAATGGCCACAAGGATACCTATACTGCTGTTTGATTGGTTGCTAAACGTCCACTCAAATGGTCTTGAGGACTTAGGTGGTCTTAAATGTTGCAAAAAAATTTAAAAAAACAGTTGTCATGTGACGTCCATTGTAATGGACACAGCGTCCGAAGGGGTTAAATGATTAGACTTTTTTCAGCATAAAATACCTTAACCGAGAATCAGATTTGGCTCCATCAGGGTAAGCTCAACACATCTTTCAACTACATGCTGTGACTCAAAATGTGCTCGAAAAGGCTAAACAGACAGTGAAAGGGTTAACCCTGCTATGGATGACTCATTGAAACTCATAATGTCACTGTTACTGGGTAGCTTGTCCCACTGAAGTCCTGTTAACGTAACATAACATGAATGGCAAGAACAGGCCTTTCAGCCCAACTAAGCTCGCCAGTTTCTTAATACTATTGTGAATATATCCCTTCAGATACTAAATGACTCAGTGGTATCTAGCTTTAAGTCAAGCCTGCTCTTGAAAACCCCCAAGGTCTCTGCCTCAACAATATGGTCAGGCACGCTATTCCACATTGAAATTACTCTCTGGTTGAAGAAATATTTCCGAATATCAGTGCTAAATTTACCTTTGGTCAACTTCCATTTGTGACCCCGAGTTCTACTCCTAACACTTAGTCGAAGGAATCCTACATAATTCACTTTGTTAATCCCTTTAACATATTTAAAGACCTCAATCAAACCCCTCAGTCTCCTTTTCCTAAGACTAAAGAGATTAAGGATCTTCAGCCTCTTCTCATAGCTTTCATCTTTTATACCTGGAATTAGCTTAGTGGCTCTTCTTTGAACTTTCTCTGGAGCCTCTATATCTTTCTTAAAGTATGGTCCCCAGAACTGTACACAATACTCCAGGTGTGGTCTAACAAACGTGTTGTACAAAAGAAGCATCACCTCCTTAGATTTGTACTCAATACTTTTGGCAATGTATCCCAGCATCCGATTAGCTTTTTTAACTGCTGTTCTTGTGTGTGGATGTGCTCCACTGACTGGGAACCCACTCCAGTCTCTCCAAATTACCGAAGCACTGAGGCTGGAGCAATGGTGCAGTTTAAAGAATGACTTTGACTCTGCAAATTAGCGTTAATATGTAACAGAGGCGATCCTGCTGAAGATTCTGTAGACGGTTTCATGTCGTCTTTGGGCTCCAAGTTCCTCTGCTTTTACTGTGCAGTGCATTGTGTAAACTGCATAATAATGCACGGTTTCATCGCAGGAGGGAAATAGACCTCAAGTTAATAAATTATTTAATGAATATTTGAGTACCTCTGGGTCACTTTCTAATTCAAATTAAACAAGCAAACTCATTCCAAGCTAACATTCATGAATCTTCACCACAAGTCTCTGATTACAAACCATTAAAAAGTTGCGCATCCACTCGCTGGGTACAGGAGCCTCTCTTTGTAATTTGTTTATGCTTTGTGACTTACTGTCTGGTTGCCATTTACAGCGTCTAATAATAATTTCAGGTTTTTAATTCTTTATCATCGATGGCAATTAGAGCTGCCATCAAAACCTAATTTTAGTAGATATGCAATTATTTTTAATTACCTGCCAGGGATTGAAAAAACTCTTTCCAGCCAACTTCACCCAACACCCGCTTTAGGCGGCTGTGCCGTGGCCATTTATCCTACCTGCACACGGAAGCCCATCCAAATCCTGTTACTGTAATTAATGACAACACTTATCGGCTATGAGTGTGGCTGTACCTATATAAACATTTCATTTTTACGATCACAGTATTACGATGGGTGTTTACAATCACATGCTAATACTGTGGTATAAGGAACACATTTTTTCTGAAATGAGAGGAACTAGGTGGCACAGTGGCGCCTCTTAGCAAGAAGGTCATGGGTTTGAATCCTGCCTGGAGCCTTTCTGTGTGGAGTCAGGCGAATTGGAGACTCTAAATTGCTTGCAGGTTTGAGTGTGTTACTGAATGGTTTGTGCGCTATGCGATGGATTGGCTGGCTGTCCAGGGTGTGGTCTAGTCTATCGCCCATAGACAGGTGGGATAGGCTCCAGCTGACCTGCGACCCTCTTGAGGAAGAAGCAGTATAGATTATAGATAATGGATGTAATGAAGAAATGATTCTGCACCTCAGTGTGTGTGTGTGTGTGTGTGTGTGCCAGAGGTCTGGAACACTGCTGTGGCTTCTGCACCACACATCCGCCATCCTTCTGCTGAGAGAGCAGGATATTATTCACCCTCCTAGTGCTGGTCCATTTGCAGCGCGGCCATCATGACATGGGCCAAACTGTGGACCCAGACCGAGTGGATGTTATGTTTCCCATGGCTACAGCAGCAGTCCTGGTTATTGGCTGATATAGGTCAGGTGGTAGCTTAGTGCCTGAGTTGGGGGGGGGGGCTCAGATATCTGTGCCTGGATAAAGAAGCACAAGGCTACTCTTGCTGCTCTGAAGGGAACTTTGCTAAGGGCACGTGTGTGTGTGTGTGTGTGTGTGTGTGTACATATGTGTGTACGTGTATGAACTGTAGAGCTTGGTACTGAGAATTGAAGAGCCGTTGTGGCGCTTGTACTCTGCATTATTAAATGGATGTTTTGTGAAAGAGTATTTGTGCTATGACTTTGAACATGTCTACAACAAAGGTAAAAAAATGTCATTGGGCCTGCAGGTGTAGACATTTTTAAAATGCAGACCCAGGGGGCTCTACAAGCAGCGTACTCTGAATCACACACTCTAACAATGTTGCAATCCCTTTATAATTCTACAAAGTTGAGCAGTGCTCTGTGATGATCTTCAAATGGCAAGATTAGATGGTAAGAATATTAGATAAGTTTGTGGACTTACAATTCCTGGTCATACTTTTGAGGAATAGTCTTGAATGAGCAGGCAAATGTTCACTCAAGTATGAAAATACTATAATACTAAATTACTGAGCATAAATTATTTAAGCAAAGTGCAACCAGGAGGTTGCTTTGTGGTTATTGTGGATGTGGGTACGGAGAACTGCCGGTATAATGCATCGGTTCGTTGACATGTATGAGGGTTTATGGAGAATGCTGTGATAAACTATTTCATTTATTTGTTTACTTTAAATTTGCATAAACATAGGCTCGCAATTTTGGTAAACAAGTAAATGGTTGACAGTAATTATGATGGCGCTTCTCTTATTTATGAATTTGCATACGCTTTTCCTACCTTTTCAGCATCTCAGAGGCTGTTTTGTTGTTATCCTGTTATAACAAAGGTAAAATTATGCACTTTTAGCCAGGTAATTTACTGCTTATCTTGAGGGATTTGCAACGCGACCGCAATTACGCTCTGACAAAAAAGTAACAAAATGGTTCCAGCAAAAACTATTTCCGGAATCTATTAGCCATCTGCATCAGGATGGAAGGATATAATTAATATGCAAATCACTGAGTGTAATTCAGGCCCAAAAATAGTTTGGGAAACAGTGATTGCCCATGGACAAAAAATGATTAGGAAGGATATGCTTCATTATGAAGTCACGAGAACGAAATCGAGAGCCTTGTACGTATGGCATGAATGTTATTGCAGCTGCACTTGCTGTAGCTTCGGTCTAACGCTGAGGTACTCCGGCAGGCTAAGGTTATGGGCCGAATGACCGAACAGACTTGTAGCATGCGGCCGTGTTTTCGGTTTTGTCAATGGGGGCAGGGGTCTCTTGTACGGATTTCCCTGGACTCAGGAGTTTTTCTTCTTTTTCTCTGCGCTGTTTTGAAGAGTAGAGCAGCGTAACTTCAGCGCTTGTGTGGAAGGGTTGGCATATGGAAGGTAGCGACAGCTCCTCAGAGAGCAGCGCGATCAGAGGACTTCCTCCAGGCAATCTGCTGCTCACATACGCCGCTCCGCCGGAAAAAACCTTCCCTCTGCGTTTGCCGAGAACCGTCGATTCTCCCCACAGAGCCGACGCGAGGAGAATCCTGATCGGAAACATCAGCGGATCCCGCCGGCTTCCTCCCCCAGGCACCGGGACTGGGGGAGTCTTAGCGGGAGCTGAAAATAAATCGCTGAGGTTTAACTTTTTTCCTTTGTGAGCTTTGAAATGACTGCTTTCTTCTCTCTTCTCTGGGCACCAAGTGACAAAGTGGAATAATGAGAGGTTGAGAAGATGGAGTATTACATTGAGTCTTCATTGTGCAGATGGAACGGAGAATTCTCTATAATTATAGATTGTGGCAAGGTGACACTCATTTCAACATTCTGCCATGGGGATGCGAACTGTGACATACCTTAATCGTAACTCTCTTACGTGCTTGAAGTCGAGCCTATTATACTCTCGCATTGGAAAACTCTAAATCCCCAGCGTGAAGCCACGATAATCACACTGAAGATTATGATGTGGTCATCGATTCCGGAGGGCAGTCGAGGAGAGAGAGGACAAACGGAGGGGTGCTGTCAGTTGAGGTGAGGTTAGGACAATACCAATGGCTCTGACTGACAGGCTGGCTCAACACGATTGCAACATTTCTTTTTACTGGGTGGTGGAGCCCAATGGCTGGCTACCCATTGCTCCATATGGTTTTGCACTGGTACAGGGTCAGTATTTGGCTGGGTTATACTTGAGTGTGTCTGTCTGACTGCCCATTTGATAACTTTTGAACAATACACTGGAGGTTGATGTGAGATGGTAGTTAGATGGTTTGAGTGAATATCTTGCTCGGGATTGAAAATGGGGGTCGTTGGTGTATGGCGTGGCGGGAATGGTGGATGGCGCAGCTGGTGTGATTTCATCTTCAAATGGTCTTTATTTGAGTGGGTGCTGGTTCATTATAACACGATTATAACTGGGTTGCTAATATAGCAAGTTTATTTTTTTTTTCTCTCGCCCAGCTGTAGTTGACTTGACTCTTACCCACTGTCGGGACTATGTTATGCTGCTCAGGACTGAGTGATGAACCACGTAGATTTATCACACCTGTTTCGATGACCTTGTTTCTGCACTTACTGTCAGTGGTAGATAATCCAGATTCAGAAAGTATACGCCCTCTACAGTTTTTTACTTCAATCACCTGGATTTGCTAAATCGAGCAATATTTGGCCAGACGTTTTTACTAATTAGTATAATCGACTGGAGGAGCTCATGGGTGGAAGTAAAACGTGGCAGGACTTTTACTTCCAGACCCCTGGATTGTGCATCTGTGCTCTGTGCAAATAGAAAAAAGTATTAGTTGGTTAGCGTCCTTCATATATTAATTTTCAGGGGTGGGCGGAAGGTTTTTTTGTAATTTTATTATAATCTGAGTTTGAGCTCCAAATAGCTCAAGAAATCCGAATCGCAAGAACACATACCAACACAAAGAATCAAATCTGCCTAACCCATAAGTGCCGCAGTGATCGAGAGCCGAACAAATCGTCTGCAGCATGGACAAGGGCTTCTGAGCATTTTTCCCGCTTTGTGTTTGTTGCGATTTTAACAAATTATTTCAAAACAAAATGAAAAAAAAATATTGGACGAGGCAGGGTTTTTCTTAGGTGGGCGGGGATGCTAACCAACTTATTTTTTTATACGGCCTAAATGTAATGTGATGTAATGCTGTTTGATGAAGAAGGTCATCTGCAGCTAACGCTTTGAATCTCCGCTCTCTCTCCCCCCAGGAGCTGCACGGACATGCTCTGCTGCGTGCTCTTCATCATCGTCATCCTCGGCTACATTGCCCTCGGCACCGTGGGTGAGTGACACTACCGTAATGAGCTGGGCGAGACGGACAGAATCAAATATCACCACATTTTTAACCGAATACCGTGGTATTGATATTGTTACGGTATAGTAGACATAACTGTTAACGCTTTGACAAAACATCTACAAAATTTGATTTTTGATTAACAGTCGTAATGCGGATATGTTATCCAATCAGCTACATGCACTGCTAGGACAGTCTAAGACGTACAGACAACTACATTTTTACTGTAAAGCAGCCTATAAAACCAGAGAGGACAACATTTATGTCATATCACAATATCATGATATCCAAAATCCTTGAAGATATCTCATCTTTCATCGCAATATCAATATAACATTAGCCCCTCTACCGATCAAGAGACATTTCTATGTCCACTGGCTTCCTGGTGGAGCGATATTATTTGTTCTCTTGGTGAAGGCTTTATTGTAACTGCAAATATGGCTAAGAAACAGTACAAAAAATGTTCATTATTTAATTTTAAGAGGAACTGTTGTTACATTATTGTGATTTTTTTTTGTTTATTCTTTAAAAAATTGAGTGCTGCAGTATAGCTGGAAGTAAAACGACAAGTAAAAGGATTAACAGCTATACTGCCCAGCGCTAACTACGTTTAGTCGGACGGTGTCTTGTTTTGGGCCCTTGAGGCTGTATCCTCCGGACCGCGGGGCAAGAGCTGTGAAAAGCCGTCATCTTCCTCTTCCTCTTTCTCGCTTGGACTCACTGAGATTTGATTCATCACCCCACTTTGCCTTGTACCTCAGGAAGCTGAGCTTGTGACTTTTTCATAACACTCAGTCTTATTTCTGGTTTGCACCCTCACCACCTCGTGCCACTTAAGGAAATGCAGTCTGTAATGTGTGAACATTTTCTGATGCTGAATCTCTCTTTAATGACCCGATCAGGCCATCCTGACTCCAGATCTTCTCCGTTCCTTGACTGCAAAAAACCTGATTGATGTGGAAACCTTCAAGCAATTTTAGAATGCTGAAGAGAAAATCTATTTAAGAGTGAAGTTGTCTGGCGTGGTATTGACTGTCTCTGACAGCTTCTCTCCTCGTCCAGTTTAATTGACCCAAAAAAAGCACTGTGTTCATTTGCAACTCGCAAAATCTTCAATGGTGAGAAAACTGAGATGCAATCTCCGAACTTCGCCATGGGCACCCATTGATCCTGAATTACTCCAGACAGTATTCACTGCGCTGGTTTTTTTTTTTTTAAGGTTTGTGAAAAAGTTGTGCGATGCAGATTTATTCTGTGGAGGGGATAAAAGAGCATGCAGACGAGGCTTTGTAACAGTCGTGCCCGCAGGCGAAAGGCAGCAAGGCCCTTGTGCTGATAAAAAAAAACTACAAACACTAAAGAAGAAGAAAGGCAGGGCCATACTAGAGTCCTTTGATTGAGTCTCTTGGCGACACACTCCCAGATCAGAAGTGGGATCTTACTTGCTAATGCTGCCCCTAGTGGTGACAGTCGAGACTGCGCCTCTTCTTTGTGTTTTGAGATTCCCAAACAAGGAGAGGTGGGGCTTCTTCAGGACAGCGTCGCTGGCGCATGGTGGTGTACAAACGTATTTCTTCTGTTTTCTGTATATTTGTGGCACTAAAATGTTTCAGATCTCCAAACTAAATTTTATATAAAACAACTTAGACAACTCAAAGTAAAAACAAGTACAGTTTTTTCAAAGACCATTTCGTTTATTGACTTTAAAGGGTGCATGGATGGATCCGTGGTAAATCGAGGTAGCCCTCGGTCAATTCCAACTGAACCAGCTAGCCTTAAGGGAGCGCTACTGAGACAAAGCTGAAAACCACACCCCCTGATTTCGACCAGAGCGTATTCAGAAAGCTGTCACGGACACCCCCACACTCCCCACCCTTGTCTCCTAGTGGCTGATTCCATTTGAAATGCAAAAATTATTCACAAACAGGGACTACTGGACTCTCAAGCCGTCCATTTGACTGATACGGTGTTAAGCCCTCGTCCATTTTTGCTTGTTTGGACAGAATTCTGCTATAAAAGCCAGTGCGGTGTAGTGATGAGCTGCGGCTTTTGATTGTAGTTTGCAGCTGGGATGTATCTTCTGTTAAAACATTAATTACAGATTCACAAGTGGTAAAAATAAAATGAAGTGATATTGCGCCCTTGAATACTGTAAATAATTACCAAAATCAAGTGGTGCTCATTGTCAGGGGAGGTTTGTGGCCACGTTGGAGAAAATGCAAACACTCAAGGCACTGAATTTCAAGTGGGGAAAAAAAGATTAAAAACATTAAAAAAAAGCCTTTATTGTTCTGTAGATGAAATATTGTACTGCCGCACAATAAAGGCTTTTTAGTATCGTATGTTTATGGTTACTGAGTGCCGTTGAGTTTTTGTGCTTTCTTGATTGTTGATGCATTTAATTTAGCTTTCAGTGGCTTCAGTCTCATGAAATGGAGGCTCCATATAAAAGACAGTCTTCATTACACTCACTGCGGTGGAGGGGCATTTTAAAGACTAAATATTTATGGCTGTCTGAGTTTTCCTTTGCCTTCTCAGGTCAGTCATCTGTCTAATCACACCATCCTGCTATTTGTGGGGTATGATCCAGTTCCTTCTTGGGGGGGGTCGTAATTGCACTTTTAAATTGAAGCACCTCCCAGCGTGGTTTAGACATAGTGCTTTTCCAACCTGCTGGCACCTGACAGTGATGTCATCCCATTAGTAACAAGTCCGCCCCCCTTCTCCCCCCTCCACAATGGGCCAAACATGAAATCATCGATGACATCACCCCTTCCCTGCAATCCCTCCTGCCCCCCCTGCAGTGTATCAGCCGTCTGAGTCTGGAGGACTGGAACCATTGAGCGAGGACAGACAGCACTGGTTATTGTTGGTCCTTAAAAGCGATGGTTCGTAAGAGAGAAATATTCGGCGTCACGCTTTAATTATCTTTAATTATTTTTTCATTCTATTAATCTCATTCCGTGCAGATTCATGTGTTTTGAATTGTTTATCTCAGTAAGCCGTGTTTATATTTGGGAATGTGCTGTGCATCTGTTCATGATGGTGTTTTGAACCAAACAGATTTGGAAAACAAAGAGACCCTGTTCTGCTATTTACTCTACAATGTGTACACTCCTTTTTATCATGAATAGGATGAATACAACCCACTCAGGTCGATATGACGTCACTGCCAGATGTTTCAATGGGATGCATTTCTTTGTCGTCAGTATTTTTTGATCAATGGTGTTATTTCATTCAATAAAAATGCGAAATATGGGCAAACTTAGGAGTGGAGATGGTACACGCGCACATATGGACATACAGCCACCGCACGTACGCACACACACACACACACACACACACACACACACACGTGTACTCACTCACACAAGCGGGCGCACATACACACACGCACTCATGAATTGTGTGGTTTTTTTTTTTTTGCTTAGAATAGGTGATTTAGGCTAATTTATTGCAGTATATTTAATCCTTCCTCACGCACAGTATAACACTCGAATGTGCCGTTTCATCACAGTGTAGGGCTGGCCGGTCTGCCAAAATCATGTAACTGCGAGGTTTTCAGATTACTGCGTAAAAGCTCTTTCCTGCTGCGTGATGGGTGCGGGGTTGTTTTTGGTGGTCTGGAATACTTTATCAGCTCGACTTGATTAGGCCTTTGATGGAAATTGGGTTGGCTTGGGACTCCTTTGTACCCCATTTCCAGCGTGTCGGTTTTTGCGTCGCGCATTACGGGGAATGGGACTCAGAGAAAGCAGAGACGAGCCGCAGAAAAATCTCGTCCGTTACAAATCTGAATATTTTCCGGTAATTTTATTTTATTTCCGCTAAGATTAAAGAGTAAACTCTGACTAAGGCATAGAGGACAGTTTGTTTCCAGCCCTGGGACTCTTTCTGTGTATAACGGGATGAATGAGACTTAAATTACTTCAGCTAAATCAAATTAATTTAGCACGATTCCTGATCCAGGGAATGAACGGTAACCGACAGTGGACCGAGATATTAATTAATGATTTCGGGAAATGCTTTGAGAAGCTGACAAGGCAGACAAAAGCGGCGATATCGCAAGAACAAGCCCGCGAATAATGGGGTCTATGCCTGTTCGCGTCGCCCCGCGGCGCCTCCCCGGTTCTTGCCGACCGAAACGATGGCGCATCCTGTCCTGTCTCGGTCTGCCATCAGGCGAATGACCTTTTTACTACGGGCAGAATTTCTCCCCGAAGAACAGCTTAATTCAACGGATTCATTTCTTTGCTCACATTTTCCCGACCGCTTTGCTGTTGTCAGAGGCCAGAAAGAAACAAACACGAAAAACCTCTGGATGTAGTTTCTTGTTTGTTCATAAAGGCAGTTAATTAAAGCTGACGTTTGCTTTTCATGTGGATTACCCAGTAAATCACGGCCGTCCTTGAGCAACGGCTTATCTTGTTTGTCCAGCGCTGTAAAACCTTAGGATTTTGCAGGTTAGCTGTTCATACGAGAGAAACTGTTTCTTAGTTCAGAAAAATACGTCGCCGGTCGTTAATGTGTTCATGGCATCTTCGTGAAGTATTCCTATTTCCTCAGGTTCCTTCGAAAGAATTGCGGAAAACTGGATCACAGACGGTATACATACATACACTCAGTTTTATGTATTTATTTATGTATTTATTTGCATTAAACGCAACTCAACTTGAAATAAACAGCCTGGCAGCTTTTCGTTTTTGAGTTTTTAACGGAATGTCAATTGATGGTGATCCTACGACACCGGTAACCGTGAGCATACGCTCGCGGAACACTCACGTAACACCTGACGGCACTTTTTCGCGCGCACAGGCTCGTCTCTCTAAACTTGGCTCCGGGGGAGCTCGAGCTGCGCCGTGTCCCTCTACATGAGCGTAAATGTGACAGCAGCGCGCACATGCGCACACACACGTTTGTGAAGCTATACTTGTGATGACATCATATTTACTTACATTACATTCTGTACAGCCTCTCCTAATCCCTGACTGTAAATCCCTAACCTGAACCGAACACTAACTGTGTCAGTAACCCTAATTTTCACCAGTTAATAATTTGTCATTTTCCGGAGGACCGCCCAAAACGTCCTCACATCTGTGATATCCCAAGAGCAAGATATCGCAATTATAGCTATACAAGACCACAAATACACACTCTCATACACCCACGCGCACACACAATCTCTCTTTCTCCCTTCCTCTCTCTCTCTCTCTCTCTCTCTCTCTCTCCTCCATTTCTCTTCTCCCTCTCTCTCTTTCTTCTCCCATCTCTCTCTCTGAGTGATGTGAAAGGGATGTGTGTGAGGTTTGTGTAGAGGGGTTGTGTAGATGAGGGTTGTGTAGAGGGGGTGTGTAGAAGGGTTTGTGTTGAGGGGTTGTGTAGAGGGGGGATGTATACAGGGGTTGTGTAGAGGGGTTGTGTAGATGAGGGTTGTGTAGAGGGGGTGTGTAGAAGGGTTTGTGTTGAGGGATTGTGTAGAGGGGGGATGTATACAGGGGTTGTGTAGAGGGAGTTGTGTTGAAGGTTTGTGTTGAGGGGTTGTGTAGAAGGGTTTGTGTAGAAGAGTAGTGTAGAGGGGGTGTGTAGAAGGGGTTGTGTAGAAGGTTTGTGTTGAGGGTTTGTGTAGAGGGGGGATGTATACAAGGGTTGTGTAGAGGGGGTTGTGTTGAAGGTTTGTGTTGAGGGGTTGTGTAGAGGGATTGTGTATTGGAGGGTAATGTAGAGGGGGTGTGTAGAGAGGGGTTGTGCAGAGGGGATGTGTACAGGGGGTGTGTACAGGGGGTTGTGTATAGGGGTGTATAGAGGGGATGTGTACAGGGGGTGTGTAGAGGGGTTATGTAGAGGGGGGTCTAGATTGGTTGTGTAGAGGGGGTGTGTAGAGAGGGGTTATGTAGAGGGGTTGTGGAGAGAGGGGTTATGTAGAGGGGGTTTGTAGAGGGATATGTTGAGGGGGTGTCTAGAGGGGTTGTGTAGAGGGGGTGTGGAGGGAGGGGTTGTGTAGAGGGACTTGTGTGGAGGGGTTGTGTAGAGGGGTTATTTAGAGGGATATGTAGAGGGGGTGTCTAGAGGGGTTATGTAGGGGGGTTGTGTAGAGGGGATTGTGTAGAGGGGTTATGTAGAGGAGGTGCCTAGAAGGGGTTGTGTAGAGGGGGTGTGTAGAGAGGGGTTGTGTTGAGGAGTTGTGTAGAGGGGGTGTCTAGAGGGGGTGTGTAGAGGGGATGTATACAGGGGGTGTGTAGAGGGGTTATGTAGAGGGGGGGTCTAGAGTGGTTCTCTAGAGGGGGTGTGTAGAGAGGGGTTGTGTAGAGGGGGTTTGGTAGAGGGATATGTTGGGGGGGTGTCTAGAGCGGTTATGTAGAGGGGGTGTGTAGAGAGGGGTTATATAGAGGGGTAGTGGAGGGAGGGGTTGTGTAGAGGGATTATTTAGAGAAGATGCCTAGAAGGGGTTGTGTAGAGGGGGTGTGTAGAGAGGGGTTGTGTAGAGGAGTTGTGTAGAGGGGGTGTCTAGAGGGATTGTGTAGAGGGGGTGGGTATAGGGGATGTATACAGGGGGTGTGTAGAGGGGTTATGTAGAGGGGGGGTCTAGAGTGGTTGTGTAGAGGGGGTGTGTAGAGAGGGGTTATGTAGAGGGGTTGTGGAGAGAGGGGTTGTGTAGAGAGATATGTTGGGGGGGTGTCTAGAGGGGTTGTGTAGAGGGGGTGTGTAGAGATGGGTTATATAGAGGGGATTTGGAGGGAGGGGTTGTGTAGAGGGGCTGTGTAGAGAGGGTTGCGTAGAGGAGTTATGTAGAGGGGGTGTCTAGAGGGGTTGTGTAGAGGGGGTGTGTAGAGAGGGGTTATGTAGAGGGGTTGTGGAGGGAGGGGCTGTGTAGAGGGGGTTGTGGAGAGGGGGTGTCTAGAGGGGTTGTTTAGAGGGAGTGTGTCGAGCGGGTGTCTTGAGGGGTTGTGTAGAGGGGGTGTGTACAGAGGGGTTGTGTAGAAGGGGTTATGTACAGGGGTTGTGGAGAAAGGGGTTATGTAGAGAGGGTTTTGTAGAGGGATATGTAAAGGGGGTGTCTAGAGGGGTTGAGTAGAGGGGTTGTTTAAAGGGGGTGGGTAGAGGGGGTGTGTAGAGAGGGGTTATGTAGAGGGGTTGTGAAGGGAGGGGCTGTGTAGAGGGGGTGTGTAGAGAGGGGTTGTGTAGAGGGGGTGTCTAGAGGGGTTGTTTAGAGGGAGTTTGTCGAGGGGGTGTCTAGGGGGGTTGTGTAGAAGGGGTTATGTACAGGGGTTGTGTAGAGAGGGTTTTGTAGAGGGATATGTAAAGGGGGTGTCTAGAGGGGTTGAGTAGAGGGGGTGTGTCGAGGGGGTGTCTAGAGGGGTTGTTTAAAGGGGGTGGGTAGAGGGGGTGTGTAGAGAGGGGTTATGTAGAGGGGTTGTGTAGAGGGGATTGTGGAGAGAGGGGTTATGTAGAGGGGTTGTGTAGAGGGGGTTGTGGAGAGAGGGTTTGTGTAGAGGGTGTGTGTAGAGGGGTTGTGTAGAAGAGGTGTGTAGAGAGGGGTTATGTAGAGGGGGCGTGTAGAGGGGGGTGTGTAGAGGGGTTGTTTAGAGGGGGTGTGTAGAGGGCGCTGACAGTAGCTCTGCTCCTGAGGGCTGAGGTTTGACAGCCTCTGTAGGCCTGACCCTCAGACCTGCTCTTTTGCTTGTGACAGGACAGCATGTCAGCTCCTGTCATGGGCCCTATTTTCCCGTACACACACACATACACACTCACATACACAAACACACACAAACACATGCTCACACGCACTCACCCACGCAAACACATGCACACACACAAACACACGCACACACATACACACACACACACACACACATACACACACACACACACACACACAAACACACATACACACGCATACACACATACACACACACACACACACACACACACACACACACACAAACACACACACATACACACGCATACACACAAACACACGCACACACAAACACACACTCACACTCACTCACACACACAAACACACAAACATACACACACACACTTATACACACGCACATGCCCAGACATACTCGCACCCATTCAAAAAGTTGCACACACACACACAAACACACATGCTCACAGACATGCATGCATGCACATACACACACACATACATACACAAGTGTACACATGTAACCGTGTTTGATACACATCTAAAGGCAGTGGAGCTGCATCTTTCCTGTGAAGCTATAGACAGTCTTACTTACGAAACCGATGCCTCTATACTGTCCTTGGACTTTACAGGATATCTTGATTGTTTATTAAAATAAAAATATACAGTGTCTTTGCTGTCCACAGGAGTCTCGGAGTCAGACAGCCTGTGTTTGAGATGAGTGACCTTATCAGCCATTTCATTATGAGATGGACTGTTCATGAAGGAGAAGAAATCAATCCTTTCTTTCTCTCTCTCTCTCTCTCTCTCTGAGATGTAATCATTAGGAAGGCTCTTCCCTTCATGAAAGGAGCTCAGCTATTAATCATGTCTGACGATATGTCACAGAACCAACAGGATTTTAACCCCTTTACTGGTCAAATTTCTTCCAGCTATACAAGTATCACATGCTGATTTTTTTTTAATGCATAAACTAAAAAATTACTTCTTTGATACTGTGGTAGATGCTGAAGGTGGACGTCAAGAGCAGCGGCCAAATATTAAAAAAGGCACATCTCACAGCGTAAAGAGAGTCTAAAAGCAGATAGAAATAACGAGGCTCGCGCTACCAACGTAGCAGACGCCGTCCCTGGTAGAAAACAAGCGAGCTCGAGGAAAACAAAAGAAAAGGGAAATAAATGAAAGATTCCCTTACTCACTCACACTGATCCTCTTATGCAGCTAAGTCCCTGACAATAATCACTCAAGAGACCTTACCGGCTAAAGCGCCAAAGATGCACTAACACTCTAGCAAGGAACGCAAGGCGAAACTGGAGCTTAAATAGAGTCTGGGCAATGCCCCCAATTACTGCCAGCTTAGCCAGGAATCCGATAGGGAGCAAAACGATATCGTCCCGGACGAGAGTAACAAACAGAGCTCTCAAAGCTCCCAAACTATGACAGGACCCTCCCCTCCAAGGGACAGCTCCAGAAGTCCCCAAGGAACCCCGCGCACAAAACTCCGAAATTAGCGAGGGATCCAGAATATCCCGCAAAGAGACCCAGCACCGCTCCTCGGGACCATATGCCTCCCAGTCAACGAGGAACTGGACCCCACAACCTACACGCCTCTAGGCAAGAATGCGGCGCACGGTATAAACTGGCCCCCCTTCAATCATTCGCGGCGGCGGGGGTGTGTCGGTGGGTGCCAGGGCTCTAGTGCTAACCGGCTTGATCCGAGAGACATGGAATTACGGATGTATGCGTAAAGATCTCGGGAGCTTCAACTGGACCGTGATCGGATTGATCTTATGCACTATTTTGAATTTTGGGCCGATATAGCCGGGCGCCAGTTTTCGGGATTCTACCTTCAAAGGAAGGTCCCAGGTAAACTCTCAGCCCAACCTGATAAGACGGGGCCAAACGACGCCTTTTATCAGCAAAGGATTTATTTTTGCGCCCCGAATGCCACAGGGAAGAACGGAACTTAGTCCAAACCGACCGATAGCGCCGAAAGAAATGGTTGACTGAGGGAATCTCGGAATCGTTCTCTGCTCCGGGAATAGTGGGGGTTGGTAACCCACTTGGGCCTCAAACGGGGAAAGCCCCGTGGAGGAATTACACAGAGAGTTATGGGAATACTCGGCCCAAGCTAAAAATCGACTCCACTATAAGGGATTATCCTTCGCCAAACATCGGAGAGTGTTTTCTAGAGACTGATTAGTCCGTTCCGTCTGCCCGTTGGTCTCCGGATGAAACCCAGAAGAGAGACTCACTGTGGCCCCCAATCGCTTGCAAAACGCCTGCCAGAATTTGGCCGTAAACTGAGGGCCTCGGTCAGACACGACATCCTGCGGAAGCCCATGCAACTGGAACACATTGTTGACCACAAGATGCGCTGTCTCCCGCGCTGAAGGCAGCTTAGGTAGCGCGACAAAATGAGCCGCTTTAGAAAAATGGTCAACCACAACCAAAATGACCGTGTTGCCGTCAGATACAAATCTAACGCAATATGCGACTAAGGGCGCCTGGGAATGGGCAAAGATAGCAGCAAACCAGCGGGAGGGAGATGGGAAGTCTTATTCCTGGAACAAGCGCTACAGGCAGCAACAAACTCCCGAATGTCCCTCATCATATTCGGCCACCAAAAACGTTGGCCCAGGAACTGCTTGGTCCGATGGGACCCTGGGTGCCCCGCTAAGCGGGAAGAGTTTCCCCACTGGAGGACCTGTGGCCTAACTCTATGCGGGACAAATGAACCAGGACCGGGATCAGACTTCAACGCCTCATAAACCACCGCCTCAATCTCCCACTGAATGGGTGCCACGATCTGCGTTGTAGGAATAACAGGCTCTGGGGTAGGATCGCGATCAGTGCGATCATCCATTTGTGACAGGGCGTCAGGCTTAATATTTTTAGAGCCCGGGCGATAGGTGAGCGTGAAATCAAAGCGGTTAAAAAATAATGACCATCGCGAATCAAATTATACGCATTACAAAGATCTAGCTTCATAAAAAATGGCGCCTCCTGCAGACGTTCAAATGCGGAATTCATTAACGGAAGGGGGTATCGGTTTTTAATGGTGATTTTATTCAAACCCCTGTAATCAATACAGGGTCTCAGACCGCCATCCTTTTTCCCCACAAAAAAGAATCCCGCTCCGGCCGGGGACGTGGACGGCCGAATAAAACCATTGGCGAGAGCCTCCTGAATATACTCTCGCATAGCCATACGCTCAGGTCCAGACAGCGAATATAGCAAACACTAGGCGGAGTTGTCCCAGGATAAAGATTAATTTTGCAGTCGTACGGACGATGTAGGGGTAATGTCGAGGCTTGTTGTTTACTAAACACCTCAGCAAGATTGGCGTAATCCCTGGGGACATTCGGTGGCAAGTCAAAGTTCAGGGTGGCCCCAAATTCTTTACCCTGCTCAGAATCTAATGAATCCGTGACTGATTCCGAATCGCTAAAGTCCTCCAAAAAGTAATCATCCTCTGGCTCTCACCATTCGAATTGAGGATCCCATTCCAACCCCTCCTCTGCCCCTTTCTCCAGTCTAGGAGGGTACGGAGCGATAACTTCCTCACACTCGCTCTCGCCGTCAGCCTGCCTCATAGCTTCACGTCCGAAAGAACCATTTTCATTAGTTCTACAATGAGTGCTACACTTGGGACCCCAGCGGACAATAGGATTAATCTGTTCCCCCCAGCTGATACAAGGATCATGTTCTCGTAACCATGAATGACCCAAAACGATAGGGAAAGTGGGGGACCTGATAATAAAAAATCGAACCTCTTCAAAGTGGCTACCAAAGGAAATGAACATTTTTAGTGGTTCTGAAACTATGGTTATAACTCCCGTTCCCAGCGGGTGACCGTCCAAAGTTCTTACAGAATGTGATTGTGAAAGCGTAGCAGTGGGAACGGAGTGCCTCCTAGCCCACTTAATATCCATGAAACAATCAACTGCGCCCGAGTCCACGAACGCTTCTATAGCAAATCTCTTGCTCCCTACAGTAACTTCTACGGGGATTAGTGTTCGGAAGGGAAATTGGGTCTGCCCCTCCAGCGCCCTCTGAATCGCTAGAGGGGTTTTCCGTTTCCCCCGAAGCTTAGGACGGATATGACCTGGCATATTACAATTAAAGCAGATTACTCTTCTGCGCATAGGTCTCTTAGTCTGTCGTCAAACGACCCATCAACTTGCATGGGCTCCCTCGGAGTAGAATCTTTTATGGGTGAAATAGGAGGTGCACATTCGCCACTAGCAATTTTAGCCCCATTGTCAGCCAGCGGTGATTTATTTAGTCTCTCCTGGCTGTGTTCGCGTATGCGATTGTCAATTCGCACCGCAGTGTGAACTAAGGAGTCTAAAGTCGAGCAGGGTTCTAAAGTGGCCAGGACGTCCTTATCTCCTCGGTAAGGGCATGGCTAAATACGGTCATCAGAGGAGCCTCCGGCCAGCCTATCTCTGTGGCCAGAGAACGAAAAGCAATAGAAAACTCGGCTGCGCTTTTTTGCCCTGTTTTGGGTGCATTAAACGCATAGCTGCGTGTTGACCACAAATGTCTTGATCGAAAACAGACATCATCTCCCTAACACGGAACCCTAACATCATCTCGCCTCTACGGAATTTACGACCGGTGAGTTAGATCTAATTAGTGGGCCGAACTAATTGAGCGCTGTGCCAGCCAACAGGGATAGTATAAATGCAACCCAAGAATCCTCATTAACAAAACGTGACGGCTGAGCCTTAAAAGATATTTCACCCTGGGCCATAAAATCCTTATACTTTCCGGCCTCGCCACTGTATCTTTGGGGCAGTTGTAACTTAGGTTCTCGGGGAGGATGTATGGATGGTGCTTCTGCAACTCTTTGTGAAGTTTGTAACGTTAATACTCTCAGACAAGACTGACAGGACGCTCTGCTGATTCTGGAGAGCGGTCTCCTGCAGGTGTAATCTCTCAGCAAGTTCAGATCTTTGATTACAAATACCTGAAAGTGTTTTCGCGTACCCCGCCAACATCTCTTGTTGGCTGGCGATAGCCCTCTTAATTTCAGCCACCACTGACATCTCCATAGTGGCTTGAGTGTACTGCTGCTGGAGGTGGACGTCAAGAGCAGCGGCCAAATATTAAAAAAGGCAAATCTCACAGCGTAAAGAGAGACTAAAAACAGATAGAAACTAGGCTTATGCCGTCGGAGGTGACGGCTTGGGGTATATCCTCAAACGTCCCCAATCCTCCAATTCCCCAATCCTTGAATAGACCTTGAATAGACTTTCATTTGAATTTGATTTCAGGTCAATCAGACAAATGGTTCTGAAGATATGGCCAAAATGGTAATTTCCATCACAAAGTGCCACCTAGTGGCAAAATATTAAACTATACAGGTATGATGTCATCATGTGACACGTTGTGAGGTCATGACGTTGCAGTTACACATAGTTTCTTGTCAATTGGACAAATGGTTCCAAAGATATGGCAAAAATGGTGAATTTTATGTGACAAAGCTCCACCGTGTGTCAAAATTTTGAACCAAACAGGTATAGTGCCATCGTGGGACACATCCTCAGGTCATGACCTTTCATTTGCACTTGATTTGAGGTGAATCGGACAAATATTTCCAGAGATATGATAAAAACTGTGATTTTTCAGTTTTTGGCCCTTGGTGGCCAATCTAGAAATTGTAAATTGTCCAAAATCGAATCAGTTCTTCCTCATTATGATACTTACTTATATGCAAAACATGAAATTTCTAATTGAAATATTACTGAAGTTATCGCGTAAACACGTAGGGCGGCGCGGCGGCGGTCGGACCAAAAACATACGCCATTCGGCGTTCGGGGATATAATAACAAGGCTCGCGCTACCAACGGACCAGACGCCGTCCCTGGTAGAAAAGAAGCGAGCTCAAGGAAAACAAAAGAAAAGGCAAATAAATGAAAGATTACCTTACTCACTCACACTGATCCTCTTATGCAGCTAAGTCCCTGACAATAATCTCTCAAGAGACCTTACCGGCTAAAGCGCCAAAGATGCACTGACATTCTAGCAAGGAAAGCGAGTGGAAACCGGAGTTTAAATAGAGTCGGGGCAATGCCCCCAATTACTGCCAGCTGGCCCAAGAATCCGATAGGGAGCGAAACGATATCGTCCAGGACGAGAGCAACAAACAGAGCTCTCAAAGCTCCCAAACCATGACAGATACAACAATTCCTCTTAAGCTCAAGTAAAACTAGAGGGCACTCGGTAGAGCCCACACCTCTGCCGCGCTATATATGTGTTCTTTTGGTCACGGAATATGTTCCGGATCACTTCCAAAATTAAGTCATCTCATCCTTGGACTACCACCTACCATCCTACCATCCGAAATCATTCATAGGGTTTTGAGTTATATTGCTGACAGACAGACAGACCGACCCACTCGGGTGAAAAAATAACCTCCTTGGTGGAGGTAATGACTCTACATTTTTTGTATCAGTTTTTTATTTATCATATCTGTGGTTACAATGAAGACTTCAACAAGTATATGAATAATGTCACCCCACTGGTGAGCCAATGGTGACAGAAATGTCTGTTTAGCGGTAGAAGGGTTAGTACAGAGAAACACACACTAACGCCCCCTCTCTCTCGATCTCTTCCAGCCTGGATTCACGGAGACCCGAGGAAAGTGGTGTACCCCACGGACAGTAACGGGCAGTTCTGCGGGCAGAAGGGCACCCCCAATGCGTGAGTACGGTCCAACCTCCGTCCATGATGGTGATAGTTTCTGAGCTGCTTCAGTCTCTGCCAGTCTTTCGATGGGCCGTCACACGATGGCGCGGTGACCACAGAGCGCTCGTGTGTGATTGGGCTGGAGACGGCCTCCCACTGTACGGCCATAACCGACACGCGCTGCTCTGTAATCTCGTCTTAGTCAAGGCCAGACTTGGTACTACTTTCCCTGTAAACAAACAAATGTGGTGAACTCAAATGTTTTGTGGAGACCGTTTACCTCAAAAAGAATTGAGAGTGCCAACTTAATGATTTGTGTTTGCTGCACTTAAAGACATGTAAAAAAATAACTTCAGCTTATTTTCTTTAAGTTCCTTCCACACAATGCAATTTAGTTGGCCAACTCAATCTTTTTTGAGGTAATCAGTTTCCAGAGTTGAGCTGAGTATTAGACACCATCTAGTTTTTTAAGTATTGTAAGTATTAGGTACACTTTTGTGAGAAAACGGCAGGCTTTGTTAGGCTCTATGGCCTGTTCTCGCCTATCAGTTATGCTGTGTTGCATTATATAATCAGGCTATTTTTCCTCATACAGAGCGGACTGTAAACTCTGTCATGTTTGATACATAGACATTTTTTGCCTTGACTTGATTCTGTACTCCACCATGTGCACATTCTCGGCTTTTGTGAGGGCATTTTCTTTCATACGTGTTGGTTTCGCCATGTGAAATATTTGATTACATCTATTAACCCTTTAATTTGCCTGCTTGGCCATTTGGTAGAGCACATTTTGAGTCACTGCATCTAATTGAAAGATGTGTTGAACATAACTGATTGCAATTTTTCAACATAACTGAGTTAAGCTCAACATGTCTTTCAGTTAGATACGGTCACTCAAAATGTGCTGTACGGAAAGGTTAAAGGCAATTAACAGGTTAAGTTATGGAACACTTAGCTAAACCAAGAACAAAATATGTCTTGTCCCAAGTATTATGGAGCATACTATGGCTGTGACCCATGGAAAACCCATTGTTTGATTTAAATTAGTGTGTTTAATTTTACTGTGTCCTCAGTCAGCTGAAGAGGGCGCAGTCTTTCCTGTTTTCCAGGATTGATAAAGCTGAAGTGAAGGTTTGAAATCTTGGAGCCTGTTACTGAACACAGGGGAACTGTGGAAGGATGTCAGCCAACTGAGTATCCAGGCACCGTCCCAAAAGTGCTCAGTCTTTTCAGAGCCGACCTCCCTCTGCACTACATATTCTGATATTAATAAAACAAGGATAAAATACTTAGATCCCACGTTGCGGCGTGGCTGATATCAGACCACGGAAAAAACATAGCGGTGGGACGGACAATCGGATTGGAGGACGGATGGAAGTATGAAAAGGCACATCTACGCGATAAGATGTATCTATATTATGAAATTTTGTTGAGAAATACTGAACGGATGAAGATTTCCGGTCTGGGAAAAACTTGACGGATGGACAAACAGACGGCTGGACTCACAGAAGAACGACACTCGTTCCTGTATTTACATTGACTTCATTATAGGGTATAATAATTGAAATTAGACTTATCCATTGCAAAAACAATGTGGCATTTAGCATTTTTAGATACTATTAAAGGGACACACCCCAAAATAGAAAATACATATTTTTGCTCTTACCTGTATCACTTGTTTTCATCCATCTAGATTGTGTTGGTGTGAGTTGCCAAGTTTTGAAGAATTTAGCCGTAGACATGTTTGCTTTCTCTTGAATATGATGGAACTCGATGGCACTGAGCTTTGGGTGCTCAAAGCGCCAAAAAACACATTTTAAAAACTCACAAGTGATGTCTTTTTCCAGAGTAGGAATGACACAGTTACTGAAGGTAATCCGCAGATGCTTTTGTGGGCATTTTAATGTAGGGAGTATTTTCTTTCGACTGAACTGCACCTGCCAACCATATCACTGCGCTTGAAGGGAGCATCCGCTCAGCAACTCACTGCAAAACAAGAAGGAACTTGGAAAGTGCATGAGCTTTGCTGTTATGAAACTCATTAGAGGAGGAAGTCAGAATCAGATGTTTCCTAGCACTAAGTATTTTTACGAAGAAGTAATCTGATGGCTGATGTGGATATTATTGTCAAGGGACACCAGTGCTGGACGAGGCTTTACGCTCATTAAAAGTCTTATGGATCCAGGATCAAGAATATGAGTTGGATCTTCTCCAAAATTGAATCCCTAGCACAGTATCTAAAAACACACAGAATTTAATTGTCATCTATCCATAACTTTCTTGAGATATCTCGTTCACTGATGAACAGGCGAAGAAATTATTTAACATATGAACAAACAAAAAAACCAGTGAAAATGTTTTAGTTCCTGGAGAAGGTATAATAAACTAGATCAGGGGTCCCCAATCTTATCTATAAAGAGCCTGTGTAGGTGCAGGCTTTCATTGCTGCTAAGCAGCTACACACCTGATGCTACTAATCAAGCTTATAACCAAAGAGTCTAGGGGATGATTAGTAGTATCAGGTGTGTAATTCCTTGGTAGCAATGAAAGCTGCACCCACACCGGCCCTTTATGGGAAAGATTGGGGGCCCCTGAACTAAATGGATAAATAGCATGACAGGCAAGAGGTAAATTAGTTTTGACTTTGAGATAAACTGTCCCTTCAAGTCAGTGGTATTGCAATGGATTGATGTTGAAGGTGTGTTCCTGTCTCTCGCCCATTGCATGCTGGGAAAGGCCCCAGCTCCCCCACTACCCTAATTAGGAATGAGCGGTTGGATAATGGATGGATGGACAGATGAATGGGTGTAAAGTAGTCATTGGCAGCTCAGAAATGCGTAGCTTGTATCTTGATGCGCGGCACACTCACAGTATAACGGATTCGGCCTCTTTGGGGCTGTTTTAGGTGAAGCGCATTTTTTCCTCTGTTATAATTATAACGGTGCGGAAAGCCCGTTTCTCACATTCCGAGGTGTTGCTTTATTAAAAGCGCTCGTGTGCTCGGGTTATTTCGGGCGTCGAGCGCAGCGTGCGGCAGGAACTCTCCCTGCGAATGAGGATGCAGGTGCTGGTGCACCATCGACTTCAGCGCGACTGATTCCTATTGATTCCCGTCGCTGCCGCGGCGCTTGTAATAATGTTAATGTTTTCATGCCATGAATTAGCGTGTGTTTAGCTTTCCTCTAATTAATTTTCTGAGGTTTCGCTGCGTGTGCATTGCTCTGGCAGTGATTGATGAAGGATAAAATGATGATAACAATTTGTGCCGTGTACAAAATACTTTTTGTGTAATATTATGCTACACAGCTAACAGATAAACGTGCAAACAAATGCAGCCAAAATCAATACACTTCCCTCTTGTGTCAGGATAATGATGATAATAATAATATTATTATTATTATTATTATTAAGTTGAAGTAATAGAAATTAAGACATAAAAATTACGAAAATTGAGATCACAGATACAGATAACAGAGATAGAGCGATAGCCCTGTGCTTCTGAAACATGGTGCAAAAATCAGTTTTTAGAAAGTATAAAATGCAATAGGCGCCAAGATAGAAAAAACTGGTTTACTCAAAATGAGTAAAATGGATACTTTGCGTTTTGGAAAGAAACTCTTCAAATGGATTATAGTTGAAGCGATGTAGCTGTATTAGTGCTAGTTTTGTTGCTAGAAGCAATAGCTGTGTTGGTGCTGGTTTGAGTTCATAAAAGGCTATGATGTTGCTGATACTTTTATTAATATCAGTATCGGTATGAGAGGAGTTATAGCACTTGATATATCAAGTCACATCCGGCTGTACATTGGAGGCCGCGCAGTTCACGCGCGCGCCCTGTACAGCCTAATGAAGACAGCTTGTTTGACAGTGCATGACCTGACTGACAGCGCGTCACCTCGTCGACATTGAGGCTCCGCCGCGGCAGCTGTGAATGAATGATAATGATTTGTGTTAGGCCCATGGCCAGAGACCGCGCACTGAATCTGAGTTCACTTTTCAATCTGCGAGGTTAATGATTACTAGCTACGGCTGTTCTGGGAAGCTTAAAGGATTATCAGCTGGTTCGGTATAGGAATGAGAGCTTTTCAGGAGATTTTGTGTCCTCAGTGGTTTACCCTCAGAGTCAATATTTCATCAGCACAAACACTGACTCTCTCTTTTTTTTTGTCTGCAGAAATTAGGGCTCAGTGTGTCTCGCCTAAATTGTGATACCAAATTGGTCACGTGACGTTTCGAGGTTTTTTAAGTTCACTGGGTTAGCTGTTCTGCCCTAGTCCATTCATGTGTACCTAATTTGTCGCGAAGTATGATTATGAAGGGAAAGTTAAATCATTTACCGAGCTCTTAAGTGGTCTGCGGGAAGATGGCAGCTCATTATTCATGATGCAGACGTGAGAGATCCTGCGCAGATTTACATCTGATAATGCCTGCACTGCCCCCTCCAAAACCGAAGAAAAAGAAATTAAAAACCTCAACCCTGGCTGATTACGTTAAAAGGAACCACATTATCGTGATGGATTCCTTTGTCCCCGCACAATGATTCGGGGGTGGTCTAACGTTCCGCTAAATAAAAATCCCACGGCGGTGTCAGAGAAGATCGATTGTCCAGTGAAGATAAGAGTGGAGACTCTGCTATAAGTGACGCAGCTTTATTTCTGTTTAAAGTGCGCCATTATGTAGCTTGATGCAGCACATACAGTGGCACGGTGGGTAGCTCTGTCACCTCACAGCAAGAAGGTAGTGGGTTTGAATCCAGCCTGCGGCCTTTCTTTGCGGAGTTTGGCTGGATCCCCTGTGTTTATGTGGGTACTTGTGAGTACTTTGGTTTCATCTCTCAACAGAAAACCATCTTGCGAGCTCCACAGATGAAAGTTATACCTCCTGGCTAACTCTGAGAATTTATAGAAATGCTTTGGCTACATAGTTAAACAAACAAAGACATTACTGTAAAATTCGATACCTCGCTCACTGAGGACGGTCTTCGTTGGAATTAGCCCAGAGGTTCACATGACGCTAACTGTAATGAGCGCCTTACAGCTGCAAGAAGTTATATGTTGCAATTAGTTAGCAGTTCTCGCTGGAGGACGATTCTGTGTTAGAGCAGGAATCTGAGAGATGATGAACTCTTGGTCTAAATAAAGCAGCTAATGGTCCCTGGGAAATAATATGAGGGCAGAGTTCAAAATTATATAATAATGTACAAATATGAAAATATGTTTTATTTGCAGCCTATGAATTCAGATCCGGCATTAGGGCCTTGTGCTGATTATTAGCTCCAGCTAAAACGGTGATCTGTTTTATTTAACTTACCCCTCAATTGCCTTGCCTTAGTTATAAGTATTTCTCCTCCTGAGTCTGCTTTTCCACACCAAACACTTGGTAAATTCTTTATTGGTTATATTCACATGCTGCTATGCCTAGTACTGTAGCTCTAAGGCAGTAGGTCAAGGGTTAAATCTGGCCTGGGGCCTTTCTGTGTGGAGTTTGCATGCTCTCCCTGTGTTCATGAGGGTTTTCTTCATGCTCTTCTGTTTCCTATGAACATCTAATGCCATGCATGCTAGGCTAATAAGACTCTGTTTTGCCCATTGGAGTCATCACTGAAGGTTGTTGAATTTGCCGATCAGAAATCTATCCATGTCTCAGTCATAAAGTAAGTGCCCTGTTGTGTGGCATCAAATAAAATCTGTTCGTTTCCTGTCTTTCATGTGTGAATTTCGACCTGATTTCTACTTTGGTATTAAACAACCTTTCGCGGGCTACAATCTTTACTGACATCTATTGGCAAGATCTGGTAAAAGTTAAATTCTTAAAAAAAACAGAGTTGCCGTCTTGTCTTTAAGGGACAGTATGGTGATGAACCCAAAAAAGTCTGGCTATTTTATTTTCTGTTGAAACACAGATGGTTGTAGGCTGTAATATTTTAAAATTTAAATATAAATGTTTGATTTTATTTTCTCTTCAGAAAGAAAGCCATATTGTTCTACTTCAACATCCTAAAATGTGCCAATCCTGCAGTTCTCATCAATCTCCAGTGCCCGACCACTCAGGTAAAAACTTCATCTCATTTATAAACAAATATTACAGCATATTACTGAACAGTCACTTCCTTTATTATGGAGCTTATTTAAATTAGTATTTAGTTTGAACCGTTTCAAAAAGAGTTTTTCAAAAGAGTGTTTCGTTATGTATTCCCATATATGAGCCCCTTAGAACAAAAGTGGTGCAACTGATTTTTTTTTTTTCCATTTTTTATCTTGGATCACTATTGCACTGAACACTTTGTACGAAACGTTATTGAAGTGTGGAACATATCGAGGGCTGACTGCAATAAACAGTTATGTTCAATATATAACATGTGGACGTAACTGTTGTAGTCAGCCCTCGATACACCCTACCCATTGTATAGTACTGGAACAACACTAAGTTAATCCATTATTGCACTAAAGAGATTGACCACTTTGGAATCAAATTAAGATTAGAACTTAAAAAAGACAAATGTGGAGTTAGACCACTTTTGTTCTCAGGGGCTCATATGTCCCTTGGCAACAAGGTAGCCTTGTGGTGGGTTGATGAACTGGCCACTGCCATTCTAACCGTGGAAATGCCTTTGTCTCACAAAGTGGCGCTTGACTGATAAGATTTGAGTGACAGCTGTCTCTCTTTGGCCATTTTTAAACCAATATTGAACTTTATAAATAACTGATTCTTGAAGGCTGTCCGCAGTTGCCTGGCAGATGCTGTATTTTAGCTCAGATGTAACATATATGATGGTGGTTACTCTCCTACTTTATTAGCACGTTAGCACAATCATGTTAGGATGGGGTTACACAGTGTGTTAACAGACTGGAGTAATGGGTGTTTAAAATGAGGCTTTGAAATCATCTGTAAAGACTGAATTAACAGTTATTTAATGCTTAAACCATAATTTCTGATGTTATCTATCCCTTGACTGTATATTTTAATCCAGTTAATGCTGCCTAAAAAAAAATAAAAAAAATAACTTTCAGAAAGATAAAACATTTTTTGTGATTCAAAACACTTACAGTGCTGTAGATGATATTATTGACTTATTAACATGTTATAAATATTTTATTACATACAGCTCTGCGTCTCCAAGTGCCCGGACAGGTTTGCTACCTATTCAGACATGCAATACCATTACCCATTCAACAGGAGCTACTGGGAGTATTACAGGCAGTTCTGCAAACCCGGCTTCGACAATCCAAAAAAGGTATTTGGAACCCTGTCATGTGATTTTATTCGTCAGATGTCAGCCATATACACTGCCCGGCCCAAAAAAAAGTCACCATTTGGAAATGAACGAACAAATTCTATAATTGGATCATTATTGTGGTTATTAATATGTTTCAGCAGGCAATAATCATTTTACCCTGACTGATGAAGCGCGTCGCTACTCATTTCTTAAAAAATCATATTGGAAGACTCATCCCCTGATGGTGGAAAAGATGCTACAATATTTCAGAACGGGCAAATTATTGGCCTGTATTTAGCAAAGAAAACCATGAATGACAAAAACAAGTATGAGGAATCATTATCACAAACAAATTTGCCACCACAAAATCCTGACCTTAAACACATTAAAAGTTATTGGGATGTGCTCAAGAAAGACCACAGTGGTTCAACCATTATGTTGAGAAGACATAGAAGACAGCTCTGTTCAGCCTATGGAGACACTGTGGAAGGTTCTGGAAAGAAGCTCTGTTGTATTTTACCCAAATATTCTCAGCTGTGAACCCTGTAGATTTCTTTCGTGTGGCTGTGCCCATCAGTCATCGGTGACAGGTCGATGCTACGACTGAGGGATGACGCAAGCGATGCCCCTTTTTGGCGCTCTAAAGCGTTGGAACATGGAGGTGTGACAGCGTTTTGTTTTTTTGTCGCCGATGTGGTTGGTGTCGGTGTACGGAGAGGTGGCGGAATGCTGAGTCGCCAGGCGCTTCCCACACTATTGCAAAGAAATAAACTGGACCCAGACGAAGAGCTTAGTATAGACTTAAGCAGTAAACCAGGAGAAGTTGAGGGTTACTGAGTTAGCAATGATGGCAAAGTGCCAAAACTCTAAGAGTGATAAAATCAGTGACCTCTGACCTCTTGTGATTCATTACTTTTATGTAATGGTCACCAGAATTTACCACGAAATCTCCCATTTTTGGTTTATTAGGAACGCTAAAAAACAATAGTAAATTAAAATAACAACAATGATGTAGATTCTCGACGAATCACTACAGAATTCAAAAGACATGCTGCTGCAGGTGTGGGTTTATAGTACTTTTTAGGACGGTTTCTAACATGCTTCAACCAGTTATATTGTGGGACCATAGATATACATAAACACTAGATGGCTCAAGCACGCTGCGAGCTAATGTGAAGTAACGTCGTCACAAGGCGGCCATCTTGGGACAGGGCTGCTCGATCACTCATAACATTACAGCCAATGGAGCACGGACTTTGAAATAACCGTAAATTGCTCAACTCTTCCAAATTCTCGACTGATTTTCAAACAAACGGCTTGGTTTGTCGGTAAACATCAGAGATGTTATTTAACTGCATACTTAAGAATAATTAAAACCATTGAGTTCGATATAAAAAGTACATTAGGGTTTGTAATAACCCAATCCGTTTGTAAATCCGTCAAGAATTCAGCGAGTTACAAGTATTTAAGCAGTAAATCATCCACCTTACCTCCGACTACAGCACAGCGCACCAGAGCAGTCCCTGTCCTAAGATGGCCGACCAGTGACGACGCTGCCGACTCTGCCTTGAGCCATCTAGTGTTTATATATATCTATGTGTGGGACTTTCTCTGCTCTCCCAGAAGTCTCGGGTGCAGTGGACTCGGGGTCACAACGGACAGCGTTCCTGTTTATCATTGGCTGATCTGCAAACCTGTCGCAAAAGACTCTATCAAACTGAGGCTCCTCGTTTATCAGGGCTCGTCAAATCAAGAACTCCAATCCAAACTCAGTCCTGGCTTCATTTTCTCCCGCATACTTAATAGAACAATTAGGCCTCTGATTGGTCACGCTGCCTGTACACCTGACTCCCTGGTAAAAGGAAGGTGGAGTACCGGCGGTTTTTGGCCCTGACCGTGATTTGATGATGGCTGCTCTAAGTGTTCGGCCCCTGACTCTGTCACAGTCGGCTCTGGAGATGATATGATCGTGGAGGAGACAGCCGTGGTGATCGTATTTCATAACTGCCTGTGGTTTCTGCGCTGACGCTGTAGAAGTGTTATCACTCCATTCTCCGTGTGCTGGGGGATTCCCGGATAAATGTGCTGTTCTGTGAGAGAGACGGAGCGTATTTCTCCATAATTGGGGTACGGCGTCCCTCCGGCTGAACTGTACCCCGTCTCTCGTTTCAGGCTGTGGCTCATGTTCTGCGTGATGAGGACTGTCCTTCCATGATCGTCCCCAGCCGGCCCTGTACGTGAGTGTGTGTGAGCAAACAAGCGAACGCGTGTTCCCTTACATGTGTCTGTGTGTGTTTGGGTGTCTCAGTGCAAGTCTAGAGTATTATCTGTAGAGTTTCTGTATGAGTGTTTGTGTGTGTCGACGTACAGTATGTGCGTATATTTTGTAGTGAGGCCGTCTTATGTGGTTAATTATATGTCTCCTATTCCAATACCCTCCTGTGAAACATGTTGTGTGTAGAAACAGGGGCGCGCCCAGCTGAATACTTCTGCTGTTCTTAACAACTATGAAGCTGAACTTAACTGGTCCATGGTGTGTGTGTGTGTGTGCGTGTCTGTGCGTGTGTGTGCGTGTGCGTGTGTGTGCGTGTGCGTGTGTGTGTGTGTGCGTGTGTGTGTGCGTGTGCGTGTGCGTGTGCGTGCGTGCGTGTGCGTGCGTGCGTGCGTGTGTGTGTGTGTGTGTGTGTGTGTGTGTGTGCTTCATTCTCCTCAGTCCTTCAGCGCTGCTTCCCTGATCTCATCACGAGAAACGGGACTCTGACTGTTGCAAACAAAACCGCATTCAAGGACGTGCTGGGCCAAACCAGGAGTGTGTCTGAGCTCAGAGACGCTGCCAAGTAGGTGTCGTCCCGCCCCGTGAGCACACAAACGTTTTTGCTTTTACTTCAGACCCTGTTATTTTTTCCGATAATCAAGCTCATTTTCACTTTAGTGTTAATTTAGTCCCAGATGAGTTTCACCTCGGGTTTTCCTGCTCTGTTCCTGGAGATCCACCATCTCGTAGGTTTTCGCTCCAGCTCTTATTACAAAGCTCCCCTCATTCAGTCGCTTCTTGACCTGTAATGATGCAGAATTAGTTACGCTGAGATGAACTCATGATGCCCAGGAACTGGGCAAGATAACTCTACTGGCTTGAAGGAATATGACCTTAATTAATGTTAAAATAAATATGGTCGGAACTTAGACTAAATGTTAAATGTCCAGAAATCAGACTAACATGGTCTGACAATTGACATAGTTTTCATAGTATTGGATTTGGACAAATAATTACCTGGACTGAAGAGTAACTATAACCAGCATGGAGTGAAATTAGTGTAAAACAGACTGAAGCTCCTTCAAGATGTTTTTAAATATCCCGAATAACCATATTCAAGAACTAGAGTCAGGAATTATTCTAGCTTTGGGGTCGTTCACTGAGATCACTGGCAGCGAACACCCCAGCTTGGG
This sequence comes from Gymnothorax reevesii, assembly GCA_029721435.1. Classification (NCBI taxonomy): domain Eukaryota; kingdom Metazoa; phylum Chordata; class Actinopteri; order Anguilliformes; family Muraenidae; genus Gymnothorax; species Gymnothorax reevesii. The sequence continues at coordinate 5,216,765 of CM056576.1, forward strand.
GAGTTGCTTTTATCGCATGTATGAATGTGCATCGCTGTAAAAATCCATATCAGATAGAGAGCTGCAACAATACAGCTCTGGCTTTCAATCAGACCAGGGGTTTTCAGGTTCAGATGATGCAGAGCCAGTGTCTGAAAGGGGCCTGCCGAAGCTCTGCTTTATTCTCTCTGCGAGCAACGGTCTGTGCACTTATGGGAATGAGCCTTTTAAATTCAACTTTTTCAATAGGCAGCCTGCATTCTGCCACAGATATTGAAAATTGTGGCTTCCAGCCTTAATTGAACATGCGTATCTGCTCGGAATGTGAAATGATTTCTGCAGTTTCGGGAGTGCCTCAGAGGGGGGAAAACTGCCTTTGAGTACCGCAGCATTAATTACATGGAAAATGAATGCCTTTACTTTCCTGAGCGCTGAAGTCAGGAGTACTTGTGCAGCCATTTTGCAGTAGTTACTGTTTGTGTAGTCGGTGCTTTAATCAGAAGCGATTTACAGCCGATTACACTAAACAGGGCTCAAATATCCCTGGAGCAGTATGGGATTAAGGGCCTCGTCCAGGGGCCCAACAGCTGCAGTGATCTTATTGGGTCAACGCTGGGGGCTGAGCCACCAATAATTGAGTCCGATATTGTAGCCACAAGGCTGTTGGCCAAATCCTACATATATTCTGAGTTAAATAATCTTAGAGTTGAATATAGTTACCCTCCCATACTCTATCTGACTCAATACGAGTGCATAATAATTCATTTTGCACTCAGTAGTTTGCTCTCTGAACAAAAATTACTGGGACCCCTTATGAAAAATTACTTTAATTCCAAGCAAGAGTTATCATATAGTAATTGATGGTATTTACACCACCATAGTGTAGAATTACTATAGTGATACTATAGTTATACTGTACAAACTACAGCGGACTGTAGTAATATCATGGTACTGTTGACTGTGGTAATACTATAGTAATAATGTGATGGTTGTAGTTCTGCCCTAGTTATACTATGCAAACTATAGTAATGCTGTAGTATTACAAAGAAATAACTATAGGATGTTTTTCAAAAGGAAAGCTATTGGCATTGCACGAATGTGTACATATAGCTTTGCACATGGGATGAATAGATGCTCTATTCAGGTCTCACTCCTTTTTTACTGCATGTTCTGCCTTTCATTTGTTCCTGTCGGTCTCCTTCATTTACTCTGACAGCGGGAGGAGTATAACCCCGCGGTCAAAATAATCGGTCTCTACAGGGGCGGAGTGCAGCTCTGATGCGTTTATCGGAGCGGAGGCATCTGCGGCTGCGCACAGTCTGTTCCTTTCCCAAACGTGTAATGTCTTCAACTGGAAAAAGCATTAATAAATAAGACGAAAAATCCCGAGGCAACTACCTGCAAAGCATTTTTGTGTTTGCTCTTCTTGAGTTTTTGAGTTTGCACCAAGAACTCGGAACTTGAAGTTGAGTCAACTCAAAAGTGCGGTGCAGCTGCTAGTCTTACTTTTTTAAGTTCAGTCAACTTATTATTTTCCACAGTGCGCACAGTGGTGCTGCTTAGCATTTAAGCAGCCTGCGCACACTTCTGTCTCGTTGAAGCAGGATCGTTTGCTGGAATATTCTCTCTCGTCACTCATTCACGGACCCTCACAGGCTCTGGGACGGCCTCAGAAGCTGCTGCTCCAGAGAAATTTCTATTCTCGTGAAACTTCTCTCAAACACCAGACATTTTTGGCAAGCTGATGCTTTCAGTCCTGCCTTCAAAACTCTGTCTGAACTTTCAAGGCACTTTTGAAGGAGTTATTTCACGAAATTCGACTTCGACAGATGCAGAAAACTGATAGTGTGTGTGTGCATTTGTGTGTGTGCGTTTGTGTGTGTGTGTGTGTGTGTGTGCGTGCGCGTGTGTGTGTGGGTGTGTGTGTGTGTGTGTGTGTGTGTTTGTATGTATGTGTGTGTGTGTGTGTATTGGGAGATGGGTGTATTTGCATGCAAAAGCATGTTTTTATTTGTCTGAAGGAGCAATCTGAAGTAAGGTGCTTTTGAAACTCCTGTTTTTATTTGAAAATGTGGCTATTTTGCTTGTCAAATGAAATCTGTGGACAGTATTTGATCCGTTGCTTTGGAGCACGAAAACACAAACTATTGTGTCGAACTCCGTAGACCCCTGTAAGTATCTCTGACAAAGATTTATATTTTCAGACTTCTTTGAAGATTACATTTGCCTGAAAACTTTGTAATAAGCAATACGCTTCACCACCAAAGTCTCTCTGATCTTTTTAGCCTAAATAATTTATTTTGTCTTTGGCATGTGACATTGAATTGCAGAGATGCCCGGCCCTGTTTTAAGGCAGCATTATAAATAGCTACAGAGATGAGCATTCAGTCGGAGATCTGGCTTTATACGTATCATGAAATGAAACTTCTTATCATGCCCTGTAGGCATGGCGTAAACTATGGGAAACAATTTCAGTTCAATCTGGGCTGTATTCTGTCCAAGACCATTTAAAATCCCAGACTCCTATTTGCATGCAAGCCGAGGTAAAGGCAGCTTTGAATAGCAAAATTACAAATACGGTGTGAGGAATTATAATTTAGCTCTGAAGTCATTCTGGGGAAATAATGACTGTTTGACTCGTATAATTTGTACAGTGCTTAAGTACTCTAAGCAGGAGAGTGTTACTTGTGATTAATACTCTGTTTGCATGCTTAATAAAAGCTACTGTCTTTAATATGCGGTACAGTCACAGTACGCTGAAGACCGAACGCAGTATGATTGCTGAATTGACTCAGCGCAGCAAACATTTTCAAACAATGGTATCAGTACGATGCTACATTTGTCTGCCCAATGTGAGACTGTGCACACTGCTTTTGTTTAAGTGCTGTATTAACCCTTAGAGTGCTAAATGCAAATACCACTGCTCAATTATGTAAAATTTCAAATTCAAAGCCGTTTGGGTGCTCTTTTAACCCTCTGTTAACCAGTGTAGCATATCTGCTACATAAAGTGATTGGGTTAACAGCCTGGGCACCCTGCTGGTTTTGTTTCTTATTGCCAAATAAACATTTGAGAATAACTTGAATGGTCCGTCACTTTAATTTTTCCATTCGCATTATTACCCAATGTAGCAGATCTACTACATTTTGGAAAGGTGGGCCAAAGGGTCAAATTTTTTTTTTTTTTACTATTTTTCCAAATATTGGCCCATAATCAACATATTTGCCTAGGGAAATGATTTTTACACAGTTGTAAAG